>CM055113.1:509972-1214972 GCA_029204225.1 Diphasiastrum complanatum
TTGCTAGTTGTACTAGAAGAATGAATATCAGAATGCACAAGTTGAAAAGCTTCTTTAGATCTAGAAGTAGATCTAGAATAAGCAAGTCTATGAGATTTGGACAAGGCACAATGTTCACAAACACTATTGTTTGCAACAAGACTTTTAGGGAGACCAAGAACAAGCTCTTTCTTTGCCATTACCTCCAAAGATTTGAAGTTGGGATGGCCCAACCTCTTGTGCCAAACTTCTTGGTTTGTCAATTGCTCCCTAGCCATACATCCTTCATGATTAGAGATCACACATGCATCAAGCTTGAAAAGTTTACCATGCCTCCTACCTTGAGCAATCAAGGATCCACATTTACTTATCAAACATGCATCTCCAATGAACTCCACATCAAGTCCTTTGTCAATCATTTGACTTACACTAAACAAATTCTTAGTGATTGAAGGAATGTACAAAACATTTTCAAGATTTGCTTTCCTATTTGTTGAAAGGGAAATAGGAATAGTGCCTATGCCTTTGATGTCACATTGACCATCATTTGCAGTGTAGATGATGTTACCTTCTCCCTCATAAGACAATAAGGATGTAAAGTATTCCTTATGTCTTGTCATGTGAGATGAGGCTCCACTATCAATCCACCAAGGATCATTATCATCTATGTTGGCTAACAAACTTGAAGTCATAACAAGTGATTCACATGTGTTATGTTCTTCCTCATCTATTGTAAGATTTCCTTGCCTCTCTCCTTGCTCTCTTTTCTTCTTATAACATTCATTTGCAAAATGACCTTTTATCCCACAATAAAAGCACTTGAACTTTGACTTATTGTTCTTAGTAGAAGAGGAAGAGGAAGAGTGATCATCATGATCAAAGTTACCACCTTTGGACCATTTCCCTTTGCCTTTACCTTTGCCCTTGAATTTGCCTTTTGTGAAGAAAGCCTCTTCACCTCCACCTTGCAAGGATGCACCATCAAGCTTTGATTGCAACCTATGTTCTTCAGCCAATAAGATTTCTTGCAAGTCAACCACACTTGGCAAGACTCTTTGAATGGCAAAACTTTGCACAAGGTTAGCATGTTCATTTAGCAAACCATTCAACATAACTTGGACTATTTCACCATCTTTTATGTTCTCATCAATGCATGCTAAATCATCACTTAGGGACTTAACTCTCAAGATAAATGCATGAGCACTTTCACCCTCTCTTTGCCTACTAGAAAATATTTGTCTCCTTAGGGTCAATACCCTAGATGTGGACTTTGATTCAAAGAGCTTCTTTAAGGCATTCCATGCCTCACTTGCACTTTGACACTTTCCAACTTCCTTGAGAAGTTCATTTGTAACATTCATTTTAATGATATGAAGAGCCCTTTTGGCCTTCTTATCAAACCTTTGTTGCTCTTGAAGTGTGAGAGGTCTCTCTTCAATTTCTGCAACTATGTCCATGAGTTCATTCAACTCAAGTAAGGACTCCATCCTCACTTTCCAAGTAGAGTAGTTTGATGAACTCAACCTTTCACTAGACTCTAGCATGATCCCACCATTGGAAGCCATGATTCTAATGTTTCTTCAACTTTTAGGTTTTGTCCTAAAGCACTTAGCACTCACTTTTCTCTCAACAAATGATAGATAAAGAGATCTATGAAGATTTAGGACCCTAAAACACTTCTATCTTGAACCTAGATGGTTTCCAAGCATAGAAAGGAAGATTGAAACACATGCAACACTTTGCACACAGTGAGAATGGATTACAAAATCAAACCAACCTGAACACACTCTTGCTTAAGCTCTCAAACTTTCCAGCAAGTGACCAAATCAAGTTATGGTGTGAAAGAGTTACTTGCATTCTTAGAAAATACCCAAAACTAGGATGCCAAGATTACCTAGTAATGAACAAACTTGATCAACATATGATCAACACACTAAGATATTGATTCAACCTGTAAAACCACATGTAAACCACACTTCTAAAAGTTTATAAACTCCAGCAAGTGATAAATACAAGATTTAGAGGTGAATGAATGAGCACACTTAGTGAATCACAAGACTAGCTTCACTATCTTGTCAAATCTTGGTGTTTAGATGTAGATCTAAGATCACTTCACATGAGAATGTTCCTCAACCTGTTAAGAACCTGAAAACACACTTGCATAATGGTTAACACCTTCCAGCAAATGCTCCAATCAAATTACATAAGGAGAGTTACTTACATGCTCAACAAAGTACACCAAAATTTATGCCAAAATTGATGACAATCTTTACAATATGCTCTTCACAATGGAGCTTACAATATGTTCACCCAAAAAAGGGGATCTTTCATCCAAATGGGAGCTTTGCTCAGCCTTTAGGAGAATTACAACTCACTCAAAAGATCATTTGTCATCCACTTAAGGAGAAGTTTCATCCACTTAAGGAGAGTGTTCATCCAAGAATGGAGATTGTCAACAATAGGATTGAAAAGAACATTGTTAGTATTGAATATGCACAAGCCTCACAATCACAAATGATTAGGTGTTATGATCTGATCCAAAATAGTTTCTTTTCAGCCTCTGATCTTCAATAGACCTGAAATATGCTTTTGATCCACAAGTTCAACTCACAAAACAAAGGTTAGTAAGATTTGATCAACAAAGCAATGCAAAATCATGCTAGAACTTGATCAAACATCCAAATATCACCAAAAATGGAATACTTACTGTAAATAGAAGCCAACCAGCTCTGATACCATGTGAAAAATACAGATCCTAAGTGGATCTAAACTCCAAGATCATTGGCTTGAATGCTTGCACTCCAAACTACATAAGCTAGGAATTGGCAACACATTCTATGCTACCTAGAATGCCAAAGAACTTGATCAAAAAGAATTTACCACCAAATGGAAACTTCCATAAACATCAAGTGCGGCCCCCCAAAATAGATTATACAGTCCATAATACATCAGCCTACCACTTTTGAAAGCACCTAAGATCATACACAATAGCTTGAAGACAATACCACACAACCAATGCTCTCAATGGGGGAAGAAACAATTGACAATGATCTATTGATCTCAATGAAGCATACAAAAGGTTTCTCCAACCCTGTTCTCCACGACTTCCCTACTATTTATGGATGAGGAAGATGACTCTCTCTCCTCTCTCTAGAAGGTACTTGACCATAGATCATTCCCTATAGGGAAAAAATAGCTAAAAATGGCTTATATGACACCAAAATACATCAAAATGGTCTCTTTCTCGCAAGGGTATGAAGTTTGACACTTCATCATACCTGAAAAAATACAGTAATAAAAACATTGTGGCCTGGTTCACACGTGCGAAACTCCAGAACCCTAAAACTATTTCCAATTTTAGCCCAATTTAGGCCTCAAACTAGCTAGGAAATGTTGACAATTTTCCCCACTGGAGAATCCATTTATTTGGATGACTGAATGCCTATCAGATGGATACCCAAAATCCACCATCTGATTATGTGACTAAGACAGAAGAATTAACATGGTTCATATTAGATCCTGATCCTTTTTTGTTATTGACAAGCTTCAAAACCCCTATGACTGCATCAAATCTAGGGACAAGCTAATGTCAACTAACAGATCCAATGTAATCCACGTATCAGATCCACTTCTAACATCCACAATTGACATCCAAACATGCGGATAAACTCAATAATTACAAAGATATCAGTTATGAATTCAACTGAATGATTTCAAACAGGAAATTAATAATTAGTATTAAGCAATTATTTACAGGGATTACCAAAATCCTAACTGCGAAATACATTTTTGTTCACGCTTACTACCTCTGATGTCCAATCTTCTTCCCTCCTTAGAATTTTTAGTTCCCTGAAAATCTATTTCAGCTAAGGTACCAAGAAGACGTAATGACATTAGTAAATGTTTAAAAACTAATTACTGTAGGAAAAAGTCTAAAACAATTTCACTTCTGTTCTATAACTGGGTTGAATATAATTCATTATAAAATTTTACTGGAAATGAAATCAGTTATGTAATTCTTATTATTACAAATTTTCCAATAAAATTGGACTGTTTTTTTTTTTTATTGACTAGTTTGGCATTACTCCGTTAATTTTGACAAAACCTATCAAACATAGAATATGAAATTACATAAATGAAAATCCCACCAATAGGATTTCAGTAATTCTTGAACTGTATCTTGTCAGATACTGACTAGATAAAGAATACTATTGTCACTCATCCAATCTTGTCATTTCATATTGTTTGACAATTTTAATTCAAATTTAACGAATATCTTGCGCAAACGTTCACTTGACTGATTTCTATCGATCAACATCAATTAGAAAACTATCAGACAAGTAACTGAATTCAAATTTTAACCAATTTGAAATTCAACAAAAAGAAAAAAATTCAAATTTTAACTTTCAATCTGGGAGTTCCTAACTCCAAAAGTTAAAAGAACACAATAAAAACTGTCAACAATTCATTGCGGTTCCTTCTGTCAATTTTAACTTATCTATCATTAGGAAATTATTTAGAATTAGTGAAACATTGTGATCAATTTTTGACTGATAAATTCAATTTAATCGATTCACTTATCTAAACTGATTTCATAGATAACGAAAAAATGACCAAACTTTTGATTTTTTTGGAAAACTCAATTTTTGCTTTATTTTACGTAATTCAAAAATTCTGATGAAAATATTGTTAGTACAAAAGGCAATCGAAGTTGAAAAAAATCGAAACACTATTCGATTTCTAATGTTACTAACCCAATGTCAGACTGGCATGCAAAGCACAATTCATCAGTCATAAACGTCATTATGGAATTTTTTACGTAAACTTCAGTTTTACGAAATTTGTCAACTATTAACACTGATTTGTGTCCCAACTGTCAGAGCACATGCGTATGACCACTCAAATCAATTGTTAATCCCTCATGCATGTCAGAATCACTCTGAGAATTAGCATGCAACTAATCCATGCAAACATTGTACTACAAATTAGGGAAATGACTGGCATGCAATCAGAACAATTCCAAATTTTGCCAATTTTACTCACAAAACTGCAAAACTTCATATGATCATAACTTTGGCTACAAGACACCAAATTGGGTGCTGTAAAGCTCAGTACAGAGGGAGACCAAGTGAACAAGATCTTGCCACGTTAGCCTACCACCTAGGCTTCACACGTGCGAGATCAAAGTGTCAAAAGCTCAGTAGTAGGGTGCACTTCAACAAGAAGAAATCGTGCCAAAACGTTGCAAACACCCATTCTAGCCCAAAATTGATGCTACCAACAGTCTTAAACAGCCAATTAGACTTCCATGAAGCATTCATACTAATCCTAAGATGCAATATGGGCTAAGAACGAAGATTTCTTGGTTTGTAGAAGTCAAAATAGCTTCAAACTTGATGGAGATGGTGCATAAGCCACCGGCCATCAATTCACAGGTCTGATAGCTTGCTAGGAAGGTTAAAAGGAATGCTAATCATGTTTGCTGGAATTCTTGGTTCTAACTTCAGGGAAAGCTCCAAAAGCTCTACATGGTGTTTTACAGTCCGCTACTATCCAACTTTATGAAAAAACAAGCAAAAATGATGATTTTTGGCTATTTTCCGGTTTTTTTCATCACCATAAAGTGGAATACATGACATACAACTCTTCCTCTAAGACATGCAAACCAATTTACAGAATTACAACCATCTAATTGATCTGATCTTGCTGAATTTTGGTTCTTACTATCTATTTTGTGCCAAAAAGCATGAAAAACCAAGCAATTTTGACCAAAACATAGCCTAGAATCATAAATCATTGGAGAGAACTGGCATGCATCATTAATTTCATCATTAATGAACCCTAAAACAAAAGTACACTTGCTGGAAAATTCAGATCTACCAAAGATTTGATCTACACAAGAAAAAAACCCCAAAAAGCATCACAAATTGGCCTTCAAGGACAATTCTCCATAAAACCACAAAGAATCTCAAGAGTAACGGATCTTAGCAACATGCAAATTAAAACTGGGATAGTACACCCACTTGCACACTTGCTATCCACCTTGGAAGAGAATTCCCATGGATCCAATCCTAAATTTCGACAAAAGGTTATCCCTTCTCCATGTTCTCCAATCTTCGTAAGCCTTGCTCTGATACCACTGTAAGAGAAGCTCTCTAAGATCCTGCTTACAAGATAAAACACAATGGAAAACACACTATGGAGAAACCACCCCAACCAAGTAAAAGCAATCAATCAACTCTAGAAGCTTCACCCCCAAGCCAAGGAATAAGAAGCATGAATGTAGAGTGAAACCCCTGGCAATGAATCAATGATCACAATGAGTAGGGCGAGTTTGGCCTCAATATATAGTGCCAAAAGCAACTTGGGCACATAGTCATGCATAGTCCTAAGTTTCCTATACATAGATCGCCTAGAATAGAGTCCTAAGCATGGACCACCTATTCATAGAATAATTGTCTCATACTTGTCTAAACTCCATTTAGTGTGTTCTGGGCCCTCACGAGGATATTAGTTACTTTTGGGTCACATCCAGTATGATGTGACAGAACTAACAGCTTGATTTACTGGAGTACTGTGTATCCAAGACTAGGAGTATACATTAGAGGAGTTTTGAGCTCTAAAAAGGACCTTTAAGAATTCATGCAAGATGTAGTTTATATTATTAAAATATTATAACACTAATATTTTTTACTTGCCATAACTTTTTAATCGTAGTTCAGAAGTATGTGATGTAGCATATTATTGGAAAGCCTTTGTTGAGCGCTTTCCAATGCACCAAACTTTGCTAAATTCGGACTTACCACTAAAAGTTATGCTATTTTTAGTGTGAAAACAAAATGTGGACTCAAAAAGTTACGTTACGTAGATTTCAAATTTGAGTGTTTTGATTGGTCCATGTGTAAGAAAAAATTGAGAAAAAATATAAAAAGAATCTTTACAAAGGGTCTTTTTTGGATTTAGAACTCCTCTAATGCTGAATCCTACTTACTGGCCATGGACATAACACCTATACACCTTATAGTACAAAGAAATTTGTTCATCTTGGTGATGATAGTACACACACTATCAAAGGTGAAGACACTATAAGATTGAAGTTCCATCATGATTAATTCAAGCTCAGTTAGCAAAATCACTGATTCAGGTTGGAGGGTCAAATTTGATACAAAAGGTTGCACAATTCTTGACAAATCCCGGAAGGTTCTAGCCTATGGAAGAAGAAGCAACTATCTTTACAAACTCAGCCATTGCTACTCTTCTAACAATCAAGCTCTTCAGACAACCACTTCTAATATGATGTGGCATTTCATACTTGGCCATCTTAACTTGAACAGTAGTCAGAAAATGTCAACTCAGAGTCTAGTACAAGATCTGCCCTCTGTCAGCAAGCCAACTTCTCCATGCAAAGGCTGAATTATCAGCAAGCATACTAAAGGTCCCTTCATTTCAAACTCAGTTCATACATCCAAGGGCTTGCTTGGCCTTGTACACAGCGACATTTGTGGCCCGATGTAGACTATTTTCATAGGGGGAGCTCTCTATTTTCTAGCCTTCATCGATGACTTCTCTCGATGGACTGCTACCCACTTTATGAAGAACAAATCTGAAGCATTTAAGTTCTTCAAGCAGTTCAAGGCATCTACAAAAAATCAGACCCAGAGGAAGATCAAAGCTCTATGCACAGATGGAGGGGGAGAGTACATCTCTACAAATTCAAGGAGTTCTGCAAGGCCAGTGGAATACATCAACAATATACAACAAGCTACTCACCTCAGTCCAATGGTGTAGTTGAATGAAAGAATCAGACACCTCATCGAAAGTCCCAAGAGCATGCTAGCCCATGCCTCTCTTCCAAAGAAATTCTGGACATAAGTTATTACTATAGTTGCATATTTGCAGAATTGATCCATTAACAAAGCCCTTAATGGCAAGACACCTTATGAGGTGTGGACAGGATCGAAACCATCACTCAAATATATTCGAGTGTTTGGATGTATTGCTTTCGTTCAGATCCCTAAAGATCTAAGAAGAAAGTTGGATGATAAGAGCAGGAAAAGGATCTTCATTGGCTATTCCCCATATTACAAGGCATACAAGCTCTACAATTTGGATACCGAGAAGGCATTCACCAGTAGAGATGTCATTTTTGTGGAAGACCAGTTCATCAACCACAAAGGGAACGTTGTTGATAAATCCGACCCAAGGATCGAACAACCAGAAAATTATGATTCAAGGATTCAACTGCAGAATATCGACACTGACTAGAAAATGAGACAGAATCTTAACAAGTCAACCCACATCAGAGGATCAAAGTTCAACCCAGAAGGTCGAACAGGTCTAGATAGCCTCCATCCAGATTTATGGATGATCTGGCCTGCTACTTTGTACAGGAATCAACCTGTTTCTAAGGCTATGTCTACTCCTGATGCTGACCAGTGGAAGTAGCGATGGACACCGAATTCGATTCTCTGATGGAGAATCAAACATGGACAGTCACTAAGCAGCCAAAGGACTGAAACCCAATTCCATGCAAATGGATATTCAACGCGAAGTACAATGCTGAAGGAAGGCTAAATCGTTACACGGCCATGCTAGTCGCCAAAGGCAGATTCCAGATCTGGATTATTCAAAACCTTCAGCCCAGTTGTCAAACATACTTCCATTCGCCTACTCCTCTCCTTTGCAGCCGCAACAGATCTTGAAGTCCACCAGATGGATGTCTAGACTGCCTTCCTCAATGGAACCATTGAAGAAGAAATCTATATGACATAGCCAGAGGGATATGAACACAACTGCAAGCAACAACACCTTGTATGCAAAATTCACAAGCTGCTCTATGGGCTGAAACAGTCACCTAGAGCCTAGTTCCAGAAGATCAATGTATTTTTTATAGAGAATGGTTTTATTCCAAACGTAGCAGACTCGAATGTCTACTTCAAGTCTGTATCAGATTACTTCATCATCATCACTCTCTATGTAGATGATACATTCTTATTCGATAATAATCTGAATCGAATGAAGGATACAAAATGCATGCTGGCTCAGGAATACAAGATGGCTGTGTCTCGGAATCCAAATCCAATGAGGTCGACCTAGTAGACTGATTTTTATCAGTCAGCAATGATATCTCAACAACGTGCTAGAAAAGTACGGAATGGCCAACTACAAACGAAGTCACTTTCCACTCGACCCTAGACTAAAGTTATCAAAAGAACAGTCTCCTCAAATTGAGGCAGTATAGGAGGAGATGAAGCGCTACCCGTTTCAATCCATCATCGGCTCACTGATGTACGCAATGATCGTTCAAGTAATGAGCATCTTGAAAACCGAAGGCTGACTACATGTTTCGGACCTTCGCATTTTTCCCTTTGAGATTTTTCGTGCCTTAATTGTTTTTAAGACACCTTCGCCTTTTTCACACCCTCGCAAAAAATGTGACACAATGGCCAAAATGCCTTGAAATCCATTTCAGGCCCACCTTCGTCTTTTTCACCTTTTTCACTGCCTAGAGACACCTTTGGGATTTACATACCTTCAATCTAAAGACACCTTCGAGTTTTTCGGGTTTTTCTACATTGACAGACCGACGTCGCCAACTTATCATCAACTCTAAAAACAGATGGACAACCAAATATCCTAAAGGCGGTTACCAACTTCGTACATATACAAAAACTGGAGTAAATGGCATTCAAGACTTATACAATATTTTCTCTAGACACTTGTAAACATATATATACTAGCTAAATCAAGCTATGTATGACTTTTTTTTCAATCAGAGTTATCTGTAGCCAGTGTTATCATGCTCAGCAGGCTAAAGTTATTACTTCAAGCCATTGTACTCACTGTTGATATTAATCAAAGTGCAATTTTGTCTCACTACTGTAGTATTCATTGCGCAATTTGTATGAATCATTCTTCTTGAATATTTCTGCTGCTAACTGTTGCGTTTCCGTTCCCACATGACGCCTACACTCAAAGCTTCGAGCTTTCGCTGCCGCGGTCATCCCCACGTTTTAGAACAAGACTATGTTCAATCATCTTCCGAGCGACAAACTGACACTACAGATCTGATGTTAATTTGCGAACTATAGATAATGTTTAATCAGCAACAATAACACAACGGAAGTAATATCTACTACAAGCAAGCATTATGAATCATTCATAGATTATACACAATTGGCAGAATGCTGCAACTCTTCTACATCAAAATTAAATTTACAACTTTTTGAGCGCTGTCTATTTTCCAAATTAGCACGTTGGTGCAAGAGAGGTATGCTCTCTTATGAGCAACTAGCTACTACTAGCTACTAAATTTCTATCACTTGTAACTAGCTAATGCTTGTTATGTGCATCTATATATGTCATCTCTGTCTGCGTTGATCTTGTATATAGAAATGAGGAGACATGATTAATCTAATCTATAGTAATCAAAAGAATGCATTAAGCTAATTCTGACTAATTTTGGTTGCACATCACTTTCATCCGTTCACTCTGCATATACAGTTGCTTATACTGTCTCTTCACGCCCTGGTTCCATTTTGCGAAGAATGTGAAAAAGCTGAAGGTCAGTGAAAAAGCATGTTCCAAGTCATTTTAAACTAAGTGTCGCTCTCATAATACTAATCCTGAAACTATGAATACCAATCATGAAACTTTGAATATTGATCGCAATACTCTGAATACTTTGATTGTGACATATTTTTTATGATGCAATTGTGAATAGAAAATAGCAATTTTTCTAAATACTAAAATTGTGAGTTTTTTATGTCGAATGTGAATTTCATTGATTATGTTGAATAATGAAATTATCGAGTACTCAATTATGATATTTGTGGTTTCTCTCATGAATATCTATGATAAAATTTGTTAATACTAATTGTGATATTGTGAGAATTTAATTGCACAAATTGTGACTATTTTTGTGAATTAAATAAAATTGAGAACTGTAAAATTCATTACCACTACAACATTCTGGAAGATTTCTGACCCTATTACTGAGGCTTTTATAAAGAAATTTTTTTTTTTTTGAAAAAAGACCGCAACCCTTGGTACACACCTTGAAGTATACCTTGGAATGAGATCCTTGATAATTGCCTCGGTAATCGAGGCTTCTTCACCTCGTTTTCATCACCGAGGGATATACCGAAGCCCTTAGTATATCCCTCCCAAACAAGCTATTAGCGACATGCCATTTTCGAGGATTATACCGAGGCCATCCCTTGGTATATCTCTATCAAAAGTTCATCCTAAACCGAGGGTTATTCCGAGGGTAGAAAATTAGAAAAAAAAAAAATAGGGTAGAATGGAGCCAGTTTACTGGCTCTTCTGCTCTAGAAATGGACTCCATCCGATCCCATGAGTCTTTTGCACCACTTCTTATGAAGTTGGTAAGCAAAATCATTTGTTCATTATCGTCAATAAAAAAATTTGCAAAATTTATTTGAGTTACATTTCAGACACTTAAAAATTGATGAAGGAAACTTAAATTCATACATAAATGTTCCAAGTACAGAGATATGTTACAAATTGGATTATTGAAATATATCTAATTATAGTTAGATCTAGTTGAGTCGTCCTCGTCTTGGCCATGGACATTGCAATCGGACTCGTGTGACTGCTATGCATGGGATTGAGACTGTGATACATGCATCCATGAATATAATATAATTATCTGAGATATGTGATGAGAGTGAAAGTTAGACCACATGAATGTAGTGAAGTTAAAGTATATCTTGAAGCCATATATACCTCAGATCTAGAATATCCATCCAAATCAAGGCACAAGGAAGACAATAATGGAGGGGAATATATTTCAAATAAGCTCAAAGATTTTGCATAGCACATGGGATTAAGAGGGAGTTTTCTAGTCCTAGGACTCTACAACAGAATGGAGTGGCAGAGAGGAAGAATAGAACCCTATGTGAATGTGCCAAGGCAATGAGACAACATGCAATAAGTCTTTTTTAGGGGAAGCTTTAGCACATGCTAACTATCTTTGTAACAGGTGGACAAGTGCCTCCTTGGATGGTAAAACTCCTTTTGAGGTCCTCTATGGTAGGAGGTCGACTGTCAAGCATTGTAGGATCTTTGGTTGTACTTGTTTTGTCAACATCACTCTTGATGATAGAACTAAAGAAGATCCTTCATCAAAGAAGGGTGTGTTTGTTGGCTATAGTGAAGTAAGCAAGGCTTACATTCCTTCAACAAGAAAAGTTCTCATTTCTAGAGATGTCATCTTTGAAGAAGACAATGTACCAAAGAAAGTTGATGTTGATGAAACTAACAATCTTCATGTTGTTTCTCCTAACTTTTTTGACTGTGATGGATCTATAGATGATGATGGTGGAGATGCTTCTCCAAGTCAAGTTCCAAGAAGATCCTCAAGTCAAAGGGAAAAGCCAACAAGGCTTACATATGATGAGAAGGGTAAGCAAGTTGTGGAAGGTACAAACTTGGCTTTACTCACACGTTTTGGTACATCTTCTTGTGTGGATGATGTTATGCATATGGATGGGTGTCTTCATGAAATGGATGTCATTTATGGTTCTGGAAAATAGGTTTTGGTCAATGGTTTTGATGGTTGTGAAAAGTACAGTACTAAGGACCATAAATGGATCTTTGAATGATCCACAAGGTGATTGTATGCTTGTTAAACAATCTATCAGAAACTAGTCATCAGAAAACAAGATCTAGTTTAGCAGCTTGATAGGAAACAAGTAGAGACAATCAAAGCATTGATCAAATAGTCTAATCCAACTCCACATGTGTGGAAATAAGGCTGTAGTACGGCCTGTAGACAGTGTTTACAAAGTGCCAAAGCTGGGTTTCATTGGAAAAATAGAGTAATCACCATACAATGAGAGGAAACTCGAGTTTCTCCTTGAGGCTCCAAAAAGTTTCTATCTTCTCACTATGGAGAATGGAAATACATAGTAAAACACACTTCCTTTGCAAAGTTAGGTGAAAATCCAGCATGTAATAAGGAAGTAGACTCCACTTTCTTGCCCTAATGTGAAAACCCTAGCCTAGATCCAAGAGTCATGCTTGGTAGGTGCATGGTAGGTACAAATCTCATCATAAATCATGGTCTAGATCCTACAAAGTAGGAATCACTACCAAATAGACACAACCACTCCTCTTGACTCGTGGTAACCTACTTTAGGTGTGTATGTACAAGTGGCACTTTGGCCATTCAAGTAACCAACAAACAATATTGACAAAATGTACAATATTCTACATGGCTAGATTTGCCAATGTAGGCAACTTTTCACAATGGTCAAGTGGAATATCAAGAGGTTGATCTATTTGAGCTTCATCAACATCAATTGAAAATTGGCAATTTGGAGCTAGTCAAGAGCATCAAAGAAGAATAAAATGGCCAAGGCACTAAGGATCTGTTTTTGCAAGTTATTGAAGACTCAAGTAAATGCAACGGAGAATCAAGAAAGTCTTCTTCAAACCTACTTTACTCATCTAACTTTATGTTTGAGCTATGTTATGTCAATGTGTGGAAATTGTCAAAATTTGGTGAATCTATGATCATCTTTTTGTATCCAATGGATCTTGAAGAAGGACTAGTGCTACCTTCTAGTTATATGGAGTCTTATGGAGCTGGCTTGTTGTATTCTTTTACTCATGGATTTCCAAGGCTTGATGGTTCTTTATGACAAGAAGGCAATGGAGGCTCATTCATGGTGGATTTCAACACATACACTTCACAAGAAGTGAAATATGGAGAAGACATGCAAGCAAGCATTCATCACTTTCATTTATTACATGTTTTCTGCTATTTTACAGATATTTCAAAGGTGGAAACACGGAGGAAACATTCCATTTCCATTCTACGTTATTCTTCATGTACTAGTTTCATCTTGAAATGTAAAATTGATGTAAGAAATAGTGAAACATCCAATATGGACACTATTATCTATATCAATTATGAAGTTTATTGTTTTGTACATATTAGGATCATTGAGAGGAGATGTATATTTAAGATGGAAATCATTCTTAAGTTAGATCAAAATCGTGTTGTAAAACTAGCAAGTATAGTTGAAGAGGGAGTACGAAAATTGTCAACATTTCCTAGCTAGTTTTAGGCCAAATTTGGTATTTTTGACACATAGTTTTGGATTTGGGCCTTCCATACGTGTAGAAGAGGCCTAGATACTTTTATTTTTGTATATATTTCATATTGAAGAAGTCTCAAACTTCAGGTTCTTCGAAATGACACCAAAATCATGTTATTTGGATGTATAAGCCAAAATTGGCTATTTTAGAATTCATCTTTACACAAAAAATATTTACGATATTATTATCTTTGATTTTTATAGAAATTACAATTAAGCTCCAGTGATCACTGCAAAAAACCATGAAGAATAAATAAGTAGACAAGTAAAGAATTTGACAAGTAAAGAGATAGACATACTAAAAAAAATTGTTGAGAAGGGACACTTCTTTCAGCTTAAGGGTCACACTATATATCATTGGATGACATTAAGTTGTGCATTCAACATGTTATTATGCAGAGGTGATCATTGACCAATTTTTTGCAAGACAAGTAAGCCTTTGTATTCCAATTAAATTTGGCTATGAAATCATATTGTAAGTCTCAATTTCAATACTCATAAAGTGCAATGTGAGGCAAAGTGCATTGACTAAGACAAAGACATGCTACACAAACCTTGAGCTTTTAATTTTTTATTCCTACGGTCAATTTTTTTTTTTTCGGAGGATGTGCTAGACTTTATTTATGCTAGACTTTCTCTTAGCCATAATTCAATTATCTTCACTTCTACTATGTAATTTGTAGATATTCCATCTATTGAAAACATTATGATAGTCTAAGGGAAATTGGCATCAAGTTCATGGTGGAGGCATGCTATATGATTTTTTATTTTTGGGATTCCATCAAGGTTATCCTGTCTTTAGTATGGTAAATCCAATATGATAGAAGAGGCACCTTCAAAAGAAGGTGAGCCCAATAGTAAGCATGAGGCACCTTCAAAAGAGGAGCCCAACAATGAATCCACATGAATAGTATAATAGAAGAACTACTTATAAATATCATATTTGTATAAAAGAATAAACATTTGTATTGAACCCAGACACATGCATATCTGAATAGATATGAATGCATATATTTGTGCACATGTATATTTGAAAATCGACAATGTTGCTTTTGTCAAGGTTTTATAAATCTAATGGCTGTACCTACATCCTTGCATTTCATAATCTCATCGTCTCTTGCAAATATGCATGAAACATTGTATTAAAATTGCTCGCATTGCATCATATTTTTTCAATAATCAATATCTAGTAAAAAACAACTTTGATGAGCGAAGACTTATTAGGTTTTCCAATAACCATGAATCTATAAAAATATATGGATGCTAATTTGACTCCACAATCTTGTCTCCATTTGAGTTGTTATCCTAACCCGTCCATAAAACTCGAGAAATCATCATTTGATCAATCTTTTCAAAAAAAATAAAGTAGGTGTTCTATGCATATTTGCATTTAAGAGAAATTCACAAATACATATAATGCTTATTGGATACATCATACTTGAGATAAGAAAAACAATTATCATGTATTTCTCGAAGAAAACCATTTGCAATTAGTTGACTATCATTTGATCACTAAAATTAACACGAGCAAGTTCTCCTTAGGAGAGAGATATTGTAAACATCTCTTATAAGGAGAATCTGCTTGTGTTAGGAGTGTAGGTGTAAAGGTTTGTGTTGTGGTACAAAAGAGCAAGAAAAAAACAGGCATATAGATGTTCATGAAATTAAGATAAGAAAGGTATATACCAACATGTCAAGATGTGGAGTCCATTTGTGTTCAACACTATGTGATGCATTTAATAATCTCCTCTTGTCTCTTGCAAATATGCATGAAACAATTTATCAAAAGTGTGCAACAACATGTGATACATTTCATAATCTCATTTTCTTTTGCAAATATGCATGAAACAATGTATGAAAAGTGATTGCATTTCATGTTATTTATTTTTTGATAACCAATGCATGCTAAAGAACTTGCTTTGATGGGCGAAGACTTATTAGGTTTTCCATTCACAATAAATTTAAAATATTCAAGTAGATCATATTGAACTAGCACTAGTTCTTTCATGTATATTGAAAGCTCACTTCCTCCACCACAATATTAGGTAAAAGTTCATTATTGTAAATGATATCAATTTGCTTCCTATCAACATGTTCATTGACTTCTAGGACCTAATCTTGTGGCACCCACTTTTCATTTATTTTCTTTCCTTTTTTGTCAATGAAAGTTGAGACTAAGTATTTACTTTTCTACATGATAATAAAAACATATAAATGCTCTTTTGGACTCTGCAATCTATGTCTCTATTTGACTTGCTATCCCAATTTGTCTATAGGATCTGATAAATCATCATTTGATAAATCTTTACAAACAAATAAAGTACGTATTTTATGCGCGTTTGCATTTAAAAAGATTTTACATTGTGGTACAATAAAATACGCGTATAGATCATTATGACATTAAGATAAAAAAGCCATATACGTACATGTCAAGATGCGGAGTCCGTCTATGTGCACTCATGAGAAAATGCCAAGTAATTAGAAAATGACAATATGACATGCACAATTCATTTGCGGAAAATATTATGTAATGCATCATGCCACTCATGAGCAAAATGAAAAATGCTAGTATGGCATTTTGGACATACTACACTTTTGTATGTTTTCGAGTGCCCAAAGTTTATTATTTATAGAGTTTTTTATCCAACGCTTCATTTTTTAACACTTGGCAATGACATGCTTTCTCGAGGTGTTTACACCCTCACATTCTTGTTTCTTACAAATTGCAATTTTAGATTATCTGTTGGCATGCGCACATATTTTGAATGATTATACAATCAATTTACGTTTGTTCTATCTAGACAAATAAAATTTTGAAGTATCACTCACCATACTTTCTAAATTCAATATTCTTCGATGAGCAAGTGTGATGCCTTCATCGTAGCAATGTTATATTTCACAAAGTCTTCCTTTTGTCATTAAATTTTCATATTTGATGATTGCTCAAACAGGCTTTCAAGGTTTCATTATGTCTAAATTGTCTTGTGAGCAAAACAAGTTTGTTGATTTATTTCAAAAGTTTGGCAACATAGTTGTCTCATCTTTTGATATCTTTGCATCTGAAGAGATTATCCATGTGTTTCTTATGTCAGGAAAAAACCATCATTTGTTTCGCGAGTGTCTCCTATAAATCTTCTTCTTTTCAAAACCCTGCATGTTTCCCTAAAAGCTATTCATCATCCATGAATGAATTTTACAATTCAATAGTTTTCCATGGTAGTCTTGTCATGTGAATGATTTGCATAAAAGTTTCAGTTCAATTTCATGCCAACCATATGTTGTCTAGTTTGGAAATATATATAAGGATGTTGAATTGTCCCTCCTATTTGCTACATAGAGCTCCAAGTTAACTTGTTACAGAAGAAAATATTTTATCAAAAGGGAAAATAAAGGAATCAACAAGTGGATACAAATTTTTCTTGAGGATCATCACAACACGTAATTCATCTTAATAAATTTCCACATTATTTATATCAACATGGGAATTCCTTGAGCAACCTAGACTAGATAGTGTTTGAATATCATCTTGGGCTTCAATGGAAAGTTGTACCAAAAACTTCTTAGTTGAGAACTTTAGTATATAGAACCGTGGGTCCTGGGAACCCTGGGGTGAACCGTACCACAGTTCATGAACTGTGGTACAGTTCCAATATATAATTGATTAATTACTTAATTTTTACCCAATTTCCCCACAAAACCCCTCCCAAGGCATTTTTGGTCCTCATTTCACAGATTTTGTGGTTTGGGGGTGGGAAGTAAAAAAAAAGCCATTAGTTAATTAAATAAACGCTTTGGTCCTCCCCAAAATAAATAATTAATCCCCGTAAACATTTCTGGTTTTTCGTGGTCTTTTTTGGCATTTTTTTGGGCTGTTTTTGGGGGTGGGAGCTAAAAAAACATTAATTAATTAGGACGGTTCACCGCGGTTCACCTCTAAAATTTTTGTGAACCGTACGGTTCTGAGAACCATGGTGAACCGTCCACGGTTCTCAGATTCTATGTATGGAAGTCTCTCGTTTTTTTACCTTCCTTGACTTTAGTATATGGAAGACTATTGTTCTTTTTTACTTTCCTTGACCAGCATTTCTTCACAATCAAAGCCAATCAGGTGTTCCCTCTCTTAGATATCTCATGTCAAGGTCATAATCCGCTACTAAAGAAGAATTGAGAACAGCTTTGAAGAAGTTATTGATGCTAGGAAGTCATTTCTCCCTCCACATGTCCCCACACTTGCTAGACAAGGGGAGTGAGCTGGATCACCTCGTCCTTAGACAGTCAAGAATTTCTTTAGACTCCATAAATGGCACTGCACCAAATTCTCATTCATGTAAAAATAGTTAAAAAGCTTATCTGCAGTAGCCGGAATCCATCGCCATCATGGTTTATATGATTATAAAAACCTTGTTGTTTATTCCAACAATGTTTTCAAACCAATGTGGAGTATCCAAACAGAAGCTACTCTATGGTCTTAAGCTTGTGCTCAAGTTGCACCACAACTTTCAAACAATTGCAAAGTATCAAATAAGATATGATAGCAATTCATGACAGTACTGCTAAGAGGCATTCAAGAAAATTAGTGAACAAAAAAATATTAAGCAAGTTGTCAGAAGGCAAGCTGAACACTTTTAAATGTAGGACTTGTTTACTCTCTCAGGCAAAGTGCTTCTAAAAATAGCATCCGAACTTTGATTGGAAAGCTTTTGTTTTCTGTTCATGTCACAAGTTGGTTGATAGAGTTGTTTCGATCCTTACAAGGTAAATCTACGAGGTGGCTGGACTTACGTATCCAATGATTATTAAGTTGAGGCATATAAGGAACAATGGCAGTCACTGATGACTAAACTAATCTATCTTCACCTGCCAAAACGACAGATAAAATCTGAAAGTACTTTCACAGCATACTTTCATAGCCAAAATCAGGAAACTCACAGAACGGTAGGTGACGTATGACTTGGTAAATCCCTGGCCAGATATCCCCTCTAAAGAAGTAAATGATTTATTAACAGCTCTTTCAACACTCGAAACTCAGCAGCACCACAGTACTTGTTCAAATTGTAAAATAAACTTGAATACACAAAAGAAATGAAAGACTCGCCCGGAGAGAGAAAGAGCTATAACAATTTGGCAAGGTATATTTGAGTGGAAATTTTGTGCAGACAGAAGTCTGTTTACCAAATGCTGTTCCTCTGAGCTCAAGAATCGGTTTGATGCATCATATGAAGTTTGTGCAGGAGTTTGGAAGCAGCTATGCATGATTTGAAAATGTTCTTTTTATTTAAGGGCCTTTAGTCACCTTTCATACACAATATGAGAATCATAAAACGGCAGCTGATGATATCAATCAACTGGCACCTCCACCTCCATTTTCAACCCAGCTTTATTGAGAACCTGCTAGCAATCACAACGTGTTACAAGAGATAATTATTCTCATTGCAGCTTCAGGTTCACATAGACTGACAAAATAGTTGCAGCAATAGTTTAGGCTTGATCCTATGACAAACAAGTGTGAGCAACATAATCAAAAAATTCTGGCATGACTTCTTCAACTTTCCCTTTGGAACAAGTGTTTCAATTGGCATCAATCTATGGTGTAAATGGCATGGTTACTAAAGAAAGTACTCCCCTTCCTGGGAATGGGGGAACTCCTTTCCAGCAAAGTGTTCCCATTTCCAGGAACATTCATGTTGCTTGGGAACCATTCCCCAATAGTGGGAACATGTTCATTTCACCATGCAATCACCTGCCTCAAGGACTTCATTTCGATGGGCCTTGAGGACCTAATATTTATGAAGAAAGTTATGTTCCTTACTATGCGTCTTTAAGGATGTTGATGCCTTGTGTAACAGGCTTGTATTGAATAACAGCTTCACATTATTGCTGAATTTTTTGCAAATGTCGCAAGTGTCTGCCCAAGATAGTATTTTCAGCATATACATCACTTTGGGAACTGTAAGTGGCCTTCTAGTAGGGTCTCCCCTTCGTCTAAATAGACAGTCTCCTCTCACTTTGTTTAAGAGCTTTTTTGAGGGAAAACTTTGAGGCAACGTTCCTTTGTAGGAAGCCCTGCAATCTAGTCTATTGTTGATTGCCTTGACATCTTAGCCCAAGATTGGTATCTTAGTTGCCCCGTTCCGGAACGGAACGCATTCGACAAAAAACGTTCCGACCCAAAAGGGTCGAAACGGGTTTCTAAGATTGGTATCCAGGTAACAAATTGTTGCTCTGTTTCACCGTTCCTATCTGAAAGTATCCTTGGCTAGACTAGAAAGGTTATCTGACGCAGCAAGCCGAGGCCCAAAAATGGCTTAAAATTACAGAAATAGCCTAAAGGCGGTAAGTGCCATCCAAGGGCAATGTCAAAGGCTACCTCTGCCTACAGGATGAGCAGGCGGCCATGCACCGACCAGTGTGAAAGGCAGAACCTCTGCAGGCAGCCTCATGCACAGCAAGGACAGCCTGTGGAGGAAGGGGTCAATTAGGGAGGACAAGGGGAGTATGAGAGGCCAGTGCAGACCAGTGCCTGCTGGTGACAAGCGAGGGAGAGAGGTTATCCTTCTACCACCCATTCAGACAGTCTCTGGGACCAAAAAATAAAATAATGCCCAACATCAATGTCAATGAAATGAACAAAATAAAAGAACTTTGAGTAAGCAAAATCAATAATAAATTTTATGCTTTAGAGTTGAAAAAGTGATAGAATTTTGCTCTTTTTGAGCTAACATGAGATGTTCTAGAACAAGCGTCCAGATAATAAATGAAGTGACACAAGATTACAAAGGCAATCCATGAGATGCAAAATAATAGCTAATTACCACATATAAAGAAAGAGACTACAATTTACACAAATCTGGCCAGGGGAGGTCAACTAAAATCCAAAGCACAACATAAAGAAAAATTAACTTGATGTTGAAACGTACTGCATTAATAGATTAGGGTTCAGACAGGCACCTCTAAGAAATCTTGGTAGGTCAAAGCAGAGTCTTCTGAAAAGCCTGCTTCTTCAAGAGCTTGAATGACGACTTGCTGCAAGTCATTTGCAAAGTATGAGAATCCACATCGTCTGTGCCACTGGACTTGAGCTGCAATTTCTAAATGCGACAACAATATATTGTATTTGAGCTAATTTGGCAATCTATCCAACTAAGTTGTTGTGATGGACCTTGCGTTGGTCGTCTGTCAAAAAGGAGCCGGACAAATCACGCAGCACTTCCAAAATGTCATACATTGTAACTTTTCCATTCCGATCAGAATCATACACTCTGAATATAACTGCCATCCAAAATCAAGGGTCAAAATAGTCGCTCTGAAGCAGATCAACTCTCTTCTGATTCTTTAGTGGTTTTGAGGTTATACCTTACATTTTCATTATTATTTTCCTCCTGTATTCAATACATTTTACATTAATGGTTGTGATGTGTTAAAAAGATTGAAGACAAACTTTGTTGTTGTTGTGCTCTTTGTGAATGATTTACTCATCACACGAAGCAATAAGAAGCTTATTGCTTGTGTTAAGCAAAATCTTTCTAATGAGTTTGAGATGAAAGATCTGGGTTTGCTACCGTTGTCTTTTTATCTCTCAGGCAAAGTATGCCCAAAAATTATTGAAGAGGTTTAATATGCAAAAAAGCTTAGCACACCCATGGATGCAAGCAACAAGCCATCAAGAAATGATGGTCCAGCATTTGCAGATGAGACTCTCTATCGCCAATTGGTGGGCAGCCTGATTTACCTTACTAACACCAGGCCAGATATCGCTTATGCGGTTGGGGGAAGCCAATTCATGAGTAAGCCTACCAAAGCACATTGGAAGGCAGCCAAGCGGATCCTACGATATGTGAGAGGGATGATGACCTACGGGATTGGATACACTGATGATGGTGACCTTCAGCTGGAGGATTATTTAGATTTTGATTGGGCAGGTGATAGAGACGATCGAAGATCGAAGATCGACGACAGGCTATTGCTTTAGCCTAGGTTCAGGGGCTATATCTTGGTGCAGCAAGAAGCAGCCTACTATTGCCCTATCATCTACCGAAGCTGAGTACAGGGCAACTACGAGGTCCGCCTGTGAAGCTATTTGGTTACAACGTCTACTTGAGGATATGCAGATTTCTCAAGTAAGACCTACATTGTTGCATTTCATAACCAAAGCTGCATTCAGCTTGCGAGAAATTCAGTCTATCATGCACGGACGAAACACATAGAGGTGAACCAGCACTTTATACGGGAGAAAGTGCATAGTGGTGAGATCGAGCTAATTTATTGCGACACCAACAACCAGATAGCTGATATCCTTACTAAACCACTTAGTATAGATATGTTTGAAAAGTTCAAAACTTTGTTGGGTGTTAGCTTGAATAAATAGCCATTAAGGGGGGGTGTTGAAGAGTAATGCCTATTTTACTCCTTTGGCTAAGCACTAATATGTTGTAAGTTGTACATAACTAATGGGGCATGTTATTAATTAAATACATGAGACCCCCCTTTTGTAAGTTAAGTTAATTAGTGCAAGTGGCCCACTAGGCCAAGTAGCTCACTCATATGGTTGACACCTAGACTTTCCATACATGTATTTGAGGTGCTTGACTCACAAGGGATGTGGAGGACCCACACTCTCCTCTCTCTCTCTCTAGCAATTCATTTTCACTTCTAAATTTTGGTATTGTGATGTGTTTATGCAATTCTCTTTGTATGTGATGTTTTCCATAGCTAAGTTTCTCAAGCTTTGTTGGTTGATCTAGTATTAAAGTTAAGATACTCCATAGCTAGGTCTTGCAATTCATCAATATCTCCTTCAAAGGTCTCCAATAGAGTTCTCCAGACTAAGAGCTCAAAACACATAATCAATCAAGTAACTAATGAGGTTCTTGAGCTCTTATTTATACTAGTCCAAGATCAGGGCTTATGTCAAAATTACCAAAATAAGGGCATATATATATTCCAATTTCCCTCCAAAATTGAAGCGTCTCATTTTAAGTCATATATGAGTTTATGTTGCTAACTTGACAGCTAGGCACAGTAATAATAAAATACAACTAAAATAGCTCCAAATCCCAATGTATGGATTGTGTGTCAATAACACTCGCCAGCTAAAAGAATATCGCTCTCAATGTGGGCATATAAAAGATCAAATAACTGAAAAGAAATGTCTTGGTCCACAATGTGCTATGCAATGCAGCTAGTGCAACTGCTAAGTGAGTGGTTGCTGCAAAATATCCAAGCTGAACTGAACCAACATATGAACTGTTAGGCTGTACGAATGAACCAAGAATGCCACAGAAAAGGAACCAAAGGAATGTCATATACACCACATGTGAGAAATAAGCTATTGCCAACAAGTACATACCATACCAGCTGAATGGACTGGGAAGAATGTTGCACACCATCCATCAGCAGGAACTAGATCGACTTCAACCCAACCCAAACATATAGACCAAAAATGCTAGATAGCATCAATAGGATCTACAAATACATAACTGGTACCTTGGCCATGACTCATCTACACCAAGCCAACCTATTGGTTCAAGGACACCAAATGAATCCACTTGGCCACTTTGAGAGAGCAAGAGTACTAGAGGACAATGCACAGAATCCCAAGCTAACAAAAAGAACCATCCACGCAGAACATTATGAGCAAGAATGGTGTTGGAGGATCCGAGACAAGGCATATCGACCACACATACCATCTACAATGGACCAATGTTGCACAAATTAAGATATTGTTGTTGTGTATAAACCACTATATTGTATCAATCATAGATGCACTGCAATTCAGAATCGCGATTCCAAATCACGGTCCGAATTGCGGTTCAGAATCGCGATTCAAAAAAATTCCAAAATCATTTAGAATCGCTTTTTTTTTTTTGGATTTCTTTTTGGGCAATATGGGTATCAGATGAAAGTTCTAATTAAGAGCATTATTACTGTGTAGTTTGCCGAATGTTTCAAGTGCAGGATGGTCCAGTGAGTCTAAAACAACCTGGCTTAACAGCATAAAGTTTGACCTCACAACTAAAATGAATTCTCAACCTGTGTGCATTATAACTTCACTATAGCTTCCACTACCAGTTCAATATACAATCAACTCCATGTCCTTTCTCTAGCAAGAGTTTGTTTACATTGTTTGACGGCCTGACCTGTGATCTAATCCAGCAATTTGCACCAGGTCTAATGTTGATCCCTCATTGACAATAAAGCATGTTTCCTAATGGTGCATTTTGCTAGATAGACCTGCAGTTGATTTTGTAGACCAGTAGGAACATTGTTTTGAGGAAAAGTTTGCAAATATCGAGTTGTACTTGTGTCCCTCAATTAAATTCTGATGGGGCTATAGCGACAGAGGGAACAAACCTAAGGAAGCGGACGGTGGACGTGGACGCGCGTCCGGATGCGCATCCAGACGCGTCCAAGTTTTTGAAAAAAAAAAAATTTCAAAAAATAATAAAAAAGTGCAGACACCTGCCCACGCTATCCCTCATCTCAAAAGCAAAATAAAAGCAATTTATGGCCCCTGTTTTTCCCCCGGAATTAATTATCAGAGGGTGTCTGGCACCCACCTGCCCCCTCCTGTTAAAAAATAGGAAAACGGTACCAAAAAAATTTGCAAAAAAATTAGCAAAAAAGTTTGCAACAGACCTAACCACTGCACATGCCTCCCATAACTGAGATATTACCAAACAACGACGAGTAATGAGCAGTTCATAAATTATTATGAACCTTCATTGGGAACTAAGCTCCAAAAAAAGCGGCAAAGAAAGACCTGAAAGTGGTTTTGAGTGAAGATGATGGTTTGTATGACAAACATATTACTGGTATAGGGTTTAGGGTGCATCAGTGACTGTCTCAAAGAAGTGAATGCTCACCAGAGGATTGGAGAGAGATGAACGCTCACCAGAGGATTTGGGAGAGGTGAACGCTCACCAGAAGAGTGACAAGCTCTCAGGACCAGACTGGGGGAAATTAGGGCTCACCAGAAGAGTGACAAGCTCTCAAGACAGGAAACCACAAGACCGACACACTACTATGTCTTATATGATGAGATCGGTTTCCCCCCGGATGAACTTCAACAACTTACTAATTACTTATGCAAAACTGTGTCATTCACTGCAAAAAACCACAAGACCTACACACTACTGTGTCTCGGTTGATGAGATCGGTTTCTCCTCGGATGAACATCAACAGCCTACTAATTACTTATGGCACTACTTCAACACGCTACAACACGCTGTCGAAATTTTGCGTACCAACAGGGGGGCTCCCAAACATCTCCCAGTATTCAGGTCCCGACCGGACAAAGTGTCCCTGAAGCCCTGTTTAACGTCGAACTTCGGACGGACGTTGCGGGCCGACCGTCGGTCGTTTGCTCGTCCTATTTGTTCCCACAGGTTCATATCGAGGTTGTCCACTGGCCGAAACAGACGGCACCTGAAACGGATCCCGTTCGGAGAAACGGGGCCATCGGACGGAGAGTTGCAAAACTGGTCCATTTCGCTTGACCTAATTGTGTTTCTCTTGTCGTGGACAGGTCCATGGCGGTGAACTCTGCAAAAGTGGCCATGTACCGCAATTCACCCTTGAGCTTGTGTAGCCGCTCAAGCATGATGAACTGGTAGGCGAAGCAGGTGCAAGCGGGCTTCTTCAAGTCGAGCCTGCATTGACAAACGGAATGAGAGGCACACATGAAACGAGCAAAAAAAAAAGAAGCATCTTGAACGAGCCAAAAAATAAGTGACAGCTTACCTGCTGAATGTACGGAAAAGGGCTGTCATGCGGCGCTTGCGTGTGACGAAGTCCACAACCGCAAGTGCCCTCGTGAGAATCTCACTGACCCAAGGGAGGCGCCCGATGGAATGCAGGAGGAGGTCCAGTGAGTGTGCGGCGCATGGAGTCCACACAATGGAGGGGTAGTCTGCCATAAGAAGCTCCCCCATACCGCGGCAGTTGGACGCATTGTCCGTCACAACCTTTCGCGATACGTTCACACGATCAGTCCACAGCTTGGAAACACATTGCAATCAATCGAAAACTACGCAAAACTATTGTATCAACATTAAGCAGCAAATGACAAGCAACTAATGAAAGAAGATTATACCTGGACAACGCACTGTGGTCCGACCTCCTCTATCGTTGCGCGAATGATGTCGTAAATGTACTCGGCCGAATGCACTCTCCCTACCTCGGAGGCGTCGATGCTGCGCAAGAACATGGAACCGTAACAACTGGAAACAATAACGTTGATGAGTGGACGTCTGCGACGATCAGTCCACCCATCAGCCATGATGGAACAGCCGTATCTATCCCGAGCCTCATGTAGTGCGGCCAGTCTCTCTCCGATTGATGCAACCCGGTCCTGGAGCAAAGGGCCACGTAGTGCGTCGGCTGTGGGTGGTGTGTAGCCGGGCCCGCAGACTGCAACTTTCGAGATAGCCTCTCGAAAGATGCGGGATGATGCCATGATAAAGGGGAGGTTCAGGTCATAGAGCATCTGTGCTATGGTCCTGGTGGCCTCTCTGTGCTGCCCCTCTCTGAAAGATCCCGGCATGGACATCTGTTTGGTGCCTCGAGATGTGGATGGCCGGGAGGATGGGGATGGACAATGTGGATCTGGAGGTGGTGGTACAGGTGCAAGCGCGGAAGCGGAGGATGTGGACGGGCCGTGCAGATCTAACGGTGATGGCACAGGCGTACGTGCAGCAGTGGAGGCTGTGGATCCATGGGGAGTACTGGCGGAGGGGGTACGGGTGGCTGTGGCGGAGGCGGTGGCGGTGGCGGTTGCGGATGCGACCGTGGGGGCGGTGGCGCTGGGTGTACCAGTGGCAGGGGCTGTGGCAGTGGGTGCACCAGTGGAAATAGAGTCCGCGGCATCTGTGGACGGCTCGTCGGGCTCAGCAGCTGGCTCAGAATATGTCTCGATAATGCGAGCCCTCTCCGCAGCGGGGATGACCATACAAACGCCGATCCCGTAGCGTCCCCCCGTGGGTCGGACTCACAACCCCCCCAGATGTGCTCGAACCCGAGAGGCGTTCCCTGTGAATTGCTTTCGACAAAAAGGGCAACGCCACTTCTTGTCGGGCATCACCTCCACCTCATCCCAAATGGGACGAGCAGCCATATCTCTCTCTCTCTCTCTCTCTCTCTCTCTCTCTCTCTCTCTCTCTCACACACACACACACACAGAAGCACGCAAATCCAATATCTCTCTCCCACCCTAAATCCTAAACCCTAAACTCAAGCACCCTAAAACCTAAATCCTAAACTCACACACACACACACCATGTCTCGTACACGCGTGCACACACACAAATCCTCTCTCTCTCCGTCCCTCACACTCTCTGTCTCTTCCTCTCTCTCTCTCACACAGATCACCACACACACACACATCTGTATGCACACAAATCAACAATATCCACACACACACACACATAAATTACCACACAATTTTCACACAAACACCATCTCTCTCTCTCTCTCTCTCTCTCTCTCTCTCTCTCTCTCTCTCTCTCTCTCTCTATGCCACTCACTCTCTCTCTCCCTCTCCCGCCCTCTTTCTCTGCTCTCGGGTTCTGCGGAACAGTCCGCAGGGCCCGCGCGTTGTTTTTTTTTTTTCTTAAAACGCGTCCGGGGCCCAGACGCGTCCGCGTCCGGACGCCGGACGCGTCCAGCCAAAAACTTAAAAAAATAGGACGCGTCCGCGTCCGGGCGTCGGACATGGACGCGGACGCGGGCATTCCGGCCCGGACCCTCATGTCTGGAACAAACCAACAACCAGAGCAAGCAGCAATTTAGCACACACTAGGCACAAGAAAAACAACACAGACTGTTAACCGCCTAAAGTTTTTAACCTTGCCTGAATAACTGCAATGACAGCATCCCTATGAGTAACTGTAATTAACTCTCTTGCATTGTTAAGTCAAGCAATTTTTCCGGGTGTTTGGTCAAGAAACTCAAGTTTTTCAAATTAAAGGCTGCAGCTTACCTTGGCACTTTTCAGCTCCTTCATTTCCCCAAGTGCCACCTCTGAAAGGATTATTAGACCTACAGGGTTGGCCTTGGAGGTGTAACAATATTGGCCGCGAGGAGGCCCAAAAATCAGTTTTTTTTTTACAACAATTCTGACAGCGGCGATTCGCGAATCGCGATTCGCTACAACTATGCACTATCAATGGAAAAAGGAACAGTTAACAATCTCACTGCATATCAGGATAATTTCATGCCAATCTGGTAGACGAAGGGTGCCAAATAAATGCAAAAGTAGATAATGCTATGCTTTCAACTAGACCCAAAGCCAATATGATAGATCAATATTGCCATCTAGAGATAATAACATAAATCATAGGAGATACAAAGAACCACCAACGAACTAGATTTTGGGGGCTTTTACTTTTTCTTTTATTGCCTTTAAAGAGCATCTTTTATTTAAAAAAGAAAAGGTTTTTGGGCCCAATGGACTGTTGGGGCCAGTATGCATTGGTGCAGGCACTTTCTCTCTCCACAAAAAAAGTTTGCCTCCACCATCGCTGCTGCAGCCTCCATCGCTCCTCCCATTTGCTTCACTCATGCAACTTCCTTGTCAGTGCACTGGAGATCGAACAAGATTCTTCAGAGTCTTAGATCATTTTGAAGCCAAAGGAAGCATCAGAATGAAGCTTTTATCTAGTGTGTAGGCTGACAAACAGCCCTCAATTTTCAAGATATTCTGGGACTTTTTTGCATAGCTTAAGATGTGGAAGTCTAGATTAGATGTGTTTGAGCACGTACTTTGGGGGAGCTAGTAGGGTTTCAAGAGGTTCAGGAATGGAAGGGTTCAGTGCAAACATTGGGATTGTGTCTCTGAAGGGGGGTTGCAAAAATATATATGCCATTTGCTGGGTGTGAAAAGTTGCACAAGGGTGTCTCAAACAATGAAGCAGTTACTGATCTTGCAAGTAGAGTTGGGGGCATGTGGACAATTTCCAGGAAGGAAAAGGGGAAGCAAGAATGGTTCAGACACAAACCCAACAGTAGCAAGGAAAGAGGGGACATGCAAATTCTGGAGGCAGTTAGATGGTGTTCATCATTCTCTGAAGAGGGTTAAGTTCGAGGTTCGAGGTTGCTTTGCAAGAGGTTCTTTCCTGAAGCAATCCCCTTTAATGTCATAAAAAATAAGCATTCTGCAGAGATGATAGTTGAGGCAGACAAAGCAAGGCCCAGTTGTAAGCCAATGTCATATTAGACACTAAGAGTCGCAACTTCAAAGAGGAACCAAGATTGGTGCACAAAGTGTCACATGTGTTTCTTGATTAGTGGGTTCAGCATGGCTGCACCATTGTTTGTGATGGTTGTGACACATGTTGTAACCAATGATTAAATTTTTGGCTACTAGTGTTTATAGCTCAATTTTCCTATTTAGTGGGGATGCTAGTGGCACTGAAACAAGACATTGGTGATTTAGAATGGTTTGATCCAATTCTTCAAACAGCACGCAAGGTTGCCATGCTTATCATTTCTCATTCTAGAATGTTGGCCTCGTTTTGTAAGTTGAGTAGCCATGAGCTTATGATACCCTTTGAAACTAGGTTCAGCTAATCTACATCAGGTTGGGAAGTTTATCGAATGTAAGGGCAGCCCTTTGTCGCCTTGTGGTTGGTGAAGAGTGGCATCGATTGCCATCATGCAGGTCTGAGTTTTGCCCCAAGACCGAAAGCATTGTATCAAGCCTCAAGGCTACCTTTTGGGAAGATGTTCAGAAGATTGTAAACCTCTTGAGTCCTATCTTGAGGTTGCTAAAAATTGTGGATAGATAGGAAGCCACCATGACATTTAAATATGTATTATGAGCTCATAGAGGGGTTAAGGGAAACTCCTGCCACAGAGCCATGATAGAGGACAATACAATTGTGGAGGAGTTATGCATGGCATGATTGGAGGTGATGCACTCACCATTGCATGCAACAAGGCATGTTTTGCATTCACAGTAGCATAGCACGGGGCAAGAAGCTTATGAGGATGTCATCGCTGGCTGGATGATAATTTTAAAGAGGCTCACAGGTGAGAACACAAATGAGATCACTAAAATTGTTGACCCTCGATCACACAAATAAAAAGGAAGTTGAAGATTGCCACCATGGAGAAGCTGGTTAATATCCAGAACTAAAATTGCAAGACTAGGAAGAGAGAGATGAGGATGATTGTTCTTGCAGCTGAGTGGAGGAAGGGATTGAATTTGCAAGGCATGGCTCCTGATCCCACTTAGCCTCAGATTGATACTACCATGGATTTGGATGATGAGGATGATGTGGATTTGGAGGTCAGAGAGGATCTGGACCTCGAGGATGATCCAGCATAGGACGACCGTCACAGGCCATGAGGATACTTAGTTACATTATAAGTGACACAACATATGCGGCTATGTTTCTTGTGGTGACTAGTTAGAACTTGAATTCATTCTTCAGAGTTGTACAACAGATTACATGATAATTGAAACAAAACTTTGTACTTGAAACAAGTTTGAATCTTGGTTAAAGCACGACAGGCTTAATTTGCAATCTCCATTCTCTTGATATGATATGAGGTATTGTTTTTGATTAAAAATTTAAGGTTTCATTTAAGTTTAAGCATCATGACTTCAAAATACATCGCATGTTTGTACTGATATTGTGATGTCTGCATTGCCGATGCTCTCCACTTTGATGCTGTTTATTGTATACATAATTAATGGGCATTTTTTTCTAGATTTGCAAGAATGATTCTCTTGAAAGCCCTAAAATCAGAAAACCGTTTCAAAAGCATGGTCATTTTTCCAAATGTTTGCAAAGTGTTTCAAACATTTCATGTTTGGAAGTTTCAAACGGTTTGTTGCTACACTGCATGGACCAAATGCTATGACATTATAAAAAATTTAACAACACCCTAGAGAATTATGTATCCTTGGGGATTGTGGCAATAAGAGAAACACATACCTCTAGCAAAATTGAAGAAAGCACGATAGGAGCTAGTGGAATCTATGGGGCACCTACGTTCACCAAATTGACTTTGAGACAATATCTCATGTACAAGATGTGGTTATTTTGTATCTATAGAACCCTCATGATTATGATCTCGTGGCTCATCAATAGCATTTGAGATGATAGAACCTAGCCTATGTTGCATCAAGAAGATCATGTGCCACTATTGCCTCTCAAATCGCATATGTAGGACCCTTGGATGTATCTGTGTATGCCTCACCACACAAATTCAAAACTTTTGCTACAACTTAAACATCATGTGAACCATCTAGATAAAAATCATCATAGATCTCGCAATTGGACCATCATGTTTACAATCTAGAAAACTTTGTTGCAATTGGAACATTTTGTGCTTCATCCTCGATCATAACTAAAATAGAAGGTGGCTCATCTACAAATGGCTTTGCTCTTTCGACAACATCTGGTGAACCATCAAAATGTTGTAACTATGTAACCTCCATTGTAGTCCCTCAAAATCATGTAGCTATGTAACCTCCTCAAGTACTCATCCACCTTTTTCTTAGCAAATTGAGCTCCCTATTGTCTTGTGTTCTCATCCAATTATTTGTTAGGAATTCATGTTTATTTGATACCCCTTAGTGTGAGTATGGCCATGCCTGCATGCTATTATAGGGGCCATTAAGTTGTGTTAGGAGCATTACTATTTATAATAAATTCGTTTTCTATTGCTTTTGCATGTAGGTGGGAGCACTACTTCTAGATTAGGACTTGTTTTATTACTTAGAAATACATCTTGGGTCTTTACCCAATATAAGTAGTAATTTTAACAATTAGCTTTTGTTCTTTTGCTATTTGCTTTAGGATTTTAGCTTTTCACATAGATTAGAGAAACTAAATATGTAGGTTGGCGCCCCACCACAATTCATTCCGGTGTGTTAGAGCTTTGCTCAATTCTCCTATAATCTGAATGCTCTTTATGTTGGAATGGCAAAGTGGAGCCACAACCCACACTCAAAGAAATCCCATAAGTAGAAGTGGGACTTTGTTCAAAGTGGATATAAGTGGTAAATGTCTAAGTGTTTAATGTCCCCTAGTACCAGCCCCTTTGCACGTAAGGGGGAGCACTTGGATTCGTGGGCGGCTAGGCATCCGGGGACGGGATCCCGGAACGCGGCTCACGGAAGGGGCAAAAGGCTCCATGATTTTGGTGCAACCTCTGAACCAGAAAGGTTAAGTTGCATCACGGTGCAACCTCTGAACCAGAAAGGTTAAGTTGCATCACGGTGCAACCTCTGAACCAGAAAGGTTAAGTTGTATCCGTTGAAAGCCCACCAAATTCTTACATGGTATCAGAGCAGGCAACGTGACCTGTGCCCCACTTTGAGGGGGAGTGTTGGAATGGCAAGGTGGAGCCACAACCCACGCTCAAAGAAATTCCATAAGTAGAAGTGGGACTTTGTTCAAAGTGGATATAAGTGGTAAATGTCTAAGTGTTAGGGACCCAACTCTCTTGGGTCCCAAACCCACACTTGAGACTGGACGATGACTGGGCCTGTAGACTTGACCGGTGACTCGTGAACCTGCATGGTTGCCACGTGTCATGATCCAGGAGTGCACATGGCTTGGAGTCTCTCTCCTTGGAGGTATACAAGGGGAGGACTCATTTGCCATCCATTCTGTCTACCTAGGAGGAGGTGAATGGAGAGCGTGTGCACGGCCAGGATGTGTTGCTAGCGTGAGGCAGGAGATGGCTGAGAGCCTAGGCGGTGGTATGGGACGCCGTCTGGGATGGAGGTCGGATCCAGCTTGATACGGTCACAGACCAGGGCACGGTGGGTGGACCCGGACTAGGTCCTATGGCAGGGTGGAACATGAATCGTTCGGTCTCTTGTTGTTAACCGGCACCTGGAGGTTTGCAGTAAGTAAGTTTGTAACATATGGTATCAGAGCCACTGCATGCTGAAAGCAGGTGCGTTGATCCGTGGTAGATGTCTTGTAATTTACGATGCTTCTAACGGAATTCAAAACGGGCTTAAATCGTGTTTTTAAAGCACTTTTGTGTGTTTGTCCTTCTTTGCTGTTTTTGTTTTTTTGGATGAAATTTTTCAAAAAAAAACAGTTGTGGGGCCCTTAGCAGCGTGCCACGTGGACTGTCCAGAGGCGGACAGGTGGCAGTCCTCCTCAACTTGCAATTCCGCTTCAGGTTGAGGTAACGGACGGTGTCAAGGGTCCCCTCCCAGCGCAAAAAAGGTGGTTGCTCGCTGTCTGAGCAGCGATGGAGTAATACATCAAAAAACTTGTGGTGGATCCTCCTTAGCGCTGCCACATGGCACTGTCCGGGTTAGGACAGGTGGCACCTTCAAGCGGAAATCTGTTCCGCTCAAGATTGGAGGCCCGAGTCTTTGTTTCACGGGCCAGAAATGTCAAATAAAGTTGCTTTTGACCATCTCCCGTTGGAAAACAACGATGGAACCTCGTTTCTGATCTGATCATTCCAGAAAAGGAATGTTAGCCAGTGATGAGGGTACAGGGGGATCTGGCTGCCTACTGGCCAGAATTCTGGTGGGTGGCCAGTATCCTACTGTGGTGCCAAGGTGGCAACGTATGGCCACTTGGCAGTTTGTAGGAAAGCATGGAGAGGGAGGCATACCTCTCCTATGCATGAGTTTTTTTTGGGAAGAAGAGGTGGAGGTGGTGGTGCATCCTTCTTCTTGCTCTCTCTTATTCCTCTTGGCAGCCATGGACAATACCATCTGGTTTGTGAAGAGACAGCAAGAGTAGCCTTGTATCTACTTTCCTTGAGTAGCTTTTGATTCTCTTCTATCATCTCTTCTTAATTCACCTCTCTTCTCTCTGTAAAAATGGAGCCTACTCCTACTACACAGCCTATGTCCCCTGTTCATGAGGCTACAGTATTTGCCTCTGTCTTAGACCCTGATGCTTTGATGCTGGCTATTAACAGTCTACAACAACAGATTGTGGATATGCAAGCTAAGCACAGTCGGGATCAGCAGGACCTCAAGGAATTGACACACTAAGGCAATTGGTGCATCAACCCTTGTTTACTTCTGAAGTTTTTGCTGGGGAAAAGAAGGATAGAACCCCGGAGGCGGTCTTGCAATGGCTGGATCGATGGAATTTTCACTTTTCCATGCACGATTCATCCGAGGATAACAAGATCAATCTCGCCGTCATGTACCTGCGAGGTAAAGCATTTACCTGGTGGCAAGATATAAGGGGTAAGCCTAAAGTTCCTAGAAATTGGGAGGATTCTTGTAAGGCCTTTAAGGCGGCCTTCCTTCCTATTCTTGATGATTTTGAATTTTACCGTCAGTATGCAACGATCCGTATGGGGAACCGGCCCCTGGATCAATATTTACAGGAATTTCAAGAGGTCCATTCTCGTTTTGCAACTAGAATAGATCCCTTGCTAGTAAAGTTGCATTTTATACTTGGGTTGCCAAGAGACTACCAGCTAGACGTCAGGAGGAACCAGCCTCTTACCCTCGAGATGCCGTTCGCTTCGCCAGAATCTACGATGATACTCGTACGATGGCAAAGCCTGAGACTGGTGTCTTGCCCGACGTAAAGGGTAAGAGGCCTTTCTTTCCAAAGAAATTGAAAGATAAGGCAAAGGAAGGGGCTTCAGGTTCAGGGAAATCGAAGAAAAGATCTACCTTGGACCAAGAAACCTTCAAAAGGGGCATCTTTTAAGATGCCAGGTAACTCTAGCATATCTAGTGTAGATCTTTCCTTTGCTAGTAATTCTGTGTGTGAGCATTGTTGTTTTAATACGGCTGTTTTTGGCCCTCATGACCTCATTCGGATGAAGGGGGTTGTGGGTGGTCAAGCCGTAAGTGTTTTATTTGACGATGGTTCCACAAATAATTTTATTAACGCTAATTTGTTGCAGAAGCTAAAGGTAGAAACAAGGCAAAGTGACCACCGATACATAGTGAAGCTGGCAACTGGAGCAGAAAGCCAAGTTTGGGACCGGATAGTCCCACGTCTACCAATAGAGATTCAAGCCTACAAGGATAAATTAGACTTTCATATTATGAATCTAGATAGGGTAGATGTTATACTTGGTAGAGAGTGGTTCTATGAGAGGAACGACTCTGTGAAGAAAAACTATGAACACACAGTTTGTCGTTCTTACATAACGGCTCACTCATAGAATTGAATGGAAATGTTGATATTTCTAATCCGTATATGCTTTCTGCTTTGGAAACTGTTAAATGTATGGATATTGTTGATTGCAGTTCTTATTTATGTTGGTTAAAAAAATTTATTTACCAGGAAGAAAGTAGTTTGCAATTCTACAATCTCCAAATGGAATTAATGTCTAGTAACCTAAAACAAGAAAACTCGTCGGAAGGTGAAATTTTTAGGAAACTTAGACAAGAATTTAACGATGTATTTCCTGAACAGCTTCCTGAGGGTCTTCCCCCCTCTAGGGGTGTTGACCATGGTATTAAACTAATTCCTGGTAGTTCTCCTATATCATTGTATCCATTGGATGAGTACTATTGAAGAGGATGAGGTTTATAGGCAATTGCAAAATTACCTTAAGATGGGCCATGTTAGGCCTAGTAAATCTCGCTGGGGGGCACCTGTGCTCCTTGTTGATAAAAAAGACGGAGGCACTCGTCTTTGTGTGGACTTTAAAAAGTTGAATAAATTAACGATTAAAAACCGTTATACTTTGTCGCGAATGGATGAACTGGTTGATCGATTGCATGGTGCAAAGTACTTCACCAAAATCGATTTGAGATTAGGGTATCATCAGATTCACATAAAGACTGAGGATATTGAAAAAACCGGGTTTAGAACTAGGTACGGCCATTATGAGTTTCTGGTTTTACCATTTGGCTTGACAATTGCTCCAGCGACTTTCCAACAGATGATGAACGATCTTTTTCATCCATATTTGGGAAAGTTCGTAATAGTCTTTTAGATGATATTCTCATCTATAGTAAGACCTTGGAAGAGCATGAGGAGCATCTCAGGACTGTCTTAAAGTTACTTAGACAGGAGAAGTGGATCCTAACAAGCCGTATGTACTTGAAACGGATGCCAGTGACTATGCTATAGGCGCAGTCCTATATCAGGATGGTAGGCCGGTGGCTTTTGAAAGCAAGAAGTTGGACCCTGCTCAAAGGCGGTATTCCACCTATGACAAGGAACTTTTTGCTGTCATTAATGCCTTGAAAGTTTGGAGACATTATTTGTATGGCTCCCAGTTTACTATAGTTACTGACAATCAAGCGTTAAAGTATATTAACGATGTGGTCGACCTTAGGGGTCGTAAGGCCAGATGGTCAGAGATGCTCCAAGAATTTCATTATGTCATTGAGTACCGGAAGCGTACTTCTAATAGTGTCGCGGATGCCTTAAGCCGGATTGGAGAGGTTAATCAGTTAAGCTTTTCTGAGATCCAATCTGAGTTGTATCTGTCCTTAAGAGATTTGTGTAAGACCGATAGCTACTTCGGTCGTATTCGGCTAGACGTCCTGGCAGGTTCTAGATCTAGTGATGAGCTTGGAATGCAGGATTCCAAGATTTCTCCTCAGGACAAGATACAAAGAGACTATTCCATTAGGAATGGGTTGCTTTTCCGGAATGGAAAGGTTTGTGTGCCAGAAAATGATGGTATAAGGGCCCAAATCCTACATGAATGTCATGACAGCCCGTGTGCAGGGCACCTTGGCGCTCAACGGACACTTGACTTAGTAAAAAGGAACTTTTAATGGCCAAATTTAAAAAGTCAGGTGGAGGCATATGTTAGCAAGTGTGCGCAATGCCAAGTTAACAAAGCTGAAAGAGTTAAGGCAGCTGGTTTGTTAATGCCCTTGGAAATTCCCGAAAGAAAGTGGGAAAGCATTTCCATGGACTTTGTGGTTGGGCTACCTCGGACGGGGAAGCAAAATGATGCCATTTGGGTAATAGTTGACAGGTTAACTAAAATGGCGCAGTTCATACCAACCAAGTAGACTGTCAAAGCTTTTGAACTTGCTCAGCTTTTTGTAGAAAAGTTGTTCAGGTTGTTTGGTTTGCCGAATGACATTGTTAGTGATCGAGATCCAAAGTTCACTGGCAAATTCTGGCAAGCGGTCTTTGAGAAATTAGAGACCACACTAAGTTTGGGGTCATCAGATCATCCTGAATCGGATGGTCAGACAGAGAGGACAAACCAGTCTATGGAAGATATGCTTCGGGCATATGTTTCCAGAAGACAGTCAAATTGGGAAAGGTACCTTCCAGTGATTGAGTTTGCGTATAATAGCGCAAAGCACTCAACGACGGGTTTTAGTCCATTTTCTCTGATGTATGGTTTCTAGCCTAGGCCTCAAAGCCTCAAGATTAAAGCAGCAGTAGATTTCCTGCATGATATGCAAGAAATGTTGCTTGTTGCTCGCGAAAACGTAAAAACGGCTCAAGATAGAGCCCAATTTTACGCTAATCAAAAGTGACAACCTAGGGTCTATGAGGAGGGGGCTTGGGTATATCTTAGAATTCCAAAAGATTCTAAGGTACTAAGGACTGGAAAATGTCCTAAGTTATCACCTCGTTACGCAGGGCCATTCCGTATAGTAAAGAAACTCCATCGGAATGCATACCAGCTAGAACTTCCTCAATGGGCTAAGGTACATCCAGTTTTTCACATTAGTCGTTTAAAGGAACGACTTGGTGGAAAGGATAATGCCTCAGGGGAACTTAGTTCGGCTGGAACGTCAACGTGGGCTCAGAAACCGGCAGGTAACTAAGTACTTGGTTCCTTGGAAAGGAAGTTCCGAGGACAATGATACTTGGGAGAAGGAACATGACCTCAAACTGAGATTCCTTGGATTCCTTCCTTAGATAAGGAATTTTTTAAGGAAGAGGGAATGTTAGGGACCCAACTCTCTTGGGTCCCAAACCCAGACTTGAGACTGGACGATGACTGGGCCTGTAGACTTGACCGGTGACTCGTGAACCTGCATGGTTGCCACGTGTCATGATCCAGGAGTGCACATGGCTTGGAGTCTCTCTCCTTGGAGGTATACAAGGGGAGGACTCATTTGCCATCCATTCTGTCTACCTAGGAGGAGGTGGATGGAGAGCGTGTGCACGGCCAGGATGTGTTGCTAGCGTGAGGCAGGAGATGGCTGAGAGCCTAGGCGGTGGTATGGGACGTCATCTGGGATGGAGGTCGGATCCAGCTTGATACGGTCACAGGCCAGGGCACGGTAGGTGGACCGGGATTAGGTTCTATGGCGGGGTGGAACGTGAATCGTTCGGTCTCTTGTGGTTAACCGGCACCTGGAGGTTTGCAGTAAGTAAGTTTGTAACACTAAGTGTTAATGTCCCCTGGTACCAGCCCCTTTGCGGGTAAGGGGGAGCACTTGGATTCTAAGGCGGCCAAGTGTTTATTTCTTGGTTATGATAATCAAGAGAAGGGATACAGGTTATATGACTTGGAGGGTAAGAAAATAATCATAAGTAGGGATGTAATCTTTGATGAGGAGGCAACTCATAAAGATATAGAAATATATTTTGATAAGGATCAAGATGGTGAAATCCCTATATTATGTGACGAGTTATTACAGGAACCTGAATCGACACATGTATCGCCTACGCCAATTCAAGAACCTAAAGTGTCTTTGGTTGAGATAGGAAAGAGGAAGGAGAGGTCAATTATATGGGATACTTATTCACCTCCTACTTCACCAAGCAGGAAGCATCCTACATCAGAAGCTCGAAGATTGCCTAGGTGGTACTATGAAACTATCAAGGATAGTGTTATTATGGAAGAGGGAGAGTCCAGTACACATGGAACTAGGAGATCTTGAAGATCAAGATCGACAGGAGGTTCGACAAGAGGATCATCATGAAGATGGGGATGTAAATTTTGCATATATGGCCACAGTATTAGAGACCAAGGATCCATCTACTTTTAGAGAGGCTGAAAAAGAGGATATTTGGAGGAAAGCTATGGATGAGGAGTACGATGTAGGAATTCGATGGGCCTTCAATGGATACAACTTAACCTTTGTGGTTCAGAGATTGCACCAAAATCATGGAGCCTTTTTGCCCCTTCCGTGAGCCGCGTTCCGAGATCCCGTCCCCGGACGCCTAGCCGCCCACAAATCCAAGTGCTCCCCCTTACCCGCAAAGGGGCTGGTACCAAGGGACACTAAACACTTAGACATTTACCACTTATATCCACTTTGAACAAAGTCCCACTTCTACTTATGGGATTTCTTTGAGCGTGGGTTGTGGCGGGCCACTTTGCCATTCCAACACTCCCCCTCAAAGTGGGGCACAGGTCACGTTGCCTGCTCTGATACCATGTAGGAATTCGGTGGGCCTTCAATGGATACAACTTAACCTTTGTGGTTCAGAGGTTGCACCAAAATCATGGAGCCTTTTTGCCCCTTCCGTGAGCCGCGTTCCGGGATCCCGTCCCCGGACGCCTAGCCGCCCACGAATCCAAGTGCTCCCCTTACCCGCAAAGGGGCTGGTACCGGGGGACATTAAACACTTAGACATTTACCACTTATATCCACTTTGAACAAAGCCCCACTTCTACTTATGGGATTTCTTTGAGCGTGGGTTGTGGCGCCACTTTGACATTCCAACACTTTAATCTCTATGCTTGGTCTGTGTGAGTGCTAGTAGGACCGGTAACTCCATTTAGAATTTGTATGACAAATTCTGACATGGTATCAGAGCAAGCTTTTTGAGAGAGAGAGAGTTTGGTTTTGCAAGGTTGCAAGAAGATTGGAGGAGCTGTTGCGCTGGACTACTGTTGGAAGTAGTTCGCTGGAATCAAGATTTCGGACTACTGATCGCTGCCTGCCTGCCAGAATTGTAAATCGCTGAGCTGAGTAATTCTGAGTGCTGTTGGAAGCAGTTTCCTGGCTGTTTACAGGCAGATCGCTAATTGCTGGGAATCAGATCACTGACCTGTTTGCTTCTAGTCTGGACCTGATCGCCTGGATCAAATTCTGAAATGTTAGATCGCAAACCAGATCTGTTCGCTAGAATAAGATCTGAATCAGATCGCTGAGACTGTTTTGCAAAGACAAGAAATAGCTGAATCAGATCACTGGATCGAAATCTAATCACTGCTGAGCTAGGATCAGACCTGAACATAGTTGCTGCCATCAAAGTAGTTCACAGAACTGCTGAGCTGTTCGCTGGAAGAGGAGAATTCTAGGTCAGTTCATAGGCAGGGTTACAGATCTAAAAAATTGGTGATCTGTTTGCTGGAAAATCAGGTTGCTAAGAATTGTTACGGATCAAAACAATGGCAGGATTGAACGATGTTGTATTGTCGGAGTCTAGCAAGCTAGATGGAACGAACTACAATATATGGAAGTTCAAGATGCAAAATATTCTCCAGGATCGAGAATATTGGGAGATCGTGAGATACCTCCTCACACTGATAGGGAGTTGCAGGAGTATCAGAGACGTAGGAGAAAAGCTCATCATATCATAAACTTTTAGTTAGAGATATATCATACCTCATATCAGAGATGCTGCTAGACCCAAGGAGGCTTGGGATATAGTAAGAACTTGTATTTTATTATAAATAGCCCTTTTCAAGACAACATAATTTTTCAAGAAGCGAAGGACTAGGAGAAGCCAACATCTACTAAGGCCGAGATAGCATTCTAGCCTTAGATGGAGAGATTGAGGCCAACTTTGAGTATTACTAAGTTTTACACCACCCAATATTAGGTAGTCTCATGAAAAATGCTTCCAGCTAGACCTTCAATAGAAGAAGCCAAATTACTCCAAGGACTTCAAAACAAAAGAAGCTCATCTTCTTGCAAGCACTTCAAATAGTTACCAAGTAGTGATATAATTTCTAGAAATGCCAACTAAAGTTTCCTACCTTATTATATAATCAAAAGAATCAATGGTTTAGGTGGTTTGGAGTTTCTGACAAAAAATCCAACTATTTTTCAAATGGTTTTGCAAAATAAAGGTTAGAAAACCTAGAAAATAGTGATTTGTCTTACATTTTTCATGATTCATTCCTTAGTTTCACTCCAATAGAATAGAATATTCACGCAAGTGTTGACTCTAGAGTGCACACCATAATCAAGGACATTTCTCAAAATTCAAACAAATATATAACCGCAATTCAAAATCCAATATAACCAGGATTTAGACTCAAATATAACCATGATCCATTTCATTATAAAAAAGATCTAAACTCAAATACAAGCCCAATCAATCATCCGCAACAGAGTGAAATAGGGCAAAACAACAACACAATAGGTCAACAATACCCTACTCGCAACTATTCGAGGCCATCAACAAAAGAACCCGATTCTTTGACATTTGAGATGAGCCAAATATTTTCAAAACAAAAACATGATCCTTTCAGGAAAAAAATTGCGTTTCAATGAAACCTTAATGTCAACTTATGAGCAACTATCAAGGATCCAACTTGTGATTTTGTTGTACTAAATATTCCTAAAACCCTCATCTTACAAAATACTCACATTCTACTTTGTGTTCATAACTTGCACGTGCACTAAAAGCTGATAGTAGAGTTATAAATTCTTTAAAGTTCACTCCCTCCAACGTCCGCAACAATCTCTGCAAACAAAGAAAAAGGACTCCTTAAATCTAAGCCTATATACTATACGTTCCAAAGCCACTTACAAAATCAAAACTTAGCCCACACATTTCCTCTCCTACCACAATAAGTCAAGCAAGTTCCAACAAAGAAAATGCTACATTGTATAAAACTTATAAAGAGATTATATTAGCATGAGCTGTAGCAAACTGGAATAATTCAGCATCCTTTTTACTATAAACCTTCATCTCCACAAAGTTACAAGTAAGATCAACCACTAAATCTTATCTTTAAATATAATGACTTCTTACTCAAATTTAATCAGCTAAAAGTTTGACATCCACTTATTCCAAAACATAAAGTTGATATTTCATAGAAACTTGTAGCAGGTTCTTTGCAATATAATGCCTTGAAATGTTAGAATACATCATGGTGAATAAAACTATGAGATAGAATAATACCCTTTGTAGATCCTTTGATTCTAATTGTTGTTATTGATGGTGAATAGCTAACCAAACAAAATTCGAACAAGTTTGAGCAATATTTTATGTAAGGATGTAGTGGAGTGAAGTCAATTACGTTTTGCTATGAAATTTCAAGTCAAAGTCTTTTGATACATGAGCCATTAAGCATAATGTACTGAGATGAAAGAATGTCCTTTCTAAAACTGTAGTCTTTAAAGCTGCTTCCGTATTTGACATGTCCATCACAAAATACGGATTCAAAGACTTTGAAGTCCTTCAAAATTGCATGACAAAAATCAACTTACAATTGGTTACTATGCTCACGAATTTCACTCTCATAGCGAGTCAAACGAAGTAGAAGCTCTTCATGCACATGCAAATTCAAAAATTTATTGAGGGACATTTAGGACCTTTTTTGTACATCGTCATTACATTCTTTGTATGACATTTTTGCTCCTTAATGTCTATTTAAATACACCTAAAACTTTTTATACACAAAATGCAAGCAAACCTCTGCAAGGGGATTGAGAGCAAACTCTGGAACTGCCATGAATTCGTCACTTAAAATAAAGCCTTTTCCAGTACGATCGAGGGCGCAAAACCTCTCATACAGTGCTACAATTTCTCGTTGTGAGACTGCAAAGTCAAAGAGAGCATTTATTATAAAGTATGTATATTTACCTTGTGGGTTAGCAAACCTAGACAAATAATTGAACCCTCAAAGCTTAATTATGACCAAGTAATGTCCAATAACACATGTAGACCACTCAATATTATTCCTTGAAGGAATCACATAAGACGAGACAGTCATGGATTGGGTTTTGACAATGAGAACATAGGAGACAACCATGGACATTAGCCTTGTGAGATGCCATGCACCAAAGCGGTAGATGAAAACTAGGCTTATGAAAATCTTATAGCTTGCACATCAACATTACTCATATAAAGGACCCCAAGGGAAATACAATGCAAGAAAAACATTTAAAACTACAAGTAGAAACTTACATATGCCTTGGCAATGTGTTTGTAATTCCTCCAAATCATATTGAGTAAGCATGGATGATGAGTTCCCCATAATTTTGTCTTCTATACACCAACTTACTTGTTTCCAACCTACTAAGAACTAAACAAGACATATAACAAAATCACAATTTCATCAATTCATCAGATTGTAAAATGCACCAGAGTCTGTAAAACAAGCAAATGTACAATACAAGAAGATCGTCCTCACATACAAGAGAAGACTTAACAGCTTATACGATCATAATAATAAGCCTAGAAGAGGGACTTTAAAGGTTCTAACACAAGCTTGACAAATATTTCTTCCGAGAATCAATTTTGATTTGTCAAAAAGCATAAGATTGCCTCAAAGTCCAATAAGCAATATTCTTATCATATCGAGTGTTTTGGGGGTTTTAATTTCCATTATAGTCACCTCAATTTTCAGAAGTCAGCAAACATGAAGTTGATCCCAATCCCCAAATAACATGCTTGCCCACAACGAATCAAATTGCATCCAAGATGCTTTAGAAATCTATTATTGAAGGAAAAGCTTCACTTACATCTAGATGACTTCATTTTATTCTTGCTACATTCAAATTAGAATGCCATGGCACTTATTAGAATGCCACTTAAGTTAGGAGAGAAATACTAATGGCATAGCTCCTTTGCAAGACATGACTACGTAGAGTAGCAAAAGGAAATGCAGAACGAATCATACCATAGGCTAATAGTATCACTTGGATCATTGAGCTCACTACTTCATTGCACCCATTGAGGTCAATAGCAAAGGGCATAGCTATTCACATAATGACAACAAATCCTAGCTTCAACACTTTCAAATTGATTCAATTGAGTTCAAGATTTGAATCAAGCTATAGCTCCAATTATGTTATAATGGCAACCCCAAAAACAAGACTATGAAACGGTTTAAGGGTGTGTTTTTTTTTTTTTTTTTTTGGGGGGGGGAGAATTATATCTAGCCTTCTATTCTGGCAAAAACAAGTGCCTTTTCAGTGTTTAGGCAATGTAGACTAGAGTTAATCAATGATCATTTTTGAAATCTGACTCAAGAGTAGAACTCTCGAGTCCCACCTTATACCTATTGTCATGATCCATTCTCCATAGTACATACATTAATGGTTCGAAGCAGAAAAGAACTGGCAAAATGAATTTAGGGTTTATATTGGTGTGAATTTTATTTCTACCCCTCTACTATGGCGAGAACACCCATTAGGACTTGTATCTAGATCCCAGCATATCAGATGGCAAGTTCCCAGAAACATTGTTGATGCACAAATGTTGGAATAATGTGACTTGAGAGAGAGAGAGAAGGGTCTGGCTTTTGTGCAGGGAAAGGAGCGCGCAAAAAGGAATATTGCGCTGTCAGCACGCGCGTGGAGGAGGTCAGATCCAGCTTTAATGTTAGTGCCTCGAAACTCCAGATTCTCTTAACTTGCAGGTTTTCAGGTTTTCTGTTTAATAGAAAACAGATTCTGGACCTCCAAAGCTCCTCTAAACACCTCAAATCTCTCAAAAACAATCTGCTACAAGTCTTGCACCGCTCACTGAGCTAGTTTAAAGAATCACAAGAAGAAACTACCACAAAACGCCAAGCGACCTCTTGCAATTTGCTAATGCTAGCAGCTAAGCTACAGGGATGGATGAACTTGTATGGATTCTGACCAAAAATCACAACACAAGCTAAGAAGACGTACAGTCGTCGAAAGCTTTCAATAAGCAAAGATGCATGCGTTCATTCGCTGATTACATACAGCTTTGCAGGAAAATTCTGGTTGTTACCTCTGCTTCCCTCACAGGATCGGAATTACACTGACGCTAGCTGTTGCCCTTCACGCCATCGCCATAGCTCAATCGTACATTGGATCTTCAAGATTTCTATACCTTTTGCGCCTCTCTCTATTGTTATTGGGCTTATACCTTTTTTGGGTTACGACTTTTCTAAGGCAGTTAGCATTGATTAAACAAATGATTATTGCCTTTTGCATTTGCTTGTATAATTGCAAGTCCATATGTATTATTTTCACAAAAAAAAGGGTAATTTATATGAATATTGCATGGACGCATACATTAATACCAAAATACAATTGCAACTCAATGGAAATTTTTCCCACGAATATGGCAACTAGAGAAGTTCTCGTTTTGGGAGACGGGTTTCGACCAGTCTCTCCCAATGGGGGTAATCCATTCAATTCCAACTCATTGCTTTACTCATTTAGTAAAGCTATTTTTTGGAATTTCATAATAACTCAAAGTAATTCAATGAACTGCTGCTTGGGCAATTGGAAATTGGGCAGTTATGTCCAAGAGATTTCCGATTTTTTGGCCAAGGTGCCACCCCTTGACCACCGTTGTGGTTTCACAAAAAGGTATGCACGGCCAAAGCGGCCCCGAAACCCAAAATCGATAAGCCATTGAATAAAAGGAAAAACATTTTTTGATAACTGGAAACTATTACTCACCAAAAAAAAAAACAATTTGATACACCATATGACTCTCTAAATCCAATGGGTTTGAAGAGTCATAAGGCCCAGAGAGCAAAACTCGTTTGGAAATTTAATTTTTAGGTTTGCAATATCTAATGAATCAATCAAGATTTTTTCAAGAATCGAGAAATTTGATTGAAAAAATGATTCAACTAGAAAGCTCTAAGGTTAAATAAAAGTCATATGCAATTTTTTGTATTGCACACTCAATTAAATTCAGCCCGTCAATAGTGCAATTCTAATTGAAACATGTGCATCAAATTTGTCCTTTAGAATTTGTCATGCCCATGACTGGTCTCGGGAAGCGTGCCGTTAGGGATCAGTAGACCAACAACATGTAAGTTAATTGTGACTATAAGGGAATTGGAGCCCTTATGTGTACATGGTGGAGTTGGTATGGGTCTATCAGTGAGTCATTAGGAAACTGGATGACGTGGCCCAGATAGGCTACAAAGATGTCCAGTGAGGTGTCACAGTGTACTACTAGTGTTGCATGGTCCTTGGAGGGTATAAGTATACCTATTGGGCTATCACTAGTGTATGCTTGATTCTGTGATTGGTAGCTACATGCTGCTAGTGTGATTCTTCTTTCCATGATTGCCTGCCCACGGCTTCTGGCTTCTGATGTCCGGGCTTGAACTGACATGGACGTCCGACGTGTTTGGAGGACGTCGGAATCTGATGTCTGGTTTTTTTTTCTGAATTCGCGCGATCCAGCGTCTTTCTTCTCACTTTGTTTTGTGAAGGTTGGAGCGATTGAAGGCGAGTTTGGAGCAATTATTGCGATCATTACAATTCTTGAAAATCAATTCATGCTTTTGATGCTTAGAGGTTAAGTGTTTGAATAGATAGTGTTTGATGGTAAATGAATCTTAGATTGTAATTTGAGAGAGAGATAGAGATCTAGAGAGAGAGAGAGAGAGAGAGAGAGAGTGTGTGTGTGTGTGTGTGTGTGAGTGTGTATGTGTGAGTGTGAGTGTGAGTGTGAGTGTGTGTATGTGTGGGTGTGAGTGTGAGTGTGTGTTTTTTTAAATTTTGCATTGATTTTTTTTATTGTTTTTCTTGTAACAGATTGTGTTAGAATTATTTAGAATAGTGTTTGGTAGTAATGGATTGTTAGATTTGTAATGTGTGTGTGTGTGTGTGTGTGTGAGAGAGAGAGAGAGAGAGAGAGGAGGTGGTGTATGTGTTTTGAATTTTGCATTGATTTATAATTTAGGATAATAGATAAATAGATAACTTAAGTTGAACTTATTTAGACTAGCTTAAGTTCCAATGTTCTAGACTTAGGCTTAGAACTAAATAAGTTTAAGCCATTACAACATGGCGCAAAGGCCTAAACTTGACTAATCCAGTTCTAGGCTTAAGTCTGTATCCTTTTCAAGGTGGCTCAAATATTCCTTGGAATATCAGCCTACATTATCCCCTCCGTCAAAAGGATATTCACTTGCTGGATTTTTTAGAGAGCCCAATCATCTTTTGTGACAATCAATCAGCCCAAAGGTTTTGAACAGATTTTTTGTTTCAAGGGATGTTATTTCTTATGAGCATCATAATATGCATATGATTGAAGAAGGCTCAAGTACCCCAACAATCAAGAATAACCGAGGAGCAAGATCTTTATTTTGAGGAGGAGTTCATGGAAGAGCATGCACCAAACTCTCCTATCACACCAAGGAGATCTTCAAGGGTAAAAGTGGAGCCATCAAGGCTCACACATCAAGGCAAAGGGCAGCAAACCGAGGGTATTGCATCCACTTCTTATGCTTTATCTAGTTTTGAAGAACCATCTAATGTTAAAGAAGCAGTGAACTCCAAAGAATGGTATAAAGCTATGTTGCATGAATATGATGTCTTGATTGAGAATGAAATTTGGTTGCTTGTTGATAGACCTCAAAGGAATATAATAGGATGCAAATGGGTCTTCAAGCTTAAGTTGGATTTCAAATGGGAGTGTTAGCAAACATAAAGCAAGATTAGTTACAAAATGTTATGTTCAAGAGAAAGGGATAGATTATGAGAAAACTTTTGCACCCATGGCCAAGATGGTCACAATAAGACTAATCATTGCACGTGCATCACATTTTGGATGGATCTTATGTCAAATGAATGTCTCTAATGCCTTTTTGAATGGTTTTTTGGAAGAGGATATCTATATGGGACAGCCACAAGGGTTCATCAAACATGGAAGGGAGGACAGAGTGTGCCATCTCCAAAGAAGCATCTATGACTCGAAACAAGCCTTGAGATCTTGGAATTCAAAATTGCATTGCTATTTTATTTCACTTTGTTTTGGTCAAAGTGAATATGATCCCACTCTTTACATTAAGTTTGATGATGTTGGTATTGTACTTTTACTTATTTATGTTGATGACATCATCATTAGTGAAAATAGTGTTGATGGTATTAAAAAACCAAGTTAGATCTATCTTTAGAGTTCAAGATGGTAGATCTAGGGTGTCTTCACTTCATCTTAGGCATAGAAGTGCTTAGAGAGTCTTTTGAAAATGTTTAAGATAGAAGAGTGCAAAAGTGTTGACACACCAATGGAGCAAGATGTAAAAGTGCCAAATGAATATGATGAAAGATCCTTTATGGACATCACTTTGTTTAGGCAATTTATAGGATCATTAATGTGGATCACTATAACTAGACCAAATATTAGCTTTAGTGTATATAGGTTGAGCCAATCCGTGCAAAAACCATCGAATATCCATTGGAATAAGGCTAAGAGTATTCTAAGATACATCTCGGGTACATTGGATTTTGGGATTCTATATAGAGGAGATGTGATTAACCTTCATGCATTTAGTGATTTAAATTTTGCAGGGGACAAGAGGGATAGGAGATCAACAAGTGCCTATTCAACTTTCATAGGAGAAGGTGTGGTTTCATTGTCTAAGAATGCCTTGATGGGCTTCGATGCTTAGCTTTGTGCGCCTATTCTTGACGGAAGTGTGCTACACTATGCTTTCAATTGCTAGACCTAGATATGCGGCTATCAATCACAGGCATTGCAACAATCAATCAAACAAACAAATGTAACACAAAAATCATAGTTGGAAGAATAAAATGTATTTTATATTTTGTTTTGATTCAGAGTAAGTCAGCAGTGTCACGCTCGTTGGCGGCCTGACGCTCCTCTTACAGAAGACCTTGCTACGCCATTCCGGTTGTGGTTGCAGTGCCGCAATGATCTCAGCCCTGGTGGAATATTGGCTTTGATCGATCTCCTCTCTGTCTCCCCTCATGTTGGGAGGATATTTTCTTTCGAATTTCTCCGACTCTTTGGTATCGGCCATCTTGCCCCTTGGCCTGGTAGGAGAAGGTGTCCTACGTCGTTGTGGTGGCCTTGCCAGGTAGTTGTCCAGGGCCTTAGTGTCCGTATCCTTCTCCTTTGTCCGCTCGCTAGTAGATGGCTCAGCTACGCCTGTGTCTTGCCTGGATGAGAATCTTCTTATTTCTGATGAATCTGCCAGGAAGTCATCATCACTCCCAATGTCGGTGTTAATTTCTAGAGGGTCAAGGATGGAGTGATCTGGAGAGAGAGATATAGGGATGACAAGTTTGGGAGGGGGGTCAGTTTAACAAATTGTACGCCGCACCGGGAGAGCGAAGTTGCTGTAGGAACTCGTCCCGTCAGGCTTTGTACGTGTCAGCTGGACCTTTAGAGGGGCCCAATAATCTGCTAGGAGGTGGTAGAGAGGCGGAAGGCGAAGAAACAAGATAAGTAGGAATAAACACTACCCCAAAAGCCCTTAGAAGGGGCAGCCAAAACCCGCCCCTGATGGCTGCCCCTAAATATGTGCCTCTGAATAAGGGACGGGATTTTTTCCGCCCCTCCTACATCAAGGAGGGGCAGGTTTTTTCTCGCCCCTATTCCAACAAGGAGGGGCGGAGTTTTTCCCGCCTTTCCTACAACAAGGGAGGGTCGCCACCCCTCCAACAAAGAAAGGCGGGATTTTTTACGCCCCTTCTACAACAAGGAGGGACAAGTTTTTTTTCTACCCTTTCTACAACAAGGAAGGGCGGGGAAAACCCCGCCTCTCCTACAACAAAGAGAGGCAGGTTTTTTCCCACCCCTCCTACACAAAAGAAGGGCGGGTTTTGTCCTACCCCTCTTTAAAAAATGAGGGGCGAGGAAAAACCCGCCTCTCCTACACAAAGGAGGGACGAGTTTTTTTCCACCCCTCCTTCAACAAGGAGGGGCAGGTTTTTTCACGCCTCTCCTACAACAAGGAGGGGCGAATTTTTTTTGCCCATCTTTCAACAAGGAGAGGCGGGTTCTCAACAAGGAAATGTGGGTTTTAGAGTTTACCCCTCATACAACAACAAGGGACAAGTTTTTTTCACACTTATTTGAACAAGGATAAGTTTTTACCTGCTGCTCCTACAATAAGAAGGGGCAAGTATTTAATTCTCTCTCCTCTTTTAACAAGTTATTGAGCTTTTAGAAAGATTTCAAAACAAAATTTATAAAATTTGCATATGAGTTGTTCATGTCAAAAAAATAACATAGCAAATAAAAAAATTGCAAATAAATTCGTCTATGCAAAAAAAATTTGTCATAGAATACTTATCTAAGATCTAAAAATTAATAGAAATATTATCTCTATTTTATAAATGACACTAAATTTTATATAAGATAAAGAAAATTATAAACACAACATTTGAAATATTTCTAATAAATAAATAAAGACAATTTTATTTAATCCTATTTTTTTGCATAATAATGTTGGAAAAACAATATTGGCTTGCACATATTAATGAGCTTTGTAATTTCAAAACAAATATTATTATCTTTTACACAATTCTATGAATATAAAATATCAGTTTAAACATGGTAAGACAGAATAAAACAAAATGGCCAAAGTGTAAAACCATTCACAGCTTCATTTATGGTACTTCCATGGTCACCAACATCAAACAATTTTGCATTGGGTACCTTTTTTGACTTTTGAGCTTGAGACGACGAAACTAAGTTTTTTTCTTTTCGCAATGCTGGACTTGAAGCTTCATAACAATACAAATGACAAAATAAATATCAAATACATAAATCTAATACAAGAATCAAAAGACTATTATTTATCTACTACTATTGTTGATTAAAACTTTCTTGACCTGTTGATGCGGCATCATCATATGTAGCACTTCCAGCCACACTAGCATAATCATTACGTTGTGATTTTGATGCAACATCCTATAAGCCAAATTTACATGAAATTTTTTAAAACAATGATATTAAAATTAGATTAGCATACACAACAATATAAACAAATTATTATCATTATTAATGTATGTCAAACATTTAATACCGTAACTTGTGTCTCATTACAGAGACGACGTTTGGCCTTCACTATATGTTGATCTTCATGGAGATTAACATTTGATGATTGATGAACCTGACATATCATGGCATAAACAAATATTACGTCAAAAAAATTATTAGATTAATCTACCACCAAAAGAAATTAAACATAAATTTCTTCAAAAAAAATTGAACTTACTGGACGTGTTCGTACATTTGTTGTTATTTCATTCGACACTTTTGTTTTTATACCTAAATTTGATTTTGAAACATCTTGCATGACACAAAATTCTATTTAATGAAATTTAAAAAATGATTATATTGTTGAAATTTATAACAATTTAATATCATAATGATTATGTTGCCAAATTTTATAGCAGCTAAATTTATTGCCCGCATAACATGTGTAAACTCCTTCTGAGGTTGATTCTCTGGTTGTTGTCTCATCAACACTTGATTTAACAAGTTTTCCATCCTTGATACTTGTTGGGAGAGTTTCTCATTGTCTTTTTTTTTTTTTTTCTGATTCCATGTACATTACTTTATCTAGCTCTCTTTTTTTTTTAGCTCAATAATTGTATTTACAAGCATTGAATTTTGAATATGTACATTTTGTTGTTTAATGGTGACTCCCAATCCATAACCACGAGCGTATCCATTGCTAGTGCTACCAAAAAGATCTTCGATTCTAGTATTGGCAACCTCCACCTAAGAAAAATATTATTTTCAATGAATGTTTAAAATCAAATAATAAATAATTGAAATTAAAATATAAAAATAAAAATTATCATAGTACCTCTTGTTGTTTAGCGATGTAATAAGAATCTAACTCTCCAGTTCGAGATGTGTAAGCAGCTCGAAAAACTTCGTCAGCTTCAGGATCACGAGATAATTCATGACACTAAAATGTTCCATGATACAACAAAATCAATTTTCAAAACACATTATGTACATGCAATGTTTCGAAATATATGTGTGTGTGTGTGTGTGTGTGTGTGTGTGTGTCTATATATCATATATATTAAAAATATTCTAGAGAGAGAATGTAAGGGTGTTGTTAACCCACCCTACTCTCCCTATGCCATGCCTAGACCCTACTCTTTGCCTAATCATTGAAACTTGAAACTTGTTAATAAAACTACCTTGGCCGATATACACACATACATGTACACTTATACATACACATACACATCCACACACACATAAAATTACACATAGATATACATATACACATACATATACATACACATATACATACACATACACATGTATACATACATATATACATATATACATACACCCACATACACATACACACATACATAATTACACAAACACATGCATGCACATACACATATACATACACACATACAAATATATATTCATGGAAATATACATATACATACAAACATACACATACACAAACACACATAATCACATATAGTCATATACATGCACATATACATACACACAAATACATATATATCACATACACACATACATACATATATATATATATATATATACACATGCACACACACATATATGTATACACACATACACATAACATCGATCACCAACGAACATCAACGAGCACACTATGCTACTCTTTCTCTCTCTCTCTCTCTCTCTCTCTCTCTCTCTCTCTCTCTCTCTCTCTCTCTCTCTCTCTCTCTCTCTCTCTCTCTCTCTCTCTCTCTCTCTCTCTCTCTCTCTCTATATATATATATATATATATATATATATATATATATATATATATATATATATATATCATAGGTCCCGCGGTACTGGGTACCGCGGATCCCGGTACCGCGGGACCATACTGGTACCGCGGTACCATGATGGTACCGCAGTACCACAATATAATAATATATTTATTATTTAATATTTTTAAAAAAAAAATTTTACCTAAACCTACCCGCCCCCCTCGCATTTCCTCTGAAATTTTTTTGCGCCCTCTCCGCCCTGCCATCGCTGCTGGTTTTTCTTGCCTGCCTTTGATTCTTTGCGTCGCCCATCGCCCACGCAACGCCCTGTCTTGCATCTGATTTCCTTTGCCCTGCATTCGCCCATTTTCAGCGTCTCTCCAACAGTGAACCCTGCTGTTTTTTTTCCAACAATCCATCCCTCATTTCATCTGCAATGGTGCAATCCGATCTTTCCGGTCTGTGGGACGAGGTAGACATTGTCAGGCGGGTTGCCGACAAGGCCAACAAGACCGGTCAGAAGATCGTGCGCTGCCGATACTGTCTCGTCGAGTTTGCTGCATCCCTCACTCGCCTTAAAGGCCATTTGCTCGGTGCACGCGCCAAAAATGGTGCCACCTTGAATGCTGCCCCTTGTGGCAGCATGACCGTCCCCGACAGGCAGCGACTACTGGACACCTACGGGCCGCGGCTCATGGCAGGGGAGAACACCATTTCGGAGGGCGTTCTCCGATTTTGCACCGCTCCTTATGTGACTAACCCAGAGTTGTTGCCTGCTTGGCTGGCACGCACGAGGAGAGGGAGTGCATCCTCCTCCGGTCCCTTTGCCCCTCAGACAGTTCTGCCTCATGCACCCCCATCTGCTCAGATTCCGGTGGATCCCGTCCCATCGCGTCCGACAATTGCCACTGCGGTTCCACCACCACCCACTGTTGCTCGCACTCCACCAGTCTACGACTTTCTCATGGACTCTCCGCCACCCGAGCAGGCCCAGGATGGTACTGGGCGGGCCTTCGAGGATGTGGAAGAGATCCCTTCTTCCTTCCCTTCCCATCCGGATGACCTCCTCAGCCAGCAGTTTTCGTACCCCATGCCAGATGTTGCCCCTCCACCAGTGCACCCCACCTATGCTGCTACACCCATCCCTGCCAGTGCATCCCACTCTCCCCATTCCACGTCTACAACCGATGCATCCACCAGCGCCCAGCCTGTCGCGTCATCGTCCATTCCCATCACGGTTGGTGCACCGTGCTGGAGGTCCACCACCCGTCGTCCACCAGTGAGAGCCCTCGTGCAGCAGACCATTCGCGGCGTGCATCAGCCGCACATGGACAGAGAGGCCACACAGGCCGTGGCCAGTCTGGTTTACGAGCTGAACCTGCCCTTTGCCATCACCGACTCTGAGCCCTTCAGAAGGGCCTTCCGCCTTGCATAGTCTGTCAGCCCTAGCTGGAGAGTCCCTAGTTCAGAGGTTGTCCGCACACACATGCTGAGGGATAGGGTCGAGTCCTTGTCTAGAGAGATGGAGCCTCTGCGTCGGCACTGGGCCACTTACGGTTGCAGCATCATGTCCGATGGCTGGACTGATGTCAGGAGGAGGCCGATCCTCAACATACTGGTCTCCAGCTGCATGGGCACACAGTTTTTGAGGGCAGTGGATTGCAGTAGGGGGGGGGAGAGTCATATTTGCAGAGTTCATGTTTGATGTCATCAGGTCTTCCATCCTAGCCATAGGCCCACAGCATGTCGTCACGGTGGTGACGGACAATGCCACGAACTGCATTCAGATGGGTGTACTGCTAGAGGCCGAGTTCCCTCATATTGTTCATACCCCCTGTGCAGCCCACGACATAGACCTTCTGATGGGGGACATTGGAGCACTTCCCTGGGTTAGAGCCATCGTCCGGGAGGCCCTCTTCCTGGTGACTTTTGTCACCAGAAAGAGGCGTGTTCTTGCCATGTTCCGGGTGTTCAGCCATCTGGACCTCCGTAAGCCAGCCCCCACGCGCTTTGCATTCGACTTGGTGGTCATCGACCGTTTGATCAGGTGCAGGGCCCAGCTTCTACAGATGGTTGCCAGTGATCTTTGGGGTGCCAGTACATTTCCGCACACTGAGGATGGGGAGCACTTTTCTTCCACGGTGAGGGGAGACCAGTTTTGGAGGGATGCACAGACATTGTCAAGACTACTTCGACCACTCTACATTGTGCTCCGCATGGCTGACAGCGAGGGGTCGACACTTGGACTGGTGTATGAGCTCATGGACCGGATTGGACAGTTCCTGCAGCTACCCATCTTGCAGCCAGAGAGGTAAGCGATACAGTGTTGCAATTGACCTTTATCTTTTTAGTACTTGCTAGTTTGTTTTTCTGTCAGTGTTAAGCTTTTTCGTAATGCCCTAAACCACATGCCCCTCACCTGTAGGATGACAGAGCTGAAGTTCATATGGGAGACGCGGTGGAACTACTTCCACAGGAGTATCCACAACGTTGCACACATGCTGCATCCCCTCTTCCTCTCTCCGACACAGATCGCAGACAGAGAGCTCGAGGCCGATTGGCTTCAGTACATTCACAGGGTGGGTCCACACATAGGTTTGGATCCTATCAGGCTCATGGAGGAGCTCGCTGCATTTCGTTTCGGCATGGGCACATTCGGCCACCCGGCTGCCCAGGACCCAGAGAGGAGGCAGCTACCCATTACCTGGTGGACCATGTTCGGTAGTACATACCCATCTATACAGCGTCTTGCATTGCGTGTCCTTTCTCAGGTATGCATCTCATTTTATCCTCCATTTTTTGTGTTTCGTTGAAGTTTCACCTCTGCCACAATGTGCTGAAGTATTTCAAAGCACGCACCACAGGACTGTGCTGCCTCCGTGTGTGAGCGTAATTGGAGCACATGGGCACTGATTCACACGAGGAGAAGGAACCGCTTGTCAGTGAGTCAGTTGGAGCGGTTGGTGTTCTGTAGCACCAACGCACGTCTCGCCAGGAGGCTTCCGACCATTACGAGCGCATTGCAGGTGATAAGCTAACCTTTCATAGCATGTTGGTTGACTCCTGGTATGTTGGTTTCATTTCTTGATAGAGTTGTTTCTCTGACATGCCAATTTTAAACCTTGTAGACGAAGATATCCGATTTGGAGCGCCAGGTTGACTTGCCTACGGACAACACCCATCCCATGCCTGCAGATGACCTGGGCACACAGTTGATGGCAGAGAGAGAGAGGGAGAGCTTGGGCTTGAGCACAGAGAGCCCCCATTGTATGAGGCAGATGAGCCAGTGTCAGAGGATGAGCATGATGAGGATGAGCCCATTCAGGTTGTGTTTGCCAGACCAGAGAGGGATGAGGCAGATTATACAGGTGCAGGGCACACGCCACGGGTAGGGGTCACAGGTGCATCACGTGGCAGAGGTGGGACACATGGCACATGTTATACCGGCAGACAGGCAGGGCACACAGGGGGGGGCAGTGGCATACCTACCTATGTCGACATGATGGAGGAGACTCTTGATAGAGGGCAGAGTGGTTTAGATGCCGGTCCCGCAGATGTTTGGATGCGTGCAGCACAGAGTCATGGCCGTTACTACGACAACACACCAGAGGAGACACCTGATGACTTTCATTGCACAGATTGGGAGGCCATGCAGGGTCTACAGGGGGCACATGATGAGGCACATGATGAGGCTTGGGTTGATTCAGGGGTTGGTGCACAGGATGATTCAGAGGTTGGTGCACAGGATGATTTAGAGACTGGTGCACAGGATGAGTCCCAGAGCCCAGAGCATTTGTATTCGGATGCCCAGCTGGCCGACTTGGAGCTTGGGCCCAGCCTAGCCAGCCAGGTGATTTGCATGGGGGTGACGAGGCATTGACAGCTCCTCTTGTCCGCAAGAGACCAAGCAGGCCCAAGGGTGCACCGAACAAGAAAGGCAAGGCACAGAAACTGCCAAGGAGGAGAGGACGACCACACAGGGCTCTAGGTACATGTAGAGGTGCAGTATCACAACCAGTTGGAGCAGGTGTTGTTGGTTTGGCCTGTTTGGGGACTGATGCGGAGGCTGATTGGGAGGATGAGGATGACGAGTCTTCCCCCTCGGATACACAGCCCATGCCAGTTCCAGACAGGCAGAGATATCGGCTGCGAGAGTCAGCTCGGGGCCCTGAGTTGTCTCCAGAACATTCGTCTGAGTCAGAGCCAGAGCATTGATTGTGGCTCTGTTGTTTTAGTTTCAGTAGTTTGTCTCTAGCAGACGGTCTACCATTGTACTCAGATGATTTTTCACATTATATACAGTGTTTGGCCTACATTATTTGCTGCACATTGTGTGTATGTCGCTCTGTACATGTGATGCTTTATTTTATGTTGAAGAATTCTATGTGCGTGTCTGAATCCTATTTTCATTTAATTTCGTTTGAAATGAATGCTAGCTTCACATATATGCACCTACATCATGAGCACAGCAATCACCCCTACACCCCAAATGACATCGATGCCTCTCGTTGTGCCTTCAGATATCTTCCTCAAGCTTTCTCCTGGCTTCGCCCTCGGGCTTCGGTGGTATGCGCTCAGCCATCTCGATCGACCTTCTCCTCATAGCACCCTGATCCTTGAACACCCTCTCACAGCACCCTGGCTCTCAAACAGCCTCTCACAGCCTGTCACCGGCTCTCGCTTGCTCTCTCACTGTCTATCACTAGCCCTCTCACAACCTCTGAAAATGCCGACCACAATGGCATTGTGAGTGCCTATTTATCCCCACAGCCTGATCGGCCATGTGGATCCCCATCATCCCTCCATGTGCCTCCGTACCTGCCCCCATGTGATGCTCCCCCCTGTGTTGGTCTCCCATTGGGCCCATGGTCTGCTCACCCACAATGCCCATGTGCCTCTGTACTTGCCCCCATGTGATGCTACCCCCCTGTGTTGGTCTCCCATTGGCCCCTCGATCTGCTCACTCGCAGTGCCCATGTGCCATTGCAACAGTCCCCTGCATCATGTACTGTACCCTCTTTTTTTACACCCAGAACCCCCTTTTTTTACTTTTTTTTGTCCTTTTTTGGTAGTTAATATGCAAAAAAAAATTACTAAAAATATATTAAAAAATAAAAAAAAATATTAAAAATGGTACCGCCCTGGTACCGCGGATCCCAAGACGGTACCGTACCGGCGGTACCATTGATATGGTACCGGCGGTACCATACCAACGGTACCAGAGGGTACTATGATATATATATATATATATATATATATATATATATATATATATATATATATATATATATATATATATATATATATATATATATATATATATATATATATATATGCATTTTAACACAGAAAATAATATAATGAAAGGAAATATAACATACCAATTCAGCTTTCAAACCTACAAATCCTTTTCTTCCCACCCGAGGTATATTCGTCTGAAGCGCTCTATTGACTTTGTTTCTATTTGATAGATTCTACAACATCTAAAAAAGGATTCGTTAGTTTCTACACCATTGATATTAGTAAATATTGTTTTAAAATTGGTCTTATATTTATTTGAAGCAAACGTAAATTTAATCCAATTGACTAAGATCATTTTTTAAAAAAAACTCTATTTGATTGACATATAACTTTAGTTATCGATTACAACACATGTTTCATCAAAACATTACAAATAATTTCAACTAACCTGAAAATCTTCAAATTTTACAATAATTTTTCATTTGATCCCACATTTCATGTTTCAACCATATTGGCCTTTGTGGTTTGGAGCCATCTATTGGTTGAAGAGCCATGAAAGCCTATAAAAAAGACCAAACAAAATCTTATCTTTCAAATGTTAAAATTTCTTAAAAAATATTAATGGGTCCCACACGTGTGAGTCCATGTTGCCACGTGTGAATCTACTCTAGAATAGGTTAGATCATGTTCATAGGGTTGATCAAGTTTTTTTTGGTAATGATTCCTAAATTATAGGACCAAATCCCTAAAATTATGGAGTTGGTTGATCAACCTAGCCATCAACTTGGAAAAACTCAAGGATTAGGTTGGACTCAATCATCTTCCTGATTACATGAGGTCGTATAATCGCAAGAAATGTCGATTTTATTGAAAATTGAGCTGGTGGGCTCCTAATAGACCTGTGAGACTAGGGAAAGGGTTTGTCCCAAGTATGAGCCACATTGAAAGTGTCTATAGGTGTCAAAGCCTTGACGCACCTTTTTATAAGCCTTGGTTTAGTCAAACTTTCACGGCCATAAGTTGATGGTTACTCATCCTTTATGAGGGCATCTCTTTGATTGGTGATGGTTGGAATGATACTATGAGTCAAACTATTTAGGGTGTTCTTTGTTATTCATGTGGTAAGACATACTTTGTGAAGGCCATAGACCTTAGTTTTTGTAAATGCGAATTTATGTTTGCTAGAGCCATCAAGTCATGCATTTCTTGCTAAAGACTATAAGAAATTTAAAAAATAGAAGACTTTCTCTTATAGTGCATGTCATGATGCTGATTTCACAATTTAAATTGATGGAAGCAAAGGCAAGAAGCATGGTGCATAAAACTATTGTGGCAAGGAATGCCATTAGGGCAAATTTTACTACAAACAAAAGACATTTGATCTTAGGGCAAGGTTTAGGCTAAGGGGATCGTCAACTTTGCTAAAGAGAAGAAGTGTGATGGTATAAACAATCCTAAACTCTTTCTAGCTTTTTTGGATTAGAAACATGATGGTTAGTTGATAGATTTTGCATGCACCCAACATGACATCTCATAGAGTGATCATTTTCTACTTTTGAGGATGTGATTGATGAGCAAAGACAAGTATGTTTAGGTGATGGCAATCAAATTCCAATTCATAAAATTGTTTCCGTTGTGATTGATACACCACAAGAATCGAGGAACGTTGAGCAAGTATTATATATCTCTAAACTATTGCAAAACCTTATCTCAGTTTACTACAATAACTTCAAAAAACTTTTAAGTTTCCTTCTTTGATAATAAATGCACTAATAAGGAGGTAAATATAGCAATTGCTATAGGTGTCAAAGGAAGAGGAACATACAGACTGTATGCTTGTCAAATTTCAACAAATCTCTCCTGATTTATTTGTTGGCATCATCAGCTTGATCACTTAAACTTTCAATTTTTGAGTCAATTTGAAAAGAGCGACATGGTAATTGGTCTACCCCATGTCGATGTATTATATTAAATATGTGAGGTGTGTCAATTGGAAAATCAACACTGGACTTAACTGCTTGTTATGACTGAATGGCACCCTTCATACTGAAAGGCTGAATAAAGACAAGCCTTACAAGTATCAAACTAGGGCAAGAGAGGAGTCACTTAGCATCAAAGTAGGGCAAGAGGAGTTTAGCATCAAAGAAAATAGAGGAGAAGAGACAAGGCTGACCTAACAAGTGGAGAAGCGGTGCATTGCAAGGATTGAGGAGAATAAGCTCACCAGCAAGATGGAGCGAGCCGTCAACTTCAGGTAATTTTGAGCTCCTTTATCTTCTTGTATTTTGGTAAGCACCCAATAGGTAACAATAGCTAGCAATAATTAGTTTTGCATTCATCATTTAGATTCAACTCTGAATCACAAACTCTGAGAATCCAAACATGGAAATCAGAACGTATATGTATGATTTTACGGAACGTATGTCAGAGTGTCAGAGTGATTAGAGGGATGAGCGTCAATGTAGATAATCAGGGAAACTGATCCAAGAACATCCTTGTGAGCATGATCTAGATTGATGCTGATGGAAAAAGTGCTACTAAAAACGTAAAGCGGTGAAGATCATACATCTCCATAAACAACTCCTATTGTCTGAAATGCTAGTTTCAAGGTCATGGATGTAATCGCCAGCAAAATAGCAACATAGTCGTGTGCGTCAATGTTATCATGTTCTGTATTCAAATCGGACTCAACTTGATCGACTCCATCCATTGATCGTCTAGTACCTACTGCCAGAGCTCGACGAGCTTTGGCCTCGTCTCATCCGAGTTATTTCTCTGCATACAGTCAAATAACCATGGTCTATACAATACACTTGCAATAAAAATTTTATAGTTCGTTCCGTGCGTATGGAACGGACTTCGTTCTGTACGTATGAAACATAACGCTCCGAACCAGAAGGTTCAGAATGGGCATCTATGAGCACAATCATAGCACATTGTCTCAATTAGAAAAGCTTGTAATTATTTTGTCAAGTGTTACATGATTAAATGAGGTGATTTCGACTCCATATCAATATTATTTTTATTGACTAACATTCTACAATCGATAATGTATCTGGTTTGTTATTTTATGTGCACGTTGTTAATTTTTATCTTTTAATATAACAAAATCTAATAGATAATTGACGAATGAATTTTTTGTTAGTTGAAGGGCTATGATGACTAGTCTTTTTTTTTTTTTAAATTGAAATTTATAATGGGCAAACACACAAATAGAACTAATAGAATAGCAGTTGATTGTTATCAAGAAAAATTAAGCATAATTTAGATGGCCCGTGATCTCAGCTTTACATTTGATTTATGGTGTTGTGCTCAAATGTCAGTACAAGCTCATGTACTTGTTTGTGTAACAAGTTGACGTGAATAGATTTAGTATCCAATCAGATATCACCAAAATTTTGATTATTAACATGAAGAGCTATCTTGGCCAACAATGCACATTTTTTGGTAACTTTTAAGCTTCTTCTGTGACAGGAGTTCTCAAACTTAGAAGGGCCGTTTGTTACGAGTTTGTTTTTTCCTCGCTGTTTATGTCCATGTGGCCCACGCCTGACCCAGAAAACACAATTCATGTTTGGGCAAATTTGAATTTCTGGTCCGGTAGATTGGAAGCATACTATTGGCTGTCGTGCGCGACGACTGGTTGACTAAACTGCTTGGGTTAACCTCAAGTTAAAATTATCTTGGGACTCACAAATAGGTTTGGCGCCTATTATACTCTGGACTCTCATAATGACAAGTTCAAACGTGAGACTCCTCAAGCTATGGCGATGAGAAGGAGACCGAGATCCTTGATATGCTCTGAAATTTTTTATAATGAGAGGGAAGACGATGGCACATGGATTGCTCATGAATATCATAAGGCTTCTTGGGTACTGATGCATCCATCGGCGAGAGGGGCTTTTCGCCAAAAGAAAAAGGCCAAGTATACATATAGATCTTACTGGAAAGGGCGGATTATTGATTTCAAAGTTTCTCCAGGAGGACAAACCATTTCAGAGGTGCTTATTCAACATGTTTATATGCATTCAGAACTTAATGTGGAGGTTGTAAATCCACATGATTTTTGAAAGTGTAATTGTAAGTATCTTAATTTTTTGGATTGTTTGTCATTTTTAAAACGTAATCGTATTTGTGAATCAAAGCTTATTATGATTTTGTATTGCAGATCTATATCCTTCAAATATACATGAATGGGAACCTGTGGCGTCTCTTTCAAGTATTATAGATGTCATCCATTCAGAAATTGGCAAATTGCAATACAAAGGACGAACGACAAAAGAACTTGCAGATTCTGGAATATTTTTTTTATGATGCTATGTATATTCCAGACACAAATGGAGGAATGGGAAAACTAGAGTGTATACCTCTACCTAATTTTCAAGATAACGTGCGATGGATTGCAGTCAACGACAATATAATAAAATGTTTTCGTTCCAAGCTATATAATGATGTACACAGTCACTCAAAACTAGTACTGGATCAAGAAATGTGCACTTAAGCTGGTTTGTTCCAATGTCATTGTTTGTCAGCTCTTTTTCAAACACGGAAGTGCATCGAACTCCCACATTGTTTGTTTGCAAAAATCTATCAGATGATTTTTTATTCAAATTCATGGACAATGGTTGGGATATAAGATCCACTGTAGATATTTCTTGTAGAATCAAACATTCATCCATATCATTTAAATACAGTATAGAAAAGCAAATGCTTAGTATGGTGTTTCATTATCAGAGATGGAAAGAACACAATGGTACTTGGGCCCCATTAGATCAAGATCTAGACAGCATTGGACACACTGATTGTATATGCATTGATATCATGGCAAATGGGGATTTACTTACTACCATTGAGGTTGAGCAAGATTGGACCTTATTCTACATTAGAACATAACTGACACTTTAACAGCAAGATATCCCCGAATATTTCAGCTTTATATTGGATGGAGATTTGGTATGTGAAATCTATGAATTTGTATATTAATTTGTATTCATTATCCTTTTTGTCAATATTCGGATCACTAAATGTAATCTAATTAATGTATGTTTGTGCAGATACATAAAAGACATGAAGTCAAATGCAAAGATTTGGACGAAATTGTTCAGATAATAGAGCAATTATGATACAATATTTGTAAAAGCTCTCATAAATATCAATATATTTCTCATTTTCTGATAATGTACATGTGTGTCCTGTATTTAACAATGGATGTTTTTTCTCCATTGTCTCTATCTTTCTATATGCCCATAATTATTCACAGGGCATTACATCAAAAATGTATATCTCTATTTAATCTATTATTTACATCTCAAAGTAATATGGATTATCTCCACCCTGCACTAGTGTCAGTTGCGGACTTGATTGGCCTCCCGTTTCCGCAGCTAGACTGGGTGTTGCATGAAATAATAAGTTCACCAACATCTGTTGACGAAACTTATATATCTCATTCAATGAAAATGCTCGACATTTATACTGCAAATCCAAAAGAACCGAGTCAATTGACTTATCAGAAACCAAATCGAGAATAAGTTAGTTAGGCCATTCACTATCTGGAGCCCGGGATTGCATGATATACCACTTTAAGAAGTCTTGTACATTGCGGATGGAGAACCATCCATAGCTATGTCCATCGTCTTCCTGAGCTGACTTTAATCACAAAACGTATAATAGGTTAGTTGTGCACTCTGAAAAAAAACAAATCATATGACCTATCAAATACTTGATGAGAAATACTTACTTCTGCATCAACAATCTCCAGGTGGCTATTTACAGTGGCCCTGGCAAAAATGGCAACATTCTGTTGTACATCACGTCCATTTCGGCATGGGTAGACTTTAAGGAATTCATCTTTAAACAAATGGGATTAATGATCCCATCTGAATCTTCTCTAAGGGAGAATATATGCATACTCCAATGCTTACTGCAAACAAGAGATAATTAGTTAAATTGAAGGAATTACAATACCTATTAAATAATATTACTTGAATATATTCTATGTAATCACTTACTTTTGGCAGTATGGAATAATAAAGACTTTGGTCTCCGAGGTTGTATGGAGAAGATACTTCGCACCTATTCCACGCCTACCACGGACAGTACCATCAGGGTCTCCTGCTGTTGCCACCTCCACGATTGTCGATTTTGGTGATGCTCTTGGGTTAGTTTCAAGCCTACTGGATAAGAAGAAGGAAATGGAGCAGAGGATCTCTGATTTAGGATCCGAAAACACTCTGATCAGCCAAAAAATTGTCTAGCTGGATCGAGAGGTGAAGATAGCCAAGCAACATGAAGAAAAGGCTGAAAGCGAAAAGAAATTGGCCCAACAACAAGCTGATCGCTTGGAAACCTACATCAGCTCCCTGCAAAATGCCCTGACAACTGCACAGGATCAGGTAGATAAGGCAGTGCAAGATGGTCACACGTGTCATCACACGGAGCTATCACGTGTCAGGACATCAACGGTTCGTACGATCATACGGCTGGCATGCATGTGCGAGGACACGTGTCAAGATCTAGGCCACACACGCATCACGTACGATCATACAGTTGGCATGCACGTGTGAGGACATGTGTCAGGATCCAAAGTGTACACATGTCATGCAAATGATTTGGCTACCGTTTCCACACGTGTGGCAATTTTGATCGCACATTACCAAAATACATGTACGGTTCAGATGCTTTGTATTAGACTATATATATGAGAGTATTTTTGGAATTTAGTTTCACATATTGAGTCCAGGAAACCGACCTGTTCCAAAATCAATACATACAATATCGCTACCATGCGCCTAACAGACAGTTCCATAGTTGCACTTCTTCCGTGGCGCGTGGTTCCGATATTCGAAATCGTGTACAGTGCATATCGCCATCACGTGCCCACAATTACACCATTTATGTCCCCTTGATAACCGGTACCTCATATCATATGCCCACGATATGGCCTCCTCTTCTACTAGTTCGATCTATTATAGAGCTCTTAGTTCTTTCCTTGTTGATGCTGAGGTTAGCGACAGACATGCCCATTTTTTGTCCTAGTTCGATTTTCAATTTGACACAGAGAGATTTGTTATTGGGCACAAGGAAGTTTTTCCTAAACTATACAAGGATCTTTATGAGTGCTTGCAACAGGGTACCCTTCTGATGGACGCCCTGAGATTTGTGCATTTCAAAGATTTGACTCATGCTCAACCTAGTGCCAAGCAAAGGCATGATCGTAAGTTTACCAAACTTATCGATCTGTTTAAACGTGTCATACCCTATGAGGAACACAATCAAGTATGTCGCTTCGTTCAGGAGGGTATGGCCTTTGTGTTTTTCTTATCTGCTCTTATCCCTGAGGAGGCAGAATCTTCTGGGTCGTCCATGATTGGTTTGTCTGTCCCTACCACTCGTGTGGCTTTAGAGATTTCCATTACTGATGAGGTTTTAGGAGATGTAGAGGAGGCCAAGCAAGCACAACAATATGATCCTGCCAAGGCTCGTTCTCTGTCTATCTCTCCCTTATCTACCATGAGCGAGATTGAACAGAGCAGAACCCTGATGGACCTCCCTGTGTACCATATGGACAATATTGCATTCTTGTCTATTAGCGACATCGGAGACGTAATGGATCTCAGAGAAGATGAGATATTATCTCTTATGTCAAGGATGATTTTATTGACTTTGATGATGACGACCTCATAGATGGCATCGACTATGAGGACTAGATAGAATGGGCAAGTGACACAGATGCCCTTCAAAGGATGCTATCTGAAAGTAGGGCATATGAGGTTAATATGCCGAGTGAGGAGGAGTTTTTGAATTTTCAGAAAAAGTATCCGCCACCTCTCATATATACTATTACAGCTGACCAGCAATCCACACCATTATTGTTGGTCACAATTTAGAAGTTGTTGGCATGATCCAAGCTGACCAGGAGGATTTGGTAAGTACACCTTCTCACGAAAATCATTTACTATTTAACGCGTAACTGATGATTGATCTACTAGTTTGACTAACACTTGATTATGTGTTGTAGGATATCGTTGAAGTTGATACCTTTGCTAGCAGGCATGGAGGACTGAGAGAGAGACAAGACGGAGACAAAAGGATGCCTCATTGGCTCATTATTTGAAACATTTTGTAAATAACGAAATTTGTATTCTTCATGAAAGGTTTTTTGTGAATGCGGGAGCCTTAATCATGGCCATCAAGGACCTATTTTATTTTTCCCAAGGGCATAAATATCCAAAAAATACATATAGAATCATTTTTGTCAAAAGAGATGTTGCTCTTAAAGTGTTCAATTGCGTGCCAAAAAATGTTCCTATGAGATCATCTGCTCTGGCAATTCTATCAGAATATATAGATTTGAGCAAAAGGTGATCCACTCGATTTTTGGATCCATATGATAGGAAAAAGTTCCTTCATGACCACACAACAAAAATTGTCCTTAGAAACAATGAAAAAAAATGATGGTACTCTTTTCCATTTAATGTATGTGAAATTTGAGAATTTTTTATCACACGTGTTTGATCTTTATTGAATGCCATCAATCTAATTTTGGCTTATGAATTTACATGCTTTTTTGAATCTTTGATATTCAGTTGATCTTGTTGTGTATCAAACTTAAGCTCGTTTATAAAACCATTGGAATAGCTAAATGATGTAACTATTTTTTGAGGATGTTCCACCATGTTGTGTATTTCGATGAAATGCTGCTCTTGCCTGCCAATGTGATTTCTCCATTCCTTGTGAGGACCATATACTCAAACTGCCATACTTTTTTGCAAAAAATGATGCATGATGTCTTAGTATGTGCTACAATATCAAAGATTTATGCATTGGTTAGAATCTATCAAGCAAGTTATACTAAAATTATAAAATTGTAAGACACTGTTCAAATGTATCTTACCATGTAGTGGGTGATGTAATCTGAGCCCCAAGCCACCCAAACTGCATCCACAAACTCTATTGTTGTTTTCTCCAATAGGAGTGCATCTGCATATGAAATTGTGTCTTTTCGAAGCACTTCAATCATATTATCGAGCTTTTTCCAAACTTCAACCTTCTTTACCCTTGTTGTTCCTTTATCTTCAAAGTCTTCTGTTGCAGAAATAACATCTTTCCAAATCGAGTATTGGATCTTAGATGACTCTTTAGAATGATTTGATAAAAATCGACGAGCTTTCACTCCTCATATGCTAGGTTTATTGGGTACATTTCCTATATTTTCATAAAGCTTTTCATCTTTTTGTATTTTAACATGGCCTTTATGAAGGCCTGCTTTTGACAACACTTCCTCTAATCAAGTGATTGCTTGTTTTGATGTTGACTCTGGCTTAGTATTCTATGCAAACAAGATATGAAGATATGTTAATTTCTCTATGATCCTCACCTCTCCATGAAGTGTGCAAATATGCACATTTTGTAAAGAAATTGGTAGTACTGGTTTCCAGTTGGGATCTTCAATATCTCTTGAAACTCTTGGGCTCCTTGAAATGTCATTTGATGATTTCATACAATATAGACATGGATGTTTCGAATTTGCTCCATGTAATACATTGAACATACATTTCAATGCCTTCAAGTCTCCAGCTAAATGTCATTCCACCAAAAATTCACTTCTTTCAGAAACACTAAGTACTTTGCCATTCATATGATCCTTTATGATATCTAAATAACTTACCAAAAGAAATTGCACATGAATAACAGCCATTTTTTTACCTGAAAACATGCTAGCCACCATATGTAGTTTTTTGATTGCACACTGAAGTTCAGATCCCTTGAGTTTGTTGCATTGCTCAATGCTCCATTCATGAGAGTAATACTTACTCTTTCCAACTTTGGTCCTTTTATAACTTCCGATTCATCTAGCTTGACCACCAGAATAAGTTTGCTCATACTAGCACTTGTAATATTATAGAATTTCACTATAAATCTCAATAAATGATTCAAATCCACAAATAAGTTGTTGGTAGAATTATATGAAAAATTGCCAGACTTTGAATTGTAAATCTCATTGATGTGAAAGGGATTCCAATGACATTTTGCATACCCTTATTCAATACATCTCTCTCCAATCTTATCTGAAAAGGACGAGGAATGGAAAATTTTCTTACATGCAATTGTCCAAAAGGCTCTTTAATAATTTTAAATATATTGGCATATGCCTCCCTGCTAAAATCTGAGAAATCACATGCTCCTTGAATTAACATTCGGTCGATAACCTTATCGACCTCGTTGATCAAAGCCTCAGTGACCTTGGACTTGATTCGAGAATATCGATCATTGTCCAATAAAGACTTTGTGGACTTGGTTGTCAATACCAAACTCAGTGATTTTCCGATCAGGTCATTGTCCTTTAGATGCTCATTTGCAACCAATCCTGATCTGCAAATGATTATGAAAATCAAGAAACCCAAATAGGACACATAATAAATGTCATGCTACTTCACAAAACTAAAATAAAACTGATTCAAATCAAATCCTTACTTGAATGCTTGAATCTTTTTTCTCCGTTGGCCTCCATTTAGCGAAAGCTCATCAATGTCCTTCAGAATTCTTTTTCCCTTGTTTCTTTTTAATCTCTTATCTAGTATGCGAGTTTCTTCTTTTAATTGGTCATTTGATATATGTAATGTTTGAACAACTTGTCGAAATTGATCATTACTTGCATTCAAATTTAACATAATATTATGTAGACGTGCATTATCTTCTTTTGTTTGTAATAATGCGGTCTCTTTTTCTCTATAGTCAGCAAGCAAACCATTTAACATACATTCTAAACTCTGTATTTTCTGAACCGAGTTTGCAACACCATAAGTTGCCAATCTTTCACAATAACCCAGTAAACCATTTTCTCCGTCACACAAAAACTTTACTAATTGTGTGATGGATTGGAATTGTGGAGCTTGCATCGAGCTCGGATCCAATGGATACAAACTTTCGTCAATCCACAAATCGTAATTCTTTCTTTGGTTGATTCTGTGAGCGATCATATCAAGTGGAGAAACTATGGATTCTTTCACTACTCTTTTAGCTATCGGAGCATTCTCGGCAGGGAGAACAATGTGTAGATGAAACTGAGACATCTTCGCAAACATCAGCTGACAGACCAAAAAGAAAATAGACACTATTCTTCATCCATGGCGTACCTGAGATTCTATGTTTATTCTCTCGCTAGTTAAAACGAGAGACACAATCTCATTTTCAAATTTGAAAAAGTTAGTTAATGAGCGTCATAGGTTCTTGAAGTCGCAGTTGCATGCGTCATAATCGTGTCATGTTAACTACACATTACTAGTAAGGCCAAGCTAAACTGGACCTGAAAGTCTGGCAGAGTTTTAAAATCCGGCGTTTTTTTTTTGTCCTATGTGGCATTTCTTAGATGGCATTTGTAACTTTTCTAATGTGTTGCTAGCTTTAGAATGAGAGTATTTTACACTAGTTTTTTTTGTCTATCTTGATGGCTTTCATTTCTATCCTCATAACAAATGTTGATTACAATCACATGTGTTATCTAGTTCATGGGCACACTTTCATCAAACTTTTGAGTAGATGGCATCTAAATCTTATATTATATACTTGAAGATCCATAACCAACTCTTATCCCTTGATGGAAGAAGGGTCCCCCTTTGTTCTAGTATCCAAAGGCATATGAACAAAGCAATTAGAACAAACACTCTCAAATCTTTCACATTCGGTTTTCCTTCATACAAAACTTCGTAAGGTACTTTTCCATTCACAGATTCATTAGGAGTGCAAAGATTGCACATGATAAAGCTTCACCCCAAAAGATCTAGGGAGACATACATCCATCCTCTTCATAATCCTCTTCGTTGTTGAGGTGTGTAGCAACACGGTAGCAGTTTCTTTATTTTTTTAACTTTTGATCACAATAATCTTTGAAGATATCGTAGATTTACTTACTCTCCTCCATAATCTGACCTTGATCAAGTTGCTTCTCTATTTACTATTTGATAGATTGGTTGTAGAATAAAAATTTTCTAAAGCCTTGACGCACAAAATCATATCAATGTTTTTAGAATTGTGCATTTTTTGAGTTTAATGAATTGTTAAAAATTGATATCAATATACAAAGAATCACAAAAAAAAAAAAAATTGAGGAGAATTGTTAACACCCTCATAGTTTTAATGGATCACACCATCATGTGATGTAGTGTCTTATAGACAATACTTTTTATTGGTAGAGCAAAAATGTGAAATTGATTTTAGTTGTTGCGCAAATATGGTTGGCAAATAGACATAGTTTTTTTTTTCAATATTACCAATTGTTAATTACAAAGTCAAACCTAAACTAATTCATAATGAGAGAGTAAAATTACTACACATTTATTGTGCTAGAAATGTTTTTGTGTGTCAATGTCCTACAAGTTTGGAATTGTAGTAGTTATATCAATATGTTGCTTGTTAATTATAGAGAACTTGATTCATTAATATCGTCCCATGTGATATTATCAATTATACTTTATACTTTATTGGAATTACATACACTTATTATATAAATGTTTCCTAGTTTTTGTACAATTTTGAATATGTATCTAGCATTGACACATTTGATAGTTTTTTTTTTTAAGCAGGCATATACAAAATCAATCAGAAGGCAAAGATGATCAAAAGGTACATGAGGCAGTGTAAAAGGTTCATTGAAGAAAATCAATTACATGCTGCACCTTGCTCTTGCGTGAAGTGTGCAGGGACAAAGATAAAAGACATGTTGATAATTGAGAATCATTTGTCTAGACATGGCCCGACACCATATTGCGAAGTATATGATGAAACTTATGTGAGTGATACTACATGTACCTTTATTTTATACCACCAATAATTTACATTAAGTCATATTGAGATTATTTCTTATGTTCAAATGATTTTTAAGAAACATTGATCCTTTTGTCTCAGGAGATACAAAAAGTTCAATTTGTACGTCAGAAAATTAGAACATGCCTATACAGTGATGAATTTTCCTCAATTGATACAAAATCCAGATGTTCATGATGAGTATCGACATGTGCTATTTCTTGATTACTTTCCATGGAAAAATGGATTATGGTCCCATCCATTACCTATACCTATCAACATAGAGTTTCAATAGTATGGAAAACAATATGAAGTTTGTAAATCCAGCATCTCAAATGCAGGAGAGGGATTGTTTTGTAAAGAATCCATTAAAAAAAATGAAGTGCTATTTCCATATGGAGGTCCCAGATATATGTATAAAGAGTGGCAAGTACTATCTAAATATTATTCAAGAATGAAAGCTCATGGAATGATAGCAATGTCTGAGGAAAAGGTAGAAGATAACAAAGTTATTGTTGGAGATGTGTTGGAAGGAAATGTTGGTGGTTATATGAATAGTTCCTGGCATAATCCTTCTATAACAAATGTCATTTGGGAGTGGGTACCTGGGCCAGCTCCTTGGAAGGATGTGTACGACGAAGGCTATGTCATGACAGTAGCTTGTAGAGACATCAAAATGGGAGAAGAATTGTTTGCATATTACGATTTCATTTTATAATGTATTATATAGGATTTTATTGAGAAACTTGCATTGTGTTGTGGCATGTTACTTATTGGATATTGTTTTGACTATGTCCAAGTTATATCCAACTATTGTGTTTGTTCATCTGACCTACAATGAAGTTCTCATGAGCTTTTGAATATTCTTAGGCATTTGCTCTCCATTGATATAAATCAAGTGTATGTTTTTTGGAAGTGTTATATACTATTATCTTCAATTTTAATGGAGATGATTATATTTTAATTTGGTTGTGTCCAATGTTCTATCACATTCTAACCATAATTGGCAAGTACTTACAAGATCAAGACTCTCAGAAAAAACATGAAGATCAAAATATTGATATGGAACATGAGATGAATGAGTTCAATTTTGAAAATGATGGAAATAATATTGCATCCATGGTGCATGATACTTTTGATATAGCAGAGAATTTGCACACCCTTGCACAAGATGACAATACAATTTACTCTGATTTTGAAGCTTTTACGTGTGCAAATGGATGATGGAAAAAAATCAATCTATGAGGGTTGTAAGCTTAGCAAGTTATCCATGATATTATTATTATATAGTTTGAAAGTAGTACATGGATGGTCAGAAACTACTTTTAACGAGCTTTTGATGTTGTTAAAGTTTCATTTGCTCCCATTGGAAAATGAATTTCCTTCAAGTACTTACGAGGCAAAAAATATAGTGAAGAGCATTGGCCTTGAACACCATGTCATCCATGCATGTCCAAATGATTGTATTCTATAGCGTGGAGAAAGAGCGAACCTTGACAATTGTCCACATTGTTCAGAGAGTCGTTGGAAAGATGCCAAGATGAAAGTTCCTCATAGGTCAGTGTGACATTTTCCGATCATTCCTCGACTATTACGCTTATACAAGTGAGTTATTTGTGTTACATGTAACATGCAAGCTTTGAAATATGACTATGGTCGGCTTATTTTGCTATATATGCCATTATACAAATTTGAATTTTGATGTACTAATTGATTTCTAATATTTCTTTTACTGAAATATCATAGTATAGGTCTTTTGGAGTATTGAGAGCATACATATTGTTAAATTAAAAACAAATCTTGTAAACAAGTGTCCAGAAATTGCAAAGTTGTTACAATGGCATGTTCATGGTAAAAGCACAAATGGATTATGGAGACATGTGATCGACTCACCTGCATGGGATCACATAAATACCAAGTGGCCACTATTTGCAAATGAACCAAGAAATGTGCGCTTTGGATTAGCAGTAGATGGAATGAATCCATTTGGTCGTATGAGTTCAAAACATAGTACATGGCCTATACTTTTGGTGAATTACAATCTTCCACCATGGCTTGCATCAAAAAACTTTTTTATCATGCTTACACTACTCATCCCTGGACCAAAGCAAGTATCATTAGAAAAAATTGATGTTTATTTGGAGGTATGAAATATATATTGGTTTCAATGTTAAGTTGGAAATATCTAGTTTCTAAGATATGTATGCATACTTTCAAAGAATTTAACTTCACATTTCAATATGCATGCATACTTTGAAAGAATTTAACTTCACATCTCTTTTTTAATCTTTTCAACTTTTTAAACTTGTTAACAGGTCATTGTAGAAGAATTGTTGACCTTTGGAATGGTGTTCTAGCTTATGATGCATGTGAGAACAATATAGAAAAGAGAACATTTATGCTAAGAGGCATTTTACTATGGACAATCCATGACTTGCCCGCATATGGCTACATTGCAGGTACGATTACTTGAATTTTGTTTTTTGGAAAGAGATATAGTGTATGTCTAAAACATGTTTCTCATTGACTATTTCATAGTTACAGTCATGATCGTTACAATTGATTATTTTCTTATATATAGAATGCACCACCAAAGGCTATGCTGGTTGTCCAATATGTGGAGAAGAATTTAAAGGAAGGAGATTTGATCACCTAAAAAAGATGGTATATTGTGGTCATCGATTCTATCTTCCACTAGAGCATAGCTTTAGACAAATGAAAGCAGCTTTTGATGGTTTTTATGAAGATCGAGCACCTCCTTGTCATCCACCAATAGATGAGATCGAACAATATTGCATAGAAAACGAGTCTAGGTCTACATGATTCAAGGATAATACTGCAAGAAATGTGAAAGGGTGGAAACAATTATCTATATTTTTCAAGTTGCCTTATTGGAAGGTAAGTAAAGCTCAAATAACTTAATTAATATACTTCAATTGTGCAGCTCTCTTATTGCTTCTTATTATAATATGATCAAAAAAAACTTCTCTACGTTTATTTTGTGTAAAAATGATGTCTTCTATTCTCATTTCTTTTTTGATTCTTTCACAATTGTCATTGATTATTTCTTATTTAACTCGGGAGCTATTAATTCGACACACATTTGATGTCATGCATGTGGAAAAAAATATTGCGAAGAATATTGTTAAGACTATTTTAAAAATGGCAGATAAAGACTCTTTCAAAGTGCAAGAATATATGAAGGCACTACGAATTCGTCCAGATCTATGGCCAAAACATTGTGGTGGCGATGGAAAGAAAGTATTTCTACCTTCCTCACCTTATACTCCGAATAAACATGAAAAAACTCAGTTTTTTGAGTTCGTCAAAAATGTGAAAGTACCAATTGGATATTGTGCATCATAAAGAGGCATGTAGAGAGTGACAAATTGTATGCAATGAAATCACATGACTACCATGCATTTTTACAACAATTGTTGCCAATAGCACTAAGACACTCTCTTTCTCACAACGTTCGTTCTACCATAGTTCGCCTCAGTTTGATATTTCAAAGAATATGTGCCAAGGTTATCAATCCTGAAGACTTTGATGCTTTGTATCGTGATACTATTCTCGTCTTATGCCACCTAGAAAGGTGCTTTCCACCATCATTTTTTGACCTTACCACACATGTATTGATACATGTAGTTGAAGAAGTTAACATATGTGGACCAGTGAGACTAAGATGGATGTATCCTTTTGAAAGATTTATGAAAAAACTAAAAAACTATGTGAAAAATTTGTCACGGCCAGAAGGAAGTATAGCAAATGCCTATGTTATGGAAGAGGCGATTGGATATGTGACTAAATATATGAATGAGTTAGAAGGAAATTCCACAAGAGTGTGGGATGAAAAAGAAGATCCTCAAAATATTGCAGAAGAATTATGTGGATATGGATCAAGCATCAAATTAGGAGATGTCATGCTACGACACGCACACATATGTTTGCTAGACAACTCAGAAATTGTCAATGATTATCGAAGGTATATATATAATAATTTGTTTGTCTCATTTTTTCAACAAATATATAATATTATGTTATATTATTATTCTCAAGTTATTCAACTATTTTACATTATTGAAACATCAATAATTTTGTTGATGTAAAAGTATATGATGTCTTATATGTTGATTTTGACGTTTTGGTATTCATATGCAGGATGTTTAAGGATAGCTTGAGGCAAACAAGTGTGAGAAAGCTAAGTGCCCAAGAGATAGCCTCAAATTATATTCATCATTTTTCGACATGTTTAAAGAGAAAGGTAATGGTACAATATATTTTTGAATTAACATTGGTCTGAAGGATTTGACAATGTATTATTATGTTGGCAGGCTATTGACCTCCATGAGAGCAAAAGTGATGAAGATTCCATGACACTATTACAATTGTCTCAAGGTCCACTCCCCATTGCTCGTTCATATGAAAGCAAGTATGTAAATGGATGTCTTTACAAATGCGAATCATCGGAACATGAAAAAACAACACAAAATTCTGGCGTTGCTGCTTATTTTGATTCATTGAGTTGTAGTAGCTCAAAGGATAGGAATCCAAAAGAAGCAAGACTACGAAACTTTGGTGTTTTAAAAAATATATTTCGTTTTGATTTTGCTTCGTTTTCAGTAGTTTTATTCTATTGCAAGTGGTTCAAATTAATTCTAGTTCGAAAGCACACAACCATGAAGATAGATAAATATGGTTTTCAAATGGTGGACACAACAAAACTATTGAGGTCGACAGATATTATTGACCAACCATTTGTCTTGCCTTCACATGTACATCAAGTCTTCTATGTGCCTGATCTTATAGAGCCCAATTGGAGTGTAGTGCTTGAGCATATGCCAAGACAAAGCGAATTGTTGGCACGGATGTTGTTGATGTCATCGATTTCTCCTTAGTGCGTGACTTTTCATGCCCGTTCTCGTTTCCACAGGAGATCAATGTTGATAAATCGGATGTTGCACGTCAGGGTGGGGACATAATTGACTTAGATCTTGATGCTCATCATGTTCCTAAAGAGACAGTGATGTCCTGTATGATGAATATGAAGTTAGTGATTGAAATCTATTAAAGCACAAGTGTGTTCTATATCTTGTGTATTTGTGACATTATTTTTCAATCATTTTTGGATTTTTACATTTAGATTTATAATATTCTTCAAGTTTTTAAATGAATCAAATAAGTTATCATGAATCTAATCTATCTTCATCATCTTTATCAGCATCCTTGGTGTTATAGATTATTGGCTTTGTGCTTTGGCAAAGCCACATAGATTACCTTATGTTAGATCTAGTGTGAGATCTAAAAGGCCTCTTCAACTTTAATATTCGGATGTGCACTCAACTCATACCTTCGGTCTTGGTGGATCAAGGATGTATGTAACTTTCATTGACGATTTTAGTAGATTTTGTTGGGTTTATCTACTAAAGAGCAAGGATGGGGTGTTTGTTGTTTTTGTCAAGTTCAAGAATGTGGTAGAGAATCAACTCAACACTAGGATCAAATGCCTAAGATCTAATAATGGAGAAGAATTCACATCAAAGAGGTTCAATGCATTTTGTGAGGCACATGGGATTAAGAGGGAGCTCTCATGTCCAAGGACACCACAACAAAATGGAGTGACCGAGAGGAAGAATAGATCTCTTTGTGAGATGGCAACAACAATGAGGTTACATGCTAATCTTTCTAAGTTTTACTGAGGTGAGGCTTTAATGTGTGCTAACTATCTTGGAAAAAGAAGATCCAATGTTACTTTGGATGGTAGATCTCCTTATGAGGCTCTTCATGGTAGGAGGCCGAATGTTAAGCATAATATAATCCTTGTTAACCACCTAAGAGAATACAATAACAAAATTACACATCAAGACTATCTTATTCAAACCACTCACTACAAATATCTAAATGTTATGGTATAACAAAGAATGCCATCCAACACTTCACCACATAAGAAGTCACATAAAATGGCACCATCTTTGCTTCTGCATGAAGAAAAGAGATCATCCAAATGAACAAGATAAGAGAATCGATGAGAAGTAGACCTTCTTGGCAATAACTCTCCATGTGCTTTTGCCAAAGCACCATCTTCATGAGCCTTACCATCTTGGAACATAGGTTGAGGTAGATCACTTGCCTTCTCCTCCTTGAGATGATCCAAGCTCTTCTTGGCCACACTTCGACAAGGATTAGCATCAATCTTGAAAAGATTAGCACATCTAGTCCCACTTGCTACCACATCACCATCCCTCTTAATTTCTTTTTTCTTGAAACAATTACAAGCAAAATGCCCCTTCTTACCAAAAAACAAGCACTTCTTGTTGGATTTGCAACTTTTTGATGTTTGTGATGACTCCTCATCACTCTCGTCCTTTAGTTTGTCTTTCTTGAAATGTTGATGATGCTCTTTGCCCCTTCCTCTTGGCTTGTCCTTTGTGATGTATGCTTTCACCTCTCCATCATTCACCTCATAGATGGATTTTAATGTGTCCCAAGCCTCCTTGGATGAGGTGCATGAGCCAATCTCCCACAACACTTCATTGGAAACATTCATCTTTATGATATGTAGGGCCATCTTAGCCCTCTTTTTGTACTTTTGGACCTCTTGGAGCACTTGAGGCTCCTCCTCAAGTCCAAGCACAATCTTCATCACATCTTGAGCACCAAAATGGACTCCATCCTCACCTTCCAAATAGCATAATTGGAGGTGTTAAATCTCTCACCATGCTCCAACAAAATGGAACCTAAAGAAGTCATCTTTCTTGAGAAATTCTCTCTCTCTCTCTCTCTCTCTCTCTCTCTCTCTCTCTCTCTCTCTCTCTCTCTCTCTCTCTCTCTCTCTCTCTCTCTCTCTCTCTCTCTCTCTCTCTCTCTCTCTCTCTCTCTCTCTCTCTCTCTCTCTCTCTCTCTCTCTCTCTCTCTCTCTCTCAATAATGGATCCTTAAAAGGTGTACTACCAACTCCAATATGAGATCTTGCAACTTAGTGTGAGACCCATTTCACTAGCTATACCAATATCTCTCAAACTAAATCTGAATCTCATCCCAAGATGGAGCATGGAAAAAGTTTGGGTCAACTTGACTCAAGCACTCAAAAGAAATCCACAAATGAGTCAAATACAATTAAATTTCATGAAACTATGTGGCTATGACCTCAAAAAATTGTCTAGATCTCAAATAGACAAGATTGGCAAGCTTTCCCTTGAGTTTTTGGATCAAACAAGCAAGATATCGATCAAACCAAAAGTGTCCATACAAGTCTAGGTTCCCTACCTACCCTCATTGAAAAGGCTATAGCTTTTGATTGGCTCATCCAATTGGTTTGAAACAAATTGCATGAAAAACTAAATTTTTCTACCTTTCTAACAAGCTATCTAGCATAGATTTTTGATATAACTTGGAGGAGAACCAAACCATCAAATTTGGCTATACCTCAGACGTTTCCGAGCACTGAATTCCGTATAGTACCAGATCAGGTCCATTCAAAATAATTATGACCCTTCTTGATCCTAAAATCAGATAAACAAGGAGATGCATCTACACTCACAAAATCTTGATTTCAAGGCAAATTCTCACATGAAACTTGACATATGCATGGATATCTTAGGCTAGCTCTGATACCATGTTGAATTTCACACATGTGGGAGTGCCAAAAAGTGTGCTATTGACCTCCTAAGACTTTGTGATTGCATAAATCATCAAATTCTTGCATCAATTCAGCCCATTGGGCTTTCCTCCTCCGAAGATCATGTTGATTGCAAAAATACTTAAGAGGCTGGTGAGTCGTATACACTATAAGCTTACTACCATGCAAGCAGTGTCTCTAGGTCTTAAGTGCATGGATAACTACAAATAATTTCTTCTTCTACGTAGTATAATGCAACTGAGGACTAGTCCTTTCAAACGCTAGTGGCCTATCATTCTGGAATAGAACTGCTCCAATTGCAGTATCACTTGTGTTAGTTTTCACAATGTAAGGTAAATCTAGATCTGCAATTTGTAACACGGGAGCCGAAACAATCAGTTAAGTTTTTCAGAACACCGATTCAATTCCTTGTTCCAAACAACATGTAGACTAGGTTGATTCCTCTTTTTCTTTTTATTGACAATACCTTTTGTCAGATTATTGAGTGGGGCTACTACCTTAGCATAATCCTCAATGAATCTCCAAAAAAAAAACCACAAATCCCAAAAATGATATAACTTTTCTCACAGTTTGCGGAATCGGCCAATCAACCACTTTCTTGATTTATCCTCATCAATCTTGATCCCATAAGCAGTGATCTTATGACCGAGATAAACCAGCCCATGCTTAAAGAGTTCACACTTGGATTCCTTACCATAGAGTCGAAGTTTCATCAAGACAGTTCATCAAGAAGACCAAAAACAACTTGCCTCTTTGCCATCACCTCCAATGACTTGAAGTTGAGATGCCCTAATGTTGGCTGATTCTGTCGAATCTCCAAGATACTCGGACAGAGCAACTCAAGAGCACCTCTCACCTTAGACCAAGGAGGTCTCTGAGAAGACGAGACGAACGAAGATTGAGAGCCGAGTATGAGAGCCGAGAAATGCTAGTTAGTAATAACAAGCAATAACTGTGTAAGCCTCATGGTGAATCCTGGAAGATGGAATGAACATGTAGGAACTAGTATTGCTAAGCAAATGTAATAAATGCAAGTAGACCTCTCTTAAAGAAAGTAGAGTGAGCCACCTTTTGATGGTGACCTCTAGTGGAGAGCATTATTCCACTTGTAGTTTGTGAAATGTGGAAATTCCACTAGGATGCCACCTAAGGAGCTCTCTTGCTTATTTAAGGGACTCCCTCTTTGTGAAGAGGAGCTTTTTGCATTGTATCTACTCCATGCTTAATAAGAAGATTTCCCATGAGTTTGATACTACACTAAGCTCCTTGATCATGATGGTTTTCTTGAGTGATGCCCCTATGATCATGCCCTTCCATTCATATTGTGTGTGGTTGTGGATTTAGAGTGGAATAGTTTTCTTGCTTTCCTAGTTGTGGATTAGATTTCATGTTTTCTTGTGGATTAATGTAGGAGCCAACATTCAAGTAAACTAAATAGGCTGGATTTGTGGTGTGATTCTTGCATATCTCTGTACAGTCCAATTCTTGATGTACTTGGGATGTCCAAGCATCAAAAGACTGGTTAATTTCTTAATTCTTGGACTTCTAACATGCTGTAGTTTAGTTCTTGTTTCTTGTTTATCAGTTTATGCAAATGTAGCTCAGTTCAGTGTAGTGTAGGATCTGATTTCAATCTGTTTTTAGAGTCAGTAGCAGTAGAAACTACTGAACGTTCATTGGTTTGCATGCTGATCTGTGAATGAGCATTCTAGGCTTGCATCTTTATGTAGAATGTAAGTGCATTCAAGAGTGACGTCCCTGAGTAGTCCTCTGACAGGTAGGACAAAGAAAATCTATCTATTTGTTTCCTTTTGCCTGGTTTGGCATCGTAAAATCAAGAAACTATCTAACGAATGCCATGAAGCCTTATAACAGGTAGAAACGGTTTTGAAAAAGTGGCCAGAAACAATCGTAGTAAAACAGATCCTCTGAAGCAGGGGATCCGCCAACAACTGATCTCTTTTTCCATACATCCTGATTTGACATGTACTCTTTTGCCATACATCCAACTTGGTTAACAACAACACAAGCATCAAGTTTGAAAATTTTACCTTGTCTTTTTCCCTTTGTAATCAATTTATCTTCTTTCTTGATCAAACAACCACCACCAACAAACTCCAACTTGAATCCCTTATCAAGCAATTGACTTACACTAAGAATGTGCTTAGTAATGGAAGGAATGAACAAAACATTTCTCAAATTCAGATTCCTATTAGTAGAAAGGGAAATAGGAATTGTGCCAATCCCTTTGATTGCACACTCACCATCATAGATGACATAACAAAAGCATCATTTCAGATTTGTTCATCAACATCATCTTCATCAATAGTTAGGTTTGTTTGCTTCTCACCTTGATCTCTCTTCTTCTTGAAGCAATCACTAGCAAAATGCCCTTTAATTCCATGATAGAAGCACTTCAAATTTGACCTATATTTCTTCTTCTTAACAAAAGATGAAGGCTCACCTTGATCTTGACCCTTTGACCACTTTATTTTGCCTTTTCCCTTGAATTTGCCTTTGATGAACATAGCCTCCTCTCCATCAACTTGAGATGTAGATGTAAATCCACCTCCTCTTGATTGAAGCCTAAACTCCCCATTCACCAAAATCTCTTGAAAATCCACCATGCAAGGTAAAGTATTTTTGAATAGCAAAACTTTGAACGAGATTAGCATGATCATCCAACAAGCCATTATGAACAACTTGAACAAGTTCTATTTCCTTAATGCTCTCATCAATACATGCTAGCTCATCATTGAATGCTTTAACCCTCAAAACAAAAGCATGATCACTCTCTTCCTTCTTTTGCATACAAGAAAAGACTTGTCTTCTTAGAGTTAGAACCCTAGATGTAGACTTGGATTCATAAAGCTTGTTCAAAGCTTCCCAGGCCTCAAAAGATGATGTGCACTTACCAGCTTCCTTGAGAAGCTCATAGACTGTAACATTCATCTTTATCATGTGTAAAGCTCTTTTAGCTCTCTTGTCATACCTCAACTAATCTTGGAGTGCTAAAGGCCTCTCCTCCACACCTGCCACAATCTCCATCAACTCATTCATCTCTAATAAGGACTCCATCCTCACCTTCCAAGTAGAATAGTTGATTGAGGTAATCCTATCATTGCCTTCCCACATGAAGCCACTTGAGGTTGCCATGTTGCAATGATTTGATCTTCTCTTTGAACCTATTCCAACGCAATTGGCACCCTCTTAGAATCAACAAATGAAACTCAAGAAGAAATCACAAAGATATGGAGCATTCTATCCTCTCCTTTTTCTCTTCCTTCTAGCAATTCCTAGCACATAGAATCTTGATTTCTATATCACAATAGATCTAAACACAATATGATGAAATTTTTCCAACACCCAAGATTAAAATACACTTTTGAAAAGTCCAGCAACCTGAAAATCAAGAGATCCTACCAAATTTAGGATTTCTCCAAAATAAAAAATATTGTATCAAGAAGAATCTAGATGCAAAAGCTAAAATCTTGATATGACATCTACTAGAATGTACTAGGCAATTTTTGTCTCCACATTCCAGTAAGTGGTTTCATAAATTGGCCTACTACAAGTGATTTGACCTATTATGATGATAGGATCACAAAGATCCACTTTCTATACTTCCAAATGCTTGATTTGAGTGTGTAGAGCCCCCAAATCCACAAAGAATTATTGCGCCCTCAAATCCACCACTAGATTTAGTTGAATCTCCAAATTTGGCCTGAAAGTTGCTCTGATACCATGTTAAAATTTAAGATCCAAAATGCACTTGATGGATCTTAGATCTTGGTCCTGGTGGTTGGCAGCATTTCAGGTATAACAGTTCCTTCACATAATAAATAGGGATAATCATTTGAATATGGATTCCATATCTAAAATCTTCTTTGTGTTAATATTATGAGGCTAATCACGTTTTTGTATTCTCTTATAGGTGCTGAAAGAAAACCATAACATTCTCTCATGGATATTTAATAGAACATCATATCTTGCCACCATAAAAAATCACATGGAGGGAGTTCCACTCAATATTCCTGGAATTGGCACTTTCAACATTGAATGGCATTTAGAAGGAGATCTGAAGATATTAAAATGTATGTTCAATGTATCTCATGGCGCTAACTCTAAACACCCTTGTTTGTTCTGCATGAAAACAACAAAAGACATGACAAAGAGTACAGGAATATCAAGAGAACGAGAAGATCCTAATTGGAAACCTGTACTACCGATTCCTCTACGAAATGTTCATATCTATACGTTGCATGCGGAAGTGCGTATTATAGTAAAAATAATATATCTTCACACCTTGTTTGCATGGAATTCTGAGCCAGAGGCCTCTGCGAAGGAAGCTTTTTCCAGATTAGAGGATGTGTTGTCCAAAGCGAGCTTACATAAAGGCCACGTTAAAATGAAAAAAGATGACAAGCTATCAAGTAAAACAGGAAATATTCCATGCAAGCCGAACATTGGAGGACCTAAAGCTCGAAGTTTTTTATAAAATTATTCTGGAAAACAATCTAAGGTTCAATACACGGTTTGGAAAGAAATTATTGCAGCAATTTACACAAAGTAGAAGTTTGGAAAAAGTTAGACAACATGGTGATATACTTGAGAAAAGATAAATTTTCAAATATTGATGTTTAAATGATACAGAAAACAACCAATGAATTTGTGGATGGGGTGTTGATAACACATTATATGGTAAGATTTTGATTTTACACTACGATAGACAAATATGTGCAATTAAATTAGATACTTTTGGTACTAATTTAGATTATGTTTTTATGACATGCAGCACATATTACGACATCATTCGACATTCTTTGCAAGAAATAGTGGAAGTCTTAGCATATGGTCATCGCAAGGAATGGAAAAATCTCATTGGCAAGCAAGAGCGGCATTTCATAAAAGTACACAACATGGCGGGACTAGCACAAAAACCACCTATATACTGCAATCCAAATTCGTCATAATACAAAATCAACAAATCATAAAAATTTTCAAAAAGCATGCAAATCTATACAAGCCAGTAGGCTATAGACACACAATAAAATTTTGTATATTAAATAAAAAATACTTATAAAGTACAATTCAGCAGTATCTAATCTGCTTTCGATATTTTTTTCCAATCAAAGTTGCAACTTAGAATCATGCAACAATTTTCTTCTTTCGTATGGATCCAATAGCTCATAGTTTTCATGCTTACTCAGATCAACGTAAGCAGCATACACTGCAAAATGAGATGATTTGAGCATGGAATTCACTGGTCCATATCCTAAAATTTTAACCGCAATAGTTTTCTTTACAAAAATTATTTTATGCACCTTATTGAAATTATGTCCTCCAAGAAAATGAGACAGTGCCTTGATTGCCATAATCATAGTATCACCATGTTGATGAAACTTTGAACGGGCAACACTTATCTCATTATTCTTGAAGGACCTCAGATAGTGCCCCAGTGCATGATCTCTAAAAAATTCTCCAACAGAAGATCTCTGCCCTCCTCGACGAATTGCGAAATCATCAAGGAAAATTGTTTTCTGAAATGATAAAAAAAAAGTAAGCTCCAGTATATACTCTGACATAACAAATCTACTAGTACTTGATAAGAAACAAAAACTTACGCATTCAGCTTTCTCTTCTCTGATTACTGTTTCTCCATCAATATTATCTCCACCTTTTGATATCAATATTGTTGGTGAATAGACAGTTGGCTATGGAAAACCAAGTTGACTTTGGATTCTAAGAAACTCCTCCTCAGAAGGTAGATCATCTTCTTTGTTGCGCATTTCCTCCACAGCCATTTTCAAGCAATCTTTCCCTGAATAAAACTTATCATTATATACATCGTCAACACCAGGGAGAAGATCATCAGCATTACAATCAATTATATCCGAAAATTCATCAAGCTCTTTGTTCAAAATGCAAAGAGTCTCAGCTTCAATGAAGTAAAAAAGATCCGATATTGTCAAAAAGAAATTATTATCTATATTATAAGTACACAAAGTGATCAAAGATTTGCCAGAAGGAGAAAGGGCAGTGGGTGTTCTAGGGCCTATAAAAGTAGCCCTATTTTGAACATGATCAAAATCAGAACAATCATCTAAATTAACACTCATATCAATAAAAAAGTTATCTATATCTACAATCTTTGACTATTCAGACTTTGTACCACTAGAAGAAATTGCTTCAGAAGTGGAGGGCATAGCCTCCGAATTGTCAGAAATATTTAACAAAAGAAAAAAAAAACAAAAGCAGACTGAAAATCAACATATCTACATTTTTTATTATGAATTGGGCACTCATCTACAGACTTGAAATCATTATGTAACTTGGTAAACATTCTGTCAAGCTTAGCTTTATAGATATGCTTGTCGAGTGCCACCAGGTCCTGATAATGAATCATGTCCTTATTCTGAGATCTGAATAGCGGAGTACTGAGCAGGGACTTAAATCTGAGATATATCTCATGCGAGAATGACACGCGTTGATATCGGATTCGCGCACGTGTCTCAGCCCACGTGGCCTCATAATTGGGTCATCATTGTCAGTACGGACTTTCCATGTGGCCTAGTAATCTAACGATACGTGTCTTCGCCGTCTTTTCACATGTGCAAAAATTTCATATATATAAGTCCTCGGAATTTTTATAGCGTAACTGCTCCAATGGATCCAAGCAGATCCACTCTCTCCCCCTCCCCAAAATCTGTTGGTGGGGATGTTGCTGCTAGTAACCGGTCATGCTCAGGATTGGATCGTAGTTGAAAACACGGTGAACATGTGACTGGACTAAAGATTGAACAAATTTTAACTAAATTCGTTTCAATCTTGTTGTAGTTGACTTGAAGAGTAATATGGCAATGATGTGCAGAAATCAACTCCAACTTGTCATGGATTTCTCATAGTTTTCAAAAATTTGAAACTCCTGTACAAGAGAATTTAAAGATGGATAGATGAATGAAAATGTGTTCTGGAGATGCTCTATGCAGTAGCTATTCCTCATGCAAAAATCAATCACACAAAATAGGTGAAGAGAAACAAGGAAATAAACAAACGTGACAAAGAGTGAGAACTATATAGCACTTGTCAAACAAAATTTACATTCATCAATATTGATAATGTACCTTGACAATTGCAATATTTTAGTTGTTTTGTAGAGTAATGTGGCTTACTCTGACATGCCCTTGTCAAAACAAGACAGGGTTGGTTACACTAAATCTACCATCATCGATAGAAGATGTTGTAAGATATAGCTTGAGATGCAGGTACGGGTGAGGTACTATGTCCGGAGGACCTCGTCGAACAAGAGATTCAGAATCGAATTTCTATATGGATTTGCAACTCCAACTAGGATTTCCAAAGCTGATCTCGGGTGTCCTCGATCGGCTTTGAATCATGGACAGGAGCATGTGGTGCTCATCTTTCCATGGATTCGTCAACATCTGATCCTTCGTCTTCTTCCTTGATGACATCAGACATAGCTAGCTTTAGACTCGTGTATTCATCATTGGAAGTAGCAGAAACTCCATTAGGGTTGGTTCTGACCCGTGAGGGCTCAGTACCATAAAAATGGGCTCGTGCTCGTGAAGACTCGGCTCTATCAGGTTCTTGTCCATCGAATGGGTTTGTGGATGGCTCTTGGAGTTCGGCCCGCATTCAGTAGGACCTATGATGTTTGATTTGTTCAGCTACAGGGGACCTGATCTCGTATGGATAATCGTCTAGGACTTGAGGATTGTTTTCTTGGTCCATTGGGTACTGGTGATTTTTTCTGTGTTGGTTTTTTTTTTTTTTTTTTGTGGTCCCTACGGTTTTCGGTTTACGGTTACGGGGGGTTGCGGTTATTTGCGATGACTACGGATTTCGACGGGGAGAATTGGTTCTACGTTGGAATACGATTGTTACGGGAAATACGGGTTGTTTGCAGAAGTCTGAAGGTGAGTTGTGGGTGGATGGAGAGCGGTTTGCGACGACAGATATTCGCGATTTGTGTGCGGTTTTTTGACGATCCGTTTGGTCGAAGGTGGCCGTGAGTAGTCGTAGGGCCGTAGGATTGCGGTGTTGGGTAGTGATTTGTGGTGATTTTCGACGGAAGGCTGTCAGGAGGGTGTATGCGGATGTAGGGTGGTCGCAAGGGTTCGATGGAATGGGATGAGTGTGGTTAGTTGCAGAGGAGGTGGCCGTGGGCAGTCGTAGTGTCGTTTGTTGACGATTCGATGCGGTTGCGATGGGCGAAGGCAGGTGTGGTTGCGGTGTATGCGGGTACTACGGGGGAATGAAATCTCTATGGGAAAGACTTGCTCTTCGTGGAAATACGGTTGCTATGGAGTATACGGGTTGTTTGCGGAGGTTAGAAGGTGAATTGTTAGTGGATGAAGATCGCCTTGCGATGGGGTGCGGGTTGAACGGCTGGGTGCGGTTTCAATGGCTGGTGGCGGTGTCAACGATTCTTTCTGTTTTACTACGATTGTTTCTGGCCACTTTTTCAAAACCGTTTCTGCTTGTTATAAGGCTTCATGGCATTCGTTAGATAGTTTCTTGATTTTACGATGCCAAACCAGGCAGAAGGAACCAGGTAGACATTGTAGTATACATTTTCTTTTTCCTGCCTGTCAGAGGAATACCCAGGGACGTCACTCTTGAATGCACTTACATTCTACATAAAGATGCAAGCCTAGAATGCTCATTCACAGATCAACATGCAAACCAATGTACGTTAAGTAGTTTCTACTGCTACTTACTCTAAAAACGGATTGAAATCAGATCCTACACTACACTAAACTGAGCTACATTTGCATAAACTGATAAACGAGAAACAAGAACTAAACTACAGCATGTTAGAAGTCCAAGAATCAAGAAACTAACCAGCCTTTTGATTCTTGGACATCCCAAGAACATCAAGAACTGGATTGTACAGAGATATGCAAGAATCACACCACAAATCCAGCCTATTTAGTTTACTTGAATGCTGGCTCCTACATTAATCCACAAGAAAACATGAAATCTAATCCACAACTAGGAAAGCAAGAAAACTAATCCACTCTAAATCCAGAATGGAAGGGCCTGATCATAGGGGCATCACTCAAGAAAACCATCATGATCAAGGAGCTTAGTGTAGTATCAAACTCATGGGAAATCTTCTTATTAAGCATGGAGTAGATACAATGCAAAAAGCTCCTCTTCACAAAGAGGGACTCCCTTAAATAAACAAGAGAGCTCCTTAGGTGGCATCCTAGTGGAATTTTCACATTTCACAAATTACAAGTGGAATAATGCTCTCCACTAGAGGTCACTATCAAAAGGTGGCTCACTCTACTTTCTTTAAGAGGGGTCTACTTGCATTTATTACATTTGCTTAGAAATACTAGTTCCTACATGGTCATTCCATCTTCTGGGATTCACCATGAGGCTTACACAGTCATTGCTTGTTATTACTAACTAGCATTTCTCGGCTCTCATACTCGGCTCTCAGTCTTCGTTCGTCTCGTCTTCTCAGAGATCTCCTTGGTCTAAGGTGAGAGGTGCTCATGAGTTGCTCTGTCCGAGTATCTTGGGGATTCGACAGAATCAGCCAACATCAGGGCATCTCAACTTCAAGTCATTGGAGGTGATGGCAAAGAGGCAAGTTGTTTTTTGTCTTCCTAAATATTTGTCAAGCATTAATCATGTTTGTGAGCAATGTGAACTATCTAAGTCACGTAGGCTACCTTACAAGAGATCTTCATCAAGATAAAGTAAGCCTTTCCAACTTGTGCATTTGGATATTCATGGTTTATCTACAATTGGCATTAGTGGTGCTAAGATGTATGTTACATTCATTGATGATTTTAGTAGATTTTGTTGGGTATATTCACTAAAGAGCAAAGATGAGGTGTTTGATGTCTTTTTCAAGTTCAAGATTTGAAGAGAAGTTCAATATTCCACAAAAATCAAGTTCTCGAGGAGTGACAATGGTGGAGATTACATATCTAGCAAGTTCAAGGTGTTTTGTAAAGAACATGGGATTAAGAGGGAGTACACAAGCCCAAGGACACCACAACAAAATGAAGTGGCCAAGAGGAAGACTAGGAATTAATGTGAAGGTGCCAAAGCCATGAGGTTAGGTGCAAATCTTCCTAAATCTTTTAGGATCAATCTTTATTGTGTGCTAATTTTTTTTTGCAATGATGGCCAAGTGTGGTATTGGATGGAAAAATCCCTTTTGAAGTATTTTTTGATAGGAGGCCAAGTGTCAAGTTTTTCAAAACTTTGGTGCTATATCAACATCACTCTTGATGATAGAACCAAAGAAGATCCATCTTCAAAGAAAAGTGTGTTTGTTGGCTATAGTCAGGTAAGCAAGGCTTACAAAATCTACATTCCTTCAACCAAGAAAGTGGTCATTGGAAGAGATGTCATTTTTTATGAAGAAAACTTTCCAAAAGTTGGAGGCAACAATCAAGATATTGATGATATCAAGAGTTTGAGGTGCATGATCTTGGTCTTTTGCAATATATCTTGGGAATAGAGGTATTTAGGACTTCTCAATCTACTTAAATATGTCAAGAGAAGTATGCTCATTCTATTATAAAAAGATTTCATATGGTAGATGCGAAGTCTCGTGATACACCAATGGAGTCAAATGTAAAGCTAACTTATAAGAGGTAATGAAAGATCCATCGAGGACATTACTCTCTATAGAAAGCTAGTTGGTTCACTCATATATCTAACCATCACAAGACCTGATCTAAGCTATTGTGTTGGTATATTAAGCCAATTTATGCAAGATCCTAGTGAGGGACATTGGAAGCTAGGAAATAGGGTTTTGAGATATATCTTGGGAACTCAAGATTTTGGCATTGTTTATGGAGGATTAATTTCCAACGTTTTACCTTTACCTCCAGGCTTTAATACTAGCTTTTGGGAATGCAAGAGGAGTGTTGGCTCCTCATGTTGTGATGTTGGATACTGCACTTCCATGCGTGAAATTTATGATAATATCATGCTAACCTAGAGTTTTTGTTGCAATGAAAGCACTCTAAAGATGTGGTAGATGAGCTATTGTTTGGAGGAGAGCTTAAATGAAATTAAATGTGTAAGTTATACATAGTGAATGATTCAAAATCGATAAACAAAACCATACTTAAAAGTAGCTGTATTTACCAAAGAAAACAGGCTCCCAATTTCAAGCTCTTCCTTTAGTTTTGACTTCATGAACACCTTTGCATTGTTGCAAAGCAAGGCTAAAACAGTTTACATAAGTAGCCCATCTTCTTGCAGCGTTGGCTTTCAATGGCACTGAGAGTGCATCCTATCATGACAAATACTAGAACTATTCGGTAGAAAACTTCCATATAATGTTATGCGGTTGAATTATTGGTTTGAAACATCCTATTCATTAGTTTATAGAATACATCCAGAGGAATGGCTTGGGGATTAGGTTGTGCAGATCTACCGCAGCCTGTTCGTTAAGCAGTTGAAAAATTATAAATGAAATGGTCCAAAGTTAAAACGTGACGAACTTGTAATCATTGTAAAAACATCAAAATCTTTTTGCTCCACTGCGGTAAATGTGCATCTTATCATGACAAATAGTTCACAATCGGTAAATGATGCTCTGCGCTTGAATCATTGTTTTGATAAATGCTATACATTATTATATGTTGCCTTGCGAAACACAGGCATTCAAATGGGGTTTGTATTGTTCGAAAGTACCAATTATCTTCAGAAGACTGTTCGTCTACCAAATTACGCATCCCACATTTCTTCATTCTTTCATTAAAATGTCCATTTACTTGTCTAACCATCATCTAATACTAGGTAGATATATGTAACATTTTAATCTGTAACAAAAAATTCTGCACTTTAAGACTGATTCAAACACAACTTCTTTTGAGGTTATGCTTTTCAATTGAACTGCCGACTGCAATATTTGATTTAACATAATGCTCGCTTTAAGAAGATACATCCTTCGGAGGCTTAGTTCCTACCAAAATAAGTAGATACTCTTGAAGGAACGAGATCTAAGAGTCAGTTTCCAGATCATGCCTTACAAAATACATTGCCGGAGTGCGAGCAAAACCAGGGGAGTTTGCTAGAACGTGCTGGATCGAAGCAGAGGGTACAGTGTTCCTCTGCAAAAACGGAGTCCATTGCTGCAGATCCGAAGATGAAACGGTGATAGCCATGAGTAGGACCTGGATAATAATCAACATCCAAAAGGATTCAGATGATGCAAGGTTGCTTTCTGAGAATACGGCTAGAAAATCCATAGAAATGTTCACTGTATTTGTGACTCAATCTCAGTCGAATTGCTCTGCTGGAGAAATTTGAAGCAAACCGCAAATCACGTAATTCAAGGTTGTTATGACCGATCCTGAAGCTGCTTTCCGTACTCTGGTGTACCCAGGAAATATGTTTCGGAACGATTCGACTCAAGGACGAGACTCTCAGTAATAACGTACTGATAGTTGTCAAGCTTTTACTTTAAGTTCAAATGCCCGGCCATTAAAAAAACAAGGTCTTTCATTCATATACGAGAGGATTTATGAGGCCGAAGATTGAGTCCAGTGACAATTGAAAAAGTGAAGTAGTTTGTTTCACCAACTACTTACAGCATGCATTCGCATGAATTGCAGCTACGACCACGCACAACAACGACAAGCTTCCTTGCCAAAACTCAGTCAGATATGAATCTCTTACTTCTTCTTCTTCTCCAACTAGTGTGCTTGAGTAACAACATACATCAGTAACGCTTGAATATTTATTATTCAAAGATCTTAGATATATATATATATATACTAGTCAGAGAGTGTGGGCGATTCTTTGATATCAGAGCTTAATTCACCCCGCTCTTGAAATTAAAGCACAGATGATGTTCTTCTCAGAAGGTAGAACAAGTCAAAGACGTCCAATTCCTGCAAACCAATGTCGTTAAAGGATGTATGTGACGCGAATTGAAGGAAAATGCAGAAGTATTCGTGGTTTGGGAACTTGCGATCGGAAAGCAGAAGGAAAGCGCTGCGCCATATCTAGAAAGAAGCTCTGCAAAAGATAAGGATCGTAGGTGCAACGCTATCATCAAAGACTAGGTGACGTTAATGCTTTGGGCCATGGTTGTCACATGAGCATCATCATTGGCCCCACCTAATAGGGGCATAGTGCCATGGCTCTCTTGAGAACCATGTGTTATTGTGTAAGTTTGTTAGTGATGACACCATCCCTGCTATTGACCTGAGTCAAGAGGGTTGATGCTCATTGTGGTGCTAATGGTGATGGGTGCTCGAGGACTATTTGCCTATATAAGGGCGTTGACAAAGCTTGTCACACCGACAAGAGTGTTAGCTTCCTAACTAATAAGAACATAAACAAATTGTGTTCATACAAATTCAAGTTGATCTTTGGCCGCCATAAGTCCCCATATTAAATTCAAGTCTTCCAACCCACATTTACATCAATATTGCCATGATGTTTTTTAAACTCACAAATGTCAATTCTTAAGAAACTAGTTTAGACTGTGAATCATATGCAAGCAAGGCAAACAATGAGATCCATTCAATATAGAATTACATCAATATTTGCATGATGTTTTTTAAACTCACAAATGTCAATTCTTTGAAAACTATTTTAGACTGAGAATACATGCAAGCAAGACATACAATGACATCCATTAAAAATAGAATCCAAGTTTATCCCCTTCTTCCTTGGCACACAATGTAGGGTTGTTATTCCACAAAGTGAGTAGAAGTTAGATGTAAAGAACTTTTGTGACCATAGGTGAATTTTAATGTACAACGCATGCCGTAACTTTTCATTGAAGGATGTGATGGACACTTTGAAAGAGTTACATATATGATGTACCTATTACAATTGGGCCCAAAGCATTGGGCCTTTTTAGTGGGTTTTCGAAATAGTCATTTTAGTATTCCAATTGTATTAATTTATGTATTGATACGATCACAATTGGAACAAGATGCAATTTAGCATTCCTAAAGAACTGCATTACATGTCGTTGTTTGTTTATGCATGAAAAACTTGCTTTCATGGGAGAGATTTGTAAAGCTCATTGGTCACGTTACTGCTCTCACAATACTAGAAAGTTTTTAGATTTAGTAATTTCTAAAGTCTCTATGTTGTGCCAATCAATGCTGGAATGTTTGAAATAACCTTTTTTTCCCCTTTTATCCCTTTAGAATTTGTAGCTACGTTGCCCATGAAATGATGTGCAGATTCCTATGTTCATATCATGCCAATGTGAATCTAGCTAAAGGTGCTAAAGATTAGATAATGAGATTGCTTCCAGCACACACAGTTGTTGTTAGTTACTGCAAAATGAGGGTATGTTGCAAGAAGAAACTAAAATGAGGTTACGTTTTTGGCAATTGTAGATATCCATATCTCTATTTGTCAAATAATTATTTTAGTTCTATCATCCTTAAATTTATCGTGTTTGAGCTAGTGTTGGAAGTATTTCTAGTTTGTGCGGTGGCTAGATCTACTCACGGATGTAGTATAGAGATGTAGAGGATCGTCCACTTCCTAAGATCTACAAGCTTCCTAACTAAATAAGAACATAAACGAAATGGAGCAGTAAGGCTTCCCAACTAGTGCTCAGAAATAAATGATATGGCTAAGGCGGTACCCAACTAGCCACTTACTTAAAAACAAATTCTTGCTAAGGCTTCCCAACTAGCAAGAAGACTAATCTAAATCCTACTTAACACCCAAAGGGATTTGGAAATAAGATTGCGGTTAATACGAAGCATAAAACAAATAAAACGTATGCCACAATAAATCCAATGAAAGGAGGCAAGAAGATGCCTGAGCACCTTCCCTCAAGCTATGCACCTTCCAATGGGAACACAAAGAAATAGTTAGCTCTTTCAGTACGGCGGCCGTTCGTTGTCCCAGATGTTGTGCGACCAACATGTGAATAGATAGCAACACTTGGTAGGGGATTTCCTGGCTTTCAGGGCCACACATAATTTGTCGGCGACTTTCTCTGCCCATTTGTAATTATTGGTTGGATCATCCATGGTCATAGTTAATAAAAATAGATCACTTGGTGGGATGCGATCCATCTTGACGATGTGTACCTCCACCATGTGCACGAGAATTTATGTGGCTGCCGGAGCTTAGAATCCTTGATCAGCTTGATGGATATGTCGTCCTTGGTCTGCGCAATGGTTTTTCCGTCTTCTTGTAGGAACTTCGTGAAATACTTGGAATCATAACTGGTTCCTCTACTGTGAATCGTCTCTCCTAGATTTGGAAATCCGACGAGTTGTAAGCATTCTGGGGAGATGTCGATTATAATGTAATTGCCATCCTTGGAGGTGAGCTTGAAGGAATGGAACTCATCTGAATATGTGGAATAGGCCGCTCGGATCGGACTCTCACTCTGCTCATCAGTGAAATGGGTGAGATCAAAACCAATGTTTGTTAACATATCTTTGGCCAGTATCACCTGAGGATAGTTCTTGATATAAATAAGTGATAAATCATCCGAAAAGGGTTTAGGGACCTTACGGATGCAGTGAGAGCGATGAGTCTTTGGAAGTCATGATGGCAATAATTCTAGATAATTCTGGAGAGGTTGAAAATTTTGAATTACAGCATGAACTCTCTTGTAGAAATCTAGAATGAACTCGTAGATGAAATGAGTGAGGCCTATATATAAACTTTTTGGATAGGAATTCGTAACCTCACCCAGTAATCATCCTCAGTGCTCACGATTTCTCAATGAGGTTCGTGAATTTCGAGGCACTATTCTGAGGGCCGACGAGTTCCTATAAGTGACTTTTTGTACAAAAATGAGTAAAATGGCTGATAGTACAAAAATTGGTCTGATCAGAATTTGCAGATATGACAGACAAATCGTGGAGGTGATTTTGAGGCTCAACAAATTATCTACGAATTCTGTCAATGAGGATCTGACAAGACAAACTAATTTTTTTTAATTTCTAGAAAGTTTGTCTCTAAGACAGAATTCGTGGAGGTAATAAATGAATCGTTTATACTAAAAAAGGAATTGGGTGAATTCTATCTGATGTGATTGTGAGACAAAATTTCTGGAGAAGAATGATTCTTGTGATTGCATAGAAAAAGATTGATGTATGCTTGATCTGAGGATATCTTGATGTTCTGAAAAGAAGAAAACACACCAAAGAAATTGTTGAAATGGCAAGCAAACAGTAAACAAAATTAATGAACAAAATTATAGAAAATAAAGCAACTAATACATATCAAGATAAACACAGGGCTCATTGTACTTTCGAAGTCTGCTCCCATTGATCACAGTGTCTAAAATATCGTCTTGTAGGGTTTGGAGTTGTACATATCCAAAGGCAAATATCGTTTGAATGACATAAGGTCCTTGGCCAGAAAATTTGAGTTTTCCTTTAAGTGCTTTGGCTTGGTATAACAGGACCTTGTCTTCGACTTGGAACTCTTTGAGTTTTAAGGATTGATCATGCCATGCCTTTTGTCGACGTTTGTGGACTTGTTGAGCATGGATGCTGATCCTACATGTTTCACACAGTTGTTCCAGATAAAATAACTTGTTCGCTAGTATCTGTCGATTATCTAGCTCGAGATTATAGGCTACTCGAAGGGATGGAATATGGAATTCTACAGGCATAACGGCTTCTTGGTCGTATATAGCTGGAAAGGGGTAAGCATGTGGCTCGCTTCGGGGTAGTGCGGTAGGCCCATAGAGCAGCATGAAGTTTTAGTTCCCAATCGAATCAGCTGGACTCGACAGTTTTGGTGAGAACACCACATAAGATTTTGTTTGTGGATTCTGCCTAGCCATTGCATCGTGGATTATACGGAGAACTTTTGTGATGTACCACAAAAAATTTGGAAAGTAGATCTGCTATGATAGAGTTAAGAAAATTTGTACCCCTATCATTGATAAGTTCTAGAGGACATCCGAAACGAACGATAACTTGTTCATAGAGAAATTTTGTGGTAGAACGAGCGTCAGCATTGTGAACAGCTCTTGCTTTAGCCCATTTGGTACAATAGTCCGTAGCTACTACGATGTATCATGATTGAGTGTGTCTAGCAGCGGGGCTAATGAGTCCAAGATAATCAATTTTCCATTTCGAGAAAGCTTGATCAGCTGTGACAGGGTGTAAAGGCATGTAGTCAGTCTTTTGAAATCGTTTGGTTCTTTGACAAACACATTAGAAGAGTTCTCAATATCAAAAAGACCCTTTAAGGAATGCCATGTAGGATGAAGAAAAGTATTAAAATAAAAAATAATAATATTGCGTATTTGCTTGCCCCCACCACTCCCGAGGCCTCCCCAACTCCCAATGATCTAACCATAGTGTCTACAGTCACAGTTAACAACTCTAAACTGTTCACAGTCTAACTTGTCAAAATTTGAAAATATGACCGCCATCCACAAATTCAAATCAAGAAAAAAAGCATCCCTGTACTGGAATGAAAATTTGAGTGCCATCTCCAAATATGAATGTCATCTTCACATTGGATTGAGATTATGAGCAACATCTGCAAATATAAGCGCCATCTCCACATCGGACTGAAAATATGAGCGCCATCTCCAAACTTGATTCAGATAGAGTATATGATATAATTAAAGATAAGTACTTTGTTTTGTTTTGTTTTGTACTATTTTGTTTTGTCTTGTTTTATTTGATGACGACATTGTATCATCTACATTTGGATATTCCTAATGATTTGGCACCCATACAGAGACGAGGAGGCAAAGGAGTTCCAATATCTGCTGCTGATCATTCCTGTTATAGGGTAGAAGGAAAAAAGAACTTGTATTTGCGGACTGACGGATCATTGTATCCTCAAGATCCTAGCACATTGACTCATCCCACATTCTCTTCAATAACTAATCTAGTTACATGGATATGCAATGGGCATACTGGATTATTAGAATATTGTGAGAGATTGCAAAACTATAGAAATCAGTTTTGATGAAAAAAATTCACTATTTAGAATGTGAGTTGATACGCATATCCTCTTTTTATCAAGAAAGAGATTGTCATGTCCAAAAGACTTTAGAAGAAAATGAACAACTTAAAAGAGATAATGAATCATTATAGAAGAATAATGAATTATTACAAAAGAATAATGATTCATTACAAAAGACAGCGTTCGATATCAAATCAGAACTAGATCGAATGCAGGCCAGTACCAGGGGGAACATGGGAATGAGATGATTATATAGTGGCGATGGCTCGGGCGATGGATTTGGTCTTGGCCATCATTCTTAGAAGAAGAAAATTAACAAAAAGAAGTGTGAACAAAACAAAAGTGGATGACAACAAAAAAATTTGTGATGAAAGGGCGCTTGAGATCGATACCAAAACTGAATATAGGTTTTGAGCGCAAGATCTACACAAATTATTTGAAGAAAAGAGATGCGCTCTCGAAAGCGATATTGCACTACCAGTGGTATCGAACTCGAGTGCACTATGAGAAGGCGGAAGCTTGAACGGTGAAAGAGCACACTTGAGAGCGATATCGGGAGCTAAAAGCGAAAATTTTGCGAAAAAGAATGAAAATTTCGAGGACTTATATATACAAAATTTTTGCACGTGTGAAAAGACGACGAAGACATGTGTCGTAAGATTATTAGGCCACGTGGAAAGTACGTACTGACAATAATGACCCAATTCTGAGGCCACGTGGGCTGAGACACGTGCGAGAATCCAATATGGACGCGTGTCATTCTCACACGAGATATATCTCAAATTTAAGTCCTTGCTCAGTACTCCGCTATTCAGATCTCAGAATAAGGACATGATCAATTATCAGGACCTGGTGGCACTCGACAAGCATATCTATAAAGCTAAACTTGACAGAATGTTTACCAAGTTACATAATGATTTCAACTCTGTAGATGAGTGTCCAATTCATAATAAAAAATGTAGATATGTTGATTTTCAGTCTGCTTTTGTTTTTTTCCTTTTGTTAAATATTTCTGACGATTCGGAGGCTATGCCCTCCACTTCTGAAGCAGCTTCTTCTAGTGGTACAAAGTCTGAAAAGTCAAAGATTGTAGATATAGATAACTTTTTTATTGATAAGAGTGTTAATTTAGATAATTGTTCTGATTTTGATCCTGCTTGAAATAGGGCTACTTTTATAGGCCCTAGAACACCCACTGCCCTTTCTCCTTCTGATAAATCTTTGATCACTTTGCGTACTTATAATATAGATAATAATTTCTTTTTGACAATATCGGATATATCGGATCTTTTTGACTTCACTGAAGGTGAGACTCTTTGCATTTTGAGTAAAGAGCTTGATGAATTTTCGGATATAATTGATTTTGATGCTGATAAACTTCTCCCTGGTGTTGACGATGTACATAATGATAAGTTTTATTTAGGGAAAGATTGCTTGAAAATGGCTGTGGAGGAAATGCGCAACAAAGAAGATGATCTACCGACAAAGCCGAATGCATAAGTTTTTGTCTCTTATCAAGTACAAGTAGATTTGTTATGTCAGATTATATACTGGAGTTTACTTTGTTTTTCATCATTTTAGAAAACAATTTTCCTTGATGATCTAGCAATTCGTCGAGGAGAGTAGAGATCTTCTGCTGGAGAATTTTCAAGAGATCATGCACTGGGGCACTATCTGAAGTCCTTCAAAAATAATGAGATAAGTGTTGCCCATTCAAAGTTTCATCAACATGGAAAAACTATGATTATGGCAATCAAGGCACTGTCTCATTTTCTTGGAGGACATAATTTCAATAAGGTGCATAAAATAATTTTTGTAAAGAAAACTATTGCGGTTAAAATTTTAGGATATGGACCAGTGAATTCCATGCTCAAATCATCTCATTTTGTAGTGTATGTTGCTTACGTTGATTTGAGTAAGCATGAAAACTATGAGCTATTGGATCCATACGAAAGAAGAAAATTGTTGCATGATTCTAAGTTGCAACTTTCATTGGAAAAAATATCGGAAACAGATTAGATACTGCTAAATTGTACTTTATAAATATTTTTTATTTAATATACAAAATTTTATTATGTGTCTATAGCCTCCTGGCTTGTATAAATTTGCTTGCTTTTTGAAAATTTTTATAATCCGTCGATTTTGTATTATGACGAATTTGGATTCTTCTGTAAAACCATTGGAAAAGTTGCAGTATATAGCTGTTTTTTGTGCCTGTCCCGCCATGTTGTGTACTTTTATGAAATGTCGCTCTTGCTTGCCAATGAGATTTTTCCATTCCTTGCGATGACCATATGCTAAGACTTCCACTATTTCTTGCAAAGAATGTCGAATGATGTCGTAATATGTGCTGCATGTCATAAAAACATAATCTAAATTAGTACCAAAAGCATCTAATTTAATTGCACATATTTGTCTATCGTAGTGTAAAATCAAAATCTTACCATATAATGTGTTATCAACACCCCATCCACAAATTCATTGGTTGTTTTCTGTATCATTTGAACATCAATATTTGAAAATTTATCTTTTCTCAAGTATGTCACCATGTTGTCTAACTTTTTCCAAACTTCTACTTTGTTTAAGTTGCTGCAATAATTTCTTTCCAAACTGTGTATTGAACCTTAGATTGTTTGCCAGAATAATTTGATAAAAATCTTCGAGCTTTAGATCCTCCAATGCTCGGCTTGCATGGAATATTTCCTGTTTTACCTGATAGCTTGTCATCTTTTTTTATTTTAACGTGGCCTTTATGTAAGTCTGCTTTGGACAACACATCCTCTAATCTAGAAATAGCTTCTTTTGCAGAGGCCTCTGGCTTGGAATTCCATGCAAACAAGATGTGAAGATATATTGTTTTTTCTATAATACGCACCTCCGCATGCAATGTACAAATATGAACATTTCGTAGTTGAATCGGTAGTATAGGTTTCCAATTAGGATCTTCTTGATCTCTTGATATTTGATGTTCTATTAAATATCCATGAGAGAATGTTATGGTCTTCTTTCAGCACCCATAAGAGAATACAAAAACGTGATTAGCCTCATAATATTAACACATAGAAGATTTTAGATATGAAATCCATATTCAAATGATTATCCCTATTTATTATGTGAAGGAACTGCTATACTTGAAATGCTGCCAACCACCAGAAATCATTTTCTGATTGAACACTGAAATTGAGGCCTTCTGAGTCTTCTGAATTTGAAAGTGCTCCATTTATGATTGTGAGACAGACTATTTCCATTTTTTGTCCTTTTATAATTTCAGACTCATCTAACTTGAGAACAACTATCAACTTGTTATTGACATTCTCATTTGTAATACCGTAAAATCTTAGAGGAAATGGCAGGAGCTGAAGCTTTCAGCTTCTTGGATGGATTCAACGATTATTTCCTTGTTAAAATAGCCCCTAAAGATAATGAATAATCAAATGTTTCCATTATATTAACTATAGAAATTCCATTTGATAGATGTAAGAAATTACTGCCAAATAAAGTACCTACCTTATCACCCTCCTTGAAAGTGATGTGAAAATTGTCAACTAGTCTCGATGTTTTATTTGGCATTTTTGGAGGCCAAAGTGAAATCTCAACTTAAATATAATTTTATATTTTTCAACAAGGCTCTGAATGGTTTTATTGGTATTTTTAGCAAGTACATAAGTGGATGAGATCATTTTTGGACCCATTCTTATTGGCCAATTTTGGTACATTGCATTTGGACCATAATTTCTAGGTTTTTGGCTAAGTACCTAGAAGTTGTCATTTTAGAGCATAGTTGGAGTATAGGGCCAAATGACATTATGGTTGTTGTAAATAGCTATACTAGTGTGCAGAGCTCATATTTTTTCTCTTATTAAACATGAAGAACTCATCTTTGTTGATTCTATGTCCATCTCATTTCATTTTCTCATGTATCTTGAGTTTCTATGTGTAGAAAATTGATTTTCTTTTTGATCTTGATTCCACACGTGTGAAGGACAGTAGGTTGCTGCTATTATACAGACAAGGATAGTACCTTACTGTATTTTCATGTTGATGTTCAGATCTTAGTGATTTATGCAAGACTAGCATGCTAAAATTGTTGATTTCTACTTTCTAACTAATTCTAGATGTGTTGATCAAATTGGACCAAGATCTAAGATCCATCAAGTGCGTTTTGAATCTTAAATTTTAACATGGTATTAGAGCAAATTTCAGGCCAAATTTGGAGATTCAACTAAATCTAGTGGTGGATTTGAGGGCGCCATAGATTTTTTGTGGATTTGGGGGCTCTACACACTCAAATCAAGCATTTGGAAGTATAGAAAGTGGATCTTTGTGATCCTATCATCATATTAGGTCAAATCACTTGTAGTAGGCCAATTTATGAAACCAATTACTGGAATGTGGAGACAAAAATTGCCTAGGGTAGAGAATCATACATTCTAGTAGATGTCATATCAAGATTTTAGCTTTTGCATCTAGATTCTTCTTGATACAATATCTTGTATTTTTGGAGAAATCCTAAATTTGGTAGGATCTCTTGATTTTCAGGTTGTTCCATATCTTTGTGATATGTTCCATATCTTTGTGATTTCTTCTTGAGTTTCATTTGTTGATTCTAAGAGAATTGCGTTGGAACAGGTTCAAAGAGAAGATCAAATCATTGCAACATGGCAACCTCAAGTGGCTTCATGTTGGAAGGCAATGATAGGCTTACCTCAATCAACTATTCTACTTGGAAGGTGAGGATGGAGTCCTTATTAGAGATGAATGAGTTGATGGAGATTGTGGCAGGTGTGGAGGAGAGGCCTTTAGCACTCCAAGATTAGTTGAGGTATGACAAGAGAGCTAAAAGAGCTTTACACATGATAAAGATGAATGTTATAGTCTATGGGCTTCTCAAGGAAGCTGGTAAGTGCACATCATCTTTTGAGGCTTGGGAAGCTTTGAACAAGCTTTATGAATCCAAGTCTACATCTAGGGTTCTAACCCTGAGAAGACAAGTCTTTTCTTGTATGCAAAAGAAGGAAGAGAGTGATCATGCTTTTGTTTTGAGGGTTAAAGCATTCAATGATGAGCTAGCATGTATTGATGAGAGCATTAAGGAGATAGAACTTGTTGAAGTTGTTCGTAATGGCTTGTTGGATGTTCATGCTAATCTTGTTCAAAGTTTTGCTATTCAAGAATACTTTGCCAAGCATGGTGGATTTTCAAGAGATTTTGGTGAATGAGGAGTTTAGGCCTCAATCAAGAGGAGGTGGATCTACATCTACATCTCAAGTTGATGGAGAGGAGACTATGTTCATCAAAGGAAAATTCAAGGGCAAAGGCAAAATAAAGTGGTCAAAGGGTCAAGATCAAGGTGAGCCTTCATCTTTTGTTAAGAAGAAGAAATATAGGTCAAATTTGAAGTGCTTTTTTCGTGGAATTAAAGGGCATTTTGCTAGTGATTGCTTCAAGAAGAAGAGAGATCAAGGTGAGAAGCAAGCAAACCTAACTATTGTTGAAGATTGTGTTGATGAACAAATCTCAAATGATGCTTTTGTTATGTCATCTTTGATGGTGAGTGTGCAATCAAAGGGATTGGCACAATTCATGTTTCCCTTTCTACTAATAGGAATCTGAATTTGAGAAATGTTTTGTTCATTCCTTCCATTACTAAGCACATTCTTAGTGTGAGTCAATTGCTTGATAAGGAATTCAAGATGGAGTTTGTTGGTGGTGGTTGTTTGATCAAGAAAGAAGATGAATTGATTGCAAAGGGGAAAAGGCAAGGTAAAATTTTTAGACTTGATGCTTGTGTTGGATGTATGGCAAAAGAGGACATGTCAAATCAAGATGTATGGCACAAGATATCAGGGCATCTCAACTTCAAGTCATTGGAGGTGATGGCAAAGAGGCAAGTTGTTTTTGGTCTTCCTAAATATTTGTCAAGCATTACTCATGTTGTGAGCAATGTGCACTATCTAAGTCACATAGGCTACCTTACAAGAGATCTTCATCAAGATCAAGTAAGCCTTTCCAACTTGTGCATTTGGATATTCATGGTTTATCTACCATTGGAATTAGTGGTGCTAAGATGTATGTTACATTCATTGATGATTTTAGTAGATTTTGTTGGGTATATCTACTAAAGAGCAAAGATGAGGTGTTTGATGTCTTTTTCAAGTTCAAGATTTGAAGAGAAGTTCAATATGCCACAAAAATCAAGTTCTCGAGGAGTGACAATGGTGGAGAGTACATATCTAGCAAGTTCAAGGTGTTTTGTGAAGAACATGGGATCAAGAGGGAGTACACAAGCCCAAGGACACCACAACAAAATGAAGTGGCCAAGACGAAGACTAGGAATTTATGTGAAGGTGCCAAAGCCATGACGTTAGATGCAAATCTTCCTAAATCCTTTGGGATCAATCTTTATTGTGTGCTAATTTTTTTTGCAATGATGGTCAAGTGTGGTATTGGATGGAAAAGTATTTGAAAAGTTGGAGGCAACAATCAAGATATTGATGATATCAAGAGTTTGAGGTGCATGATCTTGGTCTTTTGGTCTTTTGCAATATATCTTGGGAATAGAGGTATTTAGGACTTTTCAATCTACTTAAATATGTCAAGAGAAGTATGCTCATTCTATTATAAAAAGATTTCATATGGTAGATGCAAAGCCTTGTGATACACCGAAGGAGTCAAATGTAAAGCTAACTTATAAGAGGTAATGAAAGATCCATCGAGGACATTACTCTATATAGAAAGCTGGTTGGTTCACTCATATATCTAACCATCATAAGAACTGATCTAAGTTATTGTGTTGGTATATTAAGCCAATTTATGCAAGATCCTAGTGCATTGGAAGCTAGGAAATAGGGTTTTGAGATATATCTTGGGAACTCAAGATGGAGGATTAATTTCCAACGTTTTACCTTTACCTCCAGGCTTTAATACTAGCTTTTGGGAATGCAAGAGGAGTGTTGGCTTCTCATGTTGTGATGTTGGATACTGCACTTCCATGCGTAAAATTTATGATAATATCATGCTAACCTAGAGTTTTTGTTGCAATGAAAGCACTCTAAAGATGTGGTAGATGAGCTATTGTTTGGAGGAGAGCTCAAATGAAATTAAATGTGTAAGTTATACATAGTGAATGATTCAAAATCCATAAGAAACCATACTTAAAAGAATATGTATTTACCAAAGCAAACATGCTCCCAATTTCAGGCTCTTCCTTGAGTTCTGACTTCATGAACACCTTTGCATTGTTGCAAAGCAAGGCTAAAACAGTTTACATAAGTAGCCCATCTTCTTGCAGCGTTGGCTTTCAATGGCACTGAAAGTGCATCCTATCATGACAAATACTAAAACTATCCGGTAGAAAACTTCCATATAATGTTATGCGGTTGAATTATTGGTTTGAAACATCCTATTCATGAGTATATAGAATACATCCAGAGGAATGGCTTGGGGATTAGTTTGTGCAGATGGCGCACAGATCTACCGCAGCCTGTTCGTTAAGCAGTTGAAAAATTATAAATGAAATGGTCCAAAGTTAAAACGTGACGAACTTGTAATCATTGTAAAGACGAAATTTAAATGAAATTCTTCAGACATCAAAATCGTTTTGCTCCACTGCGGTAAATGTGCATCTTATCATGACAAATAGTTCATATTCGGTAAACGATGCTCTGCTCTTGAATCATTGTTTTGATAAATGCTATACATTATTATATGTTGCCTTGTGCGAAACACAGGCAGTCAAATGGGGTTTGTATTGTTCGAAAGTAACCAATTATCTTAAGAAGACTGTTCGTCTAGCAAGCGATGAACCAAATTACGCATCCCACATTTCTTCATTATTTCATTAAAATTTACTTGTCTAACCATCATCTAATACTAGGGAGATATATGTTACATTTTAATCTGTAACCAAAAGTTATGCACTTGAACACTGATTCAAACACAACTTCTTCTGAGGTTATGCTTTTCAATTGAACTGCCGACTGCAATATTTGATCTAACATAATGCTCGCTTTAAGAAGAAACATCCTTCGTACGGCAATTCCAGAGGGTTAGTTCCTGCCAAAATAGGTAGATACTCTTGAAGGTACGAGATCTAAGAGTCGGTTTCCAGATCATGCCTTACAAAATACATTGCCGGAGTGCGCGCAAAACCAGCGGAGTTTGCTAGAACGTGCTGGATCGAAGCAGAGGGTACAGTGTTCCTCTGCAAAAACGGCGTCCATTGCTGCAGATCCGAAGATGAAACGGTGATAGCCATGAGTAGGACCTGGATAATAATCAACATCCAAAAGGATCCAGACGATGCGAGGTTGCTTTCTGAGAATACGGCTAGAAAATCCATAGGAATGTTCACTGTATTTGTGAGTCGATCTCAGTCAAATTGCTCTGCTAGAGAAATTTGAAGCAAACGGCAAATCACGTAGTTCAAGGTTGTTCCGTACTCTGGTGTACCCAGGAAATGTGTTTCGGAACGATTCGACTCAAGGACGAGACTCTCAGTAATAACGTACTGATAGTTGTCAAGCTTTTACTTTAAGTTCAAATGCCCGGCCATTAAAAAAACAAGGTCTTTCATTCATATACGAGAGGATTTATGAGGCCGAAGATTGAGTCCAGTGAATTGAAAAAGTGAAGTAGTTTGTTTCACGAACTACTTACAGCATGCATTCGCATGGATTGCAGCTACGACCACGCACAACAACGACAAGCTTCCTTGCCAAAGCTCACTCAGATATGAATCTCTTACTTCTTCTTCTCCAACTAGTGTGCTTGAGTAACAACATAGAATGTAACGCTTGAATACACAATTAACATTCAAAGATACATATATACTAGTCAGAGGGAGTGGGCGATTCTTTGATATCAGAGCTCAATTCACCCCGGTCTTGAAATTAAAGCACAAGCACAGATGATGTTCTTCAAAGACGTCCAATTCTAGCAAACCAATGTCGTTAGAGAATGTATGTGACGTGAAAATGCAGAAATATTCGTGGTTGAGAACTCGCGATCGGAAAGCAAAAGGAAAGCGCTGCGTCATATCTAGAAAGAAGCTCTGCAAAAGATAAGGATCGGCGCATCAAAGAGTAGGTGACGAAACCACTGCTTTGGCCCGTGGTTGCCACATTGGCCCCACCCAAGAGGCCTATAGTGCCATGCAGCCTTGTAGTTTGACCGTCCCATTGGCCCCACCCAAGAGACTTATAATACCATGTAGCCTTGTAATGGGACTCACGCAAGAGACGTATAATGCTATGTAGCCTTGTAGTTTGACGGTCGAGGTTGCCTGTCATGTTTTTCTTTAGTGATGGTTGGATAAACCATTTGACCTTCACATCTGAAATGACATTTAATATTTTAGAGATGGGGTATAGATTTCAAAGATGAGCCGCCAAGTTCGAAGGACTAAAAGTTGAATCTTGAATGTCAAAATTTGTGCTGAAATTTTTATGAAGTTTCAAGTGATGTGTATAATATATTTATTGTGAATCTATACAAGTAAAAGAACAAAGGCACATGTCACCCTGGAAAACTCTCATTGATCCAGGAGTACGGGGTAATTAGTGGGCCCCCCCAAGATTGGAAGAGACTCGGATTACTCCCGTAAGGACAGTGTGGGTCCTTCCCTCACTGGGGCGTCTTCGCTGGACCAATCCCTAGTCGAAACTTGTCCAAACAATATATATATATATATATATATATATGTATGTATGTATATGTGTATATCTATATATATATTTAAACTTATGTACAGTTTTGCGCATGTGTATGGGTGCACCCATGCATCCTCTTCCCGTCACCCATGCATGAGCTTTTTCTAACTAAAAAACTTGGGGAGGAGGATGCATGTATAAGGAATGTGCATATCCCCATACATTTGCACATTGTGTGCATTGAGGGGTGTACCCCAAAAAGATTCCTCACCCCTTTCCTCCCACTTAATAAATTCAAATACTTAAAGACTAGAATTTAAATACTTAAAGACTCCGATTTTTCCAAAGACTAGAATTTTTTCGAAGGCTCAAATTTTTCCAAAGACTCGATTTTTTCCAAAGACTCGAATGTTAGATGTTCGAGATGCGAGATGTGCGAGATTGAACATCATCCAAAATCCAAATACTTGAAGACTCAATTTTTTCCAAAGACTAAAATTTTTTCGAAGGCTCGAATTTTTCCAAAGACTCGAATTTTCCAAAGACTCGAATATTAGATACTCGAGATGCGAGATGTGCGAGATCGGCCATCATCCAAATCATCGGCCGCCACCTAGATCGGCCTCCATTGCCCGTCAACGACGGGCACTCACAACTAGTATATATATATGTGTATATGTGTATATATTCCTGCTCATTGTCGACTTCGACATTCTGCTTCGTGTTGATAGCTGCATGGGCTTGTTGATCCTGCTCTTTCGTTTTGTTGTTGAACTCAAAATTTGACAGTCTTGGATGTCGTGATTTGTCCTTTTGCAGTACTTGCAGTGTAAATTTTTTTTGAGCAAGTTGCTGATTCTGGGATTGATTTTTCTTCTGTGACTACTTTTGATTGTTGTCATTTTTCTTGGCAACTTTCTTCTTCTGTTGCTTCTTTGTCTTCTTCTTGGAGAACAGAGCTTGCGAGTCATTGATGGAGGAAAAGGACGTTCCATTCCTTCGAGTTTCCTCCTACATGACTCTAGATAAAGTTATTTCTAAGTGAGTGGAAATTATAATCACCCAGTTTTTATAAGAGGATGACAGACTAGACAATAAAGTCATTATAGCATCAAAATCTTCGATTGCTGAATCTATGGCTGCCATATGCTCTAGTAGAGTCTTGAATTGATTTATATGATCGATTTTTCGAAAAAATTCCAGACTCAAATTTTTTGAGTCCTTCGGAAAAAAATTTGAGTCTCGATTTTGAGTCTCAAATTTTTTCGAACCAAATTCGAGTCTTTGAGTTTCAAATTTTTTGAGTCCTTCAGAAAAAAAATTGAGTCCTTTGAAAAAAATTCGAGACTGGTAGACTCAAATTTCCTTCGAAAAAAATTCGAGATTTTTCAAGACTCGAATTTTTTGAGTCTTTCGAAAAAAATTTGACTCTAATTTTTCTTTGGCCATCCTCCAAATTATCAGCCGCCACCTAGATCGGACTCTGCCAATGACGTGCACTTACAACTAGAAGAAGACGATCCAAAAGTAGAGTCCATTCTGGTATAGTTCGATATCGTTGGTAGCAACAATAACGAGATATTGTTGGCTACGCACTTGCTGAAATGAAGTCTTGGTAGAAAAAAGACTGAATCCGCAATGAAAATGCAGATTATTGAGTCACCCGCTCTGATACCATGTAGGATTTAGATGAAAAGCGTGGTGAGCAGTGGAAGTGGTGAGCAGATGGTGATGAATTGGTAGTGTGCTAGTTACCAACAAGACAATTGAAGATTAATCTGATACTACAATGCACAATAGAACAAAAATAGTAGAACGATGCACTCTGATTAGATTACAAAAAACTGAGTACAATTCTTGAAGCTAGGTGCAAAACAATAGGCGCTCAAAAATCGCTTCAGCTGAAATCGTTGATGATCAGAAATTAGAATCGTAACTAACTGATTCTAAACCTATCTTAACCACTGATCATTGTTGTAGAATAATGTCTGTACATTGTTACAAAGATGTTTGTCAGGGTGTTGTTAGCCGACTTTATGACACCAAAATCGGGCTAATTTTTAATTTTGGTATAGTATAGAAATTGGCATGTAAAAGCCACAAAATTCCAATGTAAACCAGCCCGCCCTTAAAGTGGCTAGACACGCTAATTAGTAGTAGATAACATATCTGTACAAACGGTCTAAGGAACCGTACAAAATATTGGACATAGGACAGATTTTGTAATTAAGACCGAAGAAAAATGTCGGTCCATGTAGATAGAGGTCCCAGCCCGTCCGTAATGTGGCTAGAGAGAAATTACGGCCCTAGAATTGGCCTTTAAATTTTTTGACGACCTTTAAAAAAAATCGGCCTACAATATAGTTTCGACTACTGTGCCAAAATATTGCAATGTACAGTGATTTTTGATACTAATATAAAAGCCAAAGAACTGTGTTTTTTAGGTTGTCGTTCAGTAAGGGAGAGAGGGCTCAGTCATCAAAATTACGGAATTATAACACGAAAATCAAATGGCTAAGGTTGAGGGGGCCTATGATGTGAAAAATTAAGAGGAGGGCCAATGATAAGGCCAAACTTATTAGCCACATGCCAAAAAGGACAATCACTTTTAATGCAAGAGGAGGCCTTATTTGGGATTTGGGGGTTCAAGTGATTGAAGGCCTCCATGAGGGGCTATTCTACATAGGACAATACCTTGGACAAGACTGGTGAAGGGCTGAGAAAAGACAGAAGGGAAACATAATGGCAAAATGAAGAAAATATGTGGGCTCCAGGCCTATAAAAGTGGGCATAGGTTCTGTTGAAGGAGGCTTTTGAAAAATCTTTGAAGGAGGCTTTTAAAAAATCTGTTATGAGGTTGAGGTTATGGTTGTGTGCAATGGATTCAAGCTCCCTTCCTTTTCACTGGATGCTGCAGGTTTTTGGTGTGGTCTTCACACTGTTGAATATGTTTGTTGAATATGTTTGGAGACTGGATAATATGGCCATAATCTGCCTCTGTTTTGTTAATTCTCTGGTTTCATAGCTATGGTGTTGAAGAATGTCATCCCTTAGTAGAGAATGCTGCTTCTTCCTCTGGGCTTTGAGAATTTGAGTCTCTACTAGACTACTCTGTGTGTGTGTTCTGGTTTAAGAGTAATGATGCTAAATTCTGTTCTCTGGAATCATGGTTACTACTCCTAAAATGTTTTGATAGGTCTTTGTGTATACTGTTAGGATGAAACTTTTCAGTATTATCAAGAGAATGTTGAGTATATTCTGTTTTTGAAGATGCAAGGCTGAGTTCTAGAGAATTACTCCTTCTATGCCCTATGGTTAAGTCAGAACAGTTCATAGTTCTTTCTCCTTTGATTCACAAATGTTGTCTCATTAGCATTGAACCATGTTCTATTCTACTTCACATCAGTGGGAGGAGTATTATCATATCATAAGAGAAGACAAGAGTGATTGTTAAAGCAGAGAAACACTGATTTGTTGAGATTTGCAGACCTTTCTTTCCCAGTCCTCATAATCTCTGCTGAAGATTTCTCCATATGGTTGATCAGAGAAAAGTTAGTAAGAGGACTGAAGATATGTAAAGAAAAGTAAGCATGATTAAACCATCACTGGTTATGGCCACTCATACCTTGGTCTTCAAGCAAACAAAAGTGTCCCTCTTGCCTTCCAGCTTATCTGCAGAACATTGAGCATTACAGAAGAGTGATGACATAGTGTGTGGCTATCTCCATTCTAACGACCTCTTCAGCATTGCAGGCATCGAAGAATTCTTTGCCATCAGCATTCTCATAACATTCAAAGTACTGCACTTCAATATCAGATCCATTGGAAAAAATATTCAAGGCATACGAAGATTCTTCTGATGTAAAGTTGGTGTCAGACAAAGGAGTTTCACCTTCATAATTTTCACAACTCCAGGTTATGATTTGTTCTGCTGGCTTACCTTGGTTATTGGTCTCACCAGTCTAAAATCTCAGCTCTCTGGATTTCCAATATACACTTGCGTTTGATTGATAAAGCCAAGGTCATCCAATCAGCACAGAATAGGATGACAAACCGAGTGGTTTGATAACAATGAAATTTATTGTGAATGGATTGGCTTGAATGTAGACAGTGACATCCTTCAGTTCTCCAACAGGTTTTCATCGTGTCGAACCAGCTAACTTGATGTTTCGTTGTGTCGGTTGAATGTCAGTCAGCCCCAGAGCATGAGCTGTGTCTTCTGTTATTATATTTACACTGGAACCAGAGTCAATTGGCACTTTTTCGATCAGACATCCCGCAATGGTAATATCAATCACAGGTGCACCGAGATCACCTAAATCAATAGACAAAACACCAGCATCTGGCAAAAAAACTTTTTTCTTCTTTTTGGGCACAGAAAGGCCTTTCAGTTGCTTTCTATAATAAGTGTTATCTGCCAACAACTGTTCAAAAGTAATGTTCAGACGAAGGGATCCAATACCAGTCACGATGTCATATTCTTTCGTCTTTGATTTCGAGGTTGGTTTACCGATGACAACACTAGACAATTTCGTCTTCGCAATTTCTTCGTCCTCTTCCTCGAAAGTGACCACCTTTTTTGCAATACATGTTTGAAGTTCAGCCTTGATGATTTCCTTTGCTTCTGCCGAGATATCTTTTGCAAATAACTTCGCAGCATTGTGGTCATAGTCTGGGTCATCTTTGAGATCTTCCTTAGTCGTAGATTTGTTCGTTGTTGCTAGAGGATTTATTCTTCGAGGATTTTCTGCTCTTTGTCGAAGATTTTTTATCAGGTTTCGAGGAGCTTTTGCTTCTCGTTGTGACTTTGAATAATTTCTCCACGTCACTTGGCTAGTACTGATCTTCTGTCTTTGTCAGTTTCCCTTCAATAACGTCAATTCTCTACACAACAGCATCAGTCGCAGCTTTCGCTTTCGTGTCTGCAGCAGCTGGTATTGCTACATAGTGATATTTGGGTCGCGGCTTCTGCGGCTGAGGGCAGTCAGGATACTTGTGGCCAAGCTCTCTGCAATTCGAACATAATGGTACATAACCAATCGGCTTTCGCGGTTGAGGACAGTCAGGAGAAAAATGTCTCGGCTCTCCACAGTTGTAGCAGTTAACACAGTCGGGGTTTGAGACTTCGCTGGTCCAACAAATTCAGGAGGATTATGCCTCCTTGGTGCGAACTTGGGTCTGTCTTGCTGGGCTAATGCTGTAGTACCCTGTACATAGTTAGTAGTCGCATCATTTTGAAAAATAAAAGGTACCTCCTGGGCAGGATCTTCAATGTATTTGACATTCACAATAGTGCAGTCTTCCTTAGTGTGTCCAGAAGTTCCACATTTCGTACACCACATTCCTGAGTTGGAAGAAGACGCTTTTGGTGTTTTATCTGCAACTTCAAAGATCTGCACTTTCAAGTCATTAAATTTTTTATTAAGGTCAGCCATATTACTCGGGCTATGAGCTTTACAAATCTCTCCCATGTAAGCAAGTTTTTCATGCATAAGCAAACAATGACATGTAATGAAGTTCTTTAGAAATGCTAAATTGCTTCTTGTTCCGATTGTGATCGTATTAATACATGAATTAAGTACAATTGGAATACTAAAATGACTATTTTGAAAACCCACAAAAAGACCCAATGCTTTGAGCCCAATTGTAATAGGTACATCATATATGTAACCCTTTCAAAGTGTCCATCACATCCTTCATTGTAAAGTTACGAAATCCGACGTACATTAAAATTCACTTATGGTCACAAAAGTTCACATCTAACTTTTACTCACTTTGTGGAATACAACCCTACATTGTGTGCCAAAGGTAGAAGAGGATAAACTTGGATTCTATTTGTAATAAATTCTCTTTTTCTATGTTCTTACCATTCAAAAACAAGATATAAATTTATTTTTATTATTTCTTTTGTTTATTTTTTTGAAACTTGTTTTTGGTTTTTTTGAAAAACACAAACGTATTGAATTCATCTGCCTTAAATGTATTGAAGCCATCTGCCGCGACGAATGGAATTAAAAGTTCTAAAAAAATATAGATAAAAAATTTCAATAGAAGAGAAAACCATGAAATTTCTAACTTTGTACTAAAAGTTTGGTTTTTAAAAAATAAATTCTAACTTGTTTCGATAAAAACAGAATCTGTGTGTGTGTGTGTGTGTGTGTGTGTGGGTGGGGGGGTGGGTGTCCTAAACCTAAAATAAGGTGAGACTTGGACCCCGTCATCCGATGCGACCGGTGGAAAGGAAGTCCAAGCCTCTTCACCATAAATTTTGTTAAAAAAAAAACATAAAATTTGTATTTTAGGGGGGCCTAGACCCCTCTCTTCTATCTAGCTCTTTTTATTTTGAAAATATTGAACAATATAAAGAAATCAGAGAGGTGGGTATGTATTGCAATGAGGGAGGTTCAAAATATAAGGTGTTCAACTAAGAGGTTTTGAGAGAATACAAAGTTCAAAATGAGAGCAAAGAGATCATACAATATTTATATAGTTTATTCAAAATCACAAGACGACTTAAAAATAAAACAAATGAGAAACTTAGGCATGGATTGATGAGTTGTACCATGGCTTGTTGAACAGTACAGAACTGAGAAGCAAGATTGTACACCAACAAGAGAAAAATGAGAAACGCAACTTGGTTTTATGAGTAGTATAGAACTAAAAAACGAAGGCATGGGTTCATGAGTTGTACAAAAATAAGAGAAAAATGAAAAATGTACCATGGCTTTATGAGTTGCGCAGAATTAAGAAACGTAGGCATGGATTGATGAACTATACAAAAATAAGAGAAAAATAAAAACGTACCATGGCTTCATGAGCTGTGAAAAACTGAGAAACGCAGACATGGATTGATGAGGTGTACACAAACAAGAATAAAATGAAAAACGTAGACATGGATTGATGAGTTGTACACAACATAAGAATACTATATAAGTTTAGCTATTTCAATCCAAACTAGAATTTGAACAGTTTTTTTTCAAGTCGTTGCAGATCGTTTTCAAATGTCGTTTTTTATTTTCGTTTACAAGATATATATGTATTTTTAAAAATGTGTTGAGGAAGGGAGTGCCATGTGCTTAGGGCATCTCTTGAAACATTGTTATGTTTTTGAGAAAAATAAAATAAAATAATAAATTGACCTTCACTCGGAACAAATTTCAAGTTTTCCAAAGGAAAATAAAAATATTGTTGTTTCATTAAAAAAAAAATTATAAATATATTTTTTCAAAAAAAAAATTTAAAACAAAAAAAATTATGTTTTCTAAGGGAAAATGAAAATACTGTTTTTTCATTAAAATTTTCTTATTTCTAAAAACAAATTGTCAAAAAAAAAAAAATTTAAAAAATTCTCAGGGTCCATCCGTCGTCACTGCAGATGGACCCACACTCATAATAAATTTTAAGTTTTTCAAGGGAAAATGGAAATACTATTTTTTCATAAATATGTTTTTTCAATGGATCTCCACTCAGAACAAATTTCAAATTTTTCAAGGGAAAATGAAAATACTATTTTTTTATAAATATGTTTTTTTTTTTCCCTCAAGGTCCATCCGTTGCGACGGAGGGACTCCCATTCAAAACAAATCTCAGTTCATGGACCCCCACTCAGAACAAATTTCAAGTTTTCCAAGGGAAAATGAAAATATTGTGGGTTTTAAATAAAGACCCATAAAAAAAAAAAACCTTGCCCACAATTGTGGTTGAGAAAAAGAGTAACTTAAGTTTCTATATATAGCCTAAAAGAATGTCATGCTTAACTAAATGCTTACGGAATAAATCCGCTAACCTAATGGTCTCTCCTCATTTCTCCATTCATTCTACATTATTTAAAAAAGAACAAAATGTAAAAAACATAATTATATTGCCAAAACCTTGAAAAAAATACAAAAAACTAAAAAAAACTGACTAAATTATTTAAAAAAAAAAATAAAACATGATAAAAAAAATTACAAAAATCTCAACGTTAAAAATAAGTAATTGAAAATTAAAAATGAAAAACAAAAAGTAAAAAAAATATAAAATAAATCTTAAAATTATAAAAGGTCAAAAAATATATATATTAAATCAAAAAATTAAAAAACAAATCTAAAAAAGTCAAACAAACTATAAAATAAATCTCTCTCTCTCTCTCTCTCTCTCTCTCTCTCTATATATATATATATATATATATATATATATATATATATATATATATATATATATATATATATATATATATATATAATTTAAAAAATAAATAAAAATATTAAAAAATAAATCTAAAAATAAATAAATCAAAATTACAAAATGAATTTAAAAAAAAAAACTATATAATAAATTTATATCCACCTTATTAATCCATTCATTTTACATTATTTAAAAGAGAAACAAGGACTATCGAGTAAGGGCCAAGTACTTAGGGCCAAGGGATAGTTAACGACTAACGACAAGCAATCTTCGATAGCTCTATCTTCTACAGAATCAGAGTATATCACAGGCTCTCAAGCTACAAAAGAAGCAATTTGGTTGAGAAACTTACTTTCAGATATCAGTCTGAATCAATATGCTCCGACATTATTATTTTGTGATAATCAAGGTGTCATTGTCTTGTCATTCAACCCTAGATTTCATTTTAGGAATGAGCAATTGAACCGAAGTATCACTATGTCAAAATCAAAGTTCTCGACAAAGAGGTCAGATTGCAGTATTGTCGAACACAAGAAATGACAGCGAATATTTTTACCAAAGCATTAAGCTTGGATGCACACATTAAGTTTTGTGTAGAAACTAAGTTTAAAGGTCAAGGCATCCATGGATTCAGGTTAAGGAGGAGTGTTAGATTATTCTTCTTCCTACTAATCGACTAATCAGTTTTTAATCTTTATCCAACTGTTTATCCAATTCTACGGATTTTCTCGTGTTTTTATACAGTCTGTAGAATTACAAGTGTTTTTACATAGTCTGTAGAAATACACAGAGTTTGACAACAGTGTCGAATTTTCTCCCTCTACAGAACTTGACAGTGTTGTCTTTTTAGCATTTTTCGCCTGTTAGAAATCTCGTGTAAAAATGTAGTGTTGTCTTTTTTGCATTTTTTGCCTGTCAGGAATTACGAGTAAAAATGCAGTGTCACATTTTTCCCTTGTGAAAGTTTACGTTCATTTATGTAGAGTGACAGTTTACGTTCATTTATGCAAATAAACTGTTTACGAACAAGTGTCACCGCTTATCAACAAGCAACTTCTGAGAAGAACTAGATGAATGTCAGCGGACTTCAGCCAACTGGCAATCACATTTGACGACCTAATTACTTAGTATAAGTCATCTGTTCATACATCTCAGAATAACATTGTGAATTGTGAAGGAGTTGAGTGTTATTACACGACGCTTCATGCGCTCTTATCAAGTTAGTAATTTTTTATTGTTTTCTATATCTGGCTCTTTTGGTACCATATGTAGAAAATAGTCCTAAATAAATTAAAAAGTCCAAAATTAATTGAGACAATGTTATGAGCCTATGGTAGTCCTACGTAGCTTACGACATGAGAACTACCAACCCTACATGGTTATCCATGTGGCAGGCCTACGTGGCTTGTCATGTGGTAGACCTTAGCCCTGGTGCTTAGCTTTATCTCTTAACTCACCCTTGGCCTAGCCCTTGGCCCTTATTCGTCAGCCCTTAGCCTTAGCCCTTGGCCCTTAACCTTAGCCCTTAGCCCTTAGCCCTTAGCTCGTGGCCTTAACCCTTGGCCCTTGTCCCTTGGCCGATGGCCCTTATCCCTTGGTCATTGGCGGTGGTACTTACCCCTTAATCTTTAGCCCTAGCCCTAAGATCCTTAGCCTTAGCCATTGGCCCTTAGCACTTAGCCGTCAGTCCAAAAAATTGGACCATTGTTGAGGAAGAATGTAAATCCGAAAGTGGATTTACTTGTCGACTGCTCCATAACAAATGCACAAGTCCATAGTAGCTCGGAGATATCTCATGACTCTGATAAGAGCTTTCCGATGTGTTATATCAGAGTTGGTCATATACTGACGTAGGGAGCTGACTACAAAAGCTATGTCTGGTCTAGTATAGATCATTGCGTACAGAAGAGATCCTATAGTAGAATGGTAAGGATACTCACGCTTCTATTCCTTCTCTTGAATTGTTTGAGGACACTGGTCCTTTGACAATTTGAGACTTGGTTCCATTGGTGAGAGAGCTAAGGTGCAATTAATCAGATTATATCTGACTAACATATTGTAGATAAACCTTTGTTGAGTAATGTAGATCAACTTTCGATTTTTGTGTCTATAGATTTGAATACCAAGGTAGAAATGAGCTTTGCCCAGATCGGTCATGTCGAATTCGGAAGATAACATTGTCTTGTTTTCTTTTATCAGATCGATATTGTTGCTAAAGAGCAATGTGTCGTCCACGTACAAAGTGATAATGATAAAAGACTGCACCCACTATCTTGAAGTAAACATTTGAATATGAACAGCTAGGTGTATAGCCATTGATCAATAAAGAGAGTATTGATCCTTTGAAACCATGCTCGAGCAGATTGTTTTAAGCCATAAAGTGTCTTATGGAGTTCACACACATGATTGTGTTTACCCTCGATAATATAACCTTCGAGTTGCACCATGTAAATGTCTTCTTCAATAACTCCATTGAGATATGTTGTCTATACATCCATTTGATGTATTTCCAAATCTGCTGCAACAGCAAACGATAATAAACGTTGAATAGATTAATGCTCTACTACTGCACTGAAAGTCTCATTGTAATCGCTGTTATATCCTGAGAAAATCCTCTGGAAACAAGTCAGACTTTATCTTCTGTCGATACTTCCTTCTGCTTTGTATTTGACTTTGAAAATACATTTGCAATCAACTACGTTTCTGCTAGCAAGTAATTCGACAATCATCCATGTCTGGTTTTTTATGAGAGATGAATACTCTTTATCCATAACTTCTTTCTAGAGATCAGAATCTGGCTGACTGAGTGCCTCTTCGACAGTTGTCGGCTCGTGAACAAGGTAGGCTGCAGACTCTCGATATACCTGATAGGTGGTCTGCTAGCTCTTGATGATCTTTTGGGAAATAAAGAAAGTTGATCATTTTCATAATACTATAGTTGTTGAACTGCAACATCATCATCTTTTGATTTACCATGGATTTGTTGTTCGTCAAAAGTAGATGATCTTGGTCCTTCAAGGGGAATAGTCGACTGAGGAACTGGAAAGTTCAATATGTCAGGAGAATCTGACAGGTCGGCTACATGGGCACTACCTTTTCCTTTGAGGTCGATAAACTAATCTTCGATGAAGATGACATCCCAGCTAGTGAATACCTTTGACTCGATGGGATCGAACAATGTGTAGGCTTGATCTGAAGTAGTGTAGCTGATGAAAATACATTTGATACTCTGGAAGTCGAGCTTCTTCTTGAAATCGTGAGGAATCTGCGCATAAGCAGTACATCCAAAAACTTGTAAGTTTGATAAAGAAGGTTTGGTATTTGTCCAAACTTTGAATGGTGTTTTGTCTGAGAGACCTTTAGTAGGACATCTGTTTTTAATATAGGTTGTTGTTGAAACAGCTTGGTGGAGATGTATTCTCCCCCGTTATTTGACTTCAGTGCTTTGATTCGTTGTCAGTTTGATTTTCTACATGCTCTTTGAATTGTTTGAGCTTGATGAAAGCCTCTAATTTCTGTTTAATGAAGTAAATAGTTGTTCTTCTGAAGAATTCGTCAATAAAGGTAATGAAATACTTTGCATCTAGCAATGAAGGAGTTTGCATAGGTCCACATATATCTATATGAACAACATCTAACAGACCTTTTGCTGCATGCCTATGACTTGATCTAAAAGAAATCCTAGTCTACTTTCCAAGGATGCAGCTGTGGCAGACAGGGAGATCAACTTTACCAGAAGGATAGTCGAGATCAAGTGCTAGGAATTGTCTGGATATGTTCGAAACAAATGCATAGTTCAAGTGTCCTAAGCGATGATGTTATAGTAATGCTTTATTGACAAGAATGGAGATTTTCAAGGCTTGACTAAAATCTAAATAACAATGTGCCAATCTATATAAGTATCCATGTCTCTTGCTGAGTGCAATGATCTTATTACTCCTATTGATAATTCTGCATTGATCATACTCAAACTCCACCTTATGACCTAAATCTGTATTTCTACTTACTGATAACAGATTTGTAGAGAGTTGAGGAATATACAAGACTTTTGACAGTAGTTTGAATTGATCATGCTAGATTCTCGATCTTACAGTACCTTCACCTTCAATAGTGTGAGTACTATCGTCACCAAGATGCACAAATGATAATTGGATCCATTCAGCTTGTCTACGATAAAAATGGCTTTACTTTGAGAATCCATTTGGAGCTTAGTCTTTTAATTGTATTAATGACACTAAGATGTAGTGATGCCAACAATAGGAAAACAATTCTTTGATACTGAAAGGATGAAAGGAACTGATGAATATGATATCAATTTGAGATCGTGAAAGATATCAAGTATTAGAGCTTTTCACTCTGATATCGAAATAGCATTAGGCCATAATAGAGATCACAAGTCTGATACCTTGATGGTTCAGATAAAAAAGTAGTAATCTAGCACTGATACTATGATAGTATGCTCTGATACCATGTTGGAAATAGGTGAGTAATGGAATAGCGGAAACTTCCTACTTCCAATGCATGACTACATCTATCAAAAATTGAACAAAGCAGTAGTGATGGGAATCACGACCAATCGTTAGCAACGAACTTTTGCTAGATACTAAGTGATTACGTAGCCAAACATAAAGTATTGAATTCTCAAACAATTTCTATCAGTTACAAAAATCAATACAGAGATGCATGCATTCTAACACAAACTGAATGTCCAATCAGATGCTAATGAGCGCAAAACAATAGTGGATAGAAACTGCTCACTCTAAAGCTATCTCTGAGTAATTGAAAATAAGTCCAAAATAAGAGACTTTGCTGATAAGCAGTAGCGCAATAGCAACTCTAAAATAAATCTCTAAAAGACTGAGCTAGAATGCTCAAGAGAGTTCAAGCTTGAAAGCTTGATAGAGAACTAACTACAATACTTTCAGGTTGTGAACGATCTACTTGATAAGAGCGCAGAAAGCATCATGTAATAACACTCAACTCCTTCACAATTCACAATGTTATTCTGAGATGTATGAACAGTTGATTTATACTAAGTAATTAGGTCATCAAATGCGATTTCCAGTTGATTGGAGTCCGCTCGCATTCATCTAGTTCTTCTCAGAAGTTGCTTGCTGATAAGTGGTGACAATTGGCCATAAACAGTCTGTCTGCATAAATGAACGTAAACTGTCACTCTGCATAAATGAATGTAAACTGTCACAATCGCAAAACGTGACACTGCATTTTTACTTGTAATTTCTGACAGGTAAAAAAGGCGAAAAAGACGACACTGCAATTTTACATGTAATTCTTGACATGCGAAAAATGCGAAAATGCGACACTGTATTTTTACACTAGATTCCTGACAAGCAAAAAATGTGAAAAAGACAACACTGCATTTTTATACGAGGTTCCTAACAGGCAAAAAATGCAAAAAAGATGACACTTTTGGGGTCTATAGAGAGAGAAAACTCGACATTGTTGTCAAACTCCGTGTATTTCTGAAGACTGTGTAAAAACACTTGTAATTTTGTAGACTGTATAAAAACACGGAAAAATCCACAAAACTGGATAAACAGTTGGATCAAGATTAAAAACCGATTAGTTGATTAGTAGGAAGGAGAATAATCCAACAACGACAACTACCTGAAAATCATCGAAATCGCTAGATCATCTCCGAGAGTGGTAAATAACAATTCGATATACTGAATGATCAACAATTCCATGAGAATGAAAGGATAGGATATCCTGGAATATGGAATATTCTTCAAGGTCACTTTGAAGATGTTAACAATGACTTTAATACAAAAGGAATATTTAAGAAAGTTCTATTGAACTCGTATATCAGAAATCAGACCAAAATCCCAAATACATTGCAAGATCGTTACTAGGACCCACCAGATACCCTGGACATATATCCAAAGACCATTCTACCTTGTTTTCAGGATGATCTTTATGTCTATCCTCTCTGATAGAGTGCCATGGCATAGTTTGATAATCCACAATGATTCTGTCCAGTAATAAGGATCTTGAGTTGGGGATCTGCCACCATTATGACTTTAGACACTACTTTGGAATGTGTGACCACCGACGACCTCGCTTTAGAAATCGATATCAATAGAGCTCAAATATAGGCCACTTTGTACCTATGATTAAGCGATCACTGGTTTCTCCTAGCAGTCCAAGTTGCACTACTAGACGGAATCCCTCGAGTAGCCTTAGGATTTATATGACGGACCTATAATATCAGTTCCTACCCCTATCGGGTGATGTATGCCAACTGTTCAAACAAGGAATTGTGAGATATCATTTTTACACACCTGAGTTTCACCACAACGTACAACCCTGGGATATTTTATTTAGAATATGACATCACGAATATTACAACTATTTAGACGTATATGAGTTCAGGCCAAACGGGTCATGGAAACTAATTGATGCTACGTTCGCACACTTCGCAGGAGTATCACAAGAAGCATCACAAATACCCCCAAATACCCCTTATGTTGATCTATCTAAACAATATCCAGAGTCGTTTGGAACTGCTAATAGCACAAATATAACCGTAGAAGACTGAACTAATCGTGAATATTTCAAGTGATGGACTTTCTGAAGACTCTACTAATAGTCTCAGCTTAGAAGTGAGGACCATTTGAGTCGTTCGGGTTGGATCTAATTTGAATCTCACAAGACTCTTGGCTAGAAATCTCTTTGAAACCCTTGAGTGATTTATACCCCAGATTTTCTGAGATTTCATTATATCCTACCTAGGGTCCAGATTCAGATTTACCACAATCCTACATCCATATCATGAATGGCTACACCTCTTAGATATTGCCTAGTTTTACGCATAGAAAAATGGATGACCATAAGATTTGTTACTCTCAATACCCAACATGAGAGTGTTCACACCAGAGATTTAGCCATTGAGGTAGTTAAAGAAGTACGTCAATTTCGAATACACCTCTATTATCGCATAGATCTTGTATGGGTATCGTTGTCCACAAACTTGACTCGACTATGCCAAGGATAGAAAAGAGTTAGCGTACCACATCTATTACCAAACCAAAATCTGAAAGGGTAGAAGTGTTAAAAACAACATCCTAGTTCGATAATTAGCTCATCTCCCAGTCATATCTCTAAGGGCTTGGAAAACTCTCATTGATCCGAGAGTAGGAAGTGATTAGGACGGTCGCCGGGATTGGAAATGGCATTACCCTGATCACTTGCGTAAGGGCAGTGTGGGTCCTTCCCCCGTTGGAGATCTTCCGATGGGACCAGTGCCTCGACAGAAAATCCGCCCAACAGCATTCTATTCGTTCTGAGAATTTAAAGTTACTAAAAGATGTGAAAATATTAAATACGAAAGCTAAAAGCAAGAAACGAAAGCGAAAATCTTGTGGGTGCGATTTATTAGCGAGCATTAAATGGCGAACAAATTTTGGTGAGCAATCTTGTGAGAAATTGTATGGTGGTGAGCACTTCTCTAACATGAGGACTATTCTAACATTATTATTGTTTGGGTTTAGGGATAAAAGTGTGGCTCAGATAAGGCTTTTTAAATTACTTAGATCAAGAATTATATGAAAATTGACGACATTTTTTTTTTTGGCCATAAAAGCTTAGTGCCAGCGTTAGGCTTTTCCTAGCCATCTTCTTTTTTTTTTTTTACTGATTTTTAACTAAGAAATCAATGAGAAGAAAGGTTTGGGTGGCCAAAAAAAGCCTAGCATCGACATTTTGTGTTATTGGTAGATAGATCTCTAAATCAAGGTGTGACTCTTATCACTACACCAAAAACAATCCAAACAGACTTTATTTCAAAGACTTCGCAACATTTCTAATAAGTCTCCAAATTGCTAGTAAAAGAGAAGGATGATTCACGGGTTTATTTCTCTCTTAGGAGACTGTTGATAGATTAAATAGTAATCTATAGATCTAACAAACCCACAGTTGGCCACCATGGTGCAAACTTTATGGTTTGTTTTATATGATTTCTTAGAAAAACAGTAAACTGATGATAAACAAACAGATGGAAGGAAGGATGGTGGTGACAACGGTAGATGGTGTGGGCAATAGGCATGAGAATGGGCGCAGGAGTATGGCAAGAGGCCGGTTGACGAAACAGACTGATTTCCCAATGTTTGTTTTTCTCTTTCTAAAGATCTTCATCATGACTGAGGTACTTCTTCTGATTGAGTCTCCTTGGATTACCCATCTATCTTCTTAGCCTTGTCGTTTTCATATTTGACTTTTGACCTTGGCTGTAGATCTTGCTGACGTTGTTGTAGGCAGCGTAACTGCTCCAGTGGATCCAGGCAGATCCACTCTCTGCCCCCCCCCAAAATCTGTTGGTGGGGATGTTGTTGCGGGTAATTGTTCATGTTCAAGATTGGATCGGTGTGTGGAACAAGTTGTTGAAACACGTGGAACACGTAGTTGAAACACGTGGAACACGTAGTTGAAACACGTTGAACATGCGACTGGACTAAAAATTGAACAAATTTTAACTAAATTTGTTTCGATCTTGTTGTAATTGACTCAAAGATTAATATGGCAATGAGATGCAGGAATGAACTCTGACTGTACATGGATTTCTGATATTCCTCAAAAGTCCTAAACTGTTGTACAAGGTAATCTGAAGATGGATAGATGAATAAAAATGTGTTCTGGAGACTCTCTTGTAGTAGCTATTCCTCATGCAAAAATCAATCACATAAAATAGGTGAAGAGAAACAAAGAAATAAACAAACATTACAGAGAGTGAGAACTATATAGCAATTGTCAAACAAAACTTGCATTCATCAACATTGATAATGTACCTTGATAGTTGCAATATTTCAGTTGTTTTGTAGAGTAATGTGCCTTACTCTGACATGCCCTTGTCAAAACAAGACAAGGTTGGTGACACTAAAATCTACCATCATTGATAGCAGATATTGTAAGATATAGCTTGAGATGCAAGTATTATTGAGGTACTATGTCCTGAGGACCTCTGTGAACAAGAGATTCAGAATCGAATCTCTATCTGGATTTCCGAATCCGAGAAATATTGTGTATTGGCACATTGGAAATCTTATCAGCATGTGGAAAGACAAACAGATTTGAGGTTGTAGAAGAGGAGAAAAACTGTCAATTCCTTGTGGAGGTTGCTCTTGGTTGGACATTGTAGCAGATGACGGAATATCGGTTTCAGTTTCTTTCGACAAGGACTCATTTCATATTGTCTTTTTTCATTATGAAGCTAGTGTATTGGACGGTGATGTAGTAGAAGTTTACAAGAAACTTCTCGATTGAGCAGCAGGTTTAACTGTTGCTATGGTGCTCATGTTGTTGTCGTGAAGATCCTATTGTGATTCATAACTGACGTGACGGGCAGGTAGGACCTTAGCGTTTTGCTTTGGACAGCCTTTGAAACTATATTTTCTTATACAGTCGGGACACTCAGGATGGTACTTGGCCTTGACTGGACAATCAACCATGAAGTGGCCAGTTTCACCACAGATGAAGCATCTGGTGTGCAGTGGCCCTTGTATAACTGCATAGCCATCTTGTATGGCTAGTGGGTCTAGACTTTCTGATGGATAGTTAGAATAAGACAAGGCATTTCCAGATTGGAATGGGTGTTCTTCATATTGTTGAACTGTATGTGCTTGGATAGGTCGATATGAAGGACAAGCATCAACAGGATGCGTAGCCCGGCAGTGTGGGCACTATATTGTTTTTCGTCTATAAGGTACTTGTGCAAGGTTTGACTGACCAGGCATACTGCTTGGATAGACTTCAGGGTAGCTTGAAACTCATTGGTGTGTTTCTCCATCTGTAGTTGATGTTGCTTATTAAGCAACTCCAACTGGGATTTTCAAAGCTGATCTCGGGTGTCCTCGATCGGCTTTGACTCATGGACAGGAGCACATGGTGCTCGTCTTTCCCTAGATTCGTCAACATCTGATCCTTTGTCTTCTTCCTTGATGGCATCAGACATAGCTAACTTTAGGCTTGTATATTCTTCATTGGATTTAAGCTCACATCTAATCCATCTTGGAAGGCCGACTAAGAACCAGATGATGAGCATGTGTTTGGAGGGCTGTTCTTGTTCTTGACTTTTGAGATGTTTGAAACGCTCAATATAGTCTCGTACACGTTCATCTTTTGTCATCTTGATGTTACTCAATTTGACAAAAGGGCTCTCTACCAGGCAAAAAGACCTAAAATGCTTGATAAAAGACCCTTTCAAAATTGACCACTCTGTCTTTTCGTCACAATCAAGGTTGAAAACCAATCACATGCCTTAGCGATCATGGTCATCGAAAACAGTTGGACCATAGCATCAGGGGATGTTTCGCCAGAAAAATCTTTGAGGGTCCGAACTACCGTCAAACTTTGGTAGGTCTAGTACACTCCATTAAGGTTGGTTTTGGCCTATGAGGGGTCAGCACCATAAAAACGGGGTCATGCATGTGAAGACTCGGCTCTATCAGGTTCTTGTCCATCGAACGAGTTTGTGGATGGCTCTTGGAGTTCGGCTCTCATTCGGTAGAACCTATGACGTCTGATTTGTTCAGCTTCAGGGGACCTGATCTCGTATGGATAATCGTCTGGGACTTCAAGATTGTTTTTTTGGTCCATTGGGTACTGGTGAGTTTTTTATTGTGGTTTGGATTTTCTAAGTTTTTTGTGTTTTTGTAAGTTTTTATTTTTTCTGATCTCTATGGTTTACGGTTTACAGGTTATGGTTACGGTGGATTGCGATTTGCGGTTGCGGGGGGTGTGGGTGATTGCGTTCGATGGCGGCTGGATGCGTGTCTGTGTGCTGTTGTAACGTGCGGTTTCAACGGGTGATGGCGAACAATGGCGTTATGCAGTGTGTTGGGCTCAGTTACAATCGGGTGCGGTTTAGACAGTTGTCGTGTGAATTCGATGTCGACGGGTGGGCGTGGGTTGCGATCTGGTGATGTGTGTTGCAGTTGTAGATTGTGGAATGCGTTTTTCACGGGTCAATGGTGGAGGCAGTCGGTGTGCGTTGGGAATGTGATTCAAGGACGAATGTGGTTAGGGTGCGCGTGTTTGCGGTGCAACAACGGCTGGCAGTGTATGTGGATGAATACGATGGGTGTGGTATGGTTGGTTGTGGTGGTGTTGCGGTGGATTTGCGACTGCCGACTGCGGACTAATGCGGTTTGCTGCGATTTAAGGGTGAATGGAGGTGGGGTGTGATGTCTGTTGTACTCGTCAGTTGTGATGGTCGTTTGAAAATTTTGTGGCTAGCGTGGATGTGGTCTGGCTGAGATTGTGACGGACCCCCTTTGGTTGAGATCTGATGAATGGGTCTGGCTCCGGTTGAAATTTGAGCGGGCACTTCGGTCAAGATTCCAGCGAGCGCTCAGGTCGAAATCTCAGCGAGACGCTCCGGTTGAGATTTCAGAGAAACGCCTTTGATAGATGGCTCCGGTTGAGATTTGACAAATGGGCTCCAGTTGAGATTTGATAGATGGCTTCGGCTGAGATTTGACAAATAGGCTCCGGTTGAGATTTGATAGATGGCTCCGGTTGAGATTTGACAAATGGGCTCCGATTGAGATTTGAGTGAGGCCTTCGGTTGAGATTCCAGGTGTGCCTCCGGTTGAGATTTAAGTGAGGCCTTTGATTGAGAATTGAGTTAGGTCGTCTGCTCCGGTCGAGATTTGAGCATGAGCAAACGGAAGGAGCATTAAGGCATGGCATGCGGTTGCGAATGATGGAAGATGGGAGGTGGTGTAATGTCGATGGTATGCGGTGGACTACGAGGTGATCGTTGTAGGTTGAAGGTGGTGGATTGTGATCTAATGCGGTGTGGTGTCATTATGATGGAAGGCAGGCGCAATAGGGTGTGGTTGCGATGAATTGTGGTCTACGGCTGTGGATGGAAGCGGGCACAATGGTGTAATGGTGGTGTTCCATAATGCGGATGCTTGCGGTGTGTTGCAGATGCTTGTGGTGTTGGCGGTGTTTGCGGTTTCCGTGCCAGGGCAAATGCGGTGGAATGCGGAGTTCGTGCGTTGCGCTGAAGGTGGAGGAGGGTAGCCATAGGGCGGATGAGTGCGGTTTGTATACGGCTGCGATACAGAGAAATGCTCGCCAAAAATCATCCCCCCAATCTTGTAAGAATATTCAGAATCTCTTGAGAAGAGGTTACCAAAATAGAAGGATTCGTGTATTGAAGTAGGTATTTTGTAATTTATCTCAGATGCTTAATTGCATATGCTTATGCAAGCTTGTTTTCTTATCTGTTTTCTCTCAATGCAGATCTGCATTAGTTACAAATCAAAATATCAGAGATAATGATTCAATCGGTAAGACATTGAAACGTCAAAATTGTAGAGGGCTTGAGATAAAAATATAATACAAGGTGCTTGTGATTTTGTCGAGATAAGTAGGGAAGCATATGATACAAATTTTAAACTTATCAGAGAAGCATTTAAGCAAGTTTGTAGTAAAAAGGTTTCTCTTCCAAGGTCATTTCATTTGAAGCATGAGAGAAGTAGCTTAAATATAGGAATGCATAAGATTATAGACACTCCATTTCATATTCAAGAGACATATCAAACTGAAGGAAGATCAATTTCCTACAATGCATCAAATAACCTATTTGTGGATGTAAATCATTTAATCATATAATAATCATAGTGCTTAAGTTAGATGAGTCATAAATAGTCAAAGGGCAAAAGATGGAAAGAGTTAGTATAACTCTCATGAACAGGGCACTTCGACAATCAATCGATCAGGGAGATTTTAACTTCAATGTTCAGTCAGAAAACGATATCGGGTGGTTGGCAGCTTTCCAAGTATATTTGCTCATTCAATAATAAAATATGATTGAAGTTTTAAATCAAACTAATTAGCTATGTTGATTTCTGAATCTAATGGTAGATATCTGTTGATAGGTTTTGAAAAAAAAACATGGTATTTTATCATATATATTCTGTAGAACATCTTATCCTCGGATTATCAAAGAGCATATGGATGGTGTACAGTTCAATGTACCTAGAAAAGGAGATTTCAATGTGGATTAGCATTTGGCAGGTGATTTGAAAACTTTGAAATGCATGTATAATGTTTCTCATATAGCCACATCCAATCATTTATGTATATAATGCATGAAACAAGCTAAAGATGTTACAAGAAGTATAGGGTATAACAATAGAAAATTTGGATCCAAACTGAAAACCTATATTGCTTATTCCATTGAAAAATGTACATATTTTATTCTTCATGCAGAGGTGAGGATAATAGAGAAACTTGTTTATGTTCACATATTATTTGCTTGGAATACCAAGCCAACATCATCATCAAAACAAGCCATCTCTAGATTAGAAGATGTTCTATCGAAAGCAGGACTCCACAAGGGTCATGTGAAAATACAAAAGGATGAAAAACTTTCAAGAAAGACTGGAAATTTTCTATGGAAGCCCAGCATAGGAGGAGCAAAAGCATGAAGATTTTTGTCAAACCACACAGGTAAAGCATCAAGTATTGCACACTCTGTTTGGAAGGAGATCATTGCTGCAACTCAGGATTTCGAGATGAGAGGTACAACTAGACTACAGAAAGTTGATGTGTGGAAAAAAAAATAGGCATCATGATTAAAATCCTAAAAAAAAATGAATTTACAAATACAGAGAAGTATATCATCCAACAGACTTGTGTGAAATTTGTTGATACTGTATCAAAAGCATGGGGGCCAGATCACATCACGCATTACATGGTCAGTTACTCTGAATGTTCCTTAATTTCCTATCATTAATCAATTCAATTTTGCTTTTGCTAATTCTATATTTCGCTAGTATGCAGCACATACTCAGGGATCACACATTATTCTTTGCCAATACTTTCGGGAGCATGATTATATTGGCAAGCACGAGCAGCATTCCATCAAAATATTCAGCATGGGGGAACCAATGAAAAACAAAAATATAGTATTCAATTGTTTCAATGGTTTTACAGAACAGTTCAATTAGACAAATCACCAAATCTTCAGATTATGACAAGCTCAGAAAAGCTTGCAAATTCATGGAGCAAGAGAGAAGAGCATCATAGTCAAATGATATGTACTGACTGTATAAGTATTGACTGTATAAATACAAAATACAAAGTTTTCACTTTTCATCATCAGTTTTTGTATGTCCTTCAATGGTTGTATTGTCATGAAGAAATTCTCTGCTTGAGTATGTTTCTAATAGATGTGCATTATCCTTGTTTTTGCTAAGTTTGACATATGTAGAGTACAATGAATAATGAGAGCTCCTTAAAGGAACATCCTCATCAGTAAAATCTAGAATGTTCAAAACATAAGATCTCTTGATGAAAATGATCTTATTTGGCTTAATAAATTTATGTTCTCCTAGATAATAAGATAAAGCTTTAACAACCATTATGAGTGGCTCCCCAACTTTACTAAACTTAGAGTGAGCAATACAAATCTCATTCTTTCAAAAATGCCTTAGATGGTGGCCAAGTCCACTATCCTTGTGGAATGAGGAAGAATGTTGTCTGTAACCACATTGACGTGTAGCAAAGTCATCAATTACAATTGCATTCTGCAATAGAAAGTAAGAGCTAAAAGTACATATCATTCACATTCAGGAGATAACAACATTCTTACACATTGAAGTAAAACCACTTACACATTCTTCATCATCGGCCGCAACCAGATCCGGATGATCAACATTATGACCTCCTACTGAAGAAGAGTCATATCTGAAATGCATTAACGATGGACGAGGGAAGCCCATCTGGGATTGAATTGCCATGAATTCTTCTTCAGATGGCATGCTTCATCCATGCTCAACAAAGTATGACAAAGCTTTCGTCAAACATTCTTCACCCGTCGGAGGTCCTTCCTGAACATCGTAATCCATTCCAGGCACCAAGTCTTCGGTTTCGAAATCTATAATGGCAAAGAATTCAAAAATTGCACTAGATAATAAACAAAGCACCTCATCCTCACAATAGTAAAAAAAATTACACAAATCGGCGATAGTAATATATACATCCTCGTTTATATGATAAATTGGCAAATTAAAAAAACATTTAGTTTCAATGTCAAACATTGATTCATCAGCAGTAAAATTCATGCCAATGAAAGAATCCCTAGGCACTTGAGTATCAACATCAAGAAAATCACTATTCTTATCAAGAGTGTCAATAAGGAAGTGAATAATGTCTTTGAAGGATGATGGGACTGAGGATGAGGCAATAACCAACCCTCCCATCAATTTTTGTTACAATAGATGTAGGTTGTGATCATTCTACCGTTATCTCACTTTTCTCTCAAAGTCTCCCACTTTTACGCACTCAAGCTAAGGAAATTTGGGACTCTTAGTTGAAACAGTGGTGTATCTTATTTTTGGAGATTTTTCATTTTTCGATTTTTTTTTCTTTTTCTCAATTATTCCAAATATTTTTATATGTACTAATGTGCCCATGCTAATGTGTGGACCCGGGTTCCAGGGGCCCGTCAATGATAGTGCCCACATATTTCGACGACACACTAAGGATTGTGTTCTATATGAGGAATAGAAAAATGATTCAATGTTACTTCCTAGACCCAAGAGGATATTCCACCTCTTTGGGTCTTTATTAACCCTTTTTCTATGTTCAAATAGATGGGGACAACAATAACGTAGAGAATCAATTCCATTTACCATCAAAAACCCACTAGCATTTGAGAAAAAGTAACTAGGCAAAATCGAGCTCAAAATGCTTGCATGCACATTCCTATCATTTAGACAAAAATTCTTAACCTTACTTCTAAGCAAGACTTACGATGAATATATGAGGTGGTACAGAATTCATGATTATACTATGTGAGCACATCACACTAAACCATGGAACTTTTAAAAAATAGTTTAGGCCGACATTCCTTTACAAGTAGCAACATTATACGCCGCATTGCAATCAAGTTGTTAGTCATAACTCTTTGCATATATCATTAACATAATCGTATCATTCAGAATCAAACCTTCAATCATCAGTAGAGACAAAGAGTTTTTGAAGATATACCTCAGTACTGCTCGAAAGTTGCGCTCAGTAGGGTGAGGGGCTCAGTTGCTCCCGTGTATGTCTCATTGGTTCTCCAAGTGGATGTGGGGCCCGCGTCTTGAAGCTCTTTTTTCAAACTGATTTTGCCTCCAATTTTCTGGACTAATGAACTCGCTGGAGGCTCGTCACTTTCCACAAAGGGAGGAAGTGTCTCTCGCTGCCCAGAAATGAGTAGGCCGCGTGACTGTTACCGCAAAGAATGCAACAAGCCTGTGTGCAAATTCTTTAGCAATCAGAGGATTTGAAAGGAATGTAGGCCCGCGATCATAGAGAGGGCAAAATCGCACTCTACCACACTCTTCTTGTGAGAGATATGTGCATATATTGAATCGTTGTGCTTGCTCACTATCTGCTCTGGATCAGTACCGTTTAGTGAGGGCTTAAAGGAGTGCGTTGTTGGCTGTTGGAGGCCAGATCGTTGAGAGGTGTTGCGGGACTTCTGTTTTGTTAGGACACATTGCTCCTTGACTGAGGAAGATGATGCGATGGCTCATGTGAAGCCTTCATAGATGGCTCATGTGAAGCCTTCATACTGACAAAAGCGTGGAGCTTGCTGCTAGATCGATGGCTAGCTGACCAAAGGAGATGAGTGGGCCGCTAGCTAAGGTAAGAACATCTTCCTTATCTACTTGGCCACAAGTGGCCACATGCAGGAGGCATAGGAGGCGGATGTTTCGTATGAAGAAATTAACGTTGCAGACACGAACTCGAAAGAGTCTAACGATTCGAGTGACAAATCTGAACACAAATTTGGTAACAAGAACCAGGTTGACGACAAGAAAACATTTGTGGAGTCAACCATGCACGAAATTCATGGCCATACCAAGGCCAGTATGACAGAAGGTATCATTTTACCAGATTCTACTGAACTGATTGAACTTGCACTTGGCAGATTTGTGCATGTTTCAAAGTCACTTGGAGAATCGAAGTTAGTGAAATTCACTGAACTATTGAAGGAGTATCAAGACGTTTTTGCCTGGTCGCTCGAAGATTTGAAGGGTATACCTACAGAATTTGGAGAGCACCGAATTAATCTTAAGGAAGATGTTGTACCTATTCGAAAGAGACAGTATCGTCTCTATTCTAAGTACTCTCTCATGGTTAAGGACGAACTTAACAAGCACCTTAAGGCATGTATAATCTATCCCGTCTTAAGTAGTGAATGAATTTCACCCATTGTTGTCGTCCCAAAGAAGAAGACTGGCAAAATACGAATATGCCAGGATTTTCGTAAACTCAATGCTGCCACAAGGAAGGACCATCATCCTCTACCTTTCACTGATTCCATCCTAGATCAGGTTGCTAGTCAAGAGCGTTACAGTTTCTGTGACGGCTTTTCTGGATATAATCAAGTTGGAGTGCGAAAGGAGGATCGTTCAAAGACCACATTCACTACGGATTGGGGCACTTATGCCTACAACAAAATGCCCTTTGGTCTTTGTAACGCTCCAGCGACTTTTCAACAAATTATGATGTTAATCTTTGTTGTCTTCCTGAGAGCTTTTCTTGAAATATTTATTGATGATTTCTGTGTATACAGTGATATAAAGACACACCTGCAGAAGCTGAAATTAACATTGCAACGGTGTCGAGATACTTGTTTATCTCATCATCCAGAAATATTTTTTTGATATGAAAGAAGGAATATTGCTCGGACACAGAATATCTAACAGAGGAATAGAAGTCGACAAAGATAAAGTCGAGCTTATAAGGAATCTCCAGATACCAACAAATTTACGTGAACTAAGAGCTTTCTTAGGACATGTTGGCTATTACAGGAGATTTATTCAAAATCATGCTTCTATTGCTGCCTCTCTTACACATCTCCTGAAGAAACAAGTAGAATACTTGTGGACGAATGAACAGCAGAAAGCATTCGAAGATCTTAAGCAAAGGTTGATTAATGCTCCTATTCTGAGACCACCCAACTGGGCTATTATTTCACAGTTATGTGGATGTTTCTGCATTTGCTACTGGCGTCTGTCTATGCCAGAAGGACGACCAGAAGAAGGATCGTCCCATTTACTATGCGAGTCGACAACTCAGTGCATCAGAGAAGAATTATTCAGCTACAAAAAGGGAAGCACTTGGCTTGATTTTCACTATTAGAAAATTTTGGCATTATTTGATGGGATATGCATTTATTTTTCATGTGGATCATTATGCTCTTAAGTATCTTGTAAATAAACCAAATCTATTAGGACGAATTGCTCGATGGGTTCTACTTCTGCAAGAATTTACTTATCAAGTAGAGCTTCGTCAAGGAAAATATCATACGAATGTTGATTATCTATCACGACTCAGCACTAGAAAAATTGAAGACCCTAACAATGATGATTTTCTAGACGAACATTTATTCGAGATTTTATCTACAAATTCGTTATATTCTGATATTATTATATATCTTAAGGATCAGATTTATTCGGATGACTACGATTTGGAGCAAAAGACAGTTTTTCAATATAAGGTAGTACCTTATACGATTATTAACAATGTTCTTTACAAGCTTGGTGCTGACCATCAACTATGAAGATGTCTCGAAATTGAAGACATTAAAAAGCTCGTTAAAGTCTTACACTCAGAAGATGCTGGTGGACATTTTGCTTTGAAGAATACAGTTAATAAGATATTGACTGCCAAGTATTGGTGGACAACAATGTTCAAGGATGTATCAAATTTTATTCGTTCATGTGATCCATGCCAGAAATCTGGTAAGCCTACAAAAGCAATGAATTGGTCGTTGACACCAATCTTGCCTCTTGCACCATTCGAGAAGTGGGGAATTGACTTTTTCGGTCCAATCAAACCTGTTACCCGACATACAAAATGTCGTTATATTCTAGTTGCCACGGATTATGCTACCAAGTACGTTGAAGCAGAGGTGACGAAACGAAACGATCCTAAAACTATCGTGACGTTCTTATTCAAAAGTATAATCACAAAATATGGTTGTCCACTCGAACTAGTAAGTGATCGAGGAACACATTTTTTAAATGATACGATATGGTTGCTGACAACCTATTTTCTGATTAAACACAGAAAAACTACATCGTATAATCCAAAAGCAAACGGGTTGACGAAAAGAGCTAATGGAATCTTATGTAAGATCCTGACTAGAATTACTATTGCACATGCAACGGATTGGGATCGAAAACTACCATCAGTTCTCTGAGCTTATCGCAACACAGAGAAAATCACGACGAAACAGACACCATATTTCCTTACATATGGTATGCATCCTATCTTGCCAATTGAATTTGAAGTGAAAACCTTTCGTATTCAAGCTCCACGAACAGAGGCAAGATTAATAGACGAAAGGTTGACTAATATTGAAGAACTAGCTGAAGCTCGAGAGACTTCACAAAAACTAACGAAGGAAATCCAGAAATAAAGAAAGAAGAAATATGACAGTCATATAAAAAATCTTTAAGTTGATGATTATGCGTTGATATATGATAGTCGCCATCAAAAGTTCCCTGAAAAACTCCATATGCGATGGCTTGGACCGTATAAAGTCATAGAGGTGTTTGACAATGGTTCTGTGCAACTTCAATCACTTGAAGGTGAACTATTACCGACACGTAGTAACGGGTCCAAACTGAAGAAATACTACCTTTGACCAGAATTTTTTTTTATTCTTATTATTTTCTAGTATTTTTTTGAAAGTAATCGCGAATTCTTTTCTATCTTGTCTAAATTTTTTTCGCGACATTTCTTTTATTTTTTTTTCTTTCTAGAAATTTTTGAGAAATTTTTGAGAATTTTTCTTGACTTCTCTCAATCTTTCAATATCATTTTAAAAGTATTTTTGAGAATTTTTTGAGATTTTTTTTTTCATGACACTAAAATTGTTAATCAAATTTTCGTAAATCATTTTCGAGAATTTTTCTAGCATTATCTTTAGTTTTTCGAGAAATTTTCTAGTATGTTATTAAAATTTTAGAGAAATTTTCATGAGTTTCTATACATTTTTTTTAAGATCCTTCTAGAAAGTTTCGCGAAACTTTCTAGAATCTTTCTAGCATAATTTTGAGAATCTTTTGAGAATTTTTCGACCTACTTTTTGTATCTCTCCATTAAAGATGATGGCCACGTGATCATCATTATTCACACGTGTGTACGCTCACAGATATTGTTTTTTCTTAATTTATTTATTTTTTCTTTTTGCAAACGGTCTTCCTTCATTAAAGATCGATTTGGCAAATTATAGTTTCAAACACTAAGCCATGCACATCCTCCATAAATGGAAGTGACAGATGTCAAGTCACTATGCCACATCATCATCTCTTCCACACCGCTACTGCTTATCAGAGTTATTTTTCATTTTTCCTCTTTACACTTTGTACCTGCGAAGTTTATGCTTTCCTGCGCTCACTCTTTGCGATCAAAGCACTTTTTTGCGAACTATTGCGATCTACGAAGCTATCGTTAAACATTCGAACAATGGCTTCTGCATCAGGTTCGAGCTCTAATATCATTTGAAAAGCACGCGCAGGAACCCGCCTTTCATCCATCCAGTCCTTTTTGGATCGATGCAGGTTGGGTGATTTGAAAGTGGACCTCTCCATCATCCTCTCTAAAGTCAGTACTGAATTCATGAACTCCATCCATTCAATTTCGGAGGTGGACTTCAAAGTTCACGTACGAGGCCAATGCTTCACTATCACTGAAGACTTGTTCTGCACAGCTCTCGGATTACCTATGAATGGGAAGCTGCTTTCAACTAACAAAGATTCGGTGGATGAAGCTGCCCACTTCTTAAGCAACTGTTTTGTACCCACGAAGGGGTACAAAATCTCTATAATCCGAGATACAACATTCAAGTTGTTTTGTAGATATGCAAACCAAGCAATCTTTTTGACGGATGCGAATGCTACCATTTCAGTTCAAAATTTTGGGTATATATTAGATGCTCTTGTGGGTAATCCAGTGTGCTTCGGCGTTATCACATACAAAGCCTTTTTGTGCTGGATTAAGCACCAAAAGTTTTCTGGAGTTGGAGACCATGTATCTCGACTCTGCGCTCATTTTGACATATTGAACGATCAAGAAAAAACCATGCTGACATGAAGATTGTTGGTTCCCAAGCCAATAGATCTTTCCAGCATCCTTTCTATACCTATTCCGGTTCCACTTGATGCTGCACTAGCAGTTGAAGTAGCAGCCACTACTGATGGAGAGTGAAGCTATGGCAATGGACACCGATGGAGCTGCTGTTGTTGTGGATTCTTCAAAGCTAGCATTTGCTTCCACATTTCAGAAGCAGTCGAGCGCATCCACCTCTGAAAAGGATGCAACCCAGTCCGATACATCAGACAAGGGACGCATAGCTGCTGAAGACGACACTAGGGCACATGTGACAGATGACGAAGAACTAGACAACTAGCCCCAGTGGCTTCGACCCATGACTGAGAAAGCCAAAAACCTTGTGGCTGAAGTATATGAGTTCGACAAGTACCACCATCAACTCAAAATGCAGTTTATCACCTCAGAGAGAAAATCACTCGACTTTCTGAAGGAGTCCTTCGAGAAGATTGATTCGATCGAATCAGACAACACGAAGTTGATCGCACAACATCGTTTTCTCAAAATACAACTTCAGACTTTAATAAAGGAAGCTGATTCTTTGAAACAGACCAATAAGACGATTCAGGCCAAGTCTGACAATTTTCAGACTCAAAACGATTCTTTGAAGCAGCAACTTTTGGCTGCAAATCAACATAGTGTCGTGCTCCAGAAACATCTACAGGGAGAGCGAATGACAAGATTAAAGACAAAAGCTGCTTTGTCCCTGAGCACCACCGCAGGGTCAATCAATGTCGATCTCACGAAGCTGAACCAGCTCCAAGGCCAAATGCTCGACAATTTTCGAGTCGAGTTCTTACAACTGCTCGAGGATGCGAAGGCTCTTGTCAAAGAAGAGTTGGCGAAGCTGAAGGAGCTCTCCAGTGATGCCACCCCATCTTGCAGCGGGCCCGATGCACACGATGACTATCTTCAAGCCCTGCTGCGAATTGATGAACTTACACAACAACTCCAAGCTGTGTCTGCCTGTACCGGAGCCTCAGACCATCCAGAATTCCTAGAGGCTGTCGCGAAGATTGACTAGCTCAAACAGGAGCTGTCAAACCAAAAGCAAAAAATGGAAGATCAGAAGCTGGCTGCTGAGTTGAAAACTCAGGATTTGGCAACTACATCTACACAGCCAAAGCGAATGCGACGAAATTAGTCGAAGGTATGTGTTGATAGATTCCGTGCATTTGCTGATCGCTTCTGAAAATGGTGTCCACATGCTGTTAATATTGAGTTGCAATGGCGTGTGGATTACATGATGCTACCAGGCGCAGTAGGCATCGCCTTCGACGACTGGAAGCGACCGTGGGAGAAGGACGACTTTCTCTGGTTATGGGCCCAACTCACTATCGAGCAGAAAGAATGTCTTTGCTGGGACATAATCCAGGGTAAATTCCAGGTCGTACCTTTCGGATCAGCAGAGTTATACATAGGCTCTTCGGCTATGTATGCTCTTGAATATATCTGTATCAAAGAACTTCAATTTTTGCGAAACGAAGATAATAAGCGACATTTTTTGGAAGCGAAAGTTGCAGTTTTAGTTGTACAAACCACAAGTGGTTGCAGATTTAGACGCATTCAACGATGCAGGTCTGCTGATAAATATCAATATGGCTTATCCGGAATTATTCAGTCTATATGTGGATTGGGAACGAAACCTTGCAGAATATTTTGCGGAGATTCGCCATAATTTGCAAGATAGAATGAAGTCATTTCGTTATAAGCAATTTTGTACATATATATTTTGGCAGTTTGGTACCTTTGCGACAAAGACATTATTTTTTATTCAGAACCTTTATGCTAAAAGCAATTTTATTAGATCTTCAGCTCGTTATTGTAAAGAAATCACTCTACAAAGTGATTCAGATGAAGATACCAAGTTAACCCAGGAGCTGTTCGATGGAACATTACTCCCGGTTAAGTTAGAAGAATTTGGCAACTTACCAGTTGGCCGCTATACCAAATCGAAAGAAGACTTGCTCTTGATCGAAGCTCAACAGAACTTGGAGCTTGCTCAAAAGTTATATGAAGAACTGAATTATTCCTGAAAATTTATTTGTGTCTTTGTTGTGGTGATGTTTCTATGGGATGATGACTTTTTGAAGTTTAAAGATGTTTTGAAGTTTGATTCCAATTTTCATCAGCAATTCAAAGATCAACTCAAAACAACCTATTCAATTAAAAGAAACAACAAGACATATATATTATGTAAGATGAAGAAATATCTAAAGGACGAAATACATGAAGAAATATCTTTTCGCCTCAACAAAAATCTGACGAACAAGAATGTTTCTCGAATACTCCTCGAAATAAAGATGATATGTTCATGAGGACGTTTCACAATTGAGGAAGGGGATATGTGATGCCACGAAAATGTTAAATATTGAATATCAACATAGATATGGCATGAGATACTCAAAAATGAAGATATGAGCTGGATAAGTATAAATCATGAAGAGGCCTAACTCATTTTTCGGGAATATATCTCCTAAGTACTTGTCTTGTAATTAAGGGCAAGACCTTTTAAAGGAAAAGACATTGTCTTGGACAACCTTTACTAGGTTGTCCATACGAAATGACTAGATACGAAAAGACATGATAAACTAGAGTAACTTTAACTCATAGTTAAGTATACCTCCTATGGTATAGGTGAACGTATTTTTAGTCTAATCGTTAACTAGACCCTTTCGCGGGAGCGACGCACCTGTTGTTTTAAAGGTGTGTCCCCGTAGAACATGTATTGATCTCACACTTCAATCTCGATCATCGAGAAAGAAGAGTTTATGCTTATGTAAGAGATTGAAGAAGTGAATAGAGTTCTGTGAGTTATTCTCTCTTATCTCTGTTCTCCACACTGCTAAGTGTGAGTGATCTGGAGTTTGCTAACAATCTCTAACTCATTTCATGAATTTCTCTCTGATCAGACAGACGCTCTAGTGCATTACAGTCGTTTGCTGTGTTTCCATAAAGCATGCTCTAAAGAACTATCTTTAAACCATCTTATTCGTCTGTCGCGAATACTTTCTTTTCGGCACTCGAATAACGACTATTTTTGGTACAGTCTAGCACAATCATTGAATAAAACTGTGTGTATACAAATGAGATGACAGTCCCAGCCTGAATAATTAAGTCTCTAATCTGTCTTCATGATTGGCATTAAGTTTCTAACGTATTCTAAAACTCTTCGTGTTCTTTAAGCATTAAGTTGGACTTTAGTTGTTGAGGACTTCTGTCTAGAAACGAATAGTTCGCGAATGCGATTAATTAATTGTCTGCATAGTCGCGAATACATTGAACAATTCTCGATTCTCTGTTGACATCTTAATCAGCCAAAGTGTAGTACTGCTGTACTACTTTGATAACATCTCATCTGTAGAACGTGCTTCATCCAATTCGATAGAGGCCAAATTGTTGTTCTGAATTTATTAACACTACCCATCCCAAATATAAGTAATACTGGTTACTTTTTAATGTCCGTCAAAAACCAGAGTAACACTCAAAACCACTTGCCATAATTGTACCAAAAACATAACTTTCTAACGCTGCCCTCTGTTGGAATGACATTATTTATTATAAAATCTATATCAACCCTGTTGGTATAGTACGACAGTCCGTTGGAATATACAGGCCCTATAGGATTCACAAGCCCTTGGAACCCAGGCCCACTCACTAGCACAAGTGTAAGAAGAAAATTGATCCAAGAAGATACCAACCAAGCCGTAGGAGCCCCATTTGATGAAGTAAGTGAAAAACTCATTATCAATTAGTCAAACCCCACTCCTTATGAAGGCCATCCTCAGGACCTAAGGACATACCTTATGCGAGCCACAAACTTTGATGATGAAATCACTAAGCTATTTTCATATGCTATAAAGAGAAGGGGACCCTCATACCTAGAATGAAAACGGGGTGAGTAATGTGATGCCCGTGACACCACATCACAATTATTACGAGATCTGGAAATCTCCAAAGACTATGGGTAGGACTATCTTTACCTACAAACAGTGAACCCAACTGAGACTTATTAAAGAATAGACCTACATCCTTGTAATGGGACGTTGGACGTCAAACACCACGTACTCTAGATAAGACCTTGTGAAGACAATCTCCTTGCGGCCATACATCTGAGAGCCTGGAGAGCATTCTTCCAAAATGCCACTGGTTCGAGCCCCAAAAGTTGAACCTGGTCACGAGAAATTTTCACCTATAACCGGTATACCATGCCTGCCTCTCACTTGTGATTGCTTGCCCTCTCAAAATTGTTGCCAATAATGAGTAGTCACGCCACCAAACTGCACTTCCGTCGCCAAAACTAGCTTCCTCCACACAATTCCGCTATCATTCGTCCCCATGATGCATTTACCACTTTCAAACACCCTGTTATCCTGTCAAGAGTAAGCAATAATGATTTAGAAGTTATTATCTCTCATTATACCACCTTGTAACAGGTTTCACAACCAAAAATTGCCCCAAATTTGGCCCTACGGTACCCAAATGGCGAATGTAGCTCTTCACTAGATCACCCGTGCTCGGCTCAATGGAATGGTAATGAAAGTCTCTGAAATGCCTTTTTCCCTGCTCTGTGATGTCGCTCTATCTGCTTGCTTTGAGTAGCCAGTTTCAAAGGTCATTTTGGCCCAAGGACGGCCAAAAAAGATGCCCTCTAGCCAAAGACAGGCTCTTCCAAAGAATGCCTTGCAAAAATGAACTGAAACTTTGCTTTGAGGTTTCTTAATGAAGAAATGCCCATTCTAAATGGAGGGTCCTTTCTTGCATTTTTGGTTAAAGATTTTTAATTAAGAAATGAATATTTCTTCCTTTCAATTTTCAAGGGCCCATTTCAACCTTCATCCAATGGCCCTTCTTGCTTGCAATTCCCACTGTGGATTCACGATCTCCTTGATTCGGACGGTCATATTTGCTTCCATGTATTGATCTAGGATCCTAGGTCCGTAGTGTAGGAGTAGGGTGAGAGGACACGAACGGAGGAAGAGAGAAGGAAATAGTTTGCTAAACAGTTCTCCCGTTATTATGGATTGTTATGGGCAAGAATAGTCTAAAGATTGTAGTTGCCAAAGTAAACTCACAGCTCGAGCACTCTCACTTATAGGATCTTAAAAATTAGTTCATACTCAAATGGATGAATGAGTACAGTCCCTGAAGAGATTAGAAGAGGTGTGTGATATTACTACAAATGGATTTTAACAAGAAGTTGAGATCAAAATATCAAAGTGATAGAGCAGTGTGATAATGCAAGTTCCTTAGGCATCAAAGACAACCGTCAACTGATCAGATACTAAGGAGTCATTGATGTTCGTAATCTGATCAGAGTGAGTGAACAAGCAGTAAGAGTATAATGAAATCACAACATCATACATCTACGTTAAACACAAATGAAGAACGTGTTGCTTCTATATTACAATGAAAGCTTGAACAACACTGAATGTGTTATAGCCAGAAATGGAGACGTAACTTGAATACTCGATATCATTCGCTCTGTTGGTGGAACATCAAATAAAATGAATGAGGAAGATGTGTTTATACACTACATCCTTGTATCTAATTACAATAAATGTTTTCATCTAACTAAGTACTTTGTGGTACTTAGGGAGTAGTTGAACTACTATGACAGAATGACAACTGTACATTAAGTACATGGTTAGACGACTCGGGATCGCTGACATGGACGAGAACATCGCACATTTTCTCTCACTTTGCATTTTTCGAGAAGTGGCTGGAAATTAGATAACCTCCGCACATTTTCTCTCACTCCACATTTTTTGCGAAAAAGCCGAAGGCAAAAAAGATGGAACTGGTACGCTGATGTCCTCTGGCTTAATTGGTTGCTTGATTGTTGTCATCACGTCAGTTAGTCTTTTATTTTCTTGAGTCATGAGATCTAATCGGTGCTCGAACTGGTCTTTCACCTCTTGGAGAGACTGGAACTGATTTGAAAATTTGTTTTGCTCTTTCAATCTCTTGGTCCTTTCACTCTGCAACTTTTCCATAACTGCCAGCAACTCTGTGTCTCTTAATTGCAGGTCTTGCTTTGCCATTCTAAGCTCGTTTTTTTGTTGTGCTAGCTGGTCTGCCATCCAATGCAGGTGGTAAAAGGTCTCAACATGCCACTTCAAGGATTCCTTGGCTCTTTTGGGCAAGCTGTCATAGGCTGGTAGGACGGGGAACTCAGTAGAAAAATGATGGTAAGTAGGAAAGAAAAACTGAGAACCTGTGGAATGAGACAGTAATGGAACGGTTAGTTGAGTATTTTCATCAATATTAGTGGAGGTGGTAGGAATGGTAGCAATAGGAGCAAGAGAGATAGTGACAGATGTGATATAAAAAATGGTGGTGGTAGTGGTGGAAGTGGAGCTTAGTGACGTGATTGGTGCAACTACCTCTAGAACTGTCCCCACCTCTTCTTCTATAAGATTGTCTTCATAAAAGTATTCAAGAGCGTCTAATTGACGAAGCTGTCTTGCTTCAGAGCAGAGGCATCTTCAACTTTCTCTTCGGCCATTGGGCTTTTCTGGATTTCTTCTACCCTTGTTTCTTGATCAGGTCCGGCTCCTCTTGTCACTTCTACTGTGTCTTCATGAGCGGGATCAGCTGCAATTGTGTCTTCTGCCCGTGTAGTTGCATGCAACTCCATTTTTCCCTCCCCTAAAATGGTTGTCTGCGGGTGAATGGCCACCACAGATGCTAGAGGTGATTGGACACAAGAGAGTGATGTAATAGCTGGAGGTGGTCCTGATGGGGACTGAGATCTGGAACGTCGCGAATAGGTGATTGCACTGGTAGATGCTGGGTGTTCATGATCTGGAGCTGAGGTGATGAGACAGTAGGTGAGATTCTTCGTCGTCTGGTGCGTCGCGTCTGAAGGCTGCCCTCGTCTTCATCTTCATTGTCTTCACTGTTAGATGGAACATCTTCGTACCCAGCCATCTTCTTCTGATGTTTCTTTGGAGTCAGTTGATGTGTCGTAGATGGCGGTAGGTTATCGGACTCCGTGTCGGATTCAGGAGCCGGTTTGCTGGCGATCATCTTCATCCTCTGCTTCTTTGATGGTGGTGTGGTATCAGCAAGTTGAGAGGCTGGTGGTGATGACTGGTCGTGTCTCTTCTTGATGTGAAGTTCATGAGGTGCAGCAGCTTCTTGGGAAGATGTAGCTGAAAACACTATTTCAATTGATTTTGGATTTTCTTAAAAGTTTTGGACTATTTTTGGGATGTGGTAGCTCCACCCGCCGCGACAGGTGGAGCCTCCTGAAAAAAATAATAATAAACGAATTCGTTTTTTCTTTTCTTTTTAATTTTTATTTATTTTTTAAATGGGAGGCTCCTCCCATCACGACGGGTAGACACCTCCCACACACCTTTAACATATATATCATAATATATACAACAATTTGTGTATATGCATGAGGTGAGAGGATGTATCGGGGAGGGGGTTTACATCCTCTTTTGACACACTTTGTAATTGTAAGTTTTTTTTTTGTATGGGGAGGGTGCATCCTCCCATATATATGTACATTTCATGTACATTGACGGTCGGCTTATAAAAGATTTCTCCCCTCCCCCATAAAAGATTATCTCTCTCTCTCTCTCTCTCTCTCTCTCTCTCTCTCTCTCTCTCTCTCTCTCTCTCTCTCTCTCTCACACACACACACACACACACACACACACACACACACACACACACACACACACATAAGGGCCTAGGGTTTAGGGTTTAGAGTTTAGGATTTAGAGCTAAGAGCTTAGGGATTAGGGTTTAGGATTTAGGGTTTAGGACTAAGGGCTAAGGGTTTAGGGTTTATGGCTAGGTTGGTAATTAGGGTTTAGGGTTTAGGGCAAATGACTTAGAATTTAAAATTTAGGATTTACGATTTAGGGTTTATGATTTAGGGTTTAGGATTTAAAATTTAGGGCTAAGGGCCTAGGGTTTAGGGTCTATTGTTTAGGGTTTAGGGTTAGTATCTAGGGTTTAGGATTTAGAGTTTTGAGTTTAAGATTTAGGGCTAAGAGCTTAGGACTTAGGGTTTAGGAGAGACTTGTACACCATGCCTCTGCCGCATATAAAGTCGTGGGGGTGACAATGGTATCAAAGAGGTGACACTTACTGCGAGCATCTTAGACGGAATTCTAGAATCCAAATCCAGTCAAGTGGTGGCGGTCCGTCTCATGCTAAAAGTAGGACCTGAGAAAAGGATTCCCAGGTATGTGTAGGAAGGGACCACCTCTAGAACGATATCGAAGGAGAGAATGTGAGGGATAGTAGGATGCTATTGTTGTACGGATAGAGACAGAACCTTACTGTTGATTTTATGCCTATGATTAGATCTTAGTGATTTATGCAATTCTAGCATGCTAAAATTGATGATTTCTATCTTGTAGCTTAATCTAGATGTGCATCCAAATTTGGTCAAGATCTGCTTGATCCATTATGTTTTGGCACCACAATACTTGTCATGCCATCACACATTTACACATCTTCTACTAATTCAGTGAGTATGGTTGCTATCACACTCGCTAGAGGCTTGCCACATCATCTAGACTCACAATTCATGTTGGAGTATCACCAACCATGTTGACAAGTTTGATTACCTTAGAATTCACCTTAGACTTGCCACATCATTTGCCATGACATCTACACTTGCCAATGTGACATATCAAAAAATTGTCTGGGTAAAATCTTGCATCACTCAACCCATACTCACCAATGTCCCCATAATGGGACTGTGTCTTACGTTTGACTTGTCCATCACTCATTCAATCATAAATTGACCATAGTGCATTGGGGGCCAATGCAACCCCTCTAACTCATATGTCATCACTAAGGAGGGACCAAACCCCACACCACGGTAGCCTAGTTGTCACTCCATATGTTGTTGCCATTCATGCCACCACGACATCCATCTTATCATTGAACCATAACCATCATCATCCATCCACCTCAAGAAACCCCTTGGTTGAAGTTGTCAGGCCCTTATGTAGGTTTTTCAAAGACAACTTATAATTGCATTTTTCATTGGATAGCTATTGCTTTGAACCCCCACCAGCAATCCATCTTCCATCCCATGCCTCACCAATCATCTGCCCATCCTCCCAAAATAGTTCTTTTCAATTTGCAGTTTTTACAAGCAAAATAATCCTTTAGAATGCATCTAACAATGTAAAGCTCTTGAAGAAACCCTCAGAGAGAACCACAATTACTCTACCACTGTAGTTGCCAGATGAACCTAAATGGTTAAGTCAATTTAGATGAGGCTAGACGAACTAATCATGGATTACACAAAGCGACTACGTCAATTATTGTAGAACTTGGATCAATAAATTCCAAAGTACCTAACAAATACTAGCTTTTGGGAATGCAAGAGGACTATTGGCTTCTCATGTTGTGATGCTCGATATTGCACCTCCATGCATAAAATTTATGATGAGATCATGCTAATTTGGAGTTTTTGTTGCAATGAAAGCACTCTAAAGACGTGGTAGATGGGCTATTGTTTGGAAAAGTCTACTTAGAGGAGAGTCCAAATGAAATTAAATGTGTAAGTTATACATAGTCAATGATTCAAAATCCATAAAAAAAACCATACTTAAAAGTAGCTGTATTTACCAAAGCATGCCTCCGAATTTCAGGCTCTTCCTTGACTTTTGACTTCGTGAAAACCTTCGCATTGTCCCAAAGCAAGGCTTCAATGGCAGTGAAAGTGCATCCTATTCGGTGCAAATTTTCCATAGTTGAATTATTGGTTTGAAGCATCCTGTTCATCGGTATATAGAATACATGCAGAGGAATGGCTTGGGGATTAGTCTTTGCAGATGGCGCACAGATCTACCGCAGCCTGTTCGTTAAGAAGTAGAAAAACAATTATAAATGATTTGGTCCAAAGTTAAAACGTGACGAACTTGTTATCATTGTAAAAACATCAAAATCTTTTTGCTCCACTGCGGTAAATGTGCATCTTATCATGACGTAATGGATTTTTGGTGACTATTCTGCCCATTTCTGAACAGATAAAAAAGCAGAATAGTCACCTATTTTTTTTAAAAAAAAATTAGTGCAGATTATGCCTGTCATCTGCCATGTGGCAGCATTGGATTGGTATCAATTTGTTTTAGTGCTGATTCTGCTTGCACCTGCCACGTGGCAGCTAAGGATTGGTTTAAAAAAGGTCCAAAAATCCATTACGCAATGGAAGGGGCCGAGCAGAGGCCATTCTGCCCGGTTCGGATTTTCAAAATTTTTTAGGCTCGGCCCGGGGCAGAATGGCCTCTGCCCGGCTCCTTCCATAATACAAATAGTTCATATTCGGTAAACGATGCTCTGCGCTTGAATCATTGTTTTGACAAATGCTATACATTATTATATGTTGCCTTGTGCGAAACACAGGCAGTCAAATGGGGTTTGTATTGTTCGAAAGTACCAATTATCTTTAGAAGACTGTTCGTCTAGCAAGCGATGAACCAAATTACGCATCCCACATTTCTTCATTATTTCATTAAAATGTCCATTTACTTGTCTAACCATCATCTAATACATTGTATGAAGCTGCTAGAAACTAACTAGTATAAGTTACATGTGTGACAGCAGAATGTGACATGATTTTTTGGATGTTGATGATTCCTATTGCTATTTTGCTTCGGATTTTGAATAATTGCCATTACACTGATTTCCAAAATCTGGAGAGCATATTCAGCGATCACTAATGAAGCTCACCCAAGCTTTCTGCTTGTGTCAAGAAGCCTCAACAAAAACACTAGAGTTTATGAAAATTTTTGAAGCAAAGGTCAAAATTAAATGACAGACAGTCTTTTACTCTCATGAATAATTAATAAAAATTACAGACGCATAAGAAGCCGAACTTCTTCAACACGCATTAGCCTTTGCTGCTCCTGGGATTTACCAAAGGCAACCTGGGCAAACTGTCTTTTCCTTTCTTGCAGGTCCAATATGCGCTCTTCAATGCTGTCGGCCACAATCAACCTAAAAATATGCACCTTCCTTGTCTGACCGAGCCTATGCACCCGATCCATAGCTTGTTCATCAACAGCTGGATTCCACCATGGGTCTAGCATGTATACATGTGAGGCTGAGGTAAGATTCAAGCCAGTGCCAGCTGCCTTTAAAGTTAACAAAAAAACGGTGGGAGATTTTGACTTCGTTGATTTAAAGGCCTGGAGTGCTTCTTCCCTCTTTGTGGCAGACATGCTACCATCAATCCGTACATACTTAAACCCTGCATCTTTCAAAGGTTGCTGAACAAGTGTTAGCATCTTGGTAAACTGTGAAAATACTACTGACTTGATTAAGGGGTCCCTTTCCCGTGTTTCTTGTAACAGGCTAATAAGAGCATCAATCTTAGCACTGCTCTTCACATTGCTGTCCGTGTCGGACCCATTTTCTGCTTCATCCAATGGAGCTGAAAAAACATCGGAATCTGTCAAAGCAAATCGACATAAAGGGCAGCTCTTCTTGTCACACATAAGTGTTTTCTGAATGCATCGTTGGCAAAACACATGTGCACAACGTGTAATAACTGCAGAATGTGGAGGTGAGAGGCAGATAGGGCAGTCAAAATCTTCCCCAGTTTGAGCTAGCAGCTTCTGTAGCAACTCTGGGCTGGCTAATGAGGGTCCTGCAGAACATAAAATACCAGGATAAGTGTTACACCAAGAAATAGATAATTCATAAAAACAATTAAACACAGTTGGTTCCTTCCTATTCCTGAATGCCATTCTTAAGAGGTGCTGTAAGCTTATAAATTCATTGAGGTTTTGGTGAAGCAGCAACATATATCTCCATATTCAGATACAATGCCGGCCAACCAACCCATAAAACTTCAGTCACATCAACCAATTGCTGTCACAGTCAATGCCTACTGTTTATGCAACATTGACCAAAAGCTTCCTCTCAAAACAAGCCCACAAAAATCTAACGTCACTATGTAAGATCTAAACGAAAACCATCTATCAGCAAACCAGAGTTTGAGATGTGAAATTATGCTCACTAAGGTAATGCCATGGCATTGATTAGTTCATAATCTTAACCAAGTCACATGCAAGACTCAGTATCAGAAGCTTACCATTTCCTTAGGGTTCTGAGATCCATGAAAAAGCAAATTTGTACAACATTCGTAGGAGTAGGCTATTGGGCAAGAGATTAGCACGTGTGAACATGGAAATGTTTAAACTCTCCAATTTATAGGAGCTAACTTGATGATTGTGAGTTTCCAAGATGCATTTAGTGATTCTGAGCTTTGAGGTGGAAAAAATTTGCCATCGATTCATTGTGAGGATTTAGGATTGTTTTGGGGTTTTTGTACATTGTGAGATGATTAGATCTTTGTCACTTGATTCTTAACATTATGCAATCATGAATGTGCATTTGTGAGGGCTTAGTTAGTATTTAGTACCATTATCCATAGTAGTTAGTTCTTACTAATTTGTTAATAGCATTTAATGGCATGTTAGGTGTTAGTGGTTGGTAGTCAGTCTCTAGAACTTTGAAATTTCAGCTTAGAAGTTAGTAGTTACTACTTAGTACTTAGTGGTTTACTATTTAGGAATAGAAGTTTCAAGTTTCAACTGATATCAGTGACTTGAGAAGGGAGAGAGAGAGAGACGACTCCTGAGGGACCTACGACCACCATGCCGAGGGGTAGGGATCCCGTATGAAAGCATGTTACCGTTGCTGCAAACTATGGCAAATCGGGCACTAAGAGATGGACGTGCCAATATTGCCATAACTCTTACACGGGTGGGCCTATGCGCATCAAGGTACATTTATTACGCTATAGGGTTACGAGATTGCCGCTTGCATGCATGCTCTTGACATGCTATTCACTCCTGTTGCAGCGGATGAGGCTGGCCCTTTGAGGCCCAAAGGTAAACAATGAACACTCAACTCTCAGCTCTAGCCTCTCTCAGGTGTCAACTATTGAACTAAGTAGTACGATTTCAATTTTCATTGCACGCCCGCACGATAAATTATAATCGATTCGTTTTTTGAAATTTGAAAATTTGGTTTTTATCTAATATCATGATTCATCGATGTTTTAACTTTCTGTCATTTAAACATCAAACTAGTAGAGACTTAAGTAATAGCCTATATAGTAATACTCTATAGCCTATAGCCTATAGGTATGCCGTAAAGTACTAACATCTAAGTAACTTTTTATTGTTAAGGCTTAAATTTTGAAATTTGGTTTTTGACAAATGAGTCAATGACTCATGACTTGAGTCTTGGAAAATGTTTAATGTGCGCTTTTTTTGGCAGATCGAGATCAAAATGCGACCATGACACAACCAAAGGCTACCACACCCCTCTCTTCTCATAGAGAGGTCAAAGCTCTAGATGAGGCAGGGCCTGATAATTAGAGTGCCAGTATTGGATCCTCCACGGCACCACCACCATGACTGTCTTTAGCCACCAAAAAAACCACAACCAACATCGAGAGGGAGAGGTGGACTGGGAGGCCGCCGCATTACACAGCTGGGGGGTTAGGGATTATTATGTATCCAGTTTTGCTCCCAAATTGATGGCAGAGGCAAAGGTTGCAGTCCGACAGTGCTTCTACACCTACGATCTCCCATTTCATCTTGCTAAGACCCCGACATGGGGGAAGATGATGACCACAGTGAGCACGATTGGGTAGGTGTGGCCAAGGCCTTCTAGTGAGTATCTTAGGACGAGAGGACTTGTTGCTGAGCGGGGAGCAGTTGACGAGCAGCATGGGCATGGGCCCATTATGTACTTGTATGTCTTACTATTATGCATTGAGCACTCTAAATATTAATACTCTAGAGTCTATGGCAATGGACATATGCCCATCATCCATGGGCCATTGCTGGGTTGCCTCCTTTTAAGTGCAATTAAAAATCATGTACAACATTGACGGTAGTAACTCCATGACTTGAATTTGAGAATTAGCTTCGAACAAGAAATAACTTGCATAATGATTTTATACTGTTTTCACATTCTAAATCTCAAAATACTGCATTACACACTCTTTAGAATCCAATAATAGTTTGTTTTCACCTTCTAAAACTCAAGATATTGCGAAGTCAAAATTTGGTCAAATTGGAAAATAACCTAATTTCTTCAAAAAGGATTTTCTTCAACTGCTAAGTGGACCTTCATTGTCCTTGCCATCACACACGTCCATAGCACTTTAAATTTTGCTATTTGGAGGAGCACATCTTAAGATATTCAAAGTCAAGCTTGGTCAAACAAACAAATTTGGAATGTCAGAACTTCTGTTTTGAAAGTTCATATCACCTCCACTTGTTCCACATGTTGTACCGATGTCGCACCCCTCGCATGGTATCAAGACCTGTTTGAAGCTAAACTTATATTTGATATATACACTTTGAGACTTAGACAATTAGCTTTATAAGCTAGAGCACAACTTTTCCAATTTTCTCCTCATGGATGATATGAAGGAGATCTGCTTTGTTGTTTCGTACTTATAGTATAATGCCTTTTCCATCACTGATAACATGTCTTCTGTCTTTCAATGGCCTATGTTCAAGCACAAGTTATATGATGCATTTATTGATCCATGTTGGCAACTCAGCGATAACTTAAGTTCCACCACTTACGCCAGACAAATTCGCTTTATTTAGATTCATAAGTTTTAGAGTTTTCGTGTATATTTCTTGATACTTCTCTACAAGATCTCCTTGTTTGCTCCAATGAGATGCTTTGCGAGATAAGATCTATCGATATTATGTACAGAATACTACCCAACTTAACAAAAGAGAAAGCATCTTCAATGCTATGTAGTACCATTCAGTTATACACTTTTAATATCAATATCATCCCGAAAAATCTAGCAAGCTGTCAATGCACTGTCCCATAATCCAAAACATTGCTCAATTGCAACTTACTAAAGGTTACTCTAGCTGATTGGTAGAACAATATAGTTGTCCAGATGTTGGTGGCACTCTTACTCAGTCCCATTCATCCTTGATAGGACAACCTGTGGATTCCAAAAAATGTTTGAGCTTTGTCCCAAGGGACTATACCACAGGTTGTACCTTTGCATAATAAGTAGTCTTTTTGCCTCATTTGGCAACTCACAACACTAGCACATTCCTACCAGACGGTGGCAAGATATTTCTATGAAATTCATTCTATTTTCCATGTACTCAAAATCATCAAAATTCTACTTACCACGTACTCAAAATCATCGAAATTCTTATCTAAATGCTATTGATTGTTTATCTAAATATGCCCATTTTCTTGCTGACCAATTGTGATACTAAGTCTACTAGCACCCTTTCGCAAGCTATAACCAAACTCATTCACTTGCAAACTTTGATAGGTGTTGCTTAGTATTCATCCATTGACAGCCAATCCAAGGTCCTTGACCACAAGGTCTTCGTAAGTCTATCTTAACCAATTGTGATACTAAGTCTACTAGCACCCTTTCGCAATATATAACAAAACTAATTCACTTGAAGACTTTGATAGGTGCTGCTTATTATTCATCTGTTGACAGTTAACCCTACAATTTTGTGTTGATTCGTAACACTGACTATACCAACTCCATCAATAACATTATCATTTCATGATCTATTATTTCATGATTTATTTACTAGTATTTGGACCTATGTTCATGTTTTTTGGCAGTTTCAGTTGTCCAATATTTCCATTCCTTTTTCAACAGACTTTATGACTTGGTCTGGAGGCACAAACAATCACTGGACCTTTTATATTTATTATATTTGACAATTGACCAAATGGTCAGGGCCCAAGGTAATAGGTCCCAAAACCTAACCTTAATTGAGCTCCAAAAGGCCATAAATAACCTCAAGGTCCTTTACGTATGATAGTTTGAAAGTCAGCAGTTCATGGTCTACTAGCATAGTCTAGCACTAAGGAAGCGGACCTTGGACGCGTCCGGATGCGGACGCGTCAGGGGTGCGTCCGCATCCGGACGCGTCCGGTTTTTTGAATTTTTTTTTTCAAAAAAAAAAAAAATACAGGCACCTGCCCACGCTGTCCCACAGCCCAAAAGCGAAATAAAAGCAATTTATGGCCCCTGTTTTTCCCCCGGATTATCAGAGGGTGTCTGGCACCCACCTACCCCCTCATGTTAAAAAATAAGTAAACGGTACCCAAAAAATTTGCAAAAAAATTTGCAACAGACCTAACCATTGCCCATGCCTCCCATAACTGAGATATTACCAAACAACGATGACTAATGAGCAGTTCATAAATTATTACGAACCTTCATTGCGAACTGAGCTCCAAAAAAGCGGCAAAGAAAGGTCTGAAAGTGGTTTGGAGTGAAGATGATGGTTTGTATGGCAAAGATATTACTGATTTAGGGTTTAGGGTGCATCAGTGACTGTCTCAAAGAAGTGAATGCTCACCAGAGGATTTGGGAGAGGTGAACGCTCACCAGAAGAGTGACAAGCTCTCAGGACCAGAAGTCTCTAGGGGAAATCAATGCTCACAACCAACATCGAGAGGGAGAGGTGGACGGGGAGGCCGCCGCACTACACAGCTGGGGGGTTAGGGATTATTATGTATCCAGTTTTGCTCCCAAATTGATGGCAGAGGCAAAGGTTGCAGTCCGAAAGTGCTTCTACACCTGCGATCTCCCGTTTCATCTTGCTAAGACCCCGACATGGAGGAAGATGATGACCACAGTGAGCACGATTGGGTAGCTGTGGCCAAGGCCTTCTAGTGAGTATCTTAGGACGAGAGGACTTGTTGCTGAGCGGGAGCAGTTGACGAGCAGCTAGATCCCCTCAAGAGGGCATGGGCCCATTATGTACTTGTATGTCTTACTATTATGCATTGAGCACTCTAAATATTAATAATCTAGAGTCTATGGCAATGGGCATATGCCCATCATCCATGGGCCATTGCTGGGTTGCCTCCTTTTAAGTGCAATTAAAAATCATGTGCAACATTGACGGTAGTAACTCCATGAGTTGAATTTGAGAATTAGCTTCGAACAAGAAATAACTTGCATAATGATTTTATACTTTGTTTTCACATTCTAAATCTCAAGATACTGCATTACACACTCTTTAGAATCCAATAATAGTTTGTTTTCACCTTCTAAAACTCAAGATATTGCGAAGTCAAAATTTGGTCAAATTGGAAAATAACCTATTTTCTTCAAAAAGGATTTTCTTCAACTGCTAAGTGGACCTTCATTGTCCTTGCCATCACACACGTCCATAACACTTTAAAGTTTGCTATTTGGAGGAGCACATCTTAAGATATTCAAAGTCAAGCTTGGTCAAACAAACAAATTTGGAATGTCAGAACTTCTGTTTTGAAAGTTCATATCACCTCCACTTGTTCCACATGTTGTACCGATGCCACACCCCTCGCATGGTATCAAGACCTGTTTGAAGCTAAACTTATATTTGATATATACACTATGAGACTTAGACAATTAGCTTTATAAGCTAGAGCACAACTTTTCCAATTTTCTCCTCATGGATGATATGAAGGAGATCTGCTTTGTTGTTTCGTACTTATAGTATAATGCCTTTTCCATCACTGATAACATGTCTCCTGTCTTTCAATGGCCGATGTTCAAGCACAAGTTATATGATGCATTCATTGATCCATGTTGGCAACTCAGCGATAACTTAAGTTCCACCACTTACGCCAGACAAATTCGCTTTATTTAGATTCATAAGTTTTAGAGTTTTCGTGTATATTTCTTGATACTTCTCTACAAGATCTCCTTGTTTGCTCCAATGAGATGCTTTGCGAGATAAGATCTATCGATATTATGTACAGAATACTACCCGACTTAACAAAAGAGAAAAGCATCTTCAACGCCATGTAGTACCATTCAGTTATACACTTTTAATATCAATATCATCCCGAAAAATCTAGCAAGCTGTCAATGCACTGTCCCATAATCCAAAACATTGCTCAATTGCGACTTTACTAAAGGTTACTCTAGCTGATTGGTAGAACAATATAGTTGTCCAGATGTTGGTGGCACTCTTACTCAGTCCTATTCATCCTTGATAGGACAACCTGTGGATTCCAAAAAATGTTATGGCTGTGGGGTTGTGGGTTTAGGATGATTTGTTAGGGTTTAGGGTGTTATGTTAACTGTGCCATTTGTTAGGGTTTAGGGTTTAGGGTGTTATGTTAAATGGTTCAACATGATGCATATGTTATGATGGAGATGCAGATGTGTTGGTCTCTCTCTCTCTCTCTCTGTCTCTCTCTCTCTCTCTCTCTCTCTCTCTCTCTCTCATCTTGCATGGAGCAAACCATTTCTGACTAACTATTCAAATTTCATAGAGCTAACAATTTGTAAGCAACCGATATAAATTAGCCATGACACCAATAGACTGTAAAAAAATATATACATCTCATCTGATGCCACTGTACATGATGCTAAAATGTGTATCAGTATCTACAAGTCTGTGCTAAAAAAATCATCCCTCTGCGTGCCAGATGCATCTGCAGGGGTGTCAAATACAAAGTCTGGCTGGGAGTCTGGGGGCATCTGGGACTCCTCTAAGTATGGGCCAACGCCTGCCAAGAGACGACTAGAAAAATCATCAGTGCGTCCCCTCTTGGCTGGCCTGCCTCTGGGTCTGCCGGAAGGAACCCTCTATGGTACACTCCTGCCTGGGGGTCTCCCTCTGCCACAGGGGGGGTCTCTGGGAAGAACTGCCTGCCTGTGATGCTCTGAGTCGTCTCTGCGCTATTTGTCTCTGGGCAGCAGCCTTTGTCTCCCTCGCAAACTCTGACCAGCCATCATCTGAAAGGGGGCGTGATGCGAGAGTACTGGGTGGGGCATGTGGACCATCCCCAACAAGGTCGACCGTCTCGTCTGAATCATATGTGGCTCATCAGAGGAGGGCAATGGAACGTCAGCAGGGAGGGGGGTGGTCTCATCGGCATCGGCATCATCCTTGGGATCACCCCGCAGAGCACGCCGAGCAGCATCATCTGGATCAACCTCTGGCTCTGCCTCATGAACGACCGCTGCAACCAGGCACTCATCGGGATTGACCTGCACAAGTCAATCATTCGTGAGAATAGTCGAAGCAACCGTGAGGGCAATAAACCTAATGTCTTAAACTAATACGAAAGCAAGGACATATACCTGCAAAAGTAGGGCGCATGCGCCTCCTGCCCTCCTGCCCTTATACTCTCCGTGATGCGTCGAACCACCCTGGTGTTGTTGCAGTAAACCAAGCCATTGCATCGCTCCGTCGTCAGACGGTTCCGCCTGTTCGTGTGAACAAGGCTGAACGCTGACCAGTTCCGCTCGCACACGCAAGCAGAACAGTCCTGCATTAATTGGCAACCACTCAAGTGAGTACCGACCTTGTAGAGAAAATGCAAAAACTCGTTGGATGAATGAGATTGGACAACATACCTGTGAAAGGACTCGGAGCGCGAGCGTCCTCAGGTCTGTCTGTCCCACCATGATACAGGCAAGTGCATGTTCTCTCGGACACGTGCAAGGTCCTCGTCGAACAGCCCCAGAGAGTGCCTGCAGTTGATCAGCGATGTGCGTGAGTACATCTTGAGCCCGCGCAGGGAAATTGAACGAACAACAGCGTACGATAGAGCAAGAGTTTATCTATAACCGAGCCTCTGCACCTCGAGCCTGCTGCGGATACCAGTGTCGTTGCTGAGGAGGCGGATGTATGCGAACCAGTCCGCACGCAGCTCTGCATCGTCGTACTGCCTCTCGCTCTGAAACAGCGGATGCAGTATGTGGGCCACACTGTGCATGGGCCGGTGAAACTTATCCCATCGTCGCTGCCACAAGCGCCTGATAGGCTCCAACCTGTGGACCAAACCAAGTGGAGGCAACAGTTACATACCATCGTGTCGCGGCAGCAAGACGAAACAGAGTGCGAAATGGAAGTAAGGATGGTGAGACGGAAAAAAGTTATACCTGGCAGGGTCCAGCTCGGAACGTTGAAGAGACTCGCCTATGCGGACCATGAACTCGTAAATGAGGCCCATCGTGCACCCCTCGCGATCAACGAGCCTCAGAACAAAGTAGATGGGGCACATGACGTCCATCAACTGCTGCATATCCACCCAGAAAGGCTCCATGAAGAGAATGTCGTGGAAGGCCAAGCCCTATGGGGTCGTGGATAGGTCCATGGCGATGAACTTTGCCGAAGTAGCCATGTGCCGCAAATCACCCTTGAGCTTGTGTAGCCGCTCAAGCATGATGAACTGGTAGGCGAAGCGGGTGCGAGCGGGCTTCTTCAAGTCGAGCCTGCATTGACAAACGGAATGAGAGGCACACATGAAACCAGCAAAAAAAAAGAAGCATCTTGAACGAGCCAAAAAATAAATACCATATTACCTGCTGAATGTGCGGAAAAGGGCAGTCATGAGGCGCTTGCATGTGACGAAGTCCACAATCGCAAGTGCCCTCGTGAGAATCTCACTGACCAAAGGCAAGCGCCCGATGGAATGCAGGAGGAGGTCCAGTGAGTGTGCAGCACATGGAGTCCAGACAATGGAGGGGTACTCTGCCATAAGAAGCTCTTCCATACCACGGCAGTTGGACGCATTGTCCGTCACAACCTTTCGCGGTACGTTCACACGATCAGTTCACAGCTTGGAAACACATTGCAATCAATCGAAAACCACGCAAAACTTTTGTATCAACATTAAGCAGTAAATGACCAAGCAACTAATGAAAAAAAATTGTACCTGGACAACGAGCTGTGGCGCGACCTCCTCTATCGTTGCGCGGATGATGCCGTAAATGTACTCGGCCGAGTGCACTCTCCCTGCCTCGGAGGCGTCGATGCTGCGCAGGAACATGGAACCATAACAACTAGAAACAATCACATTGATGACTGGACGTCTACGACGATCAGTCCACCCATCAGCCATGATGGAACAGACGTATCTATCCCAAGCCTCCTGCAGTGCAGCCAGTCTCTCTCTGACTGATGCAACCCGGTCCTGGAGCAAAGGGCCGCGTAGTGCGTCGGCTGTGGGTGGTGTGTAACCGGGCCCGTAGACTGCAACTTTCGAGATAGCCTCTCAAAAGATGCGGGATGATGCCATGATAAAGGGGAGGTTCAGGTCATAGAACATCTGTGCTATGGTCCTGGTGGCCCCTCTGTGCTGCCCCTCTCTGAAAGATCCTGGCATGGACATCTGTCTGGTGCCTCGGGATGTGGGTGGCTGGGAGGATGTGGATGGACGATGCGGATCTGGAGGTGGTAACATAGTTGCAGGTGCGGAAGCGGAGGATGTGGACGGGCCATGCAGATCTGACGGTGATGGCAGAGGCGTAGGTGCAGCAGTGGAGGCTGTGGATCCATGGGGAGTACTGGCGGAGGGGGTACGGGTGGCTGTGGTGGAGGCGGAGGCGGAGGCGGGTGAGGATGCAGCGGCGGTGGCGGGTGCGGATGCGACGGTGGGGGCGGTGGCGCTGGGTGTACCAGTGGCAGGGCGGTGGCAGTGGGTGCACCAGTGGAAATAGAGTCTGCGACATCTGTGGACGGCTCGCCGGGCTCAGCAACTTACTCAAAATATGCCTCGAGAATGCGAGCCCTCTCCGCAGCGGGGATGACCATACAAACGCCGATCCCGTAGCGTCCCCCGTGGGTCGGACTCGCAACCCCCCCAGATGTGCTCGAACCCGAGAGACATTCCCTGTGAACTGCTTTCGACAAAAAGGGCAATGCCACTTTTTGTCGGGCAACAACTCCACCTCATCCCAAATGGGACGAGCGGCCATATCTCTCCCTCTCTCTCTCTCTCTCTCTCTCTCTCTCTCTCACACACACACACACACACACACACACACACACAAAAGCACGCAAATCTAATCTCTCTCGCTCACCCTAAACCCTAAACCCCAAACCCAAGCACCCTAAACCCTAAACCCTAAACCCACACACACACACCATGTCTCGTACACGTGCGCACACACACAAATCCTCTCTCTCTGTACCTCACACTCTTTGTCTCTTCCTCTCTCTCTCTCTCACACAGATCACCACACACACACACATCTGTATGCACACAAACCAACAATATCCACACACACACACACACACACAAACACCATCTCTCTCTCTCTCTCTCACTCTCTCTCTCTCTCCCTCTCCCGCCCTCTTTCTCTGCTCTCGGGCTTCTGCGGAACAGTCCGCAGGGAAAAATTAAAAAAAAAAGGACGCGTCCGACACCGCGTCCGGGGGTCGGACACGGACGCAGGCATTCCGGGCCGGACCCTCATGTCTGGACTCCGACTCTAGCATTTCAGTGTACGAATGCTCAGTAGCTTTTGTTACAAAACGGGTAACTTTCAACTTTGGTACATATATACTCAATACTCAAAGCTACTACCTGACAGCCTGACAACAAGGCCACACAGTTTGACACAGGCTTTGTAAATGTGCACACAAAAAGCAAAGCACTACCTCAATAGGTATGAATTTTAAACTTGTATAGATATCCCTCAGTTTGCCTGTGGTACATTTACAAAAGCCCATAAACGACATCACAAACCGACCAGCCTTGGGCTCATTCAAGCATCAAGTCAACAAAAAAATTCAGACCCCCGGTCCCTGATTCCTTTTCGATTTGAATCAAACAAATCGGTTTGAATCCAGAATCGCAACAGGGTCCCAATGAGAGTAAGCGAAAGTGCATTCAGCATTGGGTTTAATAACGCCTCTAAGTGACCATTAAATCTGATGGCTATCTGTGTGACCAAATCCCAATTTGCATTAACAATAGAGTGGGAATCCCTATTAGGCAAACTTTCAGCTCACTGACAAATACCCAAAAGTCTAGATTTCTCTTACTCGGTTTTCGAGGAAAAAGAAGAATAAGCTCACAAATGATTCTCAAATGTCAATGCAATAGAATTTAATCAAGCAAACAAGACTTCTAAATAGATCACATATGCTATCAGCTGACCAGATATGTGTTTGGACTGTCTAGTTGTATGATACCTTGACTACTGGAAGCAGCGGCAAGCAAATCAGCATGTTCGGGACAGAGGGCAGCATGATCACAGATTTGACGAAGCCTCAAAATGATGCTCAAGACATTGGCATAGTTCTGAAGGATGGTTCCAGCTTCTAGGTAGTTCCCCACCAAATTCTTTCCTTTCAGCTCCATTTGATCATATACACGACGATGCTCCGATGAAAGTTCCACAGGATAAAGCGTCACAACTTTTGGGGGTAACTCAACCAACCGGTGCCCATCAATCTGCATTTCTTTTGTTCTACGAAGTGCGATAGCTGACATGAGTCCCTGATGCAGAACCATTTGGAAGCATTAACTTTAAAGCCTCGCTAGAGGTCTTTCTAGCTTGTCTATGACCTGAGCATCTATGCAAAACGTTTCTCATAGAATCAGGCATTCTCTAGTAAAACAGATTTTAACTATTACTCATGAAGGAAAAATTCTGTAAAAATCTTCAGTGTGTATTTAATGCACTTGGCATTACCTGAAGACGGGAAAATCCGCTTCTTTCTCCACTTAAAAGATGTCTTTGTATTGTGTGTGTCCAGAATGACCTATCGTTAAGTGGCTGCAGTTTAAGAAACATCATGAGGCTGAACAGATCGTTAGAACTATTTTGTATTGGTGTTCCAGTTACAGCCCACCTTCTATCAGCTTCCAAAGATACCGCAGCTCTAGTCTGCTGAGCACTGGGACTTTTCACAAGGTGAGCCTCATCAAGAATCACGCGTAACCAGTGAACCTTTTTAAGAAGGGAATTACGAAGATTTCTTTCTTTTGCTAGAATACCATATGTTGTAAACACAATGTCCTTAGATGCTAGAGTTTTGGCATCCTTAGCACGGTCAGCTCCATGGTAGAGATGAACATCCAAGCTTCCTTGTCGAGTGTGCTCACTAAGCTGCTCAACCCAATTGGACAGCACTGTCAGTGGGCATACTACCAATGTAGCACGTGGACCCCCCAGCTCAGGTGGACACGGGGATGGATCAGCATTGCTCAAAGACTTATCTGCAAGCTTGGGTGTGCCTTTCTTGTCTGCCAACTTTTTTCTCTTCTTAGAAGGATTGGCATCTTCATCAGGTCTTTGCACGACGGAACTCTGAACTATATCAACAACAGGAGGGAGCACTGCACCAGGCTTGTTTGTTGCAATGAGAGCAAGTAACTCGAGGGTCTTGCCAAGACCCATGTCATCTGCCAGAATACCGCCGCGCAAGGCATCTGGCCGATCTTTTGATGAATAATTTGTAATCGTGTTTTTGTAGATTATCTCTTTGCTGCCTTTTTCAATCTCTGCTTCCCAAAAGGGTGGAAGGCCTGAACCGTTCTCTCTTTCAACCATCCAAGCCAAAGCTTCCTTCTGATGCTGCATAAGCTTACAAGTAATAACTGAGGATGGCTCCATGCTCTGGCGCTTGCTAGACGACTGGATCAATGTCTCAAACATGTTATCAATTTTGCGGTTTCGCTCCTCTCTGGACATGTCTTTCTCTGGAGCAGCAGCCATGGCCTCCTGTTGCTGCAAAACAAAATCATTCTCCATGGGCCTAATCAACTGAAACCCAGAATTGAAGATAATCCGCATAATTGTTGATGGTTAAGGCAGGCAGGCAGCGAATGTGTTGTAGAGCGCTTGGCGAAAGAGATGAGAGCGTGGGGAAGGGAGGAAAGAAAAACTGCCATAAAATCCAAAGCTTAAACCTCCGTTCCTGTTTTGGTGTGTCATTCGGAGGTGAAGGCGAACGCGAAGGTGAAGAAAAGAAAAACACATTATTCATGACCCTATCATTTGGGGTAGGGCTAAAGTTTAAACCTCCGGTGGGTCATTTAGAAACCAAAATCACGCTATTTATGACCCTAGTTTTTAGGGTAGCTACATTCTTTCTTCATTGTTATGCGGGTATATAGGGTCTTGCTTGGTATCAACCCTGGTATTAAAGAACATACCACTTAGGTATATATATAGGGTCTTGCCTGGTATCAACCCTGGTATTAAAGAACATACCACTTTGGCTATATACCTGGCCAGACTCATGTAAGCTCGTGGTCTAATATAACCTGGCCAGACCCATGTAAGCTCTTGGTCTAAGCTACGGCAATACTAGGGATACACCATAACCTGGGCAAATTTTACCCTGTGCCAATGTATCAAATCGGGCACATCCTTACATTGTCATCAATAATCAAGATGAGAAATTGGTAAATGTAGCCAACAGAATGTAGTAACTTGTGTAGCACTCCAAAGAGCTAACTTGAGGCTCAAGTTTGCACAAGCTTATCCTCCTAAGTTGGCCTAATTTGACATTTTACAATACCATGTGCACAAACTCCCATAATGTGAACAATACCACATTTGCCTAAGTTAACATTTGCAATTTTGGCCTAAGTTTTGCAAATATTTGACAATATAACATAGGCCTAAGTTGGCATTTGCATAATCTTTCACATGTCGTTGGAAGAATGTAAGTCCATATCCGAAATCACAAATATCTACATCTCCTTCCCAACTTTCATGCACAGTGAATGTGGAGCTTGTTATGGTAGACTGCTCTGTGATAGATGTGTCGGTCCATCATAGCTCGAATGTATCTCGTGACTTATGAGAGCTTTCTAACTCCACCACAGACTCATTTGTATACATGATTGCAATTTCTTTAGTCACATCTATGCCATCTACTTCACCCGTCATGCTCTCAAAAACCTCCACCCACACTTATAAATACAGCCAGCTTCCTAGACCAAACCTTTGGAGTTCCAACAATCCAATCTATGGCATTTCTTTTAGTATCTACATAATCAAAGAAAAAATTCAATACAATCTCAATTGGCATGTAAAGAGACCTTGGCAATAAGTATACAATAATTGCTTCTAAAAGTCCAAGCATCTGTAGTGGGCATTTCCTATCCACCCTCAATCATAGATCCAAGCACACATCAAGGAGATGAAGAGGACTAACTAGTTGTCAAGCGGAGATTCATTTCCATGAGAGCGATAACATATTTCAAAATCAAGCAATGCATGGGATTCATGTCTAACCGCTCTTTACAGTCACCATGTGCGCTCTGGGGATCTTTCTACTATCCAGTCTACAGCAAGTACTCGTCAAGGTGATCCTTTGGGTGGTCCTCTTTTCGCTCTGGCTTATTTCCATGCACTTTGAGCTTCTGCAGAGGACTTTCCAACCTGCTTATTTCCTTCTGTTGCTGATGACACTCATATTGTTGGTCCTGTTCCTACGATGCTCATCTCATTTCATCATTTCTCTGAGCAGCTGTCTTCTCTTGGTTTGTCTATTCAACCTCACAAGTGTTCAGTGTGGTCTCCAGCAAGTCTTCTCTCAGACTTTGTTCCTCCTTAAGGTTTCCTTGCTCCTTCGGATGGCATTCACATTCTGGGTATTCCTTTTGGGTCTGCTTCCTTCAGCTCTACTTTTCTTGGTGAGGCTCTCCAGGAGGATGTTTCTCATTCAGATCTGCTTCCCCGGTTGGGCGACACTCAGGTCGCGTTTGGCATCTTGACGTCTTGTTTTATTCAACGTCCTTCTTATCCGTTGTGGACTTTCCCCCCCTTCTGAGGACTTTTTGCATCTTCGCTCTTCCTTTGACTGCTCTATTATGGATGTTTTTTGCCGCCTTTTCGGCCCATGTTCTAACAAGTCGAAGAATAATAAACAATCATCGTCTACTTTCTCACATCACATTTGTTCATGAAGTGCTTAGCTTCTAAACTGAATTCTAAGTTGTGTTTGTATGCTTCCTACCAAACTGTAACCGATTTGCTTGAATGCAACTACAAAATTCAAGTCTTAACTACTCTATGGAAGATGTCATAACATTGTAAATGAGGAAAATAATGACGGTGTTCAACCTCAAAGTGATATGCTTACCCTTTCGCAACTCTAACACGCTTGTAAAAATCACATTCAAATCACGAGTGGTTAAAGCTATACTATCACATTTGAGAATAGACGATTTCGAAAAACAGTTTCAAAATTGATTGGGATGAATGGCAACGAAAAAACTCAAGTCAAGTAACATCTTACAATAAACCCTACCATCAATGCAAATAGATATAAAAATCATCTCATATCTCAACGTGTAGTTTAGGTAGCCGTTGCATGTGAAACCCTAGTCATGAAAATCAGAGCCAGGCATGTTGACGTAGTTCTCTCCACTTTTCGCATGTCCGATCTAATTGGTGTAAAAAGAGAAAATGAAAAAAAATAAAGTTTCTAGAATATGAACGGTGCGATTGAAATGTTAACGGTTCAGTTGAGAGAAAACTGAACCGAAAGTTTTCTCTCAAAAAAAAAAACTGAATCTAAAAAAAAGCAGGCCAAAAAGATACAATGGCTAAAAAAAATCAGCAACCATAGGCATCCTGAGCCAAAAGCTCGGACTGTCGTGTCAATGGCAGGTGATGGAGGTTCTTCTTGAGTAATGTCCTTGCCTTTGAGGTCGACGAAAGTACTAACTCTTCACATCATCTCATTATTATCCAACTATCATTGAGCTATTTTAAGCAACTCACAATCCTTCTAACCAACCCACCAACATTGAACTCACCTCAAGCAAACAATCAAGCCAAAGTTTAGAATACACCTTACTAACTATGGATTTAACAACACAGAAGCAACAAACAGGCATGAGGGCACAAAGCAACCATTAACCTCCCACAAACTACTAACCCACATTGCAAGTGACTAACATTGAGCAACTAACATTCACAACAATTAGCCACAAAATGGAATTAACTTCAAAGCACACTCAAACAAGCAAGCAACTCCCAAAAGTGCCAACTCCTAAAAGTACTAACATACAAATACTAACATGTGAAATACAAGGAGTTGGCTCCTTCTTATAGGAAAATCCAATGCATCCCCTTCACAATGTCATCTTGCCATTCTTCATGCCCTTCAAGCCCTCTTTGCCATTTGTCCCCAACCCATTTGATAGTACACCTAGTGGCCTCCATAAGAGACTGGGGGAGTGGTGCATTCAAGGCTCTCTTCCAAACTAGCCAAGATGCCATTTTTGTTAAAGGCTAGGGAGGTCATTCAAGTTTTCCCTTTTGTACACCCTAGAAGCCCAAAATGTCAATGGCTAGTGTGTGTACCTCCCAAGTTTTATAGCCTCCAAGGTGTTTTGGCATTTATTATCCAAATTTTGGGTGAGGCCCTTTTCCAACCCCTATTTTTAGTAGGCGGCCTTCGTTTTTCTTTGGTACCTGTGTTTTTGGCCTTTCTTCGATTTTTCAAGGGCCGTGCGCCTACTGCTCATTCGTCTGGGTTTTTGGTCTGTTGGGTAACCACTTGGCCCACACATTTCGTTGATTGCCCGTAAATTGGCCAAACTTTGTCGTTAGGGTTTTTGTGACTCTTTGACACTGAATCCATATTTCCCGATCCCGTTTTTATCCAAAATTTTTCTTTCTCGATTTTTTCTTCTGTGGTTGACTTTTTCGGCATTCATGACTAGAGCTCCCACGACAACACGGTTTCCCTGAAAAATACACTGAGTGACCATATATTAGTAAAAATGGACTCAGTATGTGGTGAGATTCTAGCACGGTCATACCAGCTATTTTTTTACAACTGGTCATTTTTTTGAAAAGCCGTAAAATATTTACCGACCATTTCTAAGGCCGCAAAAGTTGCTCTAGCCTTATTTAGGGTGGGCTGGGACCCAATTCTAGGTGGACCGGCACTCTTGGCTCGTTCTTACAAAACTTGTCCACAAATATTTTTAACGATTTTTTTGAAAAGTCAATTTCTTACTATTAAATTGTGTCTAGCCACTTTAGGGGCAGGCTGGGACCCAGACCTAAGGCAAATTTGTGCCGATTTTTCTCTAATAACCAGGCTTTACATGCCGGGTTTTTCAATTATTGCGAACTTAAACTTCAATATTAGCCCGATTTTCCGTCTGGAAATATCGGCTAACAATCTAAAATTATCTTTTCCATCAACGTCTTCTGATCAAGCATGGTCTGGATCATTTGTCCAAGGTGTTAAATGAGTCCAACGACGTCATCAAAATCCAAGAGTGTTGACATGGTATTAGCAGCAAAAGGAAGAGGTCCAGATCCCATGAATTGTCGTGATTGGCCTTGAATTTTTGTCTGTGGCTCTTTCTCTTCACAAATATCTTCTTCTTTAAACTCATCTGGTACTTGGGTGTCGAACTGCTTCGAAGATACAATCGCAAGAGTGACTCTGATGGTGTCTGGTGCCTAATTTGCTGGATCTGCTTGTTGGCCTTGTTGAAATTGTGGTGTTGAATCAAAAGTATCAATATTTTCATCGAATAGATCGAATTCTTTTCCGGGAGAGTTTGGATTAAATGGCTCAAGGCTCAAAGGCATCACAAAACGGTCATCTGCCTATAATGGGTCGGAATCATCAAACAAATCCATGAATCATTGGGTATTCGGTGACATAGCTAAAGTTTGTGGATGCAAGGTGGCTTGGGTATTTATGATTGGAATGGTAGATCCAATTGTTGTTAGAAATCAATTTGATTTGATTCATTAGTATAAGCTTCAAATGTGATACAGTAATTAGTGTACAGTTAATTAGCTTTACTATATTTGGTTGTTATCAAGATGTGACCCACTATTGTCATATCAATCGGGCACTGATTCCGTAGATGGCTAATTGGGTTAGTCGAGTAGCCACACGTAGAGAAATTAGTCTATCATAATTTGGAATTATGGCTGACGGAGGACCATTGAACCCACCACCAGTTGTCTCCTCGTTTAGAAATACCAAAGTACAATAGGTTATCTGATCTCATCATATTTTTCCAGATCTTTTCTGAATCATGTAGGGTTTATGGCAAAGTATTTCCACAAGATAAACTTTAGTTATTCTCTATGGTCTTAATTGGAGCTGCTCAAGATTGGTTTTATAACCAAAAGGAAGAAGAACGTCAAGATTGGAAAGTGGTTAACGTCGCTCTCATTACGAGATTTAAGCCCAAAAAATTTATGGAAGATCTTTTCCTCCTTTTAAGTAAAATCAAAATGGGAAAGAGAGAGGCAGTAGGAGATTATATTGAACCAATGAGGATGCTTTGATTATGTGGTTTAGCAGGTCTACCTAGAAGGATTTGATGCGAGTTGCAATGCCATCATGAATATGCTACGATACAAAGCGCTATAGACAATGCAATTTGTGAGCAAGATGAAGATTCTGATGACAAACCAAATGTTAAAGTTTATGATGGACCAGCTAGGACTCAACCAATGAATCTTGCTGAACTAGGAGAACCAAAGAAGATTGTTCAAGTTGGAGCGCAACTTACTCCCGAACAATTTCAAGCATTAAGAAAGCTATTGATCAAGTACCAAGATTATTTTGCTTGGACGTACAAGGATCTCAAAGGAATTTCTATCTTGGTTACTGAGCATACGATACCCTTAATGCTTGATGCAGTTCGAAAGGTTACAAAATTTTATCGTTGTAATCCAAATGTTATTGAACTTATAAAAAAAGATCTACAAAGACTACTTGAAGCCGACTTCATTTATGAAATCAAACATACGGAATGAATTTCTCCAATTGTCGTCGTTCCTAAGAAGAATGAGAAGATGAGAATTTGCGTGAATCTCAAGGCTTTGAACAAAGTGACATGAAAGGATCACTTTTTGTTACCCTTTACTGAAAGCATATTGAATCGTCTCGCTGAAGCAGAAGCTTACAATTTTTTGGATGGGTTTAGTGGTTACAACCAAGTTAAGATTGCACCTACGGATCGCCATAAAACAGTTTTTGCGACAGAATATGAAAAACTTATGTTTATGAAGTTATGTCATTTGGACTTTGTAATTGATCCCGGAGTCCATAGTGCCGATACAGAAGAAACACCAAATCTCCTTAAATCTAGAAAAGTGCCAAATTTGGGTCACTCATGGAGTTGCCCTTGGACATGTGATATCAAGACATGGCATTGCTACGGATTATTTTAAAATCAAAGTCATCATCGAGTTACCGCTGCCAGGAACAATTTGTGGAGTCTATGTGTTTATGGGTTATGCAAATTACTATAGGATATTTATTCTATTCTTTGCGGATTTAGCAAGATCTATATACAGGCTGACTGTTGTACCAATTTGGACAGTAGAGGCATTGGAAGCATTTGAGAAATTAAAAAAAGCTTTAGCTTCTGCACTTGCTATGCAGGTGAAGGTGAGGTTGCCGCTCCCAGCGATGGACTGACCCCTATGCTACATCGATGACTAAAAGGGTTCAACTTAAAACTCACATGAATCATGTGAGTGCCCTTGTGCTTTCTTAGCACCAATAGATTTAAGTTGTGTTAATTCTAAAGGCTTGGATTAAAATCCTTGTCCCAATGAAGTGGCCAATGAGAGTGAAGGAGGCTCACCTCTAAAATCTATAAGAGGGAGCTATTTCTTTTGTATTGTATCATCTTCCATTCTCATTCTAAGAAAACTCTCTTGGTTTCTCCATCTCCATCTCTCTCTCTCTCTCTCTCTCTCTCTCTCTCTCTCTCTCTCTCTCTCTCTCTCTCTCTCTCTCTCTCTCTCTCTCTCTCTCTCTCTCTCTCTCTCTCTCTCTCTCTCTCTCTCTCTCTCTCTCTCTCTCTCTCTTCTTCCTCTCTCCCTACATTGGGATAGAATAGCTTTGGGTAGGCGCTCGAGCCCCCAAAGCCTTTCTCAGCCTAGGCATTCTCTCTCTCTCTCTCTCTCCACTCTCTTTCTCCTCTCTCTCCTCTCCCTCTCTCTTTTTGCTATGCAGGTGAAGGCGAGGTTGTCGCTCCCAGCGACGGACCCCTATGCTACATTGACGACACAACAGTGGCACCGTTGCCGAGGAGCGCCACACACTCATTTTGCTAGATAGTTATCTTAATCTCTTCCTCTCTCTCCCTCTCTCTTTTCTTCTCTCTCACCATTCATTTTCACCAAAAAATCGGATTTTAGGGGTGGAATGGTGTGAATAGTGTTAGTTTTTGCCATTTTTTTGTTTGTTTCAACTACAGGGAGAGATTGTGGGGGTGGGAGGATCACATCCAAGCACCCAATCCCTTCATTAATCCATAAAATCCATAAAAATCAGAAAAAAAAGCTCAAAATCTGTTTTTGGAGAGAAAAAGAGAGGCAAAATCTCATCAGATTTTGATTTCTCAAAAACTAGTGGGCATGAACCTTTGCATGATTGGTAGCAGCTCCAGGGTACTGTCCCAGACTTGCATAGAAGCCTACAAGGGTTATTTCCCATCAGATTTTAAACAAACACAGAAAAACCCAATAAAATTCAAAAATCCTTTGTAAAAATGAAAAAAAATTTCAAATTTCAAAACTATCCTTCACAGAGCTCTCTGAAGTCCCATCTCACTGAGACAAGGACACAGAGAAGTATGCAAGAGTTAGATCCCAAAAAAGTGCCCCTGTGAAGGTTCCCAAGAGCAAAAAGTGGCCTAGAACCTTCGTAGACAGCAAATTTTTGAGTTTCCTTGGGAAGTAACTCTCGTAACTTGGTAAGCAAGTGGATCTGACTCAGATACAAGCACATACCAGCCTGCAAAGATTAGTTCCCAAAAAATCTCAAAATTTGGCCAAAAACCCCCCAAAAAATGCAATTTTTTCAAGATTTTTTGAGTTTCCTAGGAAAGTAACTCTCGCAGCTGAATCTGACTTAGATACAAGTGCATACCAGTCTGCGAGGGTTTGTTCCCAGAAAATTCTAAAATTTTGCAAAATAGCCCCAAAAAAATGCACTTTTTTCAAGATTTTTTGAGTTTCCTTGGGAAGTAACTCTCGCATCTTGGTGATCAACTAAATCTGACTAAGATACAAGTGTATACTAGTCTTTAAGGGTTTGTTCTTAGAAAATCTTAAAATTTTAAAAAAAACCCCAAAAAAATGCACCTTTTTAAAGATTTTTTGAGTTTCCTTGGGAAGTAACTCTTGCAGCTTGGTGAACAGCTGAATCTAACTGAGATAAAAGTTCATACCAGCCTGCAAGGGTTTGTTCCCAGAAAATCTAAAAATTTTGCAAAAAAACCCCAAAAAAATGCACTTTTTTCAAGATTTTTTGAGTTTCCTTGGGAAGTAACTCTTGCAGCTTGGTGAGTAGCTGAATCTGACTGAGATACAAGTGAATACTAGTTTGCAAGGGTTTGTTCCCAGAAAATCCTAAAATTTTGCAAAGAAAACCCCAATAAAATGCCCTTTTTCTGAAGATTTTATGAGTTTCCTTGGGAAGTAGCTCTTGCAGCTTGGTTAGCAGCTGAATCTAACTAAGATACAAGTGCATACCAGTATGCAAGGGTTTATTCCCAACAAATCTTAAAATTTTGCAAAAAACCCCAAAAAAGACACTTTTTTCAAGGTTTTTTGAGTTTCCTTGGGAAGTAGCTCTAGCAGCTTTGTGAGCAGGTAAATCTGACCTAGATACAAGTGTATACTAGTCTTAGAGGGTTTGTTCCTAGAAAATCTAAAAATTTTGCAAATAAACCCCAAAGAAAATGCACTTTTTTCATGATTTTTTAATATCTAATGGGAAGTAACCTTCGCAAAGAGTTTTATAGATAGATCTAACCTAGACCTGGCTACTTAATTTTTTTGTGAAGATCCAATGGTTAGATTTTCAAATATTCAAGAAAAAGTGCCAAAAAACTGAGTTTTTTCAAGATCCTGACAAATCTGTCCATCAAGAACTCTTGCAGAACTCACATTGTCTAGAAATGGTCCAAATACAGCCACTGTAGGAAGGTTGAGGGTCTGATTCACTCAGGTCTAAAGAAATCTCACAAAAAAAAAACCCATGAAAAAGGGCTAAAATCACACTATTAGCCAACTGAAACTGATAAGATCTTGTCAAATCTAGATTGCAGTCACATTATCCATCAAGATCCAACATCCCTGGACTGAATCGAGTGAATGAACCTTAGATCAAGCCGATCAATTCTCTCCACATCAACCACTTTCCATCCATCATTCTTCTGTCCCATCTCTATTCCATCTTCTATCTCCATCTCTGCTAGATAAATCCATTTATGTCTCTATTCTCATCCATACTGATCCACCATTTACCGATTCTCTTCTCTCTTTTTCTTTTTTTTTTTCTTTTCCATCTCCCACAAAAAAAAAAAAAAGAGGTTGGAACACCAGAATCATTGAGCAAACCTTGAAGCAATTCACCAACCAGCTACTTTGTGACATTCTAGTGCTAAACAATGGAGATTGCCCTTGTAGGATTAGCGAAATTAAAAAAGTTCCCTACTGAAACAATCTGAGACTACACCTATCGGATCTATCATCTAGTGAAGGATTGTGATCCCCCGATTCTCGAACAGATCATCATGGCAAAATACTATGCCAGACTGCCCAAAAGGATCAGATCTGGTTAGCATCCTATGCGTCGCTTGCACAACTTTGTAAGGATGCTGCCTTGATGGAAATCTCACTCGGGAAGAAGGATCTTCCCTATCCAGATGGGGAATCAGAGCAACAAATGTCGACAACGAGCGATCATCCAATAAGAATGGAACCCCATGCAAGGCAGCAAAGTGCAGCAAGGTCAAGCTGATCAAGTGCAGCAGAAGTCCAAGAACCTTGCACTTCAAGTTGTCAGCAAGCTTATGCTCACTCTATTAAGTTTCTTGAAAAGGACGAATGTACCTTCTGCTTTGGAGATCATCCAAGTACCAGGTGTCCAATCAAGAGTTCGCGTTTGTTAAAAGGACAAAATACAGAGCAATAGGCTTGTTGACAGCAAGATCCAGCGGTTCAACGGTCAAAAGCAGAATCAAGCCAACAAGAAGCTCACTAGAAGGATGGATGTCAGATTGATCCATCTAAATCACGAGTTTCTTCAACAAATAGTGGCAAGGTAGAAGTTTTGGTTATATCCTCTTGCATGTCACCGAATTCAATGGAGGACCATAACAGCCTACCAGTCTATTTTGTGGAAGATCCTAAGGGGAATCTGTTACCGGTGCATGCCTATCAACTTAGAGGTGATGGCATACTGCACTCAGTTAGGTGCTATCGATGCGGAGGAAAACACCGTCTTGCTGAATGTCCACACCAAGGGGATCCGTCAACATTTGATCCCTCGTGTTCACAATGCGGAGTTAATCATCCATGCCGAGATTGTCCGATGAGAAATTCACAAATATCCAGGAGGCATTTGGCCTATGTAGACCGACATGCACCTGTGGTGACCCTTCCACCTCGAACGCACTATAAAAGAAAAATCTTAGTGCCACCGGGCTATGAAGTGAGTGATGAAGAAGACAATTTGGCAAAAGTCCCAAAGTACGCAAAGATACCCTCGGGCAAACAAGTAAAACCATCATAGAAGACAGAGATGGTAGAATCCATCATGCCAATGGTAACTGAGAAAGTCAAGAAATTGGCATCCGATGAAGTCCAACAAATTTTACCAAGTCTCTTGGCGCAATCACTATAAAGAATTCTTAGTGATGAACTACAAAGGGGACTTGAAGGCAATTCAGCACAAGATCCAAGGAAAAGTGCCATCACGCAGCCTTCAATAGGGAAGTGCAATGACCAAGGGAAGACTAAAGTTGATGATTGTCCCTCAACGAGCAAGATTCAACCAAAGTCTCATTGTTCCATAATGCAGCAGCCCAAACCAATGCCAAATCCAGGTATATCCATTCTTAAAAGGTCAATCCAGGGAATCCAAGCCCAAATAGGCCTCCAGTACAACAAGCACCAGCATCTACAATGACAAAGCCTTGTCCTAAATCTTTGATATTGACTGCTGAGGAAAGTCTTCAGGTTATGGCATACCATGAATATCTGGACAGACAAGAGAGTCAAGTAAGCATGTCATATCCACATTATGATTTGGGGGAGTCCATTATGTTGGGACCAATTGCGCCAATCTATGAGGATCCTGTTTTATCTTGGGATACTCTGATGGAATGCCTCAACTACCCAATTGTTGATGAACAAGATTATCCGGAATGGCCACCAGACCCTTATTGGTATTATTGAAAATATGGCAAGTCCCAGTTCTTGCTGATAATCCACTAATAAAGCCTTAGGTTTTACGTAAGCGAATGCTATCCACGTCTTTCCTGAAGCAGCCATGTCCCAGCAGTAAAAGAACCGACAACAACGCCCCTTCATGACAGTTCCAGCCTAGTGCCAAGGGACCGGTCACACAATCCGTAGAGGTACATGAGAATCACAAATAGGTATATGTGATAGTCAAACTATAGAGTCAAAATATCGAGAGAGTCTCAACAGTCAAACTATCGAGAGAGTCTCGACAGTCAAACTATTGAGTTGAAGTCTTGACTCCAACTCCAATCGACAAGTTGTCGACTGCTATTGACTCTCCAACTTGAATAGACAAAATTGTCAATTGTTTCGACTCCAGCTCAAATTGACAAAAAAATTGTCGACTCTCTAAATAACATGATACTACTAAATAAAGCTCGTTACCTATATAGATTAGCTTTTGCACTATGCAATTAATTTGACAATCATGCAACTACGATCCCGCCTACCTTGATCACTAGCCATAAGGAACCCACGAGGAACTTGTAAAGAGTCCATAAAGAACTCGTAAGAAGAACTACGAGACACTACAATCATTGTAGTAAGCATTAGAGAAATTCCAAAATAAAAAATGACCCTTTGTAAAGATACTTTTATTTTTTTTCTTTAGTTTCGACCACCACCTAGCCCAATCAAAATGGAAAAATTTCAAATCTATGTAACATATAGCTCAAATAAACTGAAAAATAAAAATATATTATAACAAACATTGAAATTTGCATCGGACAACATGGACATATCTCATTGGTTCGCTCTTCTTGCCCGACACATGGTAATCTTTCCGACTTCAATACCTCAAGTTAAATTTGTTTAACTATGCTGGTTGGTGTAATGAAATTTGTTAAATAGACTAATTACAGTTATAGAATTATAGTATGCACAGTAACTGTGACTACTTATGAGATTAGATGTGATACGAAGAATTGCAAATAACCAAGATCATGCACCTCAAACTCACTCTTGAGAGCACTCTTGATATCTTCCACATCTTGGTTGTCTCCACCACTCAAGATGATAACACCCACATAGATTAGCAATATGGTAACATCATTTTCAGCAAACCTATAATAAACTGACTCACTGATAACAAAGCCTTGAGAGAGTAAACAAGTGTTAAACTTAGCATACCAACTGCTTGGTGCTTGCTTAAGGCCATATAAGCTCTTTTGTAGAAAACACACATGATTTGGCTTTGTAGGTGAAATGTAGTTCTCGGGTTGCTCCATGTACACTTCTTTCTCAAGATCACCATTGAAAAAAGCATTTGTGATATCCAATTGCCATAGATCCCCTCCATAAAGAGTAGCAAGAGAGATGATGACCCGAATGCTTACCATATTTACCATGGGTTCAAAGGTTTCATCATAGTCAATACCATGTCCTTGAGCATATCCTTTTGCCAACATTGCCTTGTACTTGTTGATAGATCCATCTTGGTTTTTCTTCACCTTAAAGATCCATTTGCATCCAATAGCTTTCTTGTCCTTAGGTAACTCCACCAATCTCCATTTTTCATTCTTCATAAGAGCTTGATACTCAAAATCCATTTCTTGGATCCACTCCAGTTTGTTCCTTGCTTCATCTACACATGTAGGTTCATCAAAAGAGGTCCAAAAAGCAAAGTTAGTTCCAACCACTACTTGCTTATATTTCTCATCATATGTGAGCCTTGAAGGCATTTGTCGTTCCCTTGATGTGCACCTTGGCTTTCGACTTGATGAAGGTCCATCATCATCACCATCAAGATCCTTTCCATCAATATCAAGAATGTTAGATTCATCCACATCACCATCAATATTGCTTGAAGATACTTTTGGAATGTCTCCCTCACATTCCCCTCATAAAAAATGACATCTCTACCAACAATCACTTTGTTAGTAGTAGGAATGTAAACCTTATAGGCTTTACTCACCTCACTATATCCAACAAATATACCTTTCCTTGAAGATGGATCCTCCTTGGTCCTATCATTAAGAATTATGTTGACATATCATGTGCATCCAAAAGTTCTAAGAAAGTTGACACTCGGTCTCCTCTTGAATAGCATCTCAAAAGGTGTCCTTCCATCCAAAATAGCACTTGGCCACTTATCAAGGTTAGCACTTTACCACATGGATTTGGCACTTTCACATAAATTCCTATTCTTCCGCTCGGCCACTCCATTTTGTTATGGAGTCATTGGTCTTGTATACTCCCTCATCACAAAAAGCCTTAAACTTGGTAGATATGTACTCTCCTACCATTTTCACTCGTTAAGCACTTGATCCTTGTGGAAAGTTGGTTCTCCCTTGCATTCTTCAACTTAACAAAGATATCATACACTTCATCCTTTTTCTTCAGTAGATGTATCCAACAAAATCTACTAAAATCATCAATGAAAGTTACATACATCTTAGCTCCACTATTGCTAATTGTAGTAATTCCATGAACATCTGAATGTACAATTTGAAAAGGCTTTGTAGATCTAGTATAAGAGCTTTGATCTATCTTTATTTTTGCCATTTGAAGAAGCCTCCCCTTGATTTTGCCTTTAGACCACTTACTTTTGCTTTTTCCCTTGAATTTTCCCTTGAAGAACATAGTCTCCTCTCCAACTTGAGATGTTGATGAAGATCCACCTCTTGCTTGAAGCCTATATTCTTCATTGATCAAGATATCTTGAAGATCAATCAAACTTGCCAAAGTTCTTTGAATGGAAAGACTTTGTACAATGTTATCATGAGCATCCAACAAACCATTAAGAATAACTTGAACAAGCTCTCCTTTCTTAATGCTCTCATCAATGCAAGCTAACTCATCATTCAAAGCCTTCACTCTCAAAAAAAAAAAAAATTGGAATCTCTTCATTCTTTTGCAAACTTTGAAAGATTTGCCTTCTTGGAGTCAATACTCTAGAAGTAGACTTGTATTCATAAAGCTTCTTTAATGAATCCCAAACATCCTTTGATGAAGTACTCTTACCGACTTCCTTGAGAAGTTCATTGGTAACATTCATCTTGATCATAAGTCCCCCTTGTGATACCTCGCTTGTTCTTGTTGTGTTTATGGCCTCTCCTCCAAACCTACAACAATATCCAAAACATCATTCATCTCAAGAAGTGATTCTATCCTCACTTTCCACAATGAATAGTTGCTGAGGTAAGCCTATCATTGCCTTCCAACAAGTATCCACTTGATGTAGCCATGTTGCAATGACCTGATCCTTCTCTTTCAACCTGTCCCAATGCACAAAACACTCTTTTGAAATAGAACAAATGTTTCGAAAAAGAAATCACAAAGATATGGAACCTCTCCAATTGCCTAAAACTTGATACAGAGACCTTCCTATTGCATCCAAAATTGGCTATTTCCAGTAAGTGTGGTGTGAAATCATAATTCATCAAGTTCTATAACCTAAAAAGAGTTTTGATCTACTAAAGATCTAATTTACAAATGCAAGAAACTCAATTTTTGGGTAGAAGTCAATCTAGCATGCTCTAGCATTTATATCTTCACCAAATCCTTGATATATGTGCTTGATCCTTTCATAACCTGCAACACAAGCTCTGATACCATTTGAAGAATCTTAGACCATTTAAGATCTAATTCCATAATCTGATATTTGTTTAGAAATAAATCAACTCTACCAATCTTGCCAATGTGGAAAAATCAACATCTACTTAAAGAAAACGATGCAAACTCACTAAGAACCTGATCAAATATCAAACATAAGATATGATGAAGTCTCTTTCTATATAAAAATTATTGTCCTCTCTTGCAGATATATGCATGATCAACTATGTCCAGAAAGTGGCCTTGGTTCACCTGTCACGCATAGATTTGTTCCCAAGGGAATAGTGTTTCCCTTGTGAAGTTAGCTTGCAAATACAATCTACTCTAACCACACCTAGAATAACCACATCTAACTATCCACCCTACTTTAACCACAAGCATGAGAAGGAAGAATAGATTACAATGAGGGAGGTGCTTACATCCTATCCTCTACTCTCTTAAAAATCATTAACAACATGCAAGTAGAGAGAAGAAGCAAATGGAAAGCAAATACAAAATGCAAAAACATGAGAGAGAGAGAGAGAGAGAGAGAGAGAGAGAGAGAGAGAGAGAGAGAGAGAGAGAAGGAAGCAAGGATGTTCAAATCTCATTTGGGCATAATTTTCTCCTCCTATTGAACATGGAAATATGGTACAAAGGGTGCCTTTTTATGGATGGGGAAGGCCCTTGCCCCTTTCTCCTATTGGTTAATTATAATGGCAAAGATCCTAATCCAAGCCTCCTAAAATAACACATGAATCTAATGGTTCCTTAAGAAAGCACAAGGGCACTCACATGATTCATGTGAGTTCTAATTTGGGCCCTTTTAGCTCTTTTATCAACAACTTGACTTAGGGCCTCTAATGTCATTTTAGAGTTTTAGGCCCCTAGTCATTTATTCCTAATTCTACAAGTTCTACAAAACCAAATTGCGTGCTCATTGGGTTGGGCTTATACACGCAGGAAGCCAGTGCCCTCGCACTTATTGCTCTACATGTACAGTGTACTGCGGTGGGGCCCACTAAGTGCCCAATAGTATCCTTCACCTAAATAGGTGATGGTCCCACGACACCTGCCTGTGCTTGTTGTGGAAGAAGGTTGTCGACATGTTTATTGCGGATGATGGAATGCATCAGGAAAAGCGTGGATAAAGATTGCCAATGTAAAACCTGAGGCTTTATTTGATGACAAGGAGCCTATCCTAAGCTCTTCAAGAAGTGTTTGGAAAGGCTGGTGGCCACCAATACTTGCGTAACTGGCTACCGTTGATGGGCATAGCAAACGGTGTCCCATCCATTGTTTCTAAAGTCATTACCCCTTGCGATAAATGTCGGTGATGCGATAAGGGCCTTCACCAGTGAACTTTAGCTTTCCTTTGATCGCCTTTGTCTTGTACATGAGGACCAAATATCCTTTTTGAAGATCTTTCTTGTGAAGACGGCGATCATGCCAGGCCTTGCGACGTGCTTTCTCTGCAGCAAGAGCATGGACCGCTAACAAGCATGTTTCGCACAACTTGTGTAGCACTTCGTGATGAAGGTGGAGCGACCTTGTATCATCTAATCATTGCACTGTGGCAATGCGAAGAGATGGAACGAGAAATTCCACCGGCATGACTGCATCTTGGCTATACACCAGTTGGAATGGAGTTTGCTCGGTGCTATCTTTGTATGCAGTTCTGAAAGCCCACAGAACAGCGTGTAGCTTGTGCTCCCAATCTGATCTGCTTGCTTCTACTATCTTTGTCAAAATGCCGCACAGAATCTTATTAGAAGATTTGGCTTGGCCATTGCCTCTTGGGTAGAAAGGCGTGCTGAAATGATGGATCACAAAGAACTCTTCTAATAAGACCTTGATGGTCTCGTTGACAAAGTGAGTTTCCCAATCGCTAACTGTGAAAAATACAGATCCTAAGTGGATCTATACTCCAAGATCATTGGCTTGAATGCTTGCACTCCAAACTACATAAGCTAGGAATTGGCAACACATTCTATGCTACCTAGAATGCAAAGAACTTGATCAAAAAGCATTTATCACAAATGGAAACTTCCATAAACATCAAGTGCGGCCCAAAATAGCATTATACAGTCCATAATACATCAGCCTATCACTTTTGGAAAGCACCTAAGATCATACACAATAGCTTGAAGACAATACACACAACAATGCTCTCAATGGAGGAAGAAACAATGACAATGATCTATTGATCTCAATGAAGCATACAAAAGGTTTCTCCAACCTGTTCTCCACGACTTCCCTACTATTTATGGATGAGGAAGATGACTCTCTCTCCTCTCTCTAGAAGGTACTTGACCCTAGATATTCCCTATATAGGAAAAATAGCTAAAAATGGCTTATATGACCAAAATACATCAAAATGGTCTCATTTTGAAAGGTATGAAGTTTGACACTTCATCATACTGAAAAAATACAGTAAATAAAAACATTGTGGCCTGGTTCACACGTGTGAAACTCCAGAACCAAAACTATTTACAATTTTAGCCAATTTAGGCCTCAAACTAGCTAGGAAATGTTGACAATTTTCACACTCCCTCTTCAACATTGGATGCTAGTTTCAACATAGTCTTTGAGCACATTCCAAGATTAGATCTATGCATTAAATATAGGTCCTTTCCCAATGGTTTGGTGAAGATATCAGCCACACACTCCTTTGAAGAGACATGTTGAAGCTCCACCTCTTTGGCAATGACTTGATCTCTCACAAAATGGTGAGCAATCTCAATGTGCTTGCTCCTTGCATGAAAAACAGGATTGCTTGCCAAGCTTTGGGCTGAAAGGTTATCACAAAGTATGATTGGAGTCTTCTCTGGTTCCAGCAAGTGAAGATCCAATAACATCCTCTTGATCCAAAGAATCTCCTTGGTGCATGTTGTTAATGCCTTGTACTCGGCTTCGGTGGAAGATAGAGAGATAGTTGGTTGCTTCTTTGATAGCCATGAGACCACTCCATCTCCAAGATAGATTGCAAAGGCACTTGTTGACTTCCTATCCATTTGATCACCTGCAAAATCTGAATCTGAAAATCCACAAAGGTTAGGTGTAGTACCTCCATACAAGATGCCAAAATCTCTAGATCCCGAGATGTATCTAAGTACTCTCTTTCCTAGCTTCCAATGAGCCTCACTAGGATCTTGCATAAATTGACTTAGTTTACCAACCACAAAGCTTAGATCAGGTCTTGTGATGGTTAACCATATAAGAGATCCTATTAGCTTTCTATAGAGAGTAATGTCCTTGAAGGATCTTTCATTACTTCTTGTAGTTAGCTTTACATTTGATTCCATAGGAGTAGAAACAACTTTACAATCTTCCATATGAAACCTTTTTAGAATAGAGTTAACATACTTTTCTTGACATATGAATGTAGATTTAGAAGTTCTAATAATCTCTATTCCTAAGATATAATGAAGTTTACCAAGATCTTGAATTTCAAACTCTCTTTTGAGTGCCATCTTGATTTCATCTATATCTAGATTGTTACCACCACTTAAGATAATGTCATCAACATAGATCAAAAGTAAAGTGATATCATTTTCATTCAATCTAAAGTAGAGAGAATGATCATACTCACTCATGACAAAGTTTTGAGAAAGTAAGAAGGAATTGAGCTTAGCATACCAACTCCTTGGTGCTTGCTTTAGCCCATACAAACTCTTTTGGAGATAGCACACATGATTAGGCTCATCATGTGAAACATAGCCCTCGGGTTGCTCCATGTAAATATCTTCTTCAAGATCACCATTCAAGAAGGCATTAGTAACATCCATTTGCCACATATCCCAATCATAAAGAGTTGCAAGAGAGATTAGGATTCGAATAGTTACCATCTTTGCCACGGGTGCAAAGGTCTCATCATAGTCAATACCATATTCTTGAGCATACCCCTTTGCCACCAACCTTGCCTTGTACTTGTTGATTGATCCATCTTGATTTGTCTTGATCTTGAAGATCCACTTACAACCAATTGCCTTCTTGTCCTTTGGAAGCTTTACCAACCTCCATGTGTTGCTTTTGATGAGTGCTTGATGCTCATGATCCATGGCTTGGATCCATTCCTTCTTTTGAATTGCTTCACCTACACAAGTTGGTTCATCAAAAGAGGTAAGAAAAGCAAGGTTAGAGTTGTCCACCACTTGCTTTCCTTTTTCATCATAGGTTAGCCTTGATGGCTTAGCCCTTTGCCTTTGAGTCTTCCTTGAAGTTTTCTTTGGAGTGGCATCTCCATCTTCATCCAAGACATCTTGCACATCATGATGATTAGTAGGCACATCAACATCAACATCAACAACATTGGAAACATTCTCTTCATGAAAGATGACATCCCTACTTATGACAACTTTCTTTGTAGAAGGAATGTACACTTTGTAAGCCTTTCTTACTTCACTATAGCCAACAAACACACCCTTCTTTGATGAAGGATCTTCTTTAGTTCTATCATCAAGTGTGATATTGACAAAACATGTACATCCAAAGATCCTACAATGCTTGACACTCGGCCTTCTACCATAAAAAACCTCATGAGGAGTTTTACCATCCAAGGAAGCACTTGTCCATCTATTACATAGATAGTTAGCACATGCTAAAGCTTCCCCCCAAAAAGACTTAGCAAGATTAGCATGTAGTCTCATTGCCTTGGCACATTCACAAAGGGTTCTATTCTTCCTCTCGGCCACTCCATTCTGTTGTGGAGTCCTAGGACTAGACATCTCCCTCTTAATCCCATGTGCTATACAAAAGTCTTTGAACCTATTTGAGGTGTATTCCCCTCCATTATCAGATCTTAAGCATTTGATCTTTGTATTGAATTGGTTTTCCATTTCATTCTTGAACTTGACAAATGCAGCAAACACTTCATCCTTACTTTTAAGAAGATAGATCCAAGTATACCTACTAAAGTCATCAATGAAAGTTGCATACATCTTTGCCCCACCATTGCTAGTTGTACTAGAAGAATGAATATCAGAATGCACAAGTTGAAAAGCTTCTTTAGATCTAGAAGTAGATCTAGAATAAGCAAGTCTATGAGATTTGGACAAGGCACAATGTTCACAAACACTATTGTTTGCAACAAGACTTTTAGGGAGACCAAGAACAAGCTCTTTCTTTGCCATTACCTCCAAAGATTTGAAGTTGGGATGGCCCAACCTCTTGTGCCAAACTTCTTGGTTTGTCAATTGCTCCCTAGCCATACATCCTTCATGATTAGAGATCACACATGCATCAAGCTTGAAAAGTTTACCATGCCTCCTACCTTGAGCAATCAAGGATCCACATTTATTTATCAAACATGCATCTCCAATGAACTCCACATCAAGTCCTTTGTCAATCATTTGACTTACACTAAGCAAATTCTTAGTGATTGAAGGAATGTACAAAACATTTTCAAGATTTGCTTTCCTATTTGTTGAAAGGGAAATAGGAATAGTGCCTATGCCTTTGATGTCACATTGACCATCATTTGCAGTGTAGATGATGTTACCTTCTCCCTCATAAGACAATAAGGATGTAAAGTATTCCTTATGTCTTGTCATGTGAGATGAGGCTCCACTATCAATCCACCAAGGATCATTATCATCTATGTTGGCTAACAAACTTGAAGTCATAACAAGTGATTCACATGTGTTATGTTCTTCCTCATCTATTGTAAGATTTCCTTGCCTCTCTCCTTGCTCTCTTTTCTTCTTATAACATTCATTTGCAAAATGACCTTTTATCCCACAATAAAAGCACTTGAACTTTGACTTATTGTTCTTAGTAGAAGAGGAAGAGGAAGAGTGATCATCATGATCAAAGTTACCACCTTTGGACCATTTCCCTTTGCCTTTACCTTTGCCCTTGAATTTGCCTTTTGTGAAGAAAGCCTCTTCACCTCCACCTTGCAAGGATGCACCATCAAGCTTTGATTGCAACCTATGTTCTTCAGCCAATAAGATTTCTTGCAAGTCAACCACACTTGGCAAGACTCTTTGAATGACAAAACTTTGCACAAGGTTAGCATGTTCATTTAGCAAACCATTCAACATAACTTGGACTATTTCACCATCTTTTATGTTCTCATCAATGCATGCTAAATCATCACTTAGGGACTTAACTCTCAAGATAAATGCATGAGCACTTTCACCCTCTCTTTGCCTACTAGAAAATATTTGTCTCCTTAGGGTCAATACCCTAGATGTGGACTTTGATTCAAAGAGCTTCTTTAAGGCATTCCATGCCTCACTTGCACTTTGACACTTTCCAACTTCCTTGAGAAGTTCATTTGTAACATTCATTTTAATGATATGAAGAGCCCTTTTGGCCTTCTTATCAAACCTTTGTTGCTCTTGAAGTGTGAGAGGTCTCTCTTCAATTTCTGCAACTATGTCCATGAGTTCATTCAACTCAAGTAAGGACTCCATCCTCACTTTCCAAGTAGAGTAGTTTGATGAACTCAACCTTTCACTAGACTCTAGCATGATCCCACCATTGGAAGCCATGATTCTAATGTTTCTTCAACTTTTAGGTTTTGTCCTAAAGCACTTAGCACTCACTTTTCTCTCAACAAATGATAGATAAAGAGATCTATGAAGATTTAGGACCCTAAAACACTTCTATCTTGAACCTAGATGGTTTCCAAGCATAGAAAGGAAGATTGAAACACATGCAACACTTTGCACACACTAAGAATGGATTACAAAATCAAACCAACCTGAACACACTCTTGCTTAAGCTCTCAAACTTTCCAGCAAGTGACCAAATCAAGTTATGGTGTGAAGAGTTACTTGCATTCTTAGAAAATACCCAAAACTAGGATGCCAAGATTACCTAGTAATGAACAAACTTGATCAACATATGATCAACACACTAAGATATTGATTCAACCTGTAAAACCACATGTAAACCACACTTCTAAAAGTTTATAAACTCCAGCAAGTGATAAATACAAGATTTAGAGGTGAATAAATGAGCACACTTAGTGAATCACAAGACTAGCTTCACTATCTTGTCAAATCTTGGTGTTTAGATGTAGATCTAAGATCACTTCACATGAGAATGTTCCTCAACCTGTTAAGAACCTGAAAACACACTTGCATAATGGTTAACACCTTCCAGCAAATGCTCCAATCAAATTACATAAGGAGAGTTACTTACATGCTCAACAAAGTACACCAAAATTTATGCCAAAATTGATGACAATCTTTACAATATGCTCTTCACAATGGAGCTTACAATATGTTCACCCAAAAAAGGGGATCTTTCATCCAAATGGGAGCTTTGCTCAGCCTTTAGGAGAATTACAACTCACTCAAAAGAGCATTTGTCATCCACTTAAGGAGAAGTTTCATCCACTTAAGGAGAGTGTTCATCCAAGAATGGAGATTGTCAACAATAGGATTGAAAAGAACATTGTTAGTATTGAATATGCACAAGCCTCACAATCACAAATGATTAGGTGTTATGATCTGATCCAAAATAGTTTCTTTTCAGCCTCTGATCTTCAATAGACCTGAAATATGCTTTTGATCCACAAGTTCAACTCACAAAACAAAGGTTAGTAAGATTTGATCAACAAAGCAATGCAAAATCATGCTAGAACTTGATCAAACATCCAAATATCACCAAAAATGGAATACTTACTGTAAATAGAAGCCAACCAGCTCTGATACCATGTGAAAAATACAGATCCTAAGTGGATCTAAACTCCAAGATCATTGGATTGAATGCTTGCACTCCAAACTACATAAGCTAGGAATTGGCAACACATTCTATGCTACCTAGAATGCAAAGAACTTGATCAAAAAGCATTTATCACAAATGGAAACTTCCATAAACATCAAGTGCGGCCCAAAATAGCATTATACAGTCCATAATACATCAGCCTATCACTTTTGGAAAGCACCTAAGATCATACACAATAGCTTGAAGACAATACACACAACAATGCTCTCAATGGAGGAAGAAACAATGACAATGATCTATTGATCTCAATGAAGCATACAAAAGGTTTCTCCAACCTGTTCTCCACGACTTCCCTACTATTTATGGATGAGGAAGATGACTCTCTCTCCTCTCTCTAGAAGGTACTTGACCCTAGATATTCCCTATATAGGAAAAATAGCTAAAAATGGCTTATATGACCAAAATACATCAAAATGGTCTCATTTTGAAGGGTATGAAGTTTGACACTTCATCATACTGAAAAAATACAGTAAATAAAAACATTGTGGCCTGGTTCACACGTGTGAAACTCCAGAACCAAAACTATTTACAATTTTAGCCAATTTAGACCTCAAACTAGCTAGGAAATGTTGACAATTTTCACACTAACTATCTCCACTGGGCATCCGAAGCGTACAATGATATTTTCGTAAAGGAACTTCACGGTGGACCTAGCATCTGCTACGGGCACTACTTTGGATTCAACCCACTTTGTGAGATAATCTATAGCCATGATAATTGTTACATACCTATGTAACTAGCAATACTTCAGACCCCTAATAGTCCATTTAGTGTTGGGGGCTATATGGCAAGGTACCCTTAGGATTAAGGGTATGTGCGCTTGGATAAGGGCAGGCAAGTGACTATACCTTAGTTGGAGGTATGGGGTCACGTGACCCTTGGATGAGGGGTACCCTTACTACTAAGGGTATGTGTCTTAGATTAAGGTACTAGTGTCCTTGATTAAGGGCAGGTAGGTGTCTATGCCTTGGATGGAGGTATGGAACTTAGTGAGGTGTTAGAAAGTCATTGGATGACTATTTTTCTAAACCTTGGGCCTCAACCTTGAACCATATCACTTTATTGGTCTAGGACCAAAGTATACTTGCACAACTTGGGCAATGGGACCTAGTAGGAGGGCGCCCATCTAAAGTGTCCGTTGAGTCCCCAACTCCCACAAGAAAGACATTCAAGGAGTCATAGGTTATGGAAGGAGTCTCTTGACATTCCATAAGCCTATGGAGGCTCTTGGAGATTCTTTAACTCTCCTAGGCTTCTCTCTCTCTCATTGGATGGGCATGGAACTCCATAGTGCATTGGGGGGTCCATGGGCCATCTATGTGAGGGTAGTAGGGCGCCCATTGTGGGGGAGAAATCTCTCTTGTTTGCTTGGCTTATGCTCTAGTGTTGCTACTAGTGTGTAGAGTGCTTTCTCGTGGTAGTATGCTTTAGGTTTGGATCTTGCTTATGGTATGCGACATAAGTAGGCTTTGGATCTTGAGTATGCTATGGAGTGTTGTGGTATGCTTGTGATTTGTTTATGGTTAGCAAAGGGGTGCTAGATAGGTCTTGCTTGGAGCTTGGATCTAGCTATGGTTGGGTGGAGAATACTTGAGGCCAGCTTGTTATCTATCTTTGTGTTTAAAGAGTAGGGACACAGGTGGAGGAGAGATCCTTGGAGGCTTGCAGATCCTTACTTGCAGGTGGAGGCATCCTAGCTTGGAGTTGGGAAGCATCTTGAAGCTTGTAGGTTGGTTGGAGGACATTTGGAGGCTCTACCTTGGATTTGGAGGACTTCCTCACCTCTACTTGTAAAAGTGGTATCAGAGCTAGACAAAGGATGGTAACCTTTCTAACCTTCTTCAAGTTCTATTAAGATCACCAACTAATTTTTTTTTGGGAAAGATTATAGGCTTTTCTAGTTGTAGGAAGCTTGTAGTTGAAGTGCCCAATGAATCTAGTTCTCTTTGGAAGAGAGTAGTGATGCTTATAGAATTGTTTAGGGGCTGATTTTTTATAATGTTAGAGAAGTTTTAAAGTGGGCTTTGGGTTTTTAAAAGTTCTGAAAAAAGATTTGTGGGATAGGTAGAGGAAGTCTTCCTCTACATACACAAACTTTTTTTGGCAAAAAGATTGATTCTAGCTATGTGTTTTGATCAAAAGTAATGTTTTTTTTGCATAAATGAAGTGTTTGAAGTTCTGATTTTCATTTTGAAGTTCTGTTTTTCAGACCTGTAAATCTGAAAATCAGATTTGAAAAGTGAAGTTTTCATTCAAACTTCATTAGTTACACCTTTCTATCTCCTAGTTTCATGAAGATGGCAATGTAGGAAGGGAATGGTAGTGTAACTTTGTGCATAAAACAAGTTTTGAAATTCCGTTTTTTGTCATTTTGAAGTTCTGATTTTCAAACCTGTAAATCTGAAAATCAGATCTGAAAATTGAAGTTTTCATAAAGCTTCATTAGTTATCCATTTCTAGACACTAGTTTCTTGGTTTTGGAAATCTAGAATAGTGAGAAATGTGAAAACTTTGGTTGCTTTTGAAATGACAAATAGAATTGGAATGAGAATGGAATGGGAACTTTATGTAAACATTAGCTTGGATTAGTTGATTGAAGTTTACATAAAGATTTGGTTTTTATTTTTTGATTAAGGCAAATGTAGCTTGTTGTTGTTTTCCTCTTAAGCTCTTGCAAATAGTAGGCTTAAATAATAAGATTGAATGATTAGAAGTAAATGTTTTTTATTTGCATTCGATGTAACAATTGAAGCATTTCTATCATTCTAATTTGAGCACTTGTTGTTGTATTTGCATAATAGGAAAACACACAAGCAACCCCAATGGATCAAACCAATCAAAACCCAACATTTGATCTATCAAACCCATCCAATGTGGCAAAAGCTCTTGAACTATTATACCAACAAATTCAAGCCACTAATAAGCAACTTCTTGAAACTAATCAAAGAAACCAAGACTTAGAGTCTAGGTTAGCCAATCAGAAGAAACATGTAGTTCCACCTCCTATAAAAGTGTTTAAGGGGGAGAAGAAGGATAGGAACTTACAAGTGGTAAGTTCTTGGCTGAATGTTTGGAACAAATACTTTGCCATGAACCAATTCCCTAAATCTAAGAAGTTATCCACTGTCACTATGTTCCTTGAAGGAAGAGCCTTAGTTTGGTGGGATGACTTAGTTGCAAAGGGCAATCAACCTTGTACATGGGATGAATTTTGCAAGCTTTTTAGGGATTATTTTCTACCACTTTTAGATGACTATGAACACTTCCAAAAGTTGAGTCATCTAACCATGAATAAAGGTTTGGAACAGTTTATTCAAGATTTTCATGAGTACCTGAATCCACTTTATAGTGATATTCCGCCTAAGGTACATATGTTAATGTTTACCGATGAGTTACCAAAAGATTATCAAGTGGATGTTCGTAGGAACCATAAAAAAACCCTAGAAGATGCTATTAGGGCTGCAAAATACTTTGATGACACACCTAAGCCACCTAGGGGTCAACAGCCTAATGAGCAGAAAAAAGGTTTTCAATTTAAGAGGAAGGATAGGGAAGTTGTTAATGAAACACATCCCAATTCCAACAATCCTAAGAAAACCAAAAAAAACTTTCAAAAACATCATGGTGGCAATGATAAAGCTGAAGCTCGTAAGAAGAACCTCTGCTTCAAGTGCAATGGTGAGGGTCGTCTTGCACGTGATTGCATCAAAAAACAAGCTTCAACCTCAGGTAATCTATCTCGAAGTAATGAGATGGATGTTTGTTTCCTTAGTTCTTTAGTTTTTGGTCCTAATGATCTTATTTGCATTAAAGGTAAAGTTAATGATCAAGTTGTTAATGTTCTTTTTGACACGGGATCCACTCATAACTTTATTAATGTAAATTTGGTGCAGACGCTAAACCTTCCTATCCAAAAAAGTGAGAAAAAATACCGTGTGACAATGGCATCGGGAAGTAATTCCGATTTGATGGATTTTATTGTTCCTGATGTAGAATTGCACGTTCAGGATTACTCTGAAAAACTAGAATTCCATGCTGTTCAATTAGCTAATGTAGATATTGTTCTTGGGCAACAATGGCATTTTTGTGAGAAATTGGCAAAAATCTAGCTTGGTATTTTTTATGATAGAAGTTTGTAAGTGAATCTCGCATGTGTGGAGGATGTTCCCACGTGTGGAGAATTGTAAAGTAAATCAAAATGTTTGATATAGGGGTCTCATAGAATTTCATAGTCAAGCATTTAGGTGTAGGATGTTGATAGGGTCAAATTTGACATAGATGGCAAATTATCCATTTCCACTTGTAATGCCACTATTGAGCCAAAATAGAGCCAAACTTGTGCCAATTAGAGTGTAGACAAGTGTCATGCTTTTGTTTGATGAAGCTTAAGAGGTCCAATAGGATTTAGAGGTGGAACCTTGTGAGTTCCAATAGAAAATTGAGGTGTGCTTGAATATAGTCCAATAGAATTTAGAGGTGCATGGATCAATGGTCCAATAGGATTAAGAGGTGGCAAAGTGTGATCCAATCATAGTTAAGCATAGTGGTAGCTCATGAATCTATTAGTATCATTGTACTCCTCCTTTTGGATCTAATTGATTTTGAGATTGAGTGGATTTTGAGTGTCATTGAATTTCTAGCTTTCTCTCTCTACCCGAGAGCTCATAATGGTTTTTCTCTCTCTACCCGAGGAGAGCAGCTTATTTTTACTTAGAATACTTTTGGAACACTTCCCACACGTGTGAGTGAGAGTTGGAAGTGATTGAATGCATGTAGTAGTGTGTTTTTGCCATAGAATCAAAGATAGATCTTGAATCTCAATCTAGTCTTGATCTTGGTGCATCTACACACCTTAGGAGATCACAAGTACATGTAGTGGACAATCCACACGTGTGAAATTCAACAATTTTGATAAGAACAAATCATTGAGAATTGATTTTGTTGAAAAATCTTTATCTTTTATGCATGAGAATTCTTTAATTAAGATCAAGGCTAGTTTAAGTGTTAACACTAAAAATGTTAACCCTTATTCTAAACAGGAACTTAATTCTATTATGAAGAATTCTGATTTTAAAGTTTATTTATGTTTTCATAATGATATCATTTGCTCCAATGATGAAGAACTTAACATAAATGCCATGAATATACCTAGTGAGAACACTACAGAATTTGAAGCCTATAATGAACTTAGGCAAGAATTCAATGATGTTTTTTTAGACCTTCCTGTGGGTTTACCACCAGAAAGGATAGTTGATCATAAAATTGACCTAATACCTAGAGCAATTCCAATTGCACAGCGTCCTTATAGGATGACTGCATCGGAAGAGGCTGAGGTAAATAGGCAATTAGATGATTACCTGAAAAAGGGGTGGGTACAACCTAATAAGTCTCCTTGGGCATCACCAGTGGTTCTGGTGGCCAAGAAGGATGGGACTATAAGGTTTTGCGTCGACTATAAGAAATTGAACAAGGTAACCGTTAAGAATAGATATCCACTGTCACAGATGGATGATCTATTAGACTATCTTGGTGGTGTTGGGTACTTTACCAAGATAGATTTAAGATCGGGCTACCATCAGATACGCATTAAGGTAGAAGATATACCAAAAACCGGGTTTCGAACTCGCTTTGGTCACTACGAATTTTTGGTGTTGCCTTTTGGTTTGACCAATGCACCGACAACTTTCCAACAAATGATGAACGATTTGTTTAGGCCATATTTGGAAAGATTCGTAGTGGTATTCTTAGATGATATCCTAGTGTTTAGTAAGACTCCGGCGGAACATAAAGAGCATCTTAGGATTGTCTTGGACATTCTAAGAAGGGAAAAGCTCTTTGCCAAGGAGTCTAAGTGTGATTTTTTTGCTAAGGAATTGTCCTACTTGGGGCATAATATTTTCGAATGGGGGGTGAAGATTGAGGTTGATCGTATCCAGAGGGTTATTGATTGGCCTATTCTCACCATAGTTCGGGAAATCAAGTCTTTTTTGGGGTTTGTGGAATTTTTTCGTCGGCATATTCCCCAATTTGCTCGATTGGCATTTCCCCTTACCCAGGCCTTGAAAGGCTATAAGAAGCTAAGCCGGAGGGCTAAGAGTCCACTAGTGGTGTGGACGGAGGATATGAATAATTGTTTTGAGTTGCTTAAGAAAAGTGTCACTTCGGCACCAATACTAATCATTGGCGATCCTAATAAGACTTTTGTGGTTAGGACCGATGCTAGTGATTATGCTATTGGAGCTGTTTTGATGCAGGATGGACATCCTGTGGCTTATGAAAGCAAGAAACTCAATCCTGTTCAGTCTAGGTATTGTACCTATGAGAAGGAACTATTTGCAATTGTTCATTCCTTGAAAATTTGACGACATTATTTGTATGGAGCCAGATTTGAAGTTTTGACGGATTATCAGACTCTTCGATATTTCTGTGATGCTACAGATTTAAAGGGGAGACAAGCTAGATGGGCTGAGCTGATGCAAATCTTTGACTTTTCTGTACGTTATTGTAAAGGAAGTCAAAATACTCTAGCGGATGCTTTGAGTCGGTTACCGGTTATTAATCAATTGTGCTTTACTGTTATAGAATCGGAGTTGTTTCAGTCTCTTCAAGGACTATATGAGTCCGATTCTTTTTTTTGAAAAGTATTGGCAACAAGTACTTTCGGGGGTCGATTCAGGGTTGCAAGATTCCTCGAATCAATGAAAGACTGAAACGGATTACCTAATTCGAAACAGGATTTTGTTTCGTAAAGGAAAGGCGTGTATAGGAGAATGACATTGTAAGGGCCCAAATCTTGCATGAGTGTCATGATAGTCCATGCGCAGGACATCCGGGTATACAAAGAATACTTGACTTAGTTCGAAGGCAATTTTGGTGGCCTAAGATGAAAAGTCAGGTAGAGGCCTATGTACTTAAATGTACTAAGTGCCAGTTAAATAAAGCAGAGAGGCTAAAAGTTAGTGGCCTATTACATCCTTTAGATATTCCTACCGAAAAGTTGAAAAGTATATCTATGGATTTTGTGGTCGGGCTTCCACGTACAGGGAAAGGGCCATGATTCGGTTTGGGTCATTGTTGACAAACTTACGAAGTTTGCTCAATTTATCCCAACGAAAACTATTGTTAAAGCTTCAGAACTAGCTCAACTGTTTGTTGAGAAGCTTTTTCGACTGTACGGGCTGCCTTGCGATATTGTCAGTGACCGTGACCCAAAATTCACTGGGAATTTTTGGCAAGCAGTATTTGAAAAGTTGGAAACAACTTTAAGTTTAAGTTCTACAGATCATCCAAAATCAGAGGGTCAAACAGAAAGGACCAATCAGACAATGGAGGATATGCTTCGAGCATATGTGGGCCATCGGCAGTCTGATTGGGAACAGTACCTTCCACTGGTGGAATTTGCATATAATAGTGCAAAACATTCAGTGACCGGATTCAGCCCTTTCATGCTTATGTATGGTTTTCAACCTCGATCACCAATTAGTGTTGGCATGAAAAACCTACGGGTGCAAGCCGCAACTGATTTATTTGCGGATATGCAAGAAATGTTACAACTGGCTAAAAATAGCATAAGAAGTGCCCAGGACAGGGCAAGGCACTATGTTGATCTATCTCATAAGCACAAGGTATTCACGGTCAACGACTGGGTGTTTTTGAGAGTCCCTAGTCACTCTAGGGGCTTGAAAACTACTAAGTGTGCAAAGTTGGCACCTAGGTATTGTGGTCCTTTTAAGGTTATCCAAGTGATAAACAAGGTCGCATACAAACTAGAACTTCCAGCTAACGTTGGAATTCATCATGTTTTCCATGTTAGTAAGTTGAAACCCTCGTTGGGGGTTGGGGAGACCCTGGTCCATGCAGAAGATCTAGTGGAACTTCTTCGTGATGAGTTCGTGAGTGGACCACCTGAACCCGAGGCGATTGTTAATAGCCGGCAGAGAACTCTACGGAGTAGAGTACTTCGGGAATTTTTAGTCAGGTGGAGGGGCAAATCAGAAGAGGAGGATACCTGGGAAAAGGAGACTGATCTCTAAAAGAATTTTCCAAATTTTTCTCTACAAGGAAAAATTTGAGTTTAGGGGGAAGAAATGTTACATACATATGTAACTAGCAGTACTTCAGACCCCTAATAGTCCATTTAGTGTTGGGGGCTATATGGCAAGGTACCCTTAGGATTAAGGGTATGTGTCCTTGGATAAGGGTAGGCAAGTGACTATACCTTAGTTGGAGGTATGGTGTCACGTGACCCTTGGATAAGGGGTACCCTTACTATTAAGGGTAGTGCCTTAGATTAAGGTACTAGTGTCCTTGATTAAGGGCAGGTAGGTGTCTATGCCTTGGATGGAGGTATGGAACCTAGTGAGGTGTTAGAAAGTCATTGGATAACTATTTTTCTAAACCTTGGGCCTCAACCTTGAACCAAAGCACTTTATTGGTCTAGGACCAAAGTATACTTGCACAACTTGGGCAATGGGACCTAGTAGGAGGGCGCCCTTCTAAAGTGTCCGTTGAGTCCCCAACTCCCACAAGAAAGGCATTCAAAGAGTCATAGGTTATGGGAGGAGTCTCTTCAAATTCCATAAGCCTGTGGAGGCTCTTGGAGATTCTTTAACTCCCCTAGGCTTCTCTCTCTCTCATTGGATGGGCATGGAACTCCATAGTGCATTGGGGGGTCCATGGGCCATCTATATGAGGGTAGTAGGGCGCCCATTGTGGGGGAGAGATCTCTCTTGTTTGCTTGATGCTCTAGTGTTGCTACTAGTGTGTAGAGTGCTTTCTTGTGGTAGTATGCTTGAGGTTTGGATCTTGCTTATGGTATGGGACATAAGTAGGGTTTGGATCTTGAGTATGCTATGGAGTGTTGTGGTATGATTGTGATTTGTTTATGGTTAGCAAGGGGGTGCTAGATAGGTCTTGCTTGGAGCTTGGATCTAGCTATGGTTGGATGGTGAATACTTGAGGCCAGCTTGTTATCTATCTTTGTGTTTAAAGAGTAGGGACACAGGTGGAGGAGAGATCCTTGGAGGCTTGCAGATCCTTACTTGCAGGTGGAGGCATCCTAGTTTGGAGTTGGGAAGCATCTTGAAGCTTGCAGGTTGGTTGGAGGACATTTGGAGGCTCTACCTTGGATTTGGAGGACTTCCTCACCTCTACTTGTAAAAATAATATATCGGGCTTGGGTACTGCAAGCGGCTGGGTGAATAGGGCTGATGTAATCAAGTCCCCACTTCTCGAATGGTGCTTGAGCCAATTTAGGATGTAACGGCTCATAATTTGTCTTTGTTGGTCTACGCGCTCTCTAACATACATCGCATTGCTTGATATATACCTCAGTATCCTTGCGCATTGTTGGCCACCAACAGCCAGATTGTAGAATCTTGCATATCGTTACATCTGCTGCGAAGTGTCCGCCTCCCATTGCTTCATGCGAGAGAGACATGATCTGACTTGTCTCATGGGGCAGGATACAACAACAAATGATATTATCCGTCCCTCTTTGATATAGTTGGCCAGCAATCAGCTAATATGGACGAGCTTTAAGTACAAGTTTTTGTTGTTGCTCCTTGGATAGTGACCAATCTGGTTGGCCGTTCATCAAATACTCAACTATGTCTGCGGCCCAATCAGGTACAGCATCCACGTAAAATAAAGTAGCTTTTGGTAACACATCATCAGGCTGGGGATCCTTCTGTGTCAATTTGGTTCTTGATACATGATCCGCCATATAATGTTGCTTGCCCTTGAGTACCATATTCGAAAATCAAACTCGAGCAACAAGAATAACCATCTAGTGATTCTCCATGTATTGCAAGTTTTGTTGACTAGGTAGAGCAAAGGTTGATGATCAGTGTAGAATGCAAAGTAAGTGGCCACAAGATAATGGCGAAACTTCTTGACCGCAAATATCATTGACAAGGCTTCTCGCTTAGTCGTTGAATAGTTGATTTCAACATCGTTGAGCTGTCGACTGGCGAAGCAAATAGGAAAGTCTTTCTTGTACTCGTCTGGCTGGGTCAATACTGCTCCTATAGCATACTTTGATGCGTCAGTATGCACATGAAACTCAATTGTCCAATTGGGAGGCCGTAAGATTGGTGCAGATATAAGTGCTTCCTTCAGCTTTTGGAAAGCTCGTAGGGCTTCCTCCGTCCAAAGTGGATCAATTCTCAACTTGTAGATAGGACGTGCCAAATCCGCAAAGAATAGAATGAAGATTCGGTAGTAATTGGCATGTCCCATAAATACATAGCCTCCACGAATCGTTCTAGGGGGTGGAAGATCCATGATAATACGTATCTTAGACAAATCAGTGGCGATCCTGTGTCTAGATACAATATGGCACTAGATAAGACCATGTGTGACCCAAAATTGGCATTTCTCTGGGTTCAATGATATTTGAAATTTGCGGCATTGTATAAGCACTCTTTCCAACTTAGATAAGTGTTTATCATTAAATCCGTGCACGTAAAGATCATCGAGGAAAATCTCTAGGAATTTCTGCAAATAGTCTTTGAATGCCTTTTGCATGACGCGCTGAAAAGAGCTAGGGGCATTACAAAGACCAAATGGCATGACCTTGTAGGCATATGTACCCCATTCAGTAGCAAATGTAGTCTTGTGTTGATCCTCCTGTGCAATCTTCACTTGGTTGTAGCGACTAAAGCCATCCAAAAAACTTTAGGCTTCCACTCCAGCTACTCGATCCCAGACGCTTTCTGTGAACGGTATGGGAAAGTGATCCTTTTATGTCACAGCATTAAGTGCCTTTAGATTGACACAAATCCACATTTTGCCATTCTTCTTGGGAACAATGACTATGGGTGACACCCATTTTGTGTGTCCAATTTCATAAATGAAATCGACATCCATCAACTTCTGCAATTCTTGCTTGATTAGCTTGGTGTAGTTCGGGTTGCAGCGGTAATATCGGCTCACCTTTGGCGTTGCTCCTTCGACCAAAGGTATGGTGTGTTGGACTACAGACGATGGAATTCCTTTTAAATCTTTGTAAGACCACACAAAACAGTCTTTATACTCCATCAGTAACTTCTGCAGTTGGGTGAATTGTGAGGGCGTGAGTTGTGCTCCCACATGAACAATTTTGTCTTCATCTCCTGGCTCTGCTAGATTCATCGATTGAGTGCGAGCCGGTCCCTCGTAGACTTGTTCTTCTTTTTTCTGATTTGCATCAAGTTCCCGTTGCGCTTTCGACATCATGATCACCACGTCATCCAAGGTATAACTCTTGAAGTTTTTTGGCACATCATGGACTGGTGCCTTACTCGTTCCTTCCTTCAAAATGTTGATCTTTGCACGATTGGTGAGTGATATCTTGTGCATTGCTTCTGACATTCCTGAAGCTGATGTCGAAGCTTGGTCGGATGACCCTTGAGCATGCAATTCAGCAACTTTCTTTTGGCCTTGTATATTGTTGTTGGTTGTTGTTGCTTCTTTGCTCATTATCTTCTGTTGAGGCACTTTAACATTCACCACATGGTTCTCTTGAGTTCTACTATCCATTGGTGCACTATCTTGGTGATTGCTTGCAATTCTATGTGTAGAATGATCTATATTTGTTATTTTTGGATCCACACGTGTGAAATATAGTAGCTTGCTGGTTTTGTACGAACAACAATAGTACTTTTTCATTTCATTCAAGTTTGATCAAGTTCTATTGGTGTTTGCATCTCATTTTGTGTGTAGGTGAAATTGGTAGTGTATTTATTTTTCTAACCAAAGATCATTCAAGTAGATTGGATCTTAAGGATATGAACTCTTTCACATGGTATCAGAGCTTGTGTTTCAGGTTATGAAGGAGGAAATCAGATCTATCAATGATTTGGTGAAGATATCAAGTCTAGAGCATGCTAGAGAGGATTCTACATCAAAATCGAGTTTTTTGATTTTGTAGATTAGATCTTTTGTAAATCAAAACACTAAATAGGTCAATATACTTGTTCAATTTCTAGATTTGGAATAGTCAATTTTTTGTGATTTTGTCAAAACCCTAATTTTGATTGGATCTCTAGATAGTGAGGTTCCTGGACTTCATTTGAGTGTGTTTCAATCTTAGGAAGTGGCAAAACTCATTAGATTGAGGATAGATCATAGGTTGATCAAGATTTCATGATTCTATGTGTTGATTTGCTTGGATAAGTGCTAAAAGAGAATTTGTGAGATAAACTCAAATCTTGGTGATTTCTTTTGAAAGCATTTGTTGTTGTTCAAAGGAGTGTTTTGTGCATTGAAGCAGGTTGAAAGAGAAGATTGATAAATTTTACAGTTTTTAGGACAATAATGATTGTACTTTACAATCATAGAGAGTTATTGGTTGCTTAATCAATGAATCTATCAAGTTCTACACATTAGATCTTGATCTAGATTCACTACACTTGGATTTAGGCAAGAGCAATGGATCAACACATCATTTTTTAGTGAGAGCGGCTTCACACGTGTGGAGTACTGTCCACTGTACGGCCTGCACCTGAAACAACAAGTACAATGATACTAGATAGCAATCATGCATAAAAATCACAAGACAAATGACTAGAAATCTCACAAAAGTGTAGAGTGCAAAAGTCTCATCAATTTTCTTAGCAAAATGATGATCCTTTTATGGATCAAGTACATCCATGAGTCTGGTACAGTCCAGCAGGCCTTCACACGTGTGAAGAGTGCCACATCACTCATATCTATCCATTTGATCCATCCTTGATCCTTATCCAATAGTTGACCTTCTAGAATATGACTAAAATCCAAAAAGCTAGTCTCCTAGAATATAGGAATATTCCCTACAAAATAGGATCTAAGGAAAATGGTCAACTCTTATCTTCTAGTACTCTATACACACATGTGAACATCCACTTGCCATGTGGGAGCATTTACTCATGCACATGCAAGGAAAAGCTAATTTGTAGGTGACTAGTCAACTTGACTAAAAACTAGTCATTTCATGTTCACACTAACTAGAATGATACAAAATCAATTTGGATATATACAAACATGAAAAGTACATCCTTTCACACATGGGAACATGCTCCACACGTGTGAAATCATATCATCAACATATTCTAATGTTTGATCAATATTTACATGAACCAATGTCAAGTGAGAAGTGACAATTTTCAACACTCCTCCTCACTTCTAACTTGGCAAATCTAGTGTACATCTATCTACAATTCCAAGAGCATATCTTAACTTAAAAAATGGATCTTTGGACAATGGTTTGGTTAAGATATCAGCTATGCATTCGGATGATGGTACATGATGTAGTTGCACTTCCTTGGATTGTACCTTCTCCCTCACAAAGTGGTGAGCTATCTCAATATGCTTTGTTCTAGCATGGAAGATAGGATTTGAAGCAATTTGTTGAGAAGCTTGATTGTCACAAAATATGTAAGGGATCTCCTCGGCCTCTAGCACATGTAGTTCCATCAAGAGTCTTCTTAGCCATAAGAGCTCTTTGGTTGTTGAAGTCAATGCCTTGTACTCGGCTTCACAAGAAGATAGTGAGATTGTATCTTGCTTTTTGGAAAGCCAAGATATCACTCCTCCACAAAGAAATGTTGCAAATGCACTAATGGACTTCCTATCCATCTTGTCACCTGCAAAATCTGAATCCGAGTAGGCTCTCAAGTGCAAGTTAGATCCTTCATAAAGTATACCAAAAAATCTAGTACTAGAAACATATCTAAGTACTCTCTTGGCACTTTTCCAATGATGAATTAAAGGAGCTTGCATACTTTGACTCAACTTGCTTACACAAAAACTTAAGTCAGGTCTAGTGATGGTTAAATAGATTAGAGAGCCTATAAGCTTCCTAAAGAGAGTGATGTCCTCAAAGGATGCTTCATCACCTTCATTAGTTGCTTTCACAACATGCTCCATAGGGGTGTCAATCCCCTTACAATCTTTCATACCAAATCTTTCAAGAATGGAAGTAGCATACTTAGATTGACTTATGAAAGTACAATTGCTACTTCTAGACACTTCTATCCCAAGTATAAACTTTAGGAAGCCTAGATCTACCATCTTGAACTCACTAGATAAGTCAACTTTTACTTTGCCTATGGCATCATCATCATTTCCTGTCATAATGATGTCATCAACATAAAGAACCAAAATGATGATCTTTCCTTCATTACATTTGAAATATAAAGAAGGTTCATAAGCACTAAGTACAAAGCCAAGGGAATAGAGAAAATCATGCAACCTAGAGTACCAAGCTCTAGGTGCTTGCTTCAAGCCATATAGGCTCTTCCTTAAGTAGCACACCTTTTGCTCCTCACCAATCTTGATGAAGCCCTCGGGTTGCATCATGTAGATTTCCTCTTCTAAGAAGCCATTCAAGAAGGCATTTGTCACATCCATTTGGTAGAGATCCCATTTGAACAAAGTAGCAATGCAAATGATTAATCTAATAGTTACAAGCTTAGCTACAGGTGCAAATGTTTCTTCATAATCCAATCCTTTTATTTGAAGAAATCCCTTAGCAACAAGCCTAGCTTTGTATTTACTAATAGATCCATCTTGATTGTACTTAATTCTATAAATCCACTTACATGCAAGTGGTTTCTTTCCTCTTGGAAGATTTACAAGATTCCAAGTATGATTTTCTTCTAATGCATCATACTCTACTTGCATTGCATCTCTCCAAACTTTAGATTTACATGCTTCTTCAAAAGATGATGGTTCTTCAATCAATGTAGCTAAAAAAGAGTAAGAGGTAGAAGATGTAGAGCCTTCCTTTTGCTTTCCCTTGTCCACATAGGTAAGCCTTGAGGGCTCGGCCTTGCTCCTTGATGATCTTCTTGGCCCCTTTTGACTTGGATCCAAATCTCCATCCTCGGGTTTGTCATGATCCTCCTCGGGTTTGTCAAGATCCTCCTCGGATTTGTCAAGATCTTCAATGCACAATGGGTTAGATCCATTTGACAAGCTCTTAGCAAATTGTGACTCATCAAAAAGTACATCCTTGCTTACCTTTACTTTCTTGGATGTAGGATCATATATCCTATATCCCTTGCTATTTTCTCCATAGCCAACAAAGATTCCTTTGAAGGAGGTAGCATCTTCTTTCCTTCTAGTCTCCAAAGGAATGTGTACATAACAAGTACATCCAAAGATCTTAAAATATTTTACATTGGGTTTCTTATCAAACAAGGCTTGATAAGGTGAGATCCCATCTATAGCACTACTAGGAAGTCTATTACACAAATAATTAGCACATGTTATGGCTTCTCCCCAAAATGAGATGGGAAGTGATGCATCAAGCCTCAAGGACTTTGCACACTCACATAGACTCCTATTTTTCCTCTCGGCCACCCCATTTTGTTGAGGGGTGTAGGAACAAGTGTATTGTAACTTAATACCATTGATCTCACAAAAGTCTTTCATTTTATTGGAGGTGTACTCTCCTCCATTATCACATCTTAGTGCTTTGATAGAAGTACTAAGTTGTTTCTCTACTAGAGACTTGAACTTAATGAAAGCTTCATAAACAAGATTTTTCTTTGATAGTAACTCAATCCATGTGAATCTAGTACAATCATCTATAAAAGTTACATACATCAAGGCACCTCCATTACTTGCATGTGAAAAACTATGTACATCAGAATGTATGAGATCCAAGGGAGAGAGAGATCTTGATGAAGATTTCTTGTAAGAAGATTTGTGTGACTTTGCAAGGCCACATGCCTCACACATTTTTCCACACTTCTTGAAAGCTCTTGGTAGGCCGAGAGCTAGTTCCTTGCTTGCCATTGACTCCATAGATTGAAGATTAGGATGGCCTAATCTCTTATGCCAAAGCTCCACTTGAGTTAGCTCCTCCCTAGCCAAGTTCACACTTTCACTTGCAACATTAGCATCCAACTTGAAAAGTCTACCTTGCTTAATGCCACTAGCTATGCACTTATCATTTTTCAAGATGGAACAAACTCCATTCTTGAAATGTACATCTAGTCCATTGTCCATTAATTGTCCTACACTAAGCAAGTTTCTTGAAATGGTAGGAACATACAAAACATTATCTAGATCTATCCTTTTAGATGTGCCTAAACAAAGAGGTATAGATCCTATGCCATCTATCTTGCATGCTTGATCACTAGCAGTGTATATTGACTTCTTAGAGTCATTACAAGATAGAAGAGTAGAAAAATAATGCTTGTTAAAGGACATGTGGGAACTAGCCCCACTATCTATCCACCATGTGTCTTGACTTGAAGTTGGTGTAGATGCAACCATTAAGGATGTGTTGAATCCATCCTCATATTCTTCCTCTTGAGCAATGTTCCCTTGATCTCCTTTGGCTTGTTGATTCTTCTTCAAGTAGCATTCTGAGGCAAAGTGTCCTTTCTTTCCACAAAAGAAACACTTTAGTTTTGCCTTGTTCTTCACTTTGCCTTTGGAGGTAGATCCTCCATTCTTCATCTCGGCCTCCTTGCCTTGATTTTTCTTGAATGGATTTTGCTTTTTCTTGCCTTTAGATGTAAAGTTAGCTTTCTCCTCTCCTCCATTAAGTGACATGCTATCCATTCTTGTCTTGAGGTGTAGAAGCCTACTCTCCTCGGCCACAAGAACATTGTGCAACTTTTCAATGGATGGAAGAGAGTCTTGAATGGCAAATGATTGGACTAAGTTGGTAAACTCATCACTTAGACCATTCAAAATGATTTGTACTAGTTCTTGATCTTGGATCTTCTCTCCTATTGCACTTAACTCCTTGTTAAGAGATTTGATCCTAAGAACATACTCTTGTCCACTCTCTCCACTTCCTTTCATGCTTTGGAAAACTTGATTTCTTAGCATGAGGATTCTTGAAGTATTGTTGGATTCATAAATGCTCTTTAATGAATCCCAAGCCTCTTTGGATGAGGTACAAGAAGACACCTCTTTCAAGAGGTCATTGCATACATTTAACTTTATGCAATGTAGAGCTAATCTTGCTCTCTTCTTGTATTTGGCTTGTTCTTGGGGAGTTTGAGGCTCTTCCTCTACTCCTTGAACTATGTCATATAGATCATGGATCACTAGGAGTGATTCCATTCTCACTTTCCAAATGGAATAATTTGTGGAAGTGAGTCTCTCACTTGGTTCCATCAAATATCCACCCATGGATGACATTTTAGAATGAATGCTCTTTTAAAAATCACAAAGATTTTTGAATTTTAAAAGATCTATGAAGTGGCCTAAAGCTTACTAGAATGCCTATAGGCTTGTCTCTATCAAACTAACACACAAGCTTGAATGATACTCAAAGATCTTACCAAAAATTTCTAGCTTTCACTCTCACAAAAAAAAATTGCTTTACACTTTTCTTAGAGATTTCACTTCAACTAAGGATCTGAACAAATCAGCCTCTTAGATCTGATCTTAGACTCTAAAAAGAAATGCTTCAATGATCCAAAACACTATTTGGTCATAGGCATTAGTTAGAATGAATCTAGATCAATACTATGCTTCAAAAAGCACCAAAAATGAACTAGTATTGTGATTTTGGGACCAAAAAACACAAAGTAACTTGAATTGAAAGTTGCTGTACGGTTTCACACGTGTGAAAAGTACATACACAGCCTCCAAGTCGTTTTGATCCAAATGATTACAAGCTATCACTCTAGAAGAACTCGCCCTCACTAGTATTGGCCAAAAAACAAATTTTGCCAATGATCTTTACAAGATTTATGATTCAATGATCACTCTCTTACTTAGCTCTGATACCATGATAAATTTTACAGTTTTTAGGACAATAATGATTGTACTTTACAATCATAGAGAGTTATTGGTTGCTTAATCAATGAATCTATCAAGTTCTACACATTAGATCTTGATCTAGATTCACTACACTTGGATTTAAGCAAGAGCAATGGATCAACACATCATTTTTTAGTGAGAGCGGCTTCACACGTGTGGAGTACTGTCCACTGTACGGCCTGCACCTGAAACAACAAGTACAATGATACTAGATAGCAATCATGCATAAAAATCACAAGACAAATGACTAGAAATCTCACAAAAGTGTAGAGTGCAAAAGTCTCATCAATTTTCTTAGCAAAATGATGATCCTTTTATGGATCAAGTACATCCATGAGTCTGGTACAGTCCAGCAGGCCTTCACACGTGTGAAGAGTGCCACATCACTCATATCTATCCATTTGATCCATCCTTGATCCTTATCCAATAGTTGACCTTCTAGAATATGACTAAAATCCAAAAAGCTAGTCTCCTAGAATATAGGAATATTCCCTACAAAATAGGATCTAAGGAAAATGGTCAACTCTTATCTTCTAGTACTCTATACACACATGTGAACATCCACTTGCCATGTGGGAGCATTTACTCATGCACATGCAAGGAAAAGCTAATTTGTAGGTGACTAGTCAACTTGACTAAAAACTAGTCATTTCATGTTCACACTAACTAGAATGATACAAAATCAATTTGGATATATACAAACATGAAAAGTACATCCTTTCACACATGGGAACATGCTCCACACGTGTGAAATCATATCATCAACATATTCTAATGTTTGATCAATATTTACATGAACCAATGTCAAGTGAGAAGTGACAATTTTCAACAAAGATCAGGTCATTGCTACATGGCAACCTCAATTGGAGTCATGCTGGAAGCCAATGATAGGCTTACCTCAAGTAACTATTCATTGTGGAAAGTGAGGATGGAGTCACTTCTTGAGATGAATGATGTTTTAAAAATTGTTGTAGGTTTGGAGGAGAGACCAACAACACAACAAGATCAAGTGAGGTATGACAAGAGGGCCAATAAGGCTCTACACATGATAAAGATGAATGTTACCAATGAACTTTTCAAGGAAGTTGGTAAGTGCACATCATCTTTGGAAGCTTGGAATTCATTGAAGAAACTTTATGAATCCAAGTCTACTTCTAGAGTGTTGACTCTAAGAAGACAAATCTTTTCTTGTTTGCAAAAGAATGAAGAAAGTCCAAGTACTTTTGTTTTGAGAATGAAAGCATTGAATGATGAGTTAGCTTGCATAGATGAAAGCATTAAGGAAGGAGAGCTTATTCAAGTGATTCTTAATGGCTTGTTGGATGCTCACGCTAACATTGTTCAAAGTATTGCTATTTAAAATACTTTGCCAAGTTTGATGGATCTTCATGAGATCTTGATCAATGAGGAATATAGGCTTCAAGCAAGAGGTGGATCTACATTGACACTTCAAGAGGATGCTATGTTCACAAAGTGAAAATTAAAGGGAAAAACCAAAAGTAAGTGGTCCAAAGGGCAAGATCAAGTGGATGCTTCTTCAAGTGGCAAAAACAAGGATAGATCAAAGCTCAAGCGCTTCTATTGTGGCATCAAAGGACACTATGCAAGTGAGTGCTTCAAGAAGAAGAGAGATCAAGGAGACAAACAAGGTAATCTTACTCTTGATGAGGATGGTTTGGATGTTCAAGATGCAAATGATGATGCCTTTGTGATGTCTTCATGTATGCTTGCTAATGACGAAGATCTAGATCCTTGGTGGATTGATAGTGGAGCAAGTTCACACATGACCTTTCACAAAGAGTACTTCACTTCTTTGTTGGCATATGGAGATGACAAGAGGGTGATCTACACGGCCAATGATGGTGAGTGTGCAATCAAAGGGATTGGCACAGTTCCTATTTCTCTCTGTACAAATAGGAATGCTCATTTGGAGGATGTCTTGTTTATTCCATCTATTACCAAGATTTTGCTTAGTGTGAGTCAAATGCTAAGTAAGGGCCTCAAGGTGGAGTTTGATGGAGATGCTTGTTTGATCAAAAGGAAGGATGTCTTGATTTGAAAAGGTAAAAGGCAAGGGAAGTTTTTCAATCTTGATGCTTGTGTTATTTCTATTCAAGAGGTTTGGCACAAAAGGATGGGACAGCTCAACTTCAAGTCATTGGAGGTAATGGCAAGGAAGAAGGTTGTGATTGGTCTTCCAAGTTCCTTAAGTAATGACAAGCATGTTTGTGAGTCTTGTGCTTTGTCTAAGTCACATAGACTACCTTATACTAGATCTATTTCTAGATCTACAAAGCCTTTTCAACTTGTACATTCAGATATTCATGGATTTACTACAATTAGCAATAGTGGAACTAAGATGTGTGTAACACTCATTGATGGTTTTAGTAGATTTTGTTGGATCTATCTACTAAAGAGCAAGGATAAAGTGTATGATGTCTTTGTCAAGTTCAAGACAAGGGAGAACCAATTTTCCACAAAGATCAAGTGCTTGAGAGGTGACAATGGTGGTGAGTACATATCTAACAAGTTCAAGGCCTCTTGTGATGAGCATGGGATCAAGAGGGAGTATACACCATCAAGGACCCCATAGCAAAATGGAGTGGCTGAAAGGAAGAATAGGACTTTATGTGAAAGTGCTGAAGCTATGAGGTTAAGTGCTAATCTTGACAAACCATTTTGGGATCAAGCTTTGTTGTGTGCCAATTTCTTGTGCAATATGTGGTTAAGTGCTATTTTGGATGGAAGGACACCTTTTGAGATGCTATTCAAGAGGAGGCCGAGTGTCAACTTTCTAAGAACCTTTGGATGCAAATGCTATGTCAACATTACTCTTGATGATAGAACCAAGGAGGATCCATCTTCAACAAGAGGTATTTTTGTTGGATATAGGAGCTGAGTAAAGCCTATAAGGTTTACATTCCTTCTACTAACAAAGTGATTGTTGGTAGAGATGTCATTTTTTATGAGGGGAACATTCCAAAGGTATCTTCAAGCATGATTGATGGTAGAGTGGATAAATCTAACATTCTTGATGCTGATGAGAAGGATCCTACTTTGGATGGTGGTGATGATGGACCTTCATCAAGTCAAAAGCCAAGGAGAACATCAAGAGAAAGACAAGTACCTTCAAGGCTCACATATGATCAAAAGGGTAAGCAAGTAGTTTTTGAAAATTATGTTGCTTTCCTAACCTCTTTGGACGAGCCTACAAGTGTAGATCAAGCAAGTAAAGAAGAGGAGTGGATCCAAGCAATGGATCTTGAGTATCAAGCTCTTATGAAGAATGGAACATGGAGATTGGTGGAGCTGCCTAAGGACAATAAAGCTATTGGATGCAAATGGATCTTCAAGGTGAAGACAAACCAAGATGGATCTATCAACAAGTACAAGGCAAGGTTAGTGGCAAAAGGATACGCTCAACCACAAGGGATTGACCATATCATGAGACCTTTGCACCTGTGGCAAAGATGGTAAGCATTCGAGTCATCATTTCACTTGCTACACTTTATGGATGGGATCTATGGCAAATGGACATTTCAAATGCATTCTTGAATGGTGATCTTGAGGAGGAAGTGTACATGGAGGAGCCCAAGAGCTACATTTCATCAACAAAGCCAAATCATGTGTGTCTTCTACAAAAGAGTTTGTATGGCCTTAAGCAAGCACCAAGGAGTTGGTATGCTAAGCTTAACACTTTTTTACTCTCTCAAGGCTTTGTTATGAGTGAGTATGATCATTCACTTTATTATATATTTGATGGAAATGATGTTACCATCTTGCTAATCTATGTGGATGATATCATCTTGAGTGGTGGAGACAATCAAGATGTGGAGGATATCAAGAATGTTTTTAAGAAGGAGTTTGAGGTTTATGATCTTGGTAATTTGCATTACATTTTAGGAATAGATGTCATTAGATCTTCTCAATCTACTTCTATTTGTCAAGAGAAGTATGCTAATTCTATTCTAGAAAGATTTCATATGGTAGATGCAAAAGCTATTGATACACCTATGGAGTCTAATGTAAAGCTAACTATACGAGGTAATGAGAGATCCTTCGAAGACATTACTCTCTATAGGAATCTAGTTGGTTCACTCATCTATCTAGCCATTACTAGACCTGATCTAAGTCATTGTGTTGGAAGATTGAGTCAATTCATGCAAGATCCTAGTGAGGAGCATTGGAAGCTAGGAAAGCGAGTTTTGAGGTACATCATTGGAACATATCACCTAATCTTTTTGGATTTTAAGATTCGGACTATGCTGGAGATGTAATGGATAGGAAATCCATTAATTCTTATTGTATTTTCATAGGTGATGGAGCTATATCATGGATGTCAAAGAAACAAGCCACTATCTCATTGTCATCTGGTGAGGCCGAGTACAAAGCTCTTACACATTGCACAAAGGAGATGGTATGAATCAAGAGGATGATCAAGGATCTTCACTTGCTGTATTTTTCAGAGAGACCAATCATCTTTTGTGACAATAAATCAGCCCAAAGAATAGCATCCAATCCTATCTTTCGTGCTAGGAGCAAGCATATTGAGATACAATATCACTTTGTGAGGGAGCGAGTCATTGCAAAGGAGGTGGAGCTTCAACATGTGTCTTCAAGGGAATGTGTAGCTGATACTTCACCAAAGCATTGGGAAAAGACTTGTTCATGAAGCATAGGACTTCACATGGAGTATTATCAAAGTCTATGCTAAAACTAGTTGAAGAGGGAGTGTGAAAGATTCAACTAGTTTCATCACATTTTGCAATATTTTCATATTTGGCATATTGAGGCCAAAACTTGTTTTAGAATTAGAGGTTAACTTTTGAAAGTTCATTAGTCTAAATTTTATTTGAATAAAAACTTTTTGAAAGTGTGGGATAGTTAGAATGCGCGTTTGAGTAGATTCAATTATAATAGTTGGGTACATTGAATCTAGACCCAAAATTAGTAGGGTTAGCATTTTGGTGGGAAAGCCAAGTGACCAAATAAGGTTTGGACATGTTATAAAAGGAAGTAACTCGGGGAGAGAGCAATCTTCTCTCTTCTCTATCTCCTTTCATGCTTATACATGGTTCTCTTGGGTTCTACTATCCATTGGTGCACTATCTTGGTGATTGCTTGCAATTCTATGTGTAGAATGATATATATTTGTTATTTTTGGATCCACACGTGTGAAATAAAGTAGCTTTCTAGTTTTTTACGGACAAGAATAGTATTTTTTTATTTCATTCAAGTTGATCAAGTTCTATTGGTTTTTGCATCTCATTTTCTGTGTATATGGTGATTTTTCTACATTGGTGAGATTGGTAGTGTATTTCTCTTTTTAACCAAAGATCATTCAAGTAGATTGGATCTTAAGGATCTGAAATCTTTCACAGTAGGTACGGTACACACTGGAGTATAAGCCTGCAGGAGCACTACAGAAGCCGTTAAATGCATTGGCAGAGCACATCAAGCACTTCCACACAAACGCTACCGCCCTCCCAGAAGCCCTCTGCTTCGTCTATAACGAACTCCACACTCTCTACTATGACTGCCACCAATATCACCCTGCCACCCTCATCATCTGCTATAACACGGCCATGGCACACTATAATGCCAATGACCAAGATCCATCCATTTGCCACCCTTGTTCCATTTCTGACTTTCCGTTCATCGAATCCACTTCCACCATCAGCTCCAACTTACATTCCCTCATTTCGACCTCCAAACTAGCGGAGACCACATCTTTGACCAGGATCTTCAGTGCGTTGCACAGATTGAAACCACCACCTCCACCTTCCAAATTGACTCAAACATGTCTGAGCTCGAGCTCACCACACCACCACATGCCCCCTCGCACTACATTGTCTCATGTCACCTCTCTACTACTTATCATTTCATTGTCTCTCAAAACTGATCTTCCATCTACCTCCACAATTTTTCCTTGCATTGACGAGACTTGTAGTGACCCTAAGGCTGTGCATCAACACTGGTACTAAAATATTTTCTTGATACCTGATTTAGAGTAGCCGACCCTCTTCGTCTAGAAATATCCATATGTCATGACAAGAGGCGGCTACAAATTGCCAAGAAAGCTAGATGAGCTCCTGAAACTAACATCGGCCAATGTCCTAGCCATTCTTCATCCTCAACTTGCACCAAAAAGGACAGAATATGTTTTATCATTAGAAAATATAAGGGAAACGTTGATGCAACCATTTCGTAGTAAGTGGTGCATTCGACAAATCACCTACAAAGAATGTGAAGACTTGTGACTAGGTGTGTCGAGAAAACGAGGAGCTGACAAGCATAATCAATTATTGTAGATGTTCAAATGTTTTTTTTCATAGACGAGAAATGTCGAACGCAATGTTTGATATTTTGGAGGAACCCAAATTGCACTTCAAACCCACGGTGGATGGTAAAGTTGTATGCATAAAAGCATACCGGAACCTGTTGGGAATCTCCCATGGAATGTTTTGGCAAGTAATTGTTGAGGCACATTATTCTATTGTATACAAGTTTCATGGAAACAACAGCACATTCAAGCAACGTGGACATTCTTCAAAACGGCTGGTCGTAATGCGTTGCCTCAACCACATCTACAACAGTCAAGATCCCATCATGAGCAATCTTTGTGTCTTATCATTTATGGAATAGATCCAAATACAACAACATTATCCCATTTCAATAAGACTCCTCCCATATTAGAGAGCAATCGATTTTTAAAACACATGTTTTTGGGGTATTGGTTCATGGAATCAAGTTGTTCTATGGTGTTTGGATTGATACCTTGCATGATCATGATAGCAATCAAGTTGTCACATCAATAATGCAAGCAATAAGAAAGGTACAAGCATCACATGGTAACTCACCTCCAATCTTACAATTTCAAGCTGACAACTGTTGGAGGGAGAACAAGAATAAATTTATTTTTGGTCTTTGTTGTATGTTAGTGGCACATAGCCTCTTCCGAAAGATAGAAATGAAATTTCTTTTGGTTGGCCACACACATGAAGACATAGATCAGGTTTTCAGTGTCATATCCAGGGCTTTGAAGTCCAAATCAGTTCATACAATGCCAGATATGCTAGTACAAATTGGTGGAAAGATAGGTGGCGGTTGTATCAAAAATACTGAAGTAGAAATATTGGAACAAATGGTAGACTGGAAACAATTTATAGATCCTTGTATTGCTCAAGGAAATGATGGCTTAGAAGGACACACCAATCCTCACTATTTTTGTTTTCATATGATGAATGATGAGCCAACCATGCAATGGAAATACTATTCTAATGATGGACACAACGATGGAGTGAACCTTTCAAACTGTTGCAATGTGAACCTTCAAAATATGAAGCCATATTTCTAGCATCCATGAAGGATTTTGATCCAAATGAAATGAAAGGAATAATGTCCTTTATTGATTATTTGCGATTCATGAGCAAGAAGTTTTTAGAATACAAGGATCACAATGATGCATGTGTGGTTGAAACAGCAAAACTTGTCGAATATCTTTCCAAACAAAAGATGTTGTCAGAATCAATATATAGCCAAGAGGTTTTTTGGCCACAATCCTTGCCAACCACTTTCGATTCATATGTATCAACTTCGATCACTGAGGTTGAAATGGATGTAGAGTTATTACCCAGGAGGTTTTGTGGATGAAAAGTTGATGCACCTCTGGTTGAATGCATCTCACATAGAGAAGTTGTGTTGGACAAGTTTGTTGCAATGCGGCCTGTAGATGAAGATGTTGTAGAGGGTTCCATACCTATTTGGGTGGCAAAAATTGTTGAAGTGAAGAAAAACTCAGAAGGCTTGGCCACAGAGTTTAAACCATTATGGTACAAACCAAAATCTAATCAAAGGCGTAGAAACCAGAGATAAGTTGACAACTCAAAGCTGTACAAAAATTTCTTAGAGAAAGAATGGATTCCAAACAACAACGGACCACAATATATGGATGTAGATACTGTTGTCCATGCATGGAAATCAAACGTGAAAAAAACAATTAAAGCACATACCTATACTGTGAAAAAATCAATATCTATTCCGGAAATATCAGTGGCACACATCAAAGAGTACTTGTCCAAATTTTTCAATGAATGTGCAGTTGATATTGATGAGTAGAGTTCATGATTGTAGTTGTAGAGTCATGGTTATAATCTTTGTGGCCATAAGTATAGGACTTGTAATGTTTTAGTGAGTGTTGGCAGATTTTGAATCTGCAACAAGTCCAAATTTGGCTTCAAAAGACGTGTTTAAAATACAATTCTTTTTGTAAATTCAGTTGTAAATCCAACTTGGCAATTTTGTAGAAAGCCAATTTTTTGTATGCTAGGGTGAGGCCATGTCACTCTATTATAAGTAAATCCTATTCCATGGCATGTGTATTGTAAGTCCATGAGGAATCATGATGTAGAAAGTTTAACGACTTTTAGAAATTCTAAAGGTTGGAAATAGTTTCTAATTCTCAACCTTTAGAATATTGAAATAGTTTACTAGTCTAAAAGGTTAAACTTCTACACTGTCTAGAATTGCACCAAAGTTGTGCATCTTTTGTAATAGTCTCTTGACTACTGTATGGCTTGGTCCAAGACCCAAGACCATTAATTATAAATATGAACCACCTTTAGTGGCAAATGACACATTGTGATTAAATTTTTATGAGAGTTCTTATAATACAACTTGAAAGTAGTATATGATTCAGTGATGTTTATGTTTCTTTTAAATGTGATTATGTTTATGTTTCTTTTAAATGTGATTATGTTTATGTTTCTTTTAAATGTGATTATGTTTATGTTTCTTTTAAATATCAATGTTTATATTTAAAGGTTGTCTATGTTATTCGGATCGACACTAATTTTAGACATGATTATATCTGATTTTTCAAAAACATCCACGATAACCCCTTTGATCTAACAATTGGAATGCTAACTTCATTTGAATTATAAGTTCAGTATATATGATACTCAAGAACCAAATTGATTTGGGATTTAAAATTATATTAGATGCTCATAGCTATTGGAAAAAAGCATCAATAAATTTTTGAAATTAAATTGTGATTCGTTGATCAAATTTGTCCTAAGACCCTTAGCCTTAGCCATTGGCCCTTGGCACTTAGCCGTTAGTCCTTTGTCGTTGGTCGTTAACTGTTGGCCCTTGGCCCTTACTCGTTAGTCCTTGGTCCTTCACCCATCGCCCTTGGCCATTCGGTCTTAGTCATTGGGCTCTTCTTACATTTTATATATATATATTTTTTTGACTTTTTATTATTCATTTTTTAATTTTTAGATTTGTTATATATATTTTTTGACTTATTATAATTTATTTTTTAATTTCTTAATTTTTTAATTTATTCTATAGTTTTCTGACTTCTGTTATTTATTATTAATTTTATTATTATTATTTTTCTAGTTTTTTGTATTTTTTAGGTTTTGACAATATATTTATGCTTTTTACTTCTTTTTTTTTCTTTTAAATAATGTAAAATGGATGGATGGATGATAAAAAATAGATTTATTATATAATATTTTTATTCATTTTGTAATTTTGATTTATTTATTTCTTAAAAAATTTAAATTTCTTTTTTAATGTTTCGATTTATTTTTTGAATTATATATATATATATATATCATAGTGGCACGTGGTACCGCCATTATGGTATCGCGGTACCATAATGGTGGTACCGCCATCATGGTGCCGGTGCTTTCAACTACAGAATGTGTTTGACAACTAAATAATGCACTTCTCAGTTTAGTAGTCACTAGTTAACCGTGAGCTCAGTTCTGTAAGGCCCCCATTATGAGGAGAAGCCATTACTGAGCACTGTTGTTAGTATAGGGTCTACTGTGAGACCATGATGGTTTTGAGATGGCTAGATTACGCATGACATTTTTCTAGACTATATATAAAAGCTTAAATTACTCTTTTTCTCAACAACAATTGTGGGCAAGGTTTTTTTTTTCAATAGGTCCCCATTTAAAACCCACAAAAAAAAATAAGCTTAAAATAAGAAATGCAGACGGTGCTGACATGTGGCATACAATTTATCTCATAATCAACCTTGGAAAGTGACAAAAGTAAACATAAATAGGAGGGTCTTGAATCCAAATTTCAGTTTGGTTTTTAGAATTTATATTTTTATATTCTAAATTTATGTTGTCATATTCTATCAAAACTTCAAAAAAAAATAAAAACAAACTTTTAAATTGGTTGGCCCCCTCCATCTACCGAGGCGGATGGACCTTAAGATTAAAAAAAAAATTATTTGGAGCCAATTCTGAATTTTTTTTAAATTTAGAATTAAACTATTTTGGGGGGTCCATCCGCTACGGCGGAGAGATCTTGAGAAAAAAAAAATCTACAATTCTTTCTTTTGTAATAATATTCTCATTTTCTTGGAAAGCTTAAAATTTGGTCTGAGTGGAGGTTGACGGATGGACCATGAGAATTTAATTTTTCTAAAATTTTTGAAATTTTTTATTTTTTTTATAACAATATTTTCATTTTCCCTTGAAAAACTTGAAATTTGTTCTGAGTGGGAGAGAGGTCCATAGACTTTGAGATTTTTTTTTTTAAATGTATTTTTTTGAGAAAATAAAATTTTTTAATTTTTTTTTTTACAAAAAACATATTTATGAAAAAATAGTATTTTCATTTTCCCTTGGAAAACATGAAATTTGTTCCAAGTGGAGGTCCATTGAAAAAATATATTTATGATAAAACAATATTTTCATTTTCTTTTGGAAAGCTTGAAATTTATTATGAGTGGGGGTCCATCCGTCTCGATAGATGGACTTTGAGAAATTTATTTTTTAATTTTTTTTTTTTGACAATTTATTTAATAAAAAAAAAATTTATACCCACATGTCTAGGTCATCAAATTGAATGCATAGTGTAGTACACTTCCACACAGAATAGGCGCACACCGTTGAGCATCAAAGCATAGCTGTTCACAACACAAAACTCAATTCTTGGACATGGTATCAGAGTAGAGTCATTAGATACACATTATAGCTACTACAATTCAGACTATGTTGCAATCAATCTTGATGACGCAAATTATCGCATATGGAAGTTCAAAATCAAAAAGCTTCTAAAAGACGAAGGGATATGGTTAGTGACTGATCTCACAGAACAAAAGCCTCTAGAGGAAGACCCAAGGAGAGCAGAATGAATAAGGAAAGATGAATGTGCAATGACAATTATCGTATCCTCAATAAATGAAAAAATCCTCATGTAGATTGAAGATTGCGAAAGCATCCATGAAACGTGGGAGAAACTAAAACAGAAGGACGAAGTGAGGATAGTCGCATCGGTCATGCACCTCCACAATCAACTACAACTTGCGATGGGATGACAACGACCTAGATCGGCAAGTTGACAAGATCAAAATGATCTTCGCTCAGCTCTCTGCATCTGGACAGAAGCATCAAGTTCTAGGACCCGAACAGCTAATGTACTTCATGAAATCTCTATCTTCATCCTACCAGCCTCTGAGAATGCTCATCTTGAGCTTACCTAAGATGGCATTTGAAAGAGCAGTCAGTCTTGTTGCGAATGAAAGGCTAATGAGAGATGAAGGAGAAATGAAGAAATACAAAAACAAGCCCAAGATCGACAAGACTCAAACGAAGTCTTCGACAAGAGAAAACTACAACAAAGATACTTCTACCTGCGATCACTGTCACAAATCGAGACACGCAGCAGACATATGTTAGTTCAACCTGACAATACCTTACACACACTACAAGAAGAAAGGTCATTCAACATATGAATGCTAGCATAACCCATCGAAGAATGTTGAGAAGTGTGACAATGCCTTCACGATATTTGATGAAGAGTCAACCAGCTATATAAAGCATGACTACGATATAGTGATCGACTCAGGAGCTACATCACACATAACCTGCAACAAGAACATCTTGATCAACTACAAAACACTCGCCAATGCAAGAACAATGATATTTGATGATGAAAATAGACACGATGTCGTGTCGTAATATACCAACATAAAATTGCTAGAGTTGTGTAGTATTTATGTCGTTGCCCAAGGAAATAACATTTAAAAGCTGTTTAATTGGAACAGTCTTGACTTATTTCCAATGGAATGGAGTCGTGTGTTCATCTGGTTGTCAACAAACATTTAATAAGTAACCAGTATTACTTTTGTTGTGGGTGTGTGATGATGACAAATTCAGAGCAACAATCTTCTTCTATCAAACCAAATGAAAAGTGTTTTATAAGTGAAAGGCTATCAAAGTAGTATGGATGAACTACACTCTGGCTGATTAAGTTGTCAGCAAGGATTTGTGTTATCTTCGATGCAGACGTGTACGAACAGACAAATTGTTAATCTTATTCTTGAACTAATGTATTTTAGACAGAAGTCCTCAACATTTAAAGTCCAGTCATAGTTAAAGAACTCAAATAGTTTGCGAATATGTTAGAAACATATATCTTCGTTACAAACACGAATATAGATCAGTAACTCAATTTCTTAGGCAGAGACTAGCATTTCACATGCACACATACTTCTCTATTAGTGACTATGGAAAACTGTACCAAAGTGATACGTTATTCAGGTGTCAGATACAAAGTATTCGTGCAGACAAGTAACCTAGTTTAAAGACAGTTCAGCAAACGACTGTAATGAACTATTGTAACTATCTGACCAAGGGGTGATTTAAGTAATGCATAAGAAATTTCTAGTAGACTCGAACTCACTCACACTCAGCAGTGCGGAGAACAAGAATTAGAAGAAATAATCCTCGATGCTCTATTCACGATTTTAATCTCACAAATACAAGAACTCTCTCTCTCTCTCTCTCTCTCTCTCTCTCTCTCTCTCTCTCTCTCTCTCTCTCTCTCTCTCTCTCTCTCTCTCTCTCTCTCTCTCTCTCTCTCTCTCTCTCTCTCTCTCTCTCTCTCTCTCTCTCTCTCTCTCTCTCTCTCTCTCTCTCTCTCTCGGTGGTATCAGAATGAAGCATGTCTTTCTTTTATTACCTACGAAATGTGCAAACACACCTCTTGAGATTCCATGTGCGACGCTCCATTGACTAACTCTAATTATGAGTTATAAGTACATATAAATTACACCAATGAAGGTACGTTCACCAAGAGTTTAATTTACTCTAGCTTAAGGTAACGATATGATTCTAGTCACTTTGTATAATTGACTGGACTAAGGCTATTCCAGACATCGTTTCAGTTCTTGAGGTCTTGTCCTTTAGCAGAAGACAAGTCTTTAGCAGTTATATCAAAAATGATATAGGCATCTTCATAATATATAATTGTCCAGTGTATATCCTCATTTCCAAGTATATATTACCATATTGGAGTATATATACATTTTTTAACAAATACATGGCATCACATATCTCTCTCCTCAAATGTGAAACATCTTCGTGAACAAATAATCTTCGTTTCGATAATTGTTCATTCCTTAGAAAAGAATATTTTTGTGTCGTTGAATAAGTCTCCTTTTAAATCTTCATTAGGTCAAATGTAAAAATATTGCTTCAGTTGTTGAATATATGACTTATACTTGGTATTTCAGCACACCTCAAACATTGAATTGTCTTTGAACATCATCACATGATCATCATCACATAATCAGCAGCATAATATAGAAAAATAATTTGGAAAAGGTTTCATGTGTTGAGATCATCGTGTAATTTCTGTGCGATTTCCAAATCTTTTTGACACTTGAGCAATAAGATATCTTCTCTTGCTCTAGTGTATCTTCCGATAGGTAGATTGTCGTATGGTGACAACCTTATAGAAAGTAGAGTTCCATCAACAAGTTTCTGTACTAACTAGAAGTCTTCTTAAAAAAATTTCCTAAGTGTAATATGCTCGAACAAAGTGGATGAAAATTGAATAAACTTACACTTTACAAATAAATTCTGAATAAAAAATAATGTTTTAGCTATAAAAGTGCTGAACTACCAGAAAGTATATGTACAGAAGACTTTATATTCTCGAGATTTGACTCTATCATGTAGATTGTGCTTGATTTTTACAAAATAATTTGAAAAATTACACTCCCAGTCGGTGTAAATATTGTACAGCTCTGGGTATGCCATATTAATATTTAACAGCAGACCTGTGCCGTCGAATTCTTTAATATCTGCATGGCCTTTTGGTAAATATAGCTTGAACTCTGCATGTCGCCTCCAAAATTTTCATTTCGAATCGTTATGTTTCAAAAACTGGTACTCTTTTATCTGGATGTACTCTAACACATACATGAATGTTGAGCCTATATATAGTTCAATTGACCTGAATGGCAAAATTTTATATTTTTCTTGGAGTATGGCCCAACATAGACAACCCTTTTGCTCTATGCTAAGTTGGTCCCATAACTAGGGAAAATCTTCTTTTTCTCACTCTGTCTATTAGTCCTCGAATGCCATGCCTACTGAACCTGGTGGCATCAAATGATCGACATTTCATTGCAATTCAATGTTAAGATGACATGGAGTCCACTTCTAGAATCCTTCAGAAAAAATTTGAAAATGTTCTACACATACCTTCGATTGATTTTTTTCGATCGCTTTGCCTTAGGCTGCGCTTCAGCAACGTCCTGTCTGTGGATGTCTGCAGCGAGCTTCTGATTTCAAATTGTTGTTTAAGGTCTGCTACCTCCTTCTGAAGGTCCGACATCCTTATACAGACTTCTGCATACTCCAGATGGTCGGCCACCCCTATACAATTCTTGGTTGCATGGAGTTCTTTTGACAAATTCTCGATCTTTTTCAAGGCCTGCAGATATTCCTCATGTGCATCTGGCCCAGAGTTGATGGTTGTCTCTGTAGATAGTTTTTTTAGCTCGGCGAGTTCTTCTTCAACTGACATTTTGTCATTTTCGAGCGGAAGAAGAAACTCAACTCAAAAATTCTTGAGCATCTGGCCCTACAGAGACTGCCACTTCAAAGGATCAATCTGGATTAATCCAGAGTTGCTGCATAGCTACGAGGGAAATTTTGCCCTTATTCTCCTTGTAGTCTCATCATGCAATGTGGTCTACAGAGTAGTTTTTTCTATCTTGACCTTATTGAGCTCAGATTTTAAAGAATCAAAATTTTTCTACAATTTGCAAATTTGGCCTGAAGTGTCTTATTATTGTCTTGGAAAGCCTGGGCTTCCTGCATTGATTGTTGAAGCATGGGGCCCAAGGAGCGATTTCACACGATCAGTAATTTGTTATGATGCAACCTTCTCAACCAACATTTTAATGTTGCTAGTCATCTCGTTTGTATGATGGAACAACTATATCATACTATCTTGGATGTGCAGGTTATAAGCATGGAGTTTACCAACAATATCTTCGTCACCCAAGGAAAATTGATGGTACCACCTGTAAAGATTTTATTTGTCGTTCTCCTCTGTGTCCGTGGCTTCCTCATCAACCCCTTCGCCTTTGTCTTGCATTTAGGTGTCAGAGATGGTGTCTTCATCACATGTGGATGCGGGGCTCTTTGGCTTTTGAGAAGACCCGTCCCCAAGTGGGATGACTACCAAAGAGTCGACTTGTGAAGATGAACCTGGAAAAATCTGCATAGCAGCATCCGAAACAAATTCCTTCTGGACTACTACTATGTCGACCTCCATGGTTGCAGTAACTACTGGCTGGACTTGTGGAGCAGGATGCCGAAATGGTCACACAGTTGTGAGATATGTGCTCCCACTACAACAAGCTTCTTGTGTTGTACCCAGTGTAGAAATGCTTTGTAAGCAATGGTCCCAAAGCATACTGCTGGCCTACCAGGTATCCAAAATTCTGAACTGAGATGGTAGCATCAGCATCAGTGATGAACATCACTTGATTGGAGTACTTGTAGAAGAACTTTACCTGCGCATCTCTCAACATCGTGATTTTGTACCCTTTGCTTGGTACATAGCAGTTTCTCAAAAAAATGTTGTTTCATCAATGGAGTTCTTGGATGCCGTGTTGGCTGCGAGGGCTTCAAAGAACATAGCTTCATTAATTAGAAAGGTGGCATTGTGTAGAGTAACCTAGAAATCAGCATCCATCACTTTATGAATGGAGTGAACACACTCGGTGTTGATCTTTGATAGTACAATGGATGGGTCCACTTTTAAATTACTCAGTCTGCATTGATCCAGCATAGACTGAATTGAAGCAAGACGGATTGAAGTTCAGATTTTCCAATTGATAGCAGAGCTGGTTCTTGCAATCAAATCCATATTGCTCGACAAATTTGAAAGATAGAAAGCAAGAGCAATAGTAAATACGAGAGCTAGTGAGCGATGGAAAGCAAGAGCAGGTAAGCATAAAAGAGTGAGAGTAAAAAGAAAGTGTAAGGTGAAAATAGAAAGTAACAGTGTTAAACGATGATACAATGGAGACGATGATCACATGACAACTTGATTTGACACCTATTAATCTCATAAATAAAAGGCGGTATCTTTACTGTTTTTCGAGATGACTAAAAGATAATCTTAATTAGATTAAGACCATTAAAATTTAAAATATCAAGTCTATGTAGTCTTCTACGTAGTCATAAATGTGGACATAAATATGAATGAGATATGGTAACACGTGTGAGCGTAAACATTTAATAAAAAGGGTTTACCAAATCCAAAAATTAAATAATGAGTAAAATAATAAATAGCAAATATGTAATAAATATATAAATCAAAGAAATTTTTTTTTAGGGTAGATCATCAAAAGATACTTGAAAGATTCTCGAAAATTTTTTTCTCGAAATCCTTCGTTAAAGATAATATTTCTTCAGTCTAGAACCATTAATACGCGTTGGCAATAATTCACCTTCCAATGACTGAAGCTGGACAGAACCATTTTCAAATACTTCAATCACCTTGCATGGTCCCATCCATCTCATATGTAGCTTTTTAGAAAAATTTTGATGGCGACTGTCTTAGATTAAAGCATAATCATCAATCTTAAGATCAATAGTCTTGATATGAGTATCATGTTTTTTCTTTCGTTGTTCCTAAATTTTCTCTGTAACATCCTTCGAATTGTTTTGATCTTCGGACTGTTCTTCAATAGTAAGCAACCTTTCATTGATACAATCTGTATTTATTCATTGTGCTTGTATACGAAAAATGGGCACTTCGAATTCAATCGACAAAATTGGATGCATACCATATGTAAGAAAATAAGAAGTCTGTTTCATTGTAATCTTCTCCATGTTTCTATATGCCCAGAGTACTGAGGGTAGTTTTTTATCCCAGTTTGTAGCATGTGCAACAATGATCTTATTCAGGATCTTACATAGTATTCCATTCGCTCTCTCAGTCAACCCATTTGCTTTCGGATTATAAGGGGTCATCTTTTTGTGTTTAATTAGAAAATAAGTAGTCAGTAGTCCAATTGTATCATTAAGAAAATGAGTACCATGATCATTGAATAACTTAAGAGGACAACCATAATGTGTGATAATAGATTTGAATAAAAAAAATGCGATAGTTTTCACATCGTTTCGTTTTGTCGCTTTCGCTTCAACATTCTTTGTTGCATAATCCGTCGCAACCAAAATATGTTGACACTTAGTGTGTCGAGTTACTGGCTTTATTGGACCAACAAAGTCAATCCCTCACTTTTCAAATGGTGCAAGTGGTATGATTGGCATCAATGGCCAAATCATAGATTTGATTGATTTTCTACATCTTTGGCATGGATCACAAGATCAAATATAAGTAGCACCTTCTTAACTGATGATCTGTACCAAGCTTATATAGAATATTGTGAATAATGGTATAACGAGCTACTTTGTATTGAAATATTCTCTTCTTCTCCAAGTCATACCCGTCAGAATATATCTGATCTTTGAGATAAATAATAATATCAGAATATAAAGAATTCGTAAAAGATATCTCGAATAAATTTTCATTTGGAAAGTCATCATTCAATGGTTTTTCAATCCTTCCCATGCTAAGTTGTGAAAGATAATCAGCATTAGTATGATATTTTTCTTGATGAAGCCCAACTTGATAAGTGAACTCTTGTGGCAACAAAATCTAGCGAGCAATTCAGCCAAATAAATCAGATTTATTAACAAGATACTTTAAGGCATAATGATCAACATGGAATATAAAAGCATATCCCAGCAAATAATGTCAAAATTTCTTTACAGTAAAAATTATTCCAAGTGTTTTCTTTTCTATTGTCGAATAATTTTTTTCCGAGGAACTAAGCTAGCGACTAGCATAGTATATTGGATGATCTTTCTTTTGTTCGTCCTTCTGGCTTAAACACACACCAATAGCAAATGCTGACACATCAACATAACTATTGAATAGTATCATCCAATTAGGCGGTCTTAGAATTGGAACATTAATCAGCCTCCGCTTAAGTTCTTCAAATGCTTTGTGTTATTCTGTCGTCCAAATATAAACAACTTGCTTCTTGAGTAACTATGTAAGGGCTGCAACAAAATAGGCATGATTCTCGATAAATCTTAGATAATAACAACATGTCCTAAGAAACCTCTTAGTTCTCGTAGATTGGTTGGTATCAACAGATTTTTTATGACTTTGACTTTATCTTTGTCAACTTCAATTCCTCTGCTAGATATTCTATGCCCCAAACCTATACCTTCTCTCATACCGACAAAACATTTTTTGGGATGAAGGGACAAACAAGTGTCTCGACACCTCTACAATGCAGGTTTCAATTTATGAATATGAGACTTGATATTACTATAAACATAGAAATCATCAATGAAAATTTTGAGAAATATTCTTAGGAACGTAGCAAAAATTAGCAGCATTATTCTCTAGAAAGTAGCTGGTGCATTACAAAGACCAAAGGGCATTTTACTGTAGGCATAAGTGCCCCAATTAGTAGTAAACGTTGTCTTTGGTCGATCCTCCTTCCTTACTCCAACTTGATTATAGCCAGAGAAGCCATCATAGAAATTGTAACGTTCTTGTCCAGCAACCTGGTGTAGAATGGAATCTGTGAAGGGTAATGGGTGGTGATCTTTCTTTGTAGCAGCATTTAGCTTCTTGAAATTATGGCAAATTCAAATCTTGCCAGTCTTTTTCTTTGGAACTACAACAATGGGAGACACCCATTCACTGCTTAAGACAAAATAGATAATACTTGCCTTAAGGTGCTTGTTGAGTTCATCTTTTACCATAAGAGAGTACTTTGGATTGAGACGATACTATCTCTATCGAACAGGAATAGCATCTTCTTTAAGATCAATGCGGTGCTCGCCAAATTATGCAAGAATTCCCTTCAAGTATTCGAACGACCATGCAAATACATCTTGGTATTCTTTCAATAGCTCAGTAAATTTTGCTAATTCTGTCTCTTCAAGGGACTTGGAAACATGCACAAATTTTCAGATTCAAGTTCAATTAGCGGCAGTAGAATCTGGTAAGATAATATCATCCGTCATGCTGGCTTGGGTATGGCCATGAATTTTGCGTATGGCTGACTCCACGAATTTATTCTTGTTGTCAGCCTGGTCTTTATTTTCAACTTCTTGCTTGGATTCGTCAAATTTGTCATCTGTATCTTCATCATCTACATTCAGATTTTTAGAATTTTGGTCTACAACTTCTAATTCACTTATATCAGCATCTGCATTGTAGACATCGAAGAATTCTTCTTCGTCATCGGATAAATCATTATTCTCATAGCATTCGAAATAATTTACTTCGATGTCTGATGCATTCAAAAATATATTAAGGTCATGAGAAGAATCTTCTAAAGTAAAACTGGTGTCGCACATAGGAGTTTCGCCTTCATATCTATCACGACTCTAGGTGATAATCTGTTTTTCTGGGTTTCCATGATAAGTTGTTTTGCCAGTTTGGAATCTTAATTCTTTGGACTTCTAGTAGTGTACACTTGTGTTAGTCTGATAAAGCCACGATCGTCCAATTAAAATAGAGTAATATGGCAAACCAAGTGGTTTGATAACAATAGAGTTCATTGTAAAAGGCTTGGCTTGAATTTATATAGTCACATCCTTCAGTTCATCAACAAGTTTTCTTCATGTCAAATCAGCCAACTTGATATTTCTTTGGGTTGGTTGAATATTAGTCAACCCCAAGGCATGAGTAGTGTCTGCAGTTATTATCTTGACATTCGAACCTGAATCAATCGGCACCTTATTGATTAAGCATCCAATAATTGTGATATCAATTTCTGGTGCGCCAAGGTCTCCTAAATCAATAGATAATACTCCAACATTTGGCAGAGAAATTATTTTCTTTGTCTTAGAGACAGAGAGACCTTTTAACTGTTTACGATAATAATTGTTATCTGCCAACAATTGCTCAAAAATTATATTTGGACGAAGTGAACCAATATCAGTTATAATGTCATAGTCTGTCATCTTTACTTTCGAGATAGGCTTGTCAGTAGTGGCATTCGAAAGTTTAGTCTTCGTGATTTCCGCGTCCCCTTCCTCAAAGGTGACTTTCTTATTTGCAGCGGTTGTCTATAATTTGGAATTGATAATTTCTTTTGCTTCCGCAAAAATATTCTTCGAGAATAACTTGGCTACATCATGATCGTAATCTAGATCAGCTTTGAAATCTTCCTTCATTATAGACTTGTTCAAAATTTCTTCTTCGAGAAATTTCTCCGCTTCTTTAAAGATACTTTTGTGTCAGGTTTCAAAGAGTTTTTGCTTCTCGTAATCACTTTAAATAACTTCTCAACATTGCTTGGCCAAGATTGGTCAATTGTCTTTGTCTGTTTGGCTTCGATAACATCAACCTTCTGAACAACAGCATCAGCTGAAGATTTTAATTTTGTATCAGTAGCAGCAACAGATGTAGCAATATACTGGCACTTTGGACGTGGCTTCTCCGGTTGTGGACAATTCAGATACTTGTGGCCAGATTCTTTGCAGTTGGAGCATAAAGGTATAAATTCGATTGATTTTTGTGGCTGTGGACAATCAGGCAAAAAATGTCCTGTTCACCATAGTTATAACAATTTCTTGAAATGGGTTTCGTCGAACTGGTAGACTTAATTACAAGACCAACAAATTCTGGTGGATTGTGTCTCTTTGGTGCAAACTTAGATTTGCCTTGTTGGGCAATTGTTGTGGTACCTTGAACATAATTGGTAGTCGCATCATCTTGAAATATAAAGAGCACTTCCAGAGAAGGATCTTTGACATACTTTACGTTCACAGATCTACAATCTTCTTTAGAATGTCCATATATACCGCATTTCGTACACCATATTCCTGAGTTTGAAGAAGAAGCCTTCGGTCTCTTGTCTGCAACTTCTGAAATTAGAACTTTCAGATCGTTGAACTTCTTATTAAGATCAACCATATTACTTTTCCAAGGCTTTTCAACTTTAGAGGTCGCAGAATTGTCCTCAGTGGTCTTGCTATCGTCTTTTCATTTGGACTTTTATTTTTTCCTTCGATCTGCATCATCAGTTTTTATATCTAATGAGTCACTGAAATTAGACTCGAAACTAGAACTTGAACTGGATTCAAATTTAGATTTGTCTTCACTGCCACTGGAGTCATGCTTAGACTTTCGAGTACGTCTAGTAGAACATCTTTTGCATGATAACTTGGAAGTCTCATAGTTCTCAGCACTTGCTATGACTGCTGATAAAGAAGTCATATCTTCTTGTCTACAGTACCGATCAACTTTCGATGGTAAATCTGCCAAAAGTCACTCGACCTGCATCACGACATGGTACACACCAGTTAATTTTCCAATTAGATTCTTTACTTTTTGTGTGTACCTTCAAAGAGATTCTTTACTCTTCTTTTGCACATTGTTGAGTCGTCTGAGAACTTTGGATGAATAACCAAGTTCCCTAAACTGGTTCAGTAATGCATCTTTTAGCAGTAACCATGTAGCTTCACGTCGTGGTTCAACTTGGTTGTACCATATGCACGCTTGCTTTCTCAAAAGATCAGGGAAGATCCGCAGCTTGTTAGGATCAGTACCTTCATTAGAGGAGTTCTAAATGCAAAAAAGACCCTTTGTAAAGATTCTTTTGATATTTTTTCTCAATTTTTCCTTACACATGGACCAATCAAAATACTCAAATTTGAAATCTACATAACGTAACTTTTTGAGTCCACATTTTTATTCCACACTAAAAATGGCATAACTTTTTTAGTGGTAAGTCCGAATTTAGCGGAGTTTGGTGCATTGAAAAGCGCTCAACAAGAGCTTTCCAATGATATGTTACATGACAACTTCTAATCTATGATTAAAAAGTTATGGCAAGTCAAAATTATTAGTGTTATAATATTTTAATAATATAAACTACATCTTGCAAGAATTCTTAAAGGGTCTTTTTGGAGCTCAAAACTCCTTTTATGCATTGTTCGAGTTAGCAACTGATTTGAACTGTAAAACATAGCTGTCAACATTATCTGAAGATGTTCTTTTCAATTAATCATATTTGATCTTCGAGATTGAAGTGAAACGAGGACCAGGGCCTTCCATAATCGGTTCAGGTTTAGGTTCAGGCTCCGGCTCTAGATCAGGATCAGGATCTAGATTTACAATGTTAGAACCTGGTTCAGCTACAGTAGAAGCTTCAAAATTGAAGATTTTCAGGTAAATTTTCAGGATTAGGAATTATCAAAAAAAGTTTTGTTAAAATTCTAGAAAGGTGAATCTCCTCTTTGCAAAGATTCCTGCAGACTTTTGGAGAAATTGTCGCTAAGTTTTCAATATCTTTCTAGTCGACGAGTAGCTCTATCTAACACACACTAAGGATGGAGATGGAGTTGTGAGTATGTATCAACTTTATTTGGCTATCCCTAGCAACGGCGCCAAAAATTGGCATACGTCGTAATATACCAACATAGAATTGCTAGATTTGTATAGTATTTATGTTATTCCCCAAGGAGATACCACTTAAATGTTGTTTAATTGGTACAATCCTGGAGTTGTGTGTTAATCTAGTTGTCAACAAATATTTAATATGTAACCAGTATTACTTTTGTTGTTGGTGTGTGATGATGACAAATTCAGAGCAAACTGAATGAAAAGCGTTCTATAAGTGAAAGGCTATCAGAGTATCAGAAATGAACTACACTCTGGCTGATTAAGTTGTCAGCAAGAATTTGTGTTATGTTCGATGAAGACGTGTATGAACAAACAAATAGTTAATCTTATTCTTGAAATATCAATGCCCATGAAAGTCATTGGTGTTTGGAAGATTCTACGATCCAATTCACATTTGGAAAGGACTTATCCACAATGTATGTGTGACTTATAAGATAGCTGTTCACATGAAAAAGATCATCATTGGTCATCAACTGTTCAACGTAGAGATCATGAAAATATCTCTACAGGGAAGGTTTAGTGCTCGTCGGACATATTCTATTGCATATTCAGTGCTTGTGAGATGCAAGTTATACTCATTGTTTTGTTTAATGAGTGGCAGTATTTTGTCGACCGTCCGAGCCTAAGTATTTCACTAGACATTTCCGACAATGGGTGTGACTGGTGAGACCCTTACCAAGGTGGCGTATTTTGGCCACGTTTGGTGGACTACCCGGTCTTGTGTTTCAAAGAGGTCAGGCCCAGTTAGTACATGCTCATACAATAGTCACAAGATGATTTCAACTTTGAAACTTCAAATAACAAAGTAATGTCATACTAGCTCATTTATGGTTTCCATCATAATGACATCAATAATTGAATTTGAACCGAGTAGCATTTAATGACTACTTGCTTTTCCACAAACAGGAAGAACGATTTCATGTTCCAAGGTATAATACGTAGAACGACATGAGTGAAATGTGTTGGAATTCGATGCTCAGCCTCAAATTCATTCAATAATGAGAATCCTAAAAAATCAGAAACAGATCGCTCGGATTTTTGAACAGAGGATCGAAAAAATTCAGAATCAAATTTTCTAGAATTCTTCAATACCGAATCGACTCAAAAAATTCTATATTTTTTGAGTCAGTGTATATTTTCAAATCATTGTACCATTATCTGATACTTTAAATTTCAATACTATCGGACCCAATGACTTCACGTTGATAGTGTGCCCACTTTGTACATGCATTAACTGTAATGAGGCGGTTGTAGTAATTGCAACGAAAGGTAATTGTAGACATTTTGTAGGATTTCAATCCTAGAATCTTCGTCATAAAACTTCTTTTGATTACTCGAGTTTCTATAACCAAAGTTATCACTCTCAATGATTGTAAGCTAAAGTTATTACTTCAAGCATTGTACTCACTGTTTGATATTAATCAGAGTGCAAATTCTCAGTCCTAATATGTAGTGAATTTTTCCAAGATCTTGCATCTTGAACTCTTTTCGAAGTGCAATTTTGGTTTCCTCAACTAACTTGATACAACTTCCTATTAAAATGATATCATCAACATAAATAAGAAGAATGACAATATCTCTATCAAAAAACTTGAAATACAAGGAAGGATCATAGTTACTAAGATTAAATCCTAGAAACTCAAGAAAGGTGTTAAGTCGAGAATACCATGATCTTGGAGTTTGCTTTAGTCCATATAGACTTTTGAAGAGCAAGCAAACTTTGTCTTTGTCATGGATGAACTCAATAGGATGATCCATATAAATCTCTTCTTCTAGATATCCATTTAAAAATGCATTAGAGACATCTAGTTGAAGAACTTGCCAATTGAAAAAACAAGCAATAGAAATTATGATTCTAATTGATACCATCTTTGCAAGTGGAGCGAAAGTCTCCTCATAATCAAGTCCATAAACTTGAACAAAACCCTTAGCACAAAGTCTAACCTTGTACTTGTTGATTGTGCCATCTTGATTATACTTGACTCAAAAAACCCACTTGCAACCAATGGTCTGTTTGTTGGATGGATGATCCACAAGCTCCCATGTCTTGTTGGCCATCAAAGCATCATATTCCTCCTTCATGGCAAGATACCATTCCTTCGAATTGAGTGAAACATATATATCCTTTGGCTCCTCATGTGAAATAAAATAAGCACAATTAGTGGAGTTGAGTTCCACTTGCTTGCCTCTATCCTCATATGTAAGCCTCCTAGGCTTAGATCTTTCTCTTTGAGATTTCCTTGGTGAAAAAATTCGAGGTAACTCCTCCTCAATTCTCGGCCTTATATCTCCATGATAGTCTTCAAGGGTGATGATTGGAGTATCTTTGTGAGAATCTTTGAACTCGGCCTCTTCAGGAATGTATTTTTGCTCCTCATGGAATATAACATCCCTACTCTCAATTGTAGTTGAGGTAGAGGGAACATAGATTTTGTAAGCTTTCTTGTCGGATGCATATCCAACCAGGATCCTTTTAATAGAATTAGGATCATCTCTCTTCCTTGTTTCCAAGGGTACATGAACAAAACAAGCACAACCAAAAACTGTGATCTACCTTAGGTTTCTTCTTAAACAAGACTTCAAAAGGTGACTTTCCAGCAAGTGGATTGTGAAGTAATCTATTGCACATATAGTTTGCACAATTTATAGCTTCACCCCGATATTCAATAGCAAAGAAGCTTCAACCCGGATTTCTTTAGCACATTCACATAAAGATCTATTTTTCCTCTTAGCAACTCCATTTCGAGATGGAGAATAAGCACAAGAAAACTCTCTCTTTATTCCTTCACCTTCACAATATTCATGAAACTTGTTGGAGATGTATTCACCTCCTCCATCACATCTTAAAGCTTTAACTTTGAAAGAAAATTGTTTCTCAACATAAGCTTTGAAGATTAGGAAGTTATCAAATACCATAGCTTTTGAAGAAAGTAGATACAACCAAGTATATCTAGTAAAGTCATCAATAAAGGTGACAAAACATGTTGCACCACCAATACTTTCAGAAGAGGAAAAATGAACATCCGAGTGTATACGCTCCAAAGGATGAGTAGTCTTAATAAAAGACTTCTGATATGGCTTTCTATGTGATTTTGCAATGGCACAAGCCTCACAAGGCTTGAAATCTTTGGAAAGAGATTTTGGAAGACCAATAGCTTTCACTTTCTTGACCATAGAAGACATAGATTTAAAGTTAGGATGTCCCAACCTTCTATGCCATAACTCCTCCTTAGATAAAAAAGCAACTTCACAAAGGTTTGCATTCTCATAAAAATTCAACTTAAAAATTCCACCACATCTAGATCCATCAGCTAGGACCTCATCATTTTTCTTGATAAAGCAAGTACTGGAGTTGAACTTTACATCACACCCACTATCAAGCAACTTTCTCACACTAATCAAGTTCTTTGTAAGTTTTGGAATGAAAAGAACATTAGAAAGTGCAAGAACTTTTGAAAAAGCAAGTTTCAATGGAATGTTGCCAATTCCTTCTATAGAGCACTCATGATCATTAGCAGTGTAAATAGATCTCTTAAGTCCTTTGTACGGTACAATTGAGTCAAAAGACTCCTTTGAACAACACGTATGTGAAGAAACTCCACTCTCTATGTACCAAGCTCCATCTTTCTTGAAAGGTGATGAAGAAAAACTGGACACCATGAGTGACCCTTCTCCATCACTTGCAACAGAATCTTCTTCAATCTCTTTGCAAGAAAGATAGTATATCATTAATGGACTTTCGATCCATTTTATCACTTGCAAAATCGGAATCTGAATAGCCAACAATGGTTAGATCTTCATTTTTGTACAATAAACCATAATCTTGAGTAGAAGATACATATCTTAGAACTCTCTTGGCCATCTTCCAATGTTGGATCTTGGGATCTTGCATAAATTGACTCAATTTGTGCACACAATATCTCAAATCGGGTCTAATGATAGTAAGCCAAATCAAAGAGCCTATAAGACTCCTATAAAGTGTGATGTCCTTGAAGGATCTTTCATCACCTTTAATAGGATCTTTTACATGTTGCTCCATGGGAGTATCTATGCCTTTACAACTTTGCATATTGAATTTTCTCAACATAGAAAAGACATATCTAGATTGACAAATAAAAGCATATTCTTCATGAAAATCAATCTCAAGGCCCAAAATGTAATGGATCTCTCCTAGATCTTGCATTTTAAATTCTTTTCCTAATGCATCTTTCATCTAACACCAAAATGGGCATAGGGTTTCAACATCCTCCACACATCTTGATCATTTGCATAGAAATCATTATATGTCAGCACCGGCTCACAATTGTAAAACATGTCCTGGTCAAAAGCTAGGTTAGCCAACCAGTCTGCTTCACTATTATATTGTCGTTGTACATGAGATACCGTAATGGATGTAAACAGATCTATCAACCTATGTATTTCCTGTGAAAGATTCAACTAGTTTCATCACATTTTGCAATATTTCCATATTTGGCATATTGAGGCCAAAACTTGTTTTAGACTTAGAGGTTGACTTTTCAAAGTTCATTAGTCTAAATTTCATTTGAATAAATACTTTTTGAAAGTGTGGGAAAGATAGAATGCGATTTTGAGTAGATTCAATTTGAATAAGTTGGGTACATTGAATCTAGACCCAAAATTGGTAGGGTTAGCATTTTGGTGGGAAAGCCAAGTGGCCAAATAGGGTTTGGACCTGCTATAAAAGGATGTAACTCGTGGAGAGAGTCATCTTATCTCTTCTCTATCTCATTTCATGCTTATACATGGTTCTCTTGGGTTCTACTATACATTGCTGCACTATCTTGGTGATTGCTTGCAATTCTATGTGTAGAATGATCTATATTTGCTATTTTTGGATCCACACGTGTGAAATACAATAGCTTGCTGGTTTTGTATGGACAACAACAGTACATAATCATTTCATTCAATTTTGATCAAGTTTTATTAGTGTTTGCATCTTAAATTGTGTGTAGATGCTATTTTTTCTACATTGGTGAAATTGGTAGTGTATTTCTCTTTCTAACCAAAGATCATTCAAGTAGATTGGATCTTAATGATCTGAAATCTTTCACATGGTATCAGAGCTTGTTTTTCAGGTTATGAAGGAGGAAATCAGATCTATCAATGATTTGGTGAAGATATCAAGTCTAGAGCATGCTAGAGAGGATTCTACACCAAAATCGGATTTTTTGCTTTTGTAGATTGGATCGTTACATCTCGACCGACACATTGCATCAAATCTCAACCGGCGGCCACTGTCAAATCTCAATCGGCGGTCCGTATTAGATCTCAACCGATGACCATCCAGTCCAATCTCAACCGACGACCTCAATCAATCTCAACTGACGGCTTGCTTCCACCAGAGCTAGAGCCATCTCTCAGATCTCAACCGATGAGCCCTCAGTCTAATCTAGACCAACGGCCCTACGTTAGATCTCAACCGACACCCATCTCTCAGATCTCAACCGACGGCCTCAATCAAATCTCAATCGACGGCCACTGTCAAATCTCAACCGACGGATAGTGTTGGATCTCAACCGACGGCCTCAGTCAGATCTCAACCGACAGCCACTGTGAAATCTCAATCGATGATCCATATTAGATCTCAACTGACACCCATCTTTCAGATCTCAACTGACGGCCTCAGTCAGATCTCAACCAACGGCCACTGTCAAATCTCAACCAACGGTCCGTATTAGATCTCCACCAATGACCATCCAGTCCAATCTCGATCGACGGCCCTGCGTTAGATCTCAACCGACGCCCATCTCTCAAATCTCAACCGACGGCCTCAGTCAGATCTCAACTGACGGCCACTGTCAAATATCAACCGATGGTCCATATTAGATCTCAACCGACGACCATCCAGTCCAATCTCAACAGATGACTTGCTTCCTCCAACCCAGATCCACGCTAGTCACAAACAGTTCCAACGACGATCAGAACTGATACGCAGGGCCTATCTCAAAACCACGGCCTACATTAACGATCTATCCGACAATCTATCTTTCTATTGCAATGCTGTAAACGAGAGCCACGACACGAGCCTACATCTGCATTAAGCCATCGTGATTGCATCAGCCTCTGCACCGTAGAGATCACATTGAACGCAAATCTTCGCAACGTCTGCACGTAAACACACTCCACACCACTGCATTGAATGCACAACCACCTCCGCAACCATCTCCACCCACCTATCGAGACCGCACTACAACCGCAGTAACCACTTTCCACTCAAACACCGCAAACACCCACAAACAAATAACCCTCCATCTTGCCCCGTGACCACACCACTCCTACGGCCCTACGACTACACTCGGCCACCCTTGATCACAACAGATCGCCACAACCCGTAACTTACCACACTCAACCACAATAGACGGTCCGTAGATCGACGGCCCTGCGTTAGATCTCAACCGACGCCCATCTCTCAAATCTCAACCGACGGCCTCAGTCAGATCTCAACTGACGGCCACTATCAAATATCAACCGACGGTCCATATTAGATCTCAACCGACGACCATCCAGTCCAATCTCAATAGATGACCTGCTTCCTCCAACCCAGATCCACGCTAGTCACAAACAGTTCCAACGACGATCAGAACTGATACGCAGGGCCTATCTCAAAACCACGGCCTACATTAACGATCTATCCGACAATCTATCTTTCTATTGCAATGCTGTAAACGAGAGCCACGACACGAGCCTACATCTGCATTAAGCCATCGTGATTGCATCAGCCTCTGCACCGTAGAGGTCACATTGAACGCAAATCTTCGCAACATCTGCACGTAAACACACTCCACACCACTGCATTGAATGCACAACCACCTCCGCAACCATCTCCACCCACCTATCGAGACCGCACTACAACCGCAGTAACCACTTTCCACTCAAACACCGCAAACACCCACAAACAAATAACCCTCCATCTTGCCCCGTGACCACACCACTCCTACGGCCCTACGACTACACTCGGCCGCCCCTGATCGCAACAGATCACTACAACTCGTAACCTACCACACTCAACCGCAATAGACCGCACTTGACCCACAAACAGACGCCTTACGGCTACCACGACCACCTTCGACTGCCACAACCACAAACAACTCGTATACCCCGTAGCAACCGCATTCCCACAAAGAGCCAGTCTTTCCCGTAGAGATCTCATTCCCCCGTAGTACCTGCATACACCGCAACCACACCTGCCTTCGCCCATTGCAACCACATCAAACCATCAACAAACAACACTACGACTACCCACGGCCACCTCCTCCGCAACTAACCACACTCATCGCATTCCCTCGAATCCTTGCGACCACCCTACATCCGCATACACCATCCCGACAGCATTCTGTCAAAAACCACTGCAAATCACTACCCAACACCGCAATACTACGACCCTACGATTACCCATGTCCACCTACAAGCGCCACATGCCACCCTCTACCAAGATCCGCAATTACCAGTACCCAATGGACCAACAAAATGATCCTCAAGTCCCAGACGATTATCCATACGAGATCAGGTCCCCTATAGTTGAACAAATCAGACATCATAGGTTCTATCGAATGCGAGCCGAACTCCAAGAGCCATCCACAAACCCGTTCAACAGACAAGAACCTGATAAAGCTGAGTCTTCATGCGCATGACCCCATTTGGTGCTAAGCCCTCACCGGTCAGAACCAACCTTAATGGAGTCCCTGCTAACCACGAAGCTTTACCCTCAAATATTTTTACAAATCTTTGAGAATGCATGTGGTGTGTATGGTGAAACATCTCCCGATGATCTGGTCCAACTGTTCTCGATGACCATGATCGCTAAAGCACGTGATTGGTTTTTCAACCTTAATCGTGACGAAAAGACAGACTGGTCAACTTGGAAAGAGTCCTTTGTCAAGTGTTTTAAGTCCTTTTGCTTGATAGAGAGCCCTTTTGTCAAATTGAGTAACATCAAAATGACAAAAGATGAACGTGTATGAGACTATATCGAGCGTTTCAAGTGCCTCAAAAGTCAAGTACAAGAACAGCCCTCCGAACAGATGCTCATCATCTGGTTTCTAGTAGGCCTTCCAAGATGGATTAGACACGAGCTTAAATTGAATGATGAATACACAAGTCTAAAGCTAGCTATGTCTGATGCCATCAAGGAAGAAGACAAAGGATCATATATTGACAAATCTAAGGAAAGGTGAGCACCACGTGCACCTATCCATGAGTCAAAGCTGATCGAGGACACCTGAGATCAGCTTTGGAAATCACAGTTGGAGTTGCTTAATAAGCAACATCAACTACAAATGGAGAAACTCACCAATGAGTTTCAAACTACCTTGAAGTCTATCCAAAGCAATATGCTTGGTTAGCCAAAATCGGTACAGGTACTTTATAGATGAAAAACAATATGGTGCCCACACTGCCGAGCTATGCATCTTGTTGATGCTTGTCCTTCATATCAACCTATCCAAGCACATATAGTTCAACAATATGAAGAACACCCAACACAATATGGAAATGCCTTGTTTTATCAAGAATATCCATCAGAAAGTCCAGAACCATTAGCCATACAAGATGGCTATGTTGTTATACAAGGGCCATTGCACACCAAATGTTTCATCTATGGTGAAACTGGCCACTTCATGGTTGATTGTCTAGTCAAGGCCAAGTACCATGCTGAGCATCCTGACTATATCAGAAAACACAGTTTCAAAGACTTCTCGAGACAACCGACCAAGATCCTACCTGCTCGTCACGTTAGTTATGAATCACAATAGGATCCTCACGACAACACAACATGAGCACCATAGCAACCCAACAGTTAAACCTGTTGCCCAACCGAGAAGTTTCTTGCAAACTTCTACAACACCGCACAATACGCCAGCGCCATAATGCAAAAGGACAATCTGAAATGAATTCTTGTCGAAAGAAAGTGAAACCGATATTCCGTCATCTGCTACAATGTCCAACCAAGAGCAACCTTCACAGGGAATTGACAATTTTTCTCCCCTTCTACAACCTCAAATCTAATTGTCTTTCCACATGCAAATAAGATTTCCAATGTGCCAATACACAATAAATCTAGGATTTGGAAATCCATTTAGAGATCCGATTATGAATCTCCTGTTCAAAGATGTCCTCAGGACATAGTACCTCACCCATACCTGCATCTCACGCTATATCTTACAACATCTGTTATCCATGATGATAGATGTTAGTGTCACCAACCCTGCCTTGTTTTGACAAGGGCATATGAGAGTAAGCCACATTACTCTACAACACAAATGAAATATTACAGCTATCAAGGTGACTTATCAATGTTGATGAATGCAAGTTTTGTTAGACAAGTGCACTACAGTTCTCACTATCTGTACAGTTTGTTTATTTTCTTGTTGCTCTTCATTCCTAGTGTGTGATTGATTTTTGCATGAGAAATAGGTACTACACGAGAGTCTTCTGTAGAGCATCTCCAGAACACATTTTCATTCATCTATCCATCTTCAGATTATCTTGTACAACAGTTTAGAATTTGTTGAGCAATATCAAAAATCCATGGACAGTCGGAGTTGATTCCTGTATCTCATTGCCATATTCATCTTCGAGTCAACTACAGCAAGATCGAAAGAAATTTAGTTAAAATTTGTTCAATCTTTAGTATAGTCACATGTTCAATGAGTTTCAACTACGTGTTCCACACGCAGATCCAACCTTGAACATGACCAATTATCAGCAACAGCATCCCCACCAACATATTTTGGGCGGGGGGTGAGAGTGGATCTGCTTGGATCCACTAGAGCAGTTACGCTGCCATTCCTTGATGTTGATCAAAGACACAAAGAGTCAGATTTCTGAAAACTACGAAATCACAGATCTTGGAGAAGCAACAAAATGCCTAGGGCTGGAGATCAGAAGAGATCGAACAAATGGCGAAATGCACTTGAGTCAGTCAGATCACTTGCTCCAAAGATGTGACTTTGGACTGCAACACATTTTTTTCCCTGAGCAAGGAGGCCACTATTCCTTTTAGTTGTGACAAATCATGCTTCAAAAGCTAGAAATCGGCCTTCATTTGGTCATCCTCCCAAGAGGAAAATAGTTCAGTTGGTTTGGAAGGAGTGTATGGGATGGGTACCGGTACCGCAGATGGGGAAGTTGTGGGTTCTTGGGGAGTGGGGATAGGAAGGAGGTTGATAGCTAGAGCAATGGTGTGGGAGATCAATGGAGGCGAGGAAGAGACAGAAGATGAAGAAGAAGAGGGAGGAACCAACGAGGGCAGATATGAGAAAAGATCTGAGGAAAGCGAGGGGGGGGGTTGCATAACAATAGACAGCAAGGGGTCTGATTCACCAACGAGGGTGGTAAGGGTGATGTGGGCTTCAACGAGGGCAAAGGAGGAGATGGTGAGTGCAGCGAAAGGGGTGCTTTTTCCATTGAGGGAGGTGATGTTGCCAGCGATGGGGGAGGTGTTGTTTCTAGCGATAGGGGAGGTGTGAGTGTTAGCAATGGAGGAGGTGTGTTCAGCAATGGGGGAGGTCTGAGTTTCAGCGATGGAGGAGGCATTTCAACTCACACTAAGCAAATTCTTGCTAATAGATGGAATAAACAAGACATCCTCCAAATGAACGTTCTTGTTTGTAGAGAGAGAAATAGGAATTGTGCCAATCCCTTTGATTGCAGACTCACCATCACTGGCCATGTAGATCATCCTCTTGTCATCTCCATATGCCAACAGAGAAGTGAAGTACTCTTTGTGAAAGGTCATGTGTGAACTTGCTCCACTATCAATCCACCAAGGATCTAGATCTCCATCATTAGCAAGCATACATGAAGACATCACAAAAGCATCATCATTTGCATCTTGCACATCCAAACCATCCTCATCAGGAGTAAGATTACCTTGCTTGTCTCCTTGATCTCTCTTCTTCTTGTAGCACTCACTTGCAAAGTGTCCTTTGATGCCACAATAGAAGCACTCGAGCTTGGATCTGTTCTTCTTTTTGCCACTTGAAGAAGCATCCACTTGATCTTGCCCTTTAGACCACTTGCTTTTGGTTTTGCCCTTGAATTTGCCCTTTGTGAACATAGCATCCTCTTGAAGTGTCGATGTAGATCCACCTCTTGCTTGAAGCCTATATTCCTCATTGATCAAGATCTCTTGAAGATCCATCAAACTTGGAAAAGTCTTTTGAATAGCAATACTTTGAACAATGTTAGCATGAGCATCCAACAAGCCATTAAGAATCACTTGAATAAGCTCTCCTTCCTTAATGCTTTCATCTATGCAAGCTAACTCATCATTCAATGCTTTCATTCTCAAAACAAAAGTACTTGGACTTTCTTCATTCTTTTGCAAACAAGAAAAGATTTGCCTTCTTAGAGTCAACACTCTAGAAGTAGACTTGGATCCATAAAGCTTCTTCAATGAATTCCAAGCTTCCAAAGATGATGTGCACTTTCCAACTTCCTTGAGAAGTTCATTGGTAACATTCATCTTTATCATGTGTAGAGCCTTCTTGGCCCTCTTGTCATACCTCAATTGCTCTTGTTGTGTTGCTGGTCTCTCCTCCAAACGTACAACAATATCCAAAACATCATTCATCTCAAGAAGTGACTCCATCCTCACTTTCCATAATGAATAGTTACTTGAGGTAAGCCTATCATTGGCTTCCAACATGACTCCAATTGAGGTTGCCATGTAGCAATGACCTGATCTTCTCTTTCAACCTGCTTCAATGCACAAAGCACTCCTTTGAACAACAACAAATGCTTTCAAAAGAAATCACCAAGATTTGAAACTATCTCACAAATTCCTTCTAGCACTTATCCAAGCAAATCAACACATAGAATCATGGAATCTTGATCAACCTATGATTTATCCTCAATCTAATGACTTTTGCCACTTCCTAATATTGAAACACAGTCAAATGAAGTCCAGCAACCTCACTATCTAGAGATCCAATCAAAATTAGAGTTTTGACAAAATCACAAAAAATTGACTATTCCAAATCTACATGCAAATGCTGAAAATTTGATATGCAATCTATAAGCCACCACTTAGGCTGAACCAATGATCCAAAAATCAGCCAAATCCAGCATGTGAATTCAAAAAAAGGAATTGAACAAGTATATTGACCTATTTAGTGTTTTGATCACAAGGATGCTTCTAACCAGGCTCTCTACAGCAACAAGAAGAAGACGAAGAAGCAGTTCAAGCCTAAGAGGGAGTCTAACCAAAGGCATAATCGAGACCAGCAAGCAAAAAGAGCCAGCAAAGGCAAATGGAGGAATAAAGGAAAGCCAAAACAGTAGAGTGGAGACCAGAAGACATGTGTGAGATGCAAACGCAAAGAACATACTGTCAATTTGTGCTGGCTAAATCCAAAAATTGAGTGTATCCACTGTCACAAGAAGGGTCATGCAGCCATGAACTACCACCAGAACCCAAGAAACAAACAAGCTCAAGGCAGACGGGAGAACACCCAAGAGTTCCATTCTACCGTGCTGTCCGGAACATAACAAGAAATGATCTCGGACAGCACGTTAGATTCACACCGAGTGCCCTTCAGTGCCTTCAAGAGGCTGCTGAAGATTATATTAGCCTTTTTTTTGAGGATTCTTTTTTGCTTGCCATCCATACCAAGAGGGTTACCATAATGCCCAAGGATTTTCAGCTTCTGATGAGAATGAGGGATAGGTATTGTAGGTTACATGTATCTCAGCCTGCTGCTCCTAGACCAACTCCTATAAATAGGACTCATCTTCCTACGAAGCATCCTAGGAAGCAGACAGCCCCCAATCCTGCTCCTAAGAAAGTGAAGACTGTAGCGCATCGGTCGAGATCTGACTGATGGGTGTCAGTCGAGATTTCAATTGATCATCGTCGGTCGAGATGTAATGGATGACCGTCAGTTGAGATTGCACACTTGTTGTCGGTTGATAATTGACAGGTTGTGTCGGTTGAGATTCGAAGCTGGGGCTCCGGTTGAGATTTCAAGCGTGAGGAGCATGAGCCGGTGGTGAAAGAAACCCAGGTCTGTTAGAGTGTTTGTTTACAAGTGATTGGCAAGGCTAACAACTCGTGGATTTGGGTAATGATATAGCCGACGATGTGGCTCTAGAAATCATGTAGGAACTCAGATTTGTTTAAAGATTTGGAATGTTGTTGCAGAGATCTGAGCGTGGACAAGGTTGTGGGTTTCTGATGTAGAAGGTGTTGGAGTTCAATGGGCAACGGTGCCAAATGTTGACAAATTCTCTTTTCCAGAGGATCTGTTTACTATGATTCTTTTTTGCCTCTTCTTCAGATCCGTTTCTGCCTGTTACCAGGCTCAAAGGCATTCGTTAGATGGTTTCTTGATTTTACGATGCCAAACCAGACAGAAGGAAACAAGTAGACATTGTAGTATAGATTTTCTTTGTCCTACCTGTCAAAAGACTACTCAGGGACGTCACTCTTGAACGCACTTACATTCTACATAGATGATGCAAGCCAAGAATGCTCATTCACAAATCAGCATGCAAGCCAATGAACGTTCAGTAGTTTCTACTGCTACTTACTCTAAAAACGGATTGAAATCAGATCCTACATTACACTAAACTGAGCTACATTTGCATAAACTGATAAACAAGAAAAAGAACTAAACTACATCATGTTAGAAGTCCAAGAATCAAGAAACTAACCAGTCTATTGACTCTTGGACATCCCAAGAACATCAAGAACTGGATTGTACAGAGATATGCAAGAATCACACCATAGATCCAGCCTATTTAGTTTACTTGAATGCTGGTTTCTACATTAATCCACAAGAAAACATGAAATCTAATCCATAACTAGTAAAGCAAGATACTAATCCACTCTAAATCCACAACCACACACAATATGAATGGAAGGGCATGATCATAGGGGCATCAATCTTCTTATTAAGCATGGAGTGGATACAATGCAAAAAGCTCCTCTTCACAAAGAGGGAGTCTCTTGACTCTACAAATTGAATGTGAGATCTTTTGATCAAGCTATGATAAGAACTGTTGATAGTCAAAATGATCTTTGTGAGAAATTGTCAACTAGTTTGCTACTTTGGTCATATTTGTTTATTTGGCAGTTGAGGCCAATTTTCCTATTAGCCTTAGAGTTTGACTTTTCAAAGTTATATTAGTCTAAAAGCATTTGAATTACCACTTATAGAAAGTGAGGGAGGTTGTAGGAGATCGAGTTTGATAGATTCAAATTTGAATGTTGGAGACATTGAATCTAGTCCACATTAAAAAAAAGGGTTTTTGTTATGGAGGGAAACCAAGCTCATTAATGATGCATGGACCTACTATAAAAGGGTGTAAACTCATGGGAGAAAGGATTCTTCTCTCTCTCATCTCATTTCATGCTTATGCATGAGTTCTCTTGGTTGATCTATCCATTGGTGCACTATCTTGATGATATCTTGAAAACTTGTAAAGTTGGAATAAAGTTCTAATCTTAACTTGAAGTCAAGGATGTCTGTATAAGTATATCTAGACTTGGTAGGAATACGAAGAACTGTTGTAGCTTTATTTTTTAATCTATTAAGAGTTTGATGGTTGGAAAACTTGTGAATGTGAAATTATTCCCTTCAAAGATTTTCTCGATATGTTATTTACTCATGAGAAATAGAAATATTTGGTAGTTGAGTTACAAGATTCTCAATATGCAAATTTTAAAAGAATTTGCCAGATAATAATGTATGTTTATGAATTGGATCATAGTGGAATATTTTGATACGTATGTCACTAATCTTGTGGATCTACTATGTGTTTTCTAAGTACTAAGTTTATATCATATACTTAAACTAGTCATTGAACATAGACATATGAACAACTAATGTTCAGAATACTTACCTATAGATTAATGGTGTTGAAAAAAGAAAAAAAAATTGACTTTGAAAGACTGCATTTGGTAGATGCAAAGTCAAATTTTGCTGAATGATCCTTCTTCAATGCATGCCAATGCTTATCAAATTTGAACTATACTATCACAATAATACTCACATTTGATTCTACTTGATTCTAACTTTGAAATCATCAGAATCTATGAGATTGATTTCATAGACAAACATAAACTGAATAGAGGTTTTGAAATGCGAAAGTAGTCGATACATCAAACAAATAGATAAGAGATTGAAGAGATAACAATTGATCAGAAAAGCATACATTCATTTTGACATGAAATTGAATGCAATAAGTCTACATGATTGTTCTTAGTAAGTAGCATGTAGAAATTAGATGAATCACGAGCACAAAACAATAGTGGATATAGCCATGTACTCGACATAAATCCAATCACTTGATCGTCTTTGTCTGATATACTTCTCCTAATAAGCAATAAGCCCCGCTAGCAATACTCTATTTGACTGGTTAACTTAGTAGCTAAGAAATTGAGTAGCTTTAGTCAGTTAAACAACTAAGAGAGTAACTCTAAATGATGGTTAGGATAGCAATTTAGCCAGGTTGCGATTGGCACTTAGCCATATTGCGTTGTCACTTATCCAATTAGGTTATATGGTAAGTACTTACTAACAATAATTAGAACAAATAGTTAGCCTCAAAACAAGTGGTAACATGTTGACCCCTTTGATAGTTGCCGTTCCGGTGGTAGAATCAACTTGCTTCCTGACTAGGCCATGACTCGAGCTCCAGAGCTAGCTCATGACTTGTGACTACTTGACTAGCTCACCACAGGTCGGAGGCTCAGTTCTTGATGTTCTAACTTGCTCTGGGACCTTAGGGAGTGTCACCCCTTAGAGTCTTACAGGGCACGCTGGGTGCACCTGAGTCAGATTTACAACATCGTCCCCTCGTTTGAAAAAGCTGATGTCCTCATCAGGGCCAAACTAGACCTAGGACGTATGGCACGGGCTTAATTCACCGGCCTTAACAACTTTGAATTACAAAATACATTGGCCCCTGTGTAAAGCTGCAAGTGATTTATTGGCAAACTTAAGAAAAATACCGGGAAGTTCCTTGAACTTCAGAATGGCCATGAATGCTTATGTAGGAGGCATGCGGCCAGGTAGTGCTTTGTGTGCCGATCTGGGAAAACGACTATTGCATTGGTTCTTCTGCAGATAATCTGCTAGTACTTCAGGGGCTCCCTCCTTAAGTTTGTCTTCGTACTCCCAAGAAGCCTCAATAAGTGGAGCCCGTAGCCACTTCACTAGATATTCACGTTGAACGCCAGTTCGCTTTCTATGTGTCAATATTTGTTCTGGTACAAGCTGCCTCTTCGTATCATCAAGTGCTGTTGGTGGGTGACAGAGTTCGTGTTGCTGATCAAATCGCTCATCTGGTTTGTACCGTTTGAGTAATGAGATATGAAACACATTGTGTATATCCAAGCTGGATGGCAGCGCTAATCAGTAAGCCACTGGGTTGATCTTCTTGGCGACATAATATGGTCCCGCATAAGGTCGAGCGAACTTATGAGAAAAACCTTTTGGTAACGCAATGTTCTTTGTGTTCAGCCATATTTGATCACCTTCCTCAAATTCCAGTTCTCGTCGATGTGGGTTTACGTCAGCTGCCATACTCCTTTGTGACTACTCTAAAAATGCCTTCACCTCTGTCAGCTTTGTGTGCCACTCATTGATGAATTCCTCTACAGTGGGTACTGGGGTTTCCTGCACGCCTGTAAAAAAAGAGCTTGGAACAATCGGTAGCCGACCATTGCTTATCTCGAAGGGTGCCCTTCCAGTAGATCTGTTCACTTGGTTGTTATGTGCAAACTCGAGAATATCCAAGTAGTTGACCTAATCGGATTGGTCCCAAGCGACATAATTTCGTAAATATTGTTCAATCTGTCGATTGACTCGTTCCGTTTGCCCATCTGTCTGAGGGTGATATGCAGTACTGAAATTCAGTCCGGTTCCCACGAGGCGAAATAGACAAGTCCAAAACTTTCCGACAAACTTGGTGTCTCGGTCAGAAATGATCGTTCTAGGCAGGCCGTGGTATTTGAAAACACATTTGAAAAATAACCTTGCCACTTCTTCAGCTGTCACTGAACTTTTAGTTGGTACTAGATGAACTTTCTTTGAAAACCGGTCAACCACCACATAAATTGAGTGGAAGCCCTGGCACCGTGGTAGTTGAACAATAAAATCCATGCTCACCGAATCCCATGGGTATGCTGGTACCGGTAATGGTTGGAGTAGTCCAGCTGGAGCTAGCGGTTCCACCTTCACTTGTTGACATGTCGGGCATGTTTGCACATAGGATTCAACGTCTGCCACATACTTGGCCAATAGAAGCCTCTTTTGAGAAGTTCATACATGCGATTCACCCCTGGATGCCCGGCGGCTAGTACGTCATGATGTTCTCGCAAGACTTTCTTCCTCAGGTTGATGTTGTCTGGGACATATACTCTGCATTGTTTATAAACAACCATTTGATCTTTCCAAGTGAAATGTTTATGAGGCTTTCCCAGCTGGAATTCGATCATTAAGTCCTTCGCCAACACATCTACACCATAATTCTCCCTGATTTCTTGGAGTAGGCTAGTCACCTGAGTTGTCACTGTTGCCATCAAGTGTTCTTGTCTACTTAGTGCGTCCGCCACCACATTGTTCCTTCCCGCCTTGTGTAAAATGTCTATATTGAATTTTGAGAGAAAGTTTTGCCATCGCATTTGCTTTGGCGTGAGCATACCTTGGGATGAGAAGTACTTGAGTGATACATTATCAGTGAACGCCTTAAAGGGTTTTCCTGCCACATAATGCCTCCAATGCTCCACTGCTTGAACTACTGCGACCATTTCTTTTTCATGAGTTGGCCATCGTCGCTCTACGTCACTCAATTTCTTTGAAAAATATGCAACAGGTTTTCCGTCTTGCATCAGCACGGCCCCAATAGCAAAGTTCGACGCGTCTGTATGTATTTCAAAAGGTTTGCTAAAGTCCGGTAAGGCAAGGATGGGTTCTTGAGTGATCCGTCGTTTTAGTTCTTGGAACGCTGCTTCACATTTTGGTGTCCATGTCATCTTCAGATGAGTCTTGGTCTGCTCCAACAGTGGTGCCACAATTTTGCTAAATGCCTCAATGAATCTCCTGTAAAAGTTACATAAGCCCACAAAGGATTTGATGCCATGAACAGTTTTAGGTGCTAGCCAATCCAAGATAGCCTTGATCTTCTTAGGATCCATTCGAATCCATCCATGAACTATAACATGTCCAAGGAAGTCAACTTCCTCCACCACAAACTCACATTTCTCTCTTTTCGCGAACAAGCAATTTCTCCTCAGTCGTTGGAGAACTGTCCTTAAATGTTGAATGTGATCTTTAAGGTTCCGGCTAAATACTAATATGTCATCAATGTACACAATGACAAATTCATCTAGGCAGTCCTGAAATATATTGTTCATCAACGTGCAAAAAGTGGCTGGTGCATTTGTTAGACTGAATGGCATCACCAGGAACTCGTGACCCTCGTACCGCGTTCGAAACGTCGTTTTGTGCTCATCACCTTTAGCTATTCAAATTTGATGATATCCAGATCTAAGATCTATTCGGCTAAAGTATTTGGCATGTTTGAGTTGGTCGAATAGGTCATCAATTCTAGGCATGGGGTACTTGTTCTTGATGGTACTCTTTTTAAGCATGCGATAATCCACACACATTCGAAGAGTTTTGTTCGCCTTTTCCACAAACAACACTGGGGCTCCAAAAGGTGAAGCGCTAGGTCTAATAAAACCTTTGTCTATCAATTCACCAAGTTGTCATTTCAGTTCTGCCAACTCTTCTTGTGACATTCTGTGTGAAGGATTTCAGATCATTCAAGATCCAATCCATGTCCCAAATCTTTGGTTACAATAAGGAGCAAACCAACAATCCTGCCAATGTAAAAAAATCAGCATCTACATACAAAATGAGATGCAAACTCTAAGAGATATTGATCAAACATGAACCAAAACATAAAATATGTTTGTTGTCCGTACAATTACAGTACCCTACTGTATTTCACACGTGTGGAACCGAAAATAGCAATAAATGATCATTCTACACATAGAATTGCAAGATAACACCAAGATAGTGCACCAATGAGTAGTAGAACCCAAAGAGAACCATGTATAATGATGAAATGAGAGAGAGAAGAGAGAAGATGTGTCTCTCCACGAGTTACATCCTTTTATAGAGTTTCCAAACCCTATTTGGCCACTTGGCTTTCCCTCCAAAATGTAAACCCTACTATTTTTGGGTCTAGATTCAATGTACCCAAAGTTCAAATTTGAATCTCTCTCAAACTCGACTACCAACTTTCCCACACTTTCCAAAAGTGTTTATTGAATGTATTTTAAACTAATATAACTGTTGATACAATTTCTATCTCTGTTCCGTTATCCACTACCTCGTCCATCACCATCGCATCCTCCATCACTCCTGCCGCCACCGTTGCTTCCATTCCGTTCAATCCTTCTAATTCTCAATTGTCTCCAGACACTCTGGCGTGGATGCAAGTCATCAATTTTTCACCCCCACGCCAGACCCTTTCTGCTCCATCTTCACCTTCTTCCATACTCCACACCACCCTTCAGTTCCCCTCTGTTCCTCCCACCCTCTCGTTCGGACAAACCGTCCTCACCCCCACCTACTTAGCCACCAAAGTTTGCCGAGGGCAACCAACCGTTGCCTGATATCGCATTTATTCAAACAGTTTTTGTACCATCGCTAGATTAGAGTTTTAGGCCCCTAGTCACTTATTCCTAATTCTACAAGTTCTACAAAACCAAATTGCGTGCTCATTGGGTTGGGCTTCTACACGCAGGAAGCCAGTGCCTCGCACTTATTGCTCTACATGTACAGTGTACTGTGGTGGGGCCCACTAAGTTCCCAACAACAAGGCTAATGTCTGCAAGTAGTTGCCTTAGCCAGATCATCTCCTTAGTTGCATTTGTGGTAGCTGTGTATTCGGATTCCATTGATGGTAATACAACTGAGGTCTGCTTCCGGCTATTCCATGAGATTGGGCCTTGGTTGTATAAAAATACAAATCCAGAAGTTGAATTTCTGGTATTGACCTCTCCTGCCCAATCTGCATCTGTGTAGGCTTCAAGAATGTTGGTAGTTTAGCTGCCTCCGTAGCAGATGCTGAGAGTTTTTGTTGCTTGGATGTAATTCATGACCTTTGTTAGTGCTTTCCAATGAGTTACGCCTGGATTTGATAGGAACTAACTGAGTAAATTGATCAAATATGCAAGGTCTGGTCACGTGCATATCATTGCGTACATCAGTGAGCCGATGATAAATTGAAACAGATAGCACTTCATTTTCTCTTTTTTTGCCTCAGTTTGAAGTGACTGTTAATGTCTAACTGCCCTCATTAAAACTAGAATCAATGATTTTTGAAGAGGCCATAAAATATTCTTAGAAAAAAATAAAAAACATAGCTGATAGATAGAGGGATATCACCCCCCTTTCCCCATCACGACCACCACCCCCACCCCGATCTACTATTTGTGAGCAGTCCAACCTGCTGCTTGTGAGCAGAAATGCGGCTTCAATTTGCTATCCATGAGCGAAAACAATGCGTTTCATGTAAATTCCACATGCGCTTGATACCACTATAAGGTTCCTCACCAAGGATACAATAGCCAAACAAGCTGAAACAAAGAAACACAAGGAAATCGAATGCTGGACAAATCTGCCCAAACTAAATCTAGATCATAGAGATCTAGTCCCCAGTCTATGGATCAATCTCTTGTAGGTGTGGCTTTATGCTCTGATACCACTCTATTGGAGACTAACAAGGTGAATAGGCCGCAACGAAAATGGAGACCATCGTCCCAACAAATAAAATAAGATATGATGGACAGTATGAAAACTGACAAAGAATCTGGATTACTTAGATCGGAATGATAGAGAAAATCTGATATGTGATGAACATTAGTATAAGTGTCATAGGCAACTATAAGGAGAAGAACGATTAGGTGTGTGAAACAGCCGTGCACTTCTCTACTACTGACATAAAGTAATGTGAAGCAATTAGGCATCTATGACAGCCATACATTTCTTCATTTATCGATACTCTTTACAGAAGAGGAGTTGAGTGTGAGTTAATTCACATTCAGCATGAATGCATTGAGATAGAACAATAGCGATTATGTATATTGAATGTTGTAGTAACAACTATTAGATCACAAGACAATCGTGTTGAGCACGTGATCCTATTTATAGAAACAAATATTTGCTAGATGATCTTGTGTTATTCTACGTTTACAATCACAAGATCATTAACATTCGATTAATTGATCAATAGATCAATTATTAACTGGAGCATGAAGACGTAGATAGGCTATACGTAAAATCCTGTGTAAATCTGTAGTATGCTGAATTCCTCGCATTCTTCAAAAAAATGTCGCATTTTTCGGGTGCCTAAAATGTCGAGTAAAACAGTGTCGGTGCATTCCTCGCATTCTTCAGACTCATTGCTAAAATGGTCGGAATGTTGAGTAGAACACTTTTGTCGCATGTCTCACATGATTCAAAAAACCTTCAGCTGTTTGAAATGTGAAATACTTTGTCAAAGTCTTCGCATTTTTTGCTTGATGAAGTTTGCATGTAAAAATTGTTGCAAAAATAGTTCAATTCTGTAGACTACTTTGAGAGAGCGATTTACTTGTGTGAATTGGAAGGCAGTTCGGATGAGTAGGAGTAAGATTAACTCCAACACTCCCCCTTAAGCTTACTACTATGAATCTGAATTTAAATTGAGATTTAACATACCTACTAGATTAAAATGTTTCTCTCTTGACAATGGTTTTGTCAAGATCTTCTAAATACAGGTTCCTAAGCAAATGTCTCTCCTAGTGAATAATTGGGGTATCTTTAGATTGTGGTTGAACAGTCGTAGGTCCAAGCCTATCGATGGTAAATGGAATTGTTGGAGCAAACTCCTGCATTTGCTGCTTCTGCTTAAAATCATAAAATTGTCTTCAAAGAAGACTACATCTTGGTTGATTGACCTGTTTCAACATCATAGATGCAATATGCTTTATGTGATATTGAATAGCCAATAAAAATATAGTTATAGTTGACTGGGTCTAACTTCTTCCTTTGATCAGATGGTACTCATGCATAGCACAGACATCCAAACACACGTAGGTGTTTAAGGCTTGGTTTGTAACTGTAGTAGGCTTCAAATGGAGTTTTGGAATCAATTGCCTTCGTGCTGAAATAATTTTGCAGATTAGCATACATTTTGAGACGAAGCTGAATGCAATAAAAGATCGTATTGATTCAGTATGAAAACGAAATAGAAGTAAATGAATACCATAAGTTGTGGATCAAAGCCGCGTACTTTATGCTATCTCTGAGTGACAAAAGTGAAAGTCTGAATCAAACGCAATGTTGACAAGTAGTAGCGCAATAGCAATCTCTAAACAACTCAAAGAAGTGAGCTAGAATACTCAGGAGTGTTCAAGCTCGTAGGCTTGAGAGAGAGAGAGAGAGAGAGCGCTAACTATTCAAATGATTCTTCTGATAATGTTATAATGTATGAATATAAACATCTATTTATACTAAGAAATTAGGTCGTCAATTGCGATTGCTAGTGGCTGGCCCTCCACTGGCATACATCAGGTTCCTTGTCATTGATGTTTTTGTTGATAAGTGGTGGAAATTGGTCGTAAACAGTCTGTCTGCATAAATGAACCAAGTTGTCACTTCTGCAGAAATGAACTAAAACAGCCATAGGCGACAGTGTCGGCATTTTGCGAAAAACCCGACAGTGCCTTAAAATCTCCTGTAGGGTTGCCCCCTACTTTGCCAGAGTCATTTTCTTAACATTTGAGGCACTCTGAAAAAAGAGAAAAATGTGACTCTACATATTTGCTCGCAAATCCTGATAGGCGACAGTGTCACTAAAATGCGAAAAATGCTATACTGTGATTTTACACGAGATTCTTGACAGGCAAAAAAGCTGAAGTGAGAGAAAATGAAATGTGACACTGTAGTCAAACTTCGTGTATTTCTCAGATTGTGTAAAAACACTTGTAGATTTGCAAACTGTGTAAAACATGGAAAAATCCGCAGAACTGGATAAACAATGGATGAAAACTAAAACTGATTAGCCGATTAGTAAGAAGGAGACTAATCCAATACTCCCCCTTAATTTGAATCCTTGAATGCCTTGACCTTCAAACTTAGTTCTACACAGAATCTTCTGTGTGCTTCCAAACTTGATGCTTTGGTAAAAATATCTGTTGTCGTATCTTGCATTCTACAGTACTACAATCTACCTCTTCGTTGAGAACTTTGCTTCTGACGAAATGATACTGCAGCTCAATGTGCTTACTCCTAGAATGAAATCTAGGGTTGGTTGATAAAGCAATGGCACTTTGATCATCACAAAATAATGTCGTCAAAGCATATTGATTCAGACCGATATCTGAGAGTAAGTTCCTCACCCAAATTGCTTCCTTTGTAGCTTGAGAGGCTGCGACATACTTTGATTCAGTGGAAGATAGAGCTATCGAAGATTGTTTGCGACTGTTCTAGGAAATTGGACCATTGTTGAGGAAGAATGTAAACCTGGAAGTGGATATACGAGTGTCTACATCTCCTACCCAACTTGCATTTGTGTAACCATTGAGTAAATTGAGTTTGTCGTTGCCGACTGTTCCATAACAAATGCAAAAGTCCATAGTAGCTCGAAGATATTTCATGATTCTGATAAGAGCCTTCCAATGTGTTACACCAGGATTAGTCATAAACTGACTGAGAGAGCTGACTGCAAAAGCTATGTCTGGCCTAGTACAGATCATGGCATACATAAGAGATCCTATAATAGAAAGGTAAGGATACTTATGCATCTGCTGCTTCTCATAGATTGTTTGGGACACTGGTCCTTTGACAATTTGAGACCAGGTCCCATTGGTGAGAGAGCTAACTTGCAATTAATTAGATGATATCTAACTAACATGTTGTAGATGTATCTCTGTTGTGTAATGTAAACCAACTTCTATTTTTTGTCTCTATGGATTTGAATACCAAGACAGAAAGAGCTTCACCCAAATTGGTCATGTCAGATTGGAAGATAGCATTGTCTTGGCCTCTTTTATCAGATTGGTACTGTTCCTGAAAAGCATTGTATCATCCATGTATAACGTGATAATGATAAAAGATTGTTGTACTACTTTGAAGTCAACGTTTGAATTTGAAGAGCTAGGTGTGTAGCTGTTGTAAAGCTACCTTTACAAGCTTTACTTCCGGCGCCAGCAGCGCCCCTGCTGCTCCCGGTGCCAACGGCGCCGGCTCCAATCCCGGCGCCACTGTGACCAGAATCCAGCCGGCGCCAAGTTCCTATGGCTGAAAATCTTTGATCGGTTCTAGCGGAGTCCAGAGAGCTCAGATCGACGTGCAATCACCTCACACGATCTAGGCATGATTAAAGAAAGCCTGGGGATCAATAAAATCTAGAGAGAGAAAATGACTTTCTAGAAGAGAAAATTCTAGGGAGAGAAAAACGTGCTTTACCAGCTTGGATAGAGTGCTTGGTATGAGGGGGGCTGCCGAATCACACCAATACTATAGGGGAGTGCGGGTTGCGACTCAGAGCGAGCTCCAACCAAGTCTCAGCCTCCCTTGCTAGAATGTTGTCATGCCTCTCGCCTTGGCATGCTAGCGCCCCGGAGACTAGGGTCGGTCACACACTTGAAATGTAACCTTCTCAGATTTATCAATAAAGTGGGATTTTCCTCAAACTGACTCTGATTACCTTCTGGGTTTCAGTGTTCGGTAAAGCGCCAGTTATAAGGCCGCTTTCAAAATTTTTAACTTGGCACATAGCTGAGGGTCGTATCCCGGGACGCCAGCGCTATGCCGTCGGGACCATTCGGTCCGTGGCGCCAGCGATATGCTGTCGGGACCATTTGGTCCAGGAACTGGTTGTTTCCATATCTGTCGCGGCTTGTGGTTCTGAGTGTTCCTTGCATGAACGTGAATGGGTTAAGCTCTTGGGGAACGGGCTCTAACTTGTCGGCTGAGTTGGATGGCTTGCTTGGGTGGACGTTACCTGTTTATGGCTGTCCAGTCTGGCGTGGCGCCAGGTTGGCTTCCAGCACTCGTGACGAAGCTTTCAGTTGATTAAGTCTGATGTAAGTCAGACCGCTTGCTTGGAATGGATGTTACTCGTTTGTAACAAAGCTTCGAGTTGGTTAAGTTTGATGTATGTCGGGCGGCTTGCTTGGAGGGAAGTCACCCACGTCGGGACCCCCGATCTGGCATGGCGCCAGGTTGGATCTCAATGTTGGTTTTCGGAACTTCAAGTTGGTTAAGTCTGATCGTTGTTGGCGAGTTGGCTGCTTGTATGTCAAGTGGGTTTGGATGGCAAGAGTTGAAGGCTGGGAAGCTAAGTCGTGGTTCCCGGCTCCCTTTGGGATGCCTGCGCTACATGTGGTATCAGAGCCGACTGGCCGGTCAGCTATGCGGATCTCACGGAAATGGCCACGGTTTGGGGTTCATCAAGACAACTGTTGTGCAAGGTGCTGCCCACAGTGTAAGCACGGGTGCGTCCACGGTCGGGGTGGTCGGCAGAACGGGGGACTTGATGAGTCAAGGTGCTGTCCTTGAGGTGTATGCACGGTCAGTTCTCGCGGTTCGGGCCTGGCATTGTCTGCACGTAGGACGGATGAGGCAAAGTGCTGCCTAGGGAGGTGAAAGCACGGTCTGTACCTTGTGGGGTGCGGGGTGACATATTTGAACTGTACGGGATAACCATTGATATAGAGATGCTGCTCGAATTTGGGTGTAAAGCACGGGTGGTTAGCTGCCGGTGCGGGATAGCTGCCGATCGTTTAGCTATAAGGGTTATCGACCAAAAAGTGGTGGGGCGTGACTGAGGCAATGTGCTGCTTAATGGTGAAAGCACGGATAGTTGGAGGGGTGTCCTATGTGGGCTGATTCCGTGATCGATTTGTATGGGCGCGGCCAGGCAAAGGTCTGTTGGCAGGACCATCTCAAAGGGGGACCTTGTCTTTGTTACTTGTTAGTAAACCTGCCTGAGTGTCTTACTTGTACGTATTTGTGGTGAGTCTTAGTACTCGTGCTTTGCCTCGTTTGCATGATTGCTTGTGATACAAGGAGCTGATGGCTCGAGAAGGAACCTTTTCTTTTGAAGGCTGATACCATCAAACAAAGAGGACTACAGAATCTGTGGGGCGGATTTGGAGTTCAAGTACTCACACGTGAACGACAACGAATCGACTCAATGTTTGCAAAGGATGGATGGCTAGCCTATTTCTTGGGTTAGTTTCATTTGCGACAACACCCACCAGACGCAAGCAGGAAGTCAAAAGTTGGAAAGGGCCATTTCAGGGGAGATCTTCTATAGAGCAGTTGGTCTTCATTTTGGGACGGCCACCTTCGGAACTGAAACTCACTGAGCATGGGCGATATCCATAATCTGTTCGGCGGATTTGCAGTTCAAGTACTTGCACGTGAACGACAACGAAATGACTCAATGTTTGCAAAGGATGGATGGCTAGCCTGTTTCTTGGGTTAGTTTCATTTGCGACAACACCCACCAGACGCAAGCAGGAAGTCAAAAGTTGGAAAGGGCCATTTCAGGGGAGATCTTCTATAGAGCAGTTGGTCTTCATTTTGGGACGGCCACCTTCGGAACTGAAACTCACTGAGCATGGGCGATATCCATAATCTGTTCGGCGGATTTGCAGTTCAAGTACTCGCACGTGAACGACAACGAAATGACTCAATGTTTGCAAAGGATGGATGGCTAGCCTGTTTCTTGGGTTAGTTTCATTTGCGACAACGCCCACCAGACGCAAGCAGGAAGTCAAAAGTTGGAAAGGGCAATTTCAGGGGAGATCTTCTATAGCAGTTGGTCTTCATTTTGGGACGGCCACCTTCGGAACTGAAACTCACTGAGCATGGGTGATATCCAGTATCAATTGGGTTTTTCCTCAAAGGGGAAAAGACTAGGATCTTCTTCAGAGATTGGCAACAAGTTGGATCGAGCCATAATCCTAACAGATGGGAAGCAAAGTGTCGGAATGGCTTTTTGTCCGAAGAACTCTACTCTAAGTCCGATCAGCTGATTTATTAAGTGGAGGGGAACTATCACACACACCTCTCTCTTGGGGCAAATTTTGAATGAAAGTTGATCAAAATGGGGGCAAATTCAAGGTGACCTAGCCATACTCACACGAGGAGACTGGAAAACTTTGGACCTAATAAGTTGACAAGTTTTTGTTGTGGAGAGAAAAGTTTGTTATAGGCTTTCTCTGGACCAGCAATGATGAGGAACCATATGAGTATGTTGGCTTGTGTTACGTGTAAGGCAGCTGATCAATGAAGGAACTGTGAAAGTTGAGTCTTGCATGAGAGACTTGGTATTTCGAACGGACGCTAAGGGACAGTTCGCGTTGAGATCGGATTAGTGCAAACTCTGGGTGCATGTTTCTGATTCAAAGAGAGCTACTTGAAGCCAAGCTCGATGTACACTTCTTGTTTTGACTGTGAGGCAACTAACCAGTGATGGAATTGTGAAAGTCAAGTTTTGCGCGACGGACATGGTGCTTCAAACAAACGCGAAGAGATAGTTTGGATGCGGATCAAACTGTTGCGACCCTTTGGCTTTCCACGAGGTCAATGGTTACATTTGGGCTGATTCAGAGAGCTACTTCAAGCTAAGTGAGAGGTGCATTGCGGAGTACTCAATCTTTGCCTACCTTAAAGAGTCAAGATGGAAAAGTATCAAGATCAGGCTTGGACAAGGAAAGAAATCAAGGTGCAGAAGCAACAAGGCACGGAGTGGACCATAAAGTGGGCAATCAAACGATAAATCCTTCGGCTCAGGGAGCCTTGATAGCTGTGCGGAACTGAACAAATCTGGAGCTCAGGGAGCTCAACACAAAGTGCATCAAGGACAAATCAGGAGCTCAAAGAAGTTCCAAAGTCGAAAGTCAGAAGCGACAGGGGCGAACATTTCAAAGAAAGGCCTCTGTCACCAGTTAATAAGGTTCTCGGGTTTTACGAAAGCCATATCAAATCTATGCTTTTCCCAAACAAAGATATATTTTCAAGTTATGTAATTTTTCAGTACAAAGAGCTGATCCTCTGACTTGTGGTGTGCCAGCTTCAATGTTAATAAAAAGTGGCCAGTAAATTGAGTACTGTGCCAAGTAGCTTAAATGTATAGTTATTTTAATTGGGAGACACCTTTACTTTAATTTGACATCTGATGAGGACATCAGATTTTATAAAGGTGGGGTGGATGTTGTAAAGCTACCTTTACAAGCTTTACTTTCGGCACCATCGGAGCCAGCTATGTCCCCGGCGCCAGCAGCGCCCCTGCTGCTCCTGGCGCCGGTGCCGCTCTCGGCGCCACTGTGACTAGAATCCAGCCGACGCCAAGTTCCTATGGCTGAAAATCTTTGATCGGTTCTAGCGAAGTCCAGAGAGCTCAGATCGATGTGCAATCACCTCACACGATCTAGGCATGATTAAAGGAAGCCAGGGGATCAATAAAATCTAGAGAGAGAAAATGATTTTCTAGAAAGAGAAAATCCTAGAGAGAGAAAAACGTGCTTTACCAGCCTAGGTAGAGTGCTTGGTATGAGGGGGGGTGCCGAATCACACCAATACTATAGGGGAGTGCGGGTTGCAACTCAGGGCGAGCTCCAACCAAGTCTCAGCCTCCTTTGCTGGAATGTTGTCATGGCTCTCGCCTTGGCATGCTAGCGCCCCGGAGACTAGGGTCGGTCACACACTTGAAATGTAACCTTCTCAGATTTATCAATAAAGTGGAATTTTCCTCAAACTGACTCTGATTACCTTCTGGGTTTCAGTGTTCGGTAAAAGCGCCAGTTGTAAGGCCGCTTTCAAAATTTTTAACTTGGCACATAGCTGAGGGTCGTATCCCGGGACGCTAGCGGTATGCCGTCGAGACCATTCGGTCCGTGGCGCCAGCGGTATGCTGTCGGGACCATTTGGTCCAGAAACTGGTTGTTTCCATATCTGTCGCGGCTTGTGGTTCTGAGTGTTTCTTGCATGAACGTGAATGGGTTAAGCTCTTGGGGAACAGACTCTAACCTGTCGGCTGAGTTGGATGGCTTGCTTGGGTGGACGTTACCTGTTTATGGCTGTCCAGTCTGGCGTGGCACCAGGTTGGCTTCCAGCGCTCGTGACGAAGATTTCAGTTGGTTAAGTCTGATGTAAGTCAGACCGCTTGCTTGGAATGGATGTTACTTGTTTGTAACGAAGCTTCGAGTTGGTTAAGTTTGATGTATGTCGGGCGGCTTGCTTGGAGGGAAGTCACCCACGTCGGGACCCCTGATCTGGCATGGCGCCAGGTTGGATCTCAATGTTGGTTTTCAGAACTTCAAGTTGGTTGTTGTTGGCGAGTTGGCTGCTTGTATGTCAAGTGGGTTTGGATGGCAAGAGTTGAAGGCTGGGAAGCTAAGTCGTGGTTCCCGGCTCCCTTTGGGATGCCTGCGCTACAGTAGCCGTGATCAATAGGCAAAGTATTGATCCTTTGAAACCATGCTCGAGCAGTTTGTTTCAAGCCATAAAGTGTCTTATGGAATCTACACACATGATTGTGTTTACCCTCGATAATATAACCTTTGGGTTGCACTATGTAAATGTCTTCTTCGATAACTCCATTGAGATATGTTGTTTGTACATCCATTTGATGTATTTCTAAATCTGCTGCAGCGACAAATGATAGCAAAAGTCGAATAGAAGAATGCTTGACTACTGGACTAAAGGTCTCACTGTAATCGACATTGTACCTCAGAAAATCCTCTGGCAACAAGTCATGTCTTTCTTCTGTTGATGGTTCCATCTGCGTTGTACTTGACTTTGAAAATCCACTTGCAATCAACTATGTTTCTGCTAACAGGTAATTCGACAATTGTCCTTGTCTGGTTCTTGATAAGAGACGAATACTCTTTATTCATAGCTTCTTTCTAGATATCTAAATCAGGCTGACTGAGTGCCTCTTGGACAGAGGTCGGTTCTGGAACAAGGTAGGCTGCAGACTCGTTGATATACCGAGGTGGTCTCCTAGTTCTTGATGATCTTCTGGGTAACATAGGAAGTTGATCATTCATTGTATTGTATTTGCTGAACTGCAACATCATCATCTTCTGATTCATCGTTGATTTGTTGTTCGTCGGAAGTAGAGGAGCTTGGACCTTCAATGGGAATAGTCGACTGAGAAATTGGAAAGTTCAATGCGTCAATTCAGTAGAATCTGGTAAAATGGTACCTTCTATCATACTGGCCTTGGTATGGCCATGAATTTCATGCATGGTTGACTCCACATATGTTTTCTTGTCGTGAACCTGGTTTTTGTTACCAAATTCGTGTTCAGATTCATCACTCGAATCGTTAGACTCTTTCGAATTCGTGTCTGCAACGTTAATTTCTTCATACAAAACATCCGCTTCAGCATCGCAGGCATCGAAGAATTCTTCGTCTTCAGCATTCTCATAACATTCAAAGTACTGCACTTCAATATCAAATTCATTGGGAAAAATATTCAAGGCATACGAAGACTCTTCTGATGTAAAGCTGGTGTCAGACAAAGGAGTTTGACCTTCATAATTGTCACAACTTCAGGTTATGATTTGTTCTGCTTGCTTACTGTAGCGCAGGCATCCCAAAGGGAGCCGGGAACCACGACTTAGCTTCTCAGCCTTCAACTCTTGCCATCCAAACCCACTTGACATACAAGCAGCCAACTCGCCAACAACCATCAGACTTAACCAACTTGAAGTTCCGAAAACCAACATTGAGATCCAACCTGGCACCATGCTAGATCGGGGGTCCCAATGTGGGTGACTTCCCTCCAAGCAAGCCGCCCGACATACATCAAACTTAACCAACTCGAAGTTTTGTTACAAACGAGTAACATCCATTCCAAGCAAGCGGTCTGACTTACATCAGACTTAACCAGCTGAAAGCTTCGTCATGAGCGCTGGAAGCCAACCTGGCGCCACGCCAGACTGGACAGCCATAAACAGGTAACGTTTACCCAAGCAAGCCATCCAACTCAGCCGACAGGTTAGAGTCTGTTCCCCAAGAGCTTAACCCATTCACGTTCATGCAAGGAACACTCAGGACCACAAGCCGCGACAGATATGGAAACAACCAATTCCTGGACCAAATGGTCCCGACAGCATACCGCTGGCGCCACGGACCGAATGGTCTCGACGGCATACCGCTAGCGTCCCGGGATACGACCCTCAGCTATGTGCCAAGTTAAAAATTTTGAAAGCGGCCTTACAACTGGCGCTTTTACTGAACACTGAAACCCAGAAGGTGATCACAGTCAGTTTGAGGAAAATTCCACTTTATTGATAAATCTGAGAAGGTTACATTTCAAGTGTGTGACCGACCCTAGTCTCTGGGGCGCTAGCATGCCAAGGCGAGAGCCATGACAACATTCCAGCAAAGGAGGCTGAGACTTGGTTGGAGCTCGCCCTGAGTTGCAACCCGCACTCCCCTATAGTATTGGTGTGATTCGGCACACCCCCTCACACCAAACACTCTACCCAAGCTGGTAAAGCACGTTTTTCTCTCTCTAGGATTTTCTCTTTCTAGAAAGTCATTTTCTCTCTCCAGATTTTATTGATCCCCAGGCTTCCTTTAATCATGCCTAGATCGTGTGAGGTGATTGCACATCGATCCGAGCTCTCTGAACTCCGCTAGAACCGATCAAAGATTTTCAGCCATAGGAACTTGGCGCCGGCTAGATTCTGGTCATAGTGGCGCCGGGAGTGGCGCCGGCGCCGTTGGTGCTGGGAACAGCAGGGGCGCTGCTGGCGCCGATGGCTGGCGCCATAGCTGGCGCCGATGGAGCCGAAAGTAAAGCTTGTAAAGGTAGCTTTACAACATCCACCCCACCTTTATAAAATCTGATGTCCTCATCAGATGTCAAATTAAAGTAAAGGTGTCTCCCAATTAAAATAACTATACATTTAAGCTACTTGGCACAGTAGTCAATTTACTGGCCACTTTTTATTAACATTGAATCTGGCACACCACAAGTCGGAGGCTCAGCTCTTTGTATTGAAAGATTACATAACTTGAAAATATATCTTTGTCTGGGAAAAGCGTAGATTTGATATCGCTTTCGTAAAACCCAAAAATCTTATTAATTGGTGACAGAGGCCTTTCTTTGAAATGTTCGCCCCTGTCGCTTCTGACTTTCGACTTTGGAACTCCTTTGAGCTCCTGATTTGTCCTTGATGCACTTTGTGTTGAGCTCCCTAAGCACCATATTTGTTCAGTTCCGCACAGGTATCAAGGCTCCCTGAGCCAAAGGATTTATCATTTGATTGCCCACTTTATGGTCCACTTTGTGCCTTGTTGCTTCTGCACCTTGATTTCTCTCCTTGTCCCAGCCTGATCTTGATATTTTTCCACATTGGCTCTTTAAGGTAGGCAAAAATTGAGTACTCCGCAAATGCACCTCTCACTTAGCTTGAAGTAGCTCTTTGAATCAGCCCAAATGTAACCATTGACCTCGTGGAAAGCCAAAGGGTCGCACCAATTTGATCTGCATCCGAACTATCTCTTCGCGTTTGTTTGAAGCACCATGTCCATCGTGCAAAACTTGACTTTCACAATTCCATCACTGGTCAGTTGCCTCGCAGTCAAAACAAGAAGTGTACATCGAGTTTGGCTTCAAGTAGCTCTCTTTGAATCAGACACGTGCACCCAGAGTTTGCACTAGTCCGATCTCAACGCGAACTGTCCCTTAGCGTCCGTTCGAAATACCAAGTCTTTCATGCAAGACTCAACTTTCATAGTTCCTTCATTGATCAGCTGCCTTACACGTAACACAAACCAGCGTACTCATATGTTTCCTCATCATTTCTGGTCCAGAGAAAGCCTATAACAAACTAAGTTCGCCAATCTCCTCGTGTGAGTATGGCTAGGTCACCTTGAATTTGCCCCCATTTTGATCAACTTTCATTCAAAATTTGCCCCAAGAGAGAGGTGTGTGTGATAGTTCCCCTCCACTTATAAAATCAGCTGATCGGACTTAGAATAGAGTTCTTCGGACAAAAAGCCTTTCCAACACTTTGCTTCCCATCTGCTAGGATTATGGCTCGATCCAACTTGTTGCCAATCTCTGAAGAGGATCCTAGTCTTTTCCCCTTTGAGGAAAAACCCAACTGATACTGGATATCACCCATGCTCAGTGAGTTTCAATTCTGAAGGTGGTCGTCCCAAAATGAAGACCAACTGCTCCATAGATGATCTCCCCTGAAATTGCCCTTTCCAACTTTTGACTTCCTGCTTGCGTCTGGTGGGCGTTGTCGCAAATGAAACTAACCCAAGAAACAGGCTAGCCATCCATCCTTTGCAAACATTGAGTCATTTCGTTGTCGTTCACGTGCAAGAACTTGAACTGCAAATCCGCCCCACAGATTCTGGATATCGCCCATGCTCAGTGAGTTTCAGTTCCGAAGGTGGCCGTCCCAAAATGAAGACCAACTGCTCTATAGAAGATCTCCCCTGAAATGGCCCTTTCCAACTTTTGACTTCCTGCTTGCGTCTGGTGGGTGTTGTCGCAAATGAAACTAACCCAAGAAATAGGCTAGCCATCCATCCTTTGCAAACATTGAGTCGATTCGTTGTCGTTCACGTGTGAGTACTTGAACTCCAAATCCGCCCCACAGATTCTGTAGTCCTCTTTGTTTGATGGTATCAGCCTTCAAAAGAAAAGGTTCCTTCTCGAGCCATCAGCTCCTTGTATCACAAGCAATCATGCAAACCAGACAAAGCACGAGTACTAAGACTCACCACGAATACATACAAGTAAGACACTCAGGCAGGTTTACTAACAAGTAACAAAGACAAGGTCCCCCTTTGAGATGGTCCTGCCAACAGACCTTTGCCTGGCCACCCCCATACAAATCGATCACGGAATCAGCCCACATAGGACACCCCTCCAACTATCTGTGCTTTCACCATTAAGCAGCACATTGCCTCAGTCACGCCCCACCACTTTTTGGTCGATAGCCCTTATAGCTAAACGATCGGCAGCTATCCCGCACCGGTAGCTAACCACCCGTGCTTTACACCCGAATTCGAGCAGCATCTCTGTATCAATCGTTAACCCGTACAGTTCGAATATGTCGCCCCGCACCCCACAAGGCACAGACCGTGCTTACACCAACCTAATGGCAGCACACTGCCTCATCTGTCCTACGTGCAGACAGCGCCAGACCCGAACCGCGAGAACTGACCGTGCTTACACCTCAAGGGTAGCACTTTGACTCATCAAGTCCCCCGTTCTTCCGACCACCCCGACCGTGGACGCACCCGTGACCACAACAGTTGTCTTGATGAACCCCAAACCGTGGCCATTTCCGAGAGATCCGCATAGCTGACCGGCCAGTCGGCTCTGATACCACATGTAGCGCAGGCATCCCAAAGAGAGCCGGGAACCACGACTTAGCTTCCCAGCCTTCAACACTTGCCATCCAAACCCACTTGACATACAAGCAGCCAACTCGCCAACAACGATCAGACCCACATTTTAATTAGATGTTCTACTCTCTCCTTGTCTGTTTCTCTCTAGATGTGACTCAAGGGATAAGGGTTCTAAATTTCGCTGCCATCTTTCACAGTTATCTCAACTTCTGTGGAGCTTCTTCCATTGTACTGTCTTGCAGCAAGGATTGGCAGCTGCTATGATCACCTGCATCACACACAGACAATGGTGTGATGTCTCTTGCATGAGCTTGCTTACGGTGTTATCTTGAGATCGAATCTATGTGAAAGGAGCTTAACAATCTCCCCCTCTCTCTCCCTCTCTCTCTCATGCATCACACCATCAAAACATTCGGGCTCTCTCTCTCTCTCTCTCTCTCTCTCTCTCTCTCTCTCTCTCTCTCTCTCTCTCTCTCTCTCTCTCTCTCTCTCTCTCTCTCTCTCTCTCTCTCTCTCTCTCTCTCTCTCTCTCTCTCTCTCTCTCTCTCTCTCAGGTTCATAGGTTCAAGCAGGAAGCAAGCACATACACCCATTATAAGTAGGCATTGTGATTATAAGCAGGCATTGTGATTTCCAGATCCAAGCGTTGTGATTATAAGCAGGCATTGTGATTTCCAGATCCAGATGCTCCTGTGTCTCCCAAGGCAAGGCACAAGATGTTGGTGTCGGCAAGAATGAAGCAGTTGGCGGTAGTGGGGGTGAGGTTGGCTCCTGCCTAATAGCCAAACCTAATACTACACCAAGAAAATTGGAGCCCAGATTAGAGAATGCGTTGTCTTCTCTCCCGGAATTGCAGTCTCAAACATTCCCTTTCTAAGCATAGCCCATCTCACAATTCAAATAAATTCGAAGAATAAGAAGAATGGGAGGAATATAAATAAATAAATACGCATGCAAACCGCACATTGATTATGAAGCACTTAAATAAAAGATTGCAACCAGTATAACGTAATTTATTGTTCCCGCTGAAATCGAGGCTAAACTGGGAAAAAACATTACAAGTTTAGGGGGTGACGTCATAAATAAATGATTTTAAAAGAGGGAGGCTGGTAATATATAGTATTAAAACAATGACTCATGTTTGGAACTGAATATAGTTTGATGTTGCTTTTCTTTAAAAAAAATAGCATGCTTTTGTGTCAAGCTTCTTTTCACATACTTATGTTGACAGAATCAAGGCATGTCGCCTCATGGAGTAGTTGGGAGTTGAGTAAGTGCCCTTATAGACAACAACAACCCATTCTTAACATGTGTCTTACCTCACTATCCTACTCTACTTAATGAGAATATACCTTTTTTGACTTTGCATTTGAATGTCCACATGGCCCAATTACTTCAATCAGTGTGTGTAGAATTCTCATGTGCTTCCCGTAACTAGCAATATTACTAAATTAGAAGTAGTAATTATTGAGAAAAAGACCAACATTTTGCATTATATTATTGGTGGACCTTGCTAAAAAATAATTGGACTTAACTGTTAGGCCTCAAACTAGCCAAGAAATCTCTCTCTATAATAAATATTTTAAGGTGAATTACTATCCCCTAGACCTTGACTTAATCCTCTAAAGGAATTCTATTATGTAATAACTTCAATTAAGTGAACCTTCCTACAAATCCGTTAAAAAATACAAGTTGGCGTCACAATCCACAAAATGCTCCTATAGATACTCTTCTTGGCAATCTTTGGTTACATATTTGATTATGTGGGATTTGCTTTAGGAAAAAAATGTTGTGGTTTACTAAGACAGCACTCTATAAATAGTAGTGAGCCCAATATTTCTCTTTGTTCAACATTGTGTTGAGTTTGGAAATGCCATTGGATTCTCATAGTAAAGTGGTGACCCATATTCCTTGCCTCTGGGAGTATAAATTTTTGATGAAAGCAGGATCTTATAATCTCTCTCTCACTCATCACACCATCAAAAGGGCGGCATACTAAATAAGAAATAGTAATTATTGAGAAAAATACCCACTCATTGCATTACATTATTGGTGGACCTTGCTTAAAAATAATAGAACCAATTGTTACGCCTCAAACTAGCCAAGAAATCATAACCAATATCCTAACACTATTATTTGTCGATAATCATGTGACCCTCTAAATTCAAATATTTTTGTGGAATAGAACTTCATTAAAAGCTCAAGGAACAATATATGTTTATAGATTTCCATATATTCTTGTACCTACACAATACACATGAATAATGTTACATTGGATGAATCATTATTGACTATTTGATTTGGTTGGTATAGAGGAACTAAGTGTAGGTTTTAGTTAGGTTAGTTTGTATTTGATTGTCTACTTAAATTAGTTTTCATGTATTTGATTGTTTCCCAATGTTTGATATGAAACCTGATGGTTTTTGTTCCAATTGTTGTAGGTGTTTTGCATTTGAGAGAGTGATTCCATGACATAAACACTCCCGAGTGTGTGCGGAGCAACCCTTCGTACATCACTCCGGAGGGTGAGTCAGTCTGCAAGGAGGAGGAGGTTGAATAGGAAGCGACAAGCAGTGCATACGACATTGTCGCTTGCACCTGTAGTTCATGTCGTTGAGGAGGTGACATGTTCGACCGCAAGTTTGGTCTCAAACTTGCAAAGTGTCGAGCACGTGTTGACTGTTAGTGTCAGTGGTGTGGGTAGTTAAGGGGGGTTAGTCATGCCAGAGCATGTGCGTGGCAATGCCATGTTTAGAACGTCGGAGTTGGAGTCTAGGTCACAGGAAGAGTAGATTAGAACGGAGGAGAAGAGCGAGACGATGGCACTTCTCTTGGAGTAGATGTTGGTTTGCCTATGAGAGGGTTAGAGTTTGGGGAGGATCTGAGCAGTTTGGGAGTAGGGTTGATCAGACAGGTCTGCTCACCTATGAATGTAAGCGAACAAGGATCTACGCTTTTCCAAGTGCCGATCGAGGACGCCAATGCAGAAGCGGAGCGAGGCTGGATCTGTGGTGTGATTCTTGCATATCTCTGTACAATCCAGTTCTTGATGTTCTTGGGATGTCCAAGAATCAATAAATTGGCTAGTTTCTTGATTCTTGGACATCAGTTTATGCAAATGTAGCTCAGTTCAGTGTAGTGTAGGATCTGATTTCAATCCGCTTTTAGAGTAAGTAGCAGTAGAAACTACTGAACGTTCACTGGCTTGCATGTTGATCTATGAATGAGCGTTCTTGGCTTGCATCATCTATGTAGAATGTAAGCGCATTCAAGAGTGACGTCCCTGAGTAGTCCTCTGATAGGCAGGACAAAGAAAATCTATACTACAACGTCTACCTATTTCCTTCTGCCTGGTTTGGCATCGTAAAATCAAGAAACCATCTAACGAATGCCTTTGAGCCTGGTAATAGGCAGAAACGGTTTTGAAGAAGAGGCAAGAAAGAATCGTAGTAAACAGATCCTCTGGAAAAGAAAATTTGTCAACAATGGGACCTCAATTTGATATGAACCAACCAGATTAGCCTACAACTAGACTACTAGACTAGCCTACAACTACTTAAAACTAGACTAGCCTACAACTACTTACAATTGGTAACCGTTGGCAATAGTAAATTACATAGTAACAGTTACAATGAAGTTTTCATCGATTTCTAACAACATATGCAAATACCCAATCATATCAGTGTGTGAATTCTTTCATTTGACTGAATCAAAAATTTCAAAAATGGAGCTGATCATGAATATACTTTGAAGTAAGATGGATATACATCTTAGAGAGCTTTTATGTTTGATACCTCATGCAAATGAAGTCTTGGTAGGATGATTAACAAATCCAAAACCAAAGATCCATCATGAATTCTTATATTGTGCTAGATTTGAAGAATCAAATGAGATTCTCAATTTAGGTTTAGCATGGGAAAGTGAGCAACATAATATGACTTTGCAAATCAAGCATTTTGATTAAAAAACAACAATGATTAATGGTGGATTTGGAGTAAATCTGATTTCTTTCAAGTTGTATGAAAAATGAGGACTTTTGAAGCTGAAACCTACAAGCTTTGCATTCAAGTTGGTGAATAAATATAAGGCCAAAAGGAGTAGTGAAAGACATACTAATAAAAAAGGCAGGACCTGGTGTCCAATTTGTCATTACCTTTGTCGTAATGAATACCTGATGCACCATCAATTTATCGGATATTGTTGGCTCACCTTTGGTTACGAGTTACTTAAGTGATTCATAAATAGATAATGGGCAAGGTTATCTTGAAGAATCAGGAGCAAATAATCAAAGTTGATCCAATTACATGGACAATCCAACTAGTGCCATCAAAAGTTAATGATGAATTTTAGTGAACATAAGACATTGGGGATTCATTATGATTTAAAAATTGACAATGTGAAATAAAATTCAAGCATTAGCAATGATTGATTGCACAACAAGTTATATGTGTCACTGTTATGGTAGATTAGAGGTGAATATTACACCTACCAATGACTGCACTAGTGATACACTGATTACCTATGAGGTAAACATGATGAATGTGACTTGGATTTTTGCCGATCTAATTTCCAATCCAATAGAAGATGAACTGATACCAGTTACTCATGCTTTATCTTATAATGATAATAATGAGCTGATTTTGCATCATATGGACCAACTAGATTTAAGGTGCACCAAATTCTAGTTCCACCTCCACCAAAGCCACCAAAAGTGGTTATTTCAAAGGATGGTAAACCTTCAGCATCCATGACAAAGAAGCATGTGAAACAATACCATAGTAAAGTTGTCAAATGGAGTAATTCCACAAATGAGGCAATTATGAAGGTGGATCTTGGTATCAATGATTATGTTGTTGTACCATATCAATCGGACAAAGTGAAAGAGGAAATGCAAATTCGATAGCCAAGTTATAGTTAACCTTAGTTAACCTTGGTGATAACAGCCCACATGAAATCAAAGGTGAAGGTACTGCCACAAGGCTTTCTTAATGGACTGTCATGATATCAAATGTATTGTATGTCCCGAATCTAACAAAAAATTTGTTGTTGTGGTCAGTCATATTACAAATTTAGGACATAGGATAGAATTTGAGTTACATTCATGTAATATTCTTGACAAAAGCAAGAGAGTTCTTGCACTCGAAAAGAGACAGGGAACTACGAGAACCCCCATGCTTTTGAAAGTAGTAACCATATTGAAAAGGTTGAGGTGTTTGATCAATGCTACTTACTTGGTAACACTCTTAAGGCCCGATATAAAGGCTATAGAATGTGAATGCATCAAGGCTTCAAACTCTTGGGTCATTGCTTCAACCCACTCTTTGGATTGAAATGCTTCTTGGACATCCTTAGGCTCTTCATCTGATATAAAAAGTGCATGATAGGAAGTTTCACCTTCCACTTGCGTTCCTTCAGCATCATATGTGAGCCTGCTTGGCTCAGATCTTGCTCGTGTAGATCTTCTTGGTGTGGTAGCTTGAATTTGCTCCTCCTCAAGCCTCGGCCTCACTTGATTGATGATTGATCTTGCATGAGACTCCTTGACCTGCGCATCATCCAAGTTAAACTTCTGATCTTCATGGAAGATCACATCTCTACTAACAACATTTTTGTCAATAGAGGGTAAATAAACTTTGTATGCTGTTTTGGTAGATGCATATCCTACAAAAATTCCTTTTACTGCACTAGTTTCTTCCTTCTTCTTAGTTTTTGGAGGCACATGCACAAAGCATACACAGCCAAAATTCCTAAGACATTTCTTCTGAACTAGATCTTGCTAAACAATCTAGAATTAGGTTATTGTGCTAATCACAAAGCTTAATCAAGATCAATTATACTTGTGGACATTCCCCACACGTGTGAATTCTGGAAATTTTGTCATATACTCCCTCTTGGTCCCATGCTCATCACAAAAGGCCTTGAACTTGGTAGATATGTACTCATCACCATTGTCACTCCTCAAGCACTTGATCTTTGTGGAAAATTGGTTCTCCCTTGCATTCTCGAACTTGATAAAGACATCATACACTTCATCCTTGCTCTTTAGTAAATAGATTCAACAAAATCTACTAAAATAATCAATGAATGTTACATACATCTTAGCTCCACTATTGCTAATTGTAGTAAATTAGTAAATATCTGAATGTACAAGTTGAAAAGGCTTTGTAGATTTAGATATAGATCTAGTATAGGGTTGTCTATGTGAATTTGACAAAGCACAAGACTCACAAACATGTTTGATGCCACTTAAGAAACTTGGAAGACCTATCACAATCTTCTTCTTAGCCATTACCTCAAATGACTTGAAGTTGAGGTGTCCCATCCTTTTATGCCAAACCTCTTGAATAGGTATTTGCTCCCTTGCAACACATCCAAATTGGTTAGCAATAACACAAGCATCAAGTTTGAACAACTTCCCTTGCCTTTTACCTTTTCCAACCAGGACATCCTTCCTTTTGATCAAACAAGCATCTCCATCAAACTCCACCTTGAGGCCTTTACTTAGCATTTGACTCACACTAAGCAAATTCTTGGTAATAGATGGAATAAACAAGACATCCTCCAAATGAACATTCCTATTTGTAGAAAGAAAAATAAAAATTGTGCCAATCCCTTTTATTGCACACTCACCATCATTGGCCGTGTAGATCACCATCTTGTCATCTCCATATGCCACCAAAAAAGTGAAGTACTCTTTGAAAAAGGTCATGTGTGGACTTGCTCCACTATCAATCCACCAAGGATCTAGATCTCCATCATTAGCAAGCATACATGAAGACATCACAAAAGTATCATCATTTGCATCTTGAACATCCAAATCATCCTCATTAAGCGTAAGATTACCTTGGCTGTCTCCTTGATCTCTCTTCTTCTTGTAGCACTCACTTGCAAAGTGTCCTTTGATGCCACAATAGAAGCACTTGAGCTTTGATCAATCCTTCTTCCACTTGAAGAAGCATCCACCTGATCTTGCCCTTTAGACCACTTACTTTTGGTTTTGCGCTTTGTGAACATAGCATCCTCTTGAAGTGTCAATGTAGATCTACCTCTTGCTTGAAGCCTATATTCCTCATTAATCAAGATCCCTTCAAGATCCATCAAACTTGGCAAAGTCTTTTGAATAGCAATACTTTGAACAATGTTAGCATGAGCATCCAAGAAGCCATTAAAAATTACTTGAATAAGCTTTCCTTCCTTAATGTTTTCATCAATGCAAGCCAACTCATCATTCAATGCTTTCATTCTCAAAACAAAAGTACTTCGACTTTCTTCATTCTTTTGCAAACAATAAAAGATTGGCCTTCTTAGAGTCAACACTCTAGAAGTAGACTTGAATTCATAAAGCTTCTTCAATGATTTCCAAGCTTCCAATGATGATGTGCACTTACCAACTTCTTTGAGAAGCTCATTGGTAACATTCAGCTTTATCATGTGTAGAGCCTTCTTGGCCCTCTTGTCATACCTCATTTGATCTTGTTGTGTTTCTGGTCTCTCCTCCAAACCTACAACAATATCCAAAACATCATTCATCTCAAAAAGTGACTCCATCCTCATTTTCCAAATAAATAGTTACTTGAGGTAAGCCTATCATTGGCTTCCAACATGACTCCAATTGAGATTGCCATGTAGCAATGACCTGATCTTCTCTTTCAACCTTTTCAATGCACAAAGCACTCCTTTGAACAATAGAATCATGGAATCTTGATCAATCGTCCTCCACTTCCCATCTCAACCGGAGCCCCCTTCCAAACTCAACCGACGTCCTCCACTTCCCATCTCAACCGGAGCCCCCTTCCAAACTCGACCGAAGTCCTCCACTTCCCATCTCAACCGGAGCCCCCTCCTTCCAAACTCAACCAAAGTCCTCCACTTCACATCTCAATAGGAGCCCAACCCTTCACATCTCAACCGACGCCCTTTCCACTATCTCACATCTCAACCGAACCAGGTTTTCTAGAATATTTCTTCTTTCATTTTTCCACCATGTCGTCCAATCCCAGTTCAAGTTCAGATGATCCCAAAGCAATCAAGCTCGACATCCCGCTGTGCAAGTTAGACCTTACAGAGATGCAGACCTGGTACCAGCAGGCGGAGTCCTTCTTCAAGGAAATCGAATTTCAGATCCCTGTCTTGACAAGTTATCAAAGCCCGTATCTGGTACACATGGCATATGCCAATTATCATACCACGACAAGATCATGTCAAATCATAGTTCCCCCTATCAAAAATTATGTCTATAAAGTATCTTTTGCGGTAGCTGACTTGCAACCTTATGGGTTCCCACGAGGACAAAACACAGTCACAAGGACACTCCAAAAGATAGAGCAAATGACATATTTCAAGAATATTGATCCCTCTATGACCAAGTGGAACAATAAGGATGGGTACAGGCTGGAAGCAATCAACGACAAGCAACTTCAAGCAGCATGTACATATCTCACCAGATGCACACAAAAGTCTCGAATGAAACTGCTGAGGGTACCCATGTCCCTGTTTCACATGATGGCAGACTCACGACTGCATGCCCAAGACCTCTATGATGGGCACATTTTGCTTCGAATTGTCTTCATGAGTGCATTAAGAACAAGTAGCCCATCACAATATTGGGATATCTGATGACAAATATCACTCTGCATCAAGTACAAAATAGGTCAAAGCTTCAACGACAACTGGCATGGGAAATTCCCATTGAACATAAGAAGTCCAAGCGTGCAAGGACCACTTCACCATCGGGGTCCTAGACTAAACGAGTCAACACCAGTATTCTCCCTCTGGTGAAGAAGCCAAGAAGCCCACCACAGGATCCACAAACAGCTGCAACTTCCGGAGCTCAACATGCAGATACCTCAAGGGCTCAGTTGCCGGGCACATGGCAACAATAGAGGCAAGAGAAGCTCCAAGCTGGGAGCACATCACCGGTGGGATCAGTTTCACATGGTTCCACGTCAGATGGTGGAAGCTTGTCAACAACATCACAACAACACTCATCACCCTCACATGTCATCGACGGGGGTGATGGAGCAACTACATCAACATTGACACCTGACACGACAGTACCTCACGTCACAAGTCAGCCAGATGAAGCCACCACCCCACCCACACTGATTACTACGCCAACGCCACCAACATCACCACAAGCACAAGTTTTGGGAGGGGGGAAGGAGTGGGGATATCCAGTCCCCAAGACACAGAAGCGGCTCAGCAACCATAGGCCCAGCAAGTCCACACACTGGACACCTCGTAATACTTTGATGTTGTGGACCTGATGGAAATCAGCGACGATGAGCCAGAAAAGGAGAAGCAACCAAGAAGAAGTCAAACCCCTCCACTAACCACCACAACAGTCACTAACATCATCCCTCCACTCCCTCCACCTCCACCTCCACCTCCATCTTCAGCTCTAACACCATGTTTATTTTTCGGTTTAGCCTCACCATCCCACACTCCAGATCAATATCCAACTCTCACTAATCCTGAAAAGCTTACCGAAGCAGCCAAGCGCTCGATGATAGGCCTATCCGAAACAAGCTACCACATGCATTGGTTGGTGAGCTAGCACCAAATGCTCGAGAGCAGAGTCCAGCATCAAGACCAAGAGATTGTGCATTATCAAAGGCTGGCCAAAGAAAAAGAAAAAGAGACAGTAGAAAGCAGATCCGTGATGGCCGGGCAGAAATCCACTTTGGAAAAGGTCCAGCAACAACTGAAGCACCAGATGGTCCAAATCGACCAAGTACGAGACGAATCATTGAGTGCAATGACAGTCGATGCTCCTCTAGTCAAGCTCGAGGATATTCAATTCCAGGCCCACAGGCCTCGGCCATCCGGATGGAAAAATATGTAAGGCTAATCCATGAAAGAGATGCCGAAAAGTTGAGTGATCATGAACCACATGTTCAGCCCACTATAATGAATATGGACAACCAAATTGCAATGCACCTCACCGAGGGTCATGTTTTTTCACTCCAAAACCAAGCACATTCCACTCGTAGTGTCTTAGATTTGCTCCTTAGCTACCTTTCTGTATAGGCCTGAAAACACTTGAACTTTGCAAAAACTTTAGATTTTAATTTCAGAAAATAAATCACAGTCACATGAATATAATCATCAGTAAATTTGACAAAATATCTTGATCCTGATATTGAGTCTATTGCCATTGGTCCACACAGATCTGAATGTACCAGGTCAAGTGGCGCCTTTGCTCTGGTCGCCTGCCCCGAGAAAGATTCTCGACTTTGTTTTCCTAGGGCACAAATTGGACAAAAATCTAGATATGGTTGGGTAACATTCACCCTCGTCGCTAGGCCTTCCTTTGTCATTTGATAGAGCATTCTCATGTTAATTTGCCCCATTCTTTTGTGCCATAGATCCGATTCGTCGTTGTAGGAGGTGGTAGCCAATGCATTGTCCACTCCCTCTGAAATTGTGACCTGGTACAAATTGCCCCTTCTGGGTGGAGTTACGATAACCTTGTTAGAGCATCTGTCATGCACTCTGCATTCGTTCTGATCAAAGTAGATCTTCATGGCCATATCTGCCATTTTTGCGACAGATAACAGGTCCTTCTTCAATGATGGCACATATAGTGCCCCCTCTAGATCTCTGCGTCCATTAGGTGTTATCATCTGGATTATTCTAGTTTCTTCCACACTGTGTTGGCTATGATCACCAAGTGTGACTAATCTTGATGTGCAGCTTGGTTGAAACTTTTGCAGGAGTTCCTTCCTGCACGTAACATAGACAGTAGTTCCAGATGTCGTAAAACGTGGGGAGGACTGGCAGTGGAAGCTAAAAAACTTTGAGCGTAGGCGTGTAGGATCGGAAACGCAATAGTTAGCAGCATAAATATTCAAGATGAATCATTCATACAAATTGTGCAAATGAGCAATACAGTAGTGAGACATAAAATTGTGCTCTGATTAATATCAACAGTGAGTACAATGGCTTGAAGTAATAACTTCAGCTTGCTGAGCGTGATTACGCTAGTTACAGAAGAACTCTGATAATGTTAATCATCTTACTTAGCTTGATTCAACTAGTAATATATATTTACAAGTGTCTTAAAAAATATCTTACAAGCATTGAATGCTATTTACGCCAGTCTTTGCATATGTACAAATTAGGTAACCACCCTTGGGATATTTAGCTGTCCAGCTATTTGTAGGATTGATGATAAGAGTTAAATCTGAAATGTACTTGCTCCTTTGATAGAGCCTTTGTGAAGTAAACTGATGCCATGTAGTTTGTTCTGCAGAAAACCAATGCTACTTCCTTGCTATGCACTTTCTCTCTAAGGTAATGATACCTGACTTCGATATGTTTGCTTCGAGAGTGAAATCTCGGATTGAGAGATAGCACAAGTTTTGTTGTAAATTTGTAATTCAGATGATATAAATGCAAGAGTGCATTAGACGCAGTAATCTGCAAGTGTTATTTGTTTGACTAATTCTCTCTTCCGCCCATTACTTCCATTATCGTGTAGTAAATCTGTAATTGTTATCGTCTACATGTTGCAGAAGTAGAAACTAGATAATTTTTGTCTTGTCAGCTAAAGGCATGAAAACCAAGTCCAAGGAAAGTTGTTCTCCTTTCGTGGCCTGTACCTACAGATTTGACGGTACTGAGAGGTTCTCTTGGATTGGTTGGGTTTTATTGGAAGGTGTGAAGGGTTTTTCACACATGGCCCCTTTGACTGATATTCTATAGAATAATAAGTGGACAGAAGTTCAGCAGCGAAGTTTCGATGCTTTGAAACAAGCTATGGCTGACTTTGTCAAGCTAAAGATTGTAGACCCTCAAAAGCTATTTGTCATAGAAACAGATGCGAGTGATGTCGTCGTTGGGGCAATTCTAATGCAAGAGGTAGGCCAGTGGCCTTTGAGAGCGAGAAGCTCAACCCCGCGCAAAAGGGTTGTATGCCATTGTCCATGCTTTGAAAGTATGGAAGCATTATTTGTGTGGTGCGGGTCTTCCGCATTTCTTGTCAAAATCAACCTCGAGTGTACAAATTCAGGCAACAAAAGAGTATTCGGATAGTAACTGTGGTCCAATCACAATCGTTTGTTCTACCCGGCGGGATTTTTGAAAATCATGAAAATTTGGTTGGGAGACAAAAACAATTTTTGTCCATCAACCATTGTTATAGTTCGTCACAGATGGATACCATTGATTGGGAATCATAAGCGTTGAAAGCGTGCAAGTAAAAAAAAACATCTTGACAAAGGGCCCATTTTGAGTTTTAATATCCCCTAATATCTAAAAGCCCTTCTTCGCAAATACCGCGATTGTCTCGCATGGAATTATGCTGAGCTGAAAGGCATATCACCGAATGTAGTGATTCAGACCATTCCTCTGGTCGATGGAGCGAAACCCATTTTTAGTAGGCCATATTGTTCTAATCCGCACTATGCCCAGCTGTTTCAGGAAGAGTTAACCAAGCTTCTAGATGTAGGATTCATCTACGAGATGGAGCACATAGACTGGGACGTATCGCCGATCATGGTGGTGCCTAAGAAAAATGGAAAACTTCGAATCTGTGTGGATTACATGAAGGTCAATGTTGTTACCAACAAGGACCATTTCTCCTTATCCTTTACAAAAAATGTGTTAGAGAGGATAGCCGGAGCAGAAGCCTATAGCTTTTTAGATGAGTTTAGTGGCTATAATCAGGTGCAAATAGCCCCATAAGATCAACAGTAGACAACATTCTCCAATGAGTGGGAAGCATATGCGCATAAAGTGATGCCATTTGGATTGTGCACTGCTCCTAGCACCTTCCAACGAGTGATGAGCTATGCTTTCAAGGACTCCTTATGGAAAAATTCCTTGAAATATTTATGGGTGACTTGTGTGTTCACTCCTCTCGAGCCGAGCATTTATCCTGCTTCATTGTATGCCTTGTTTGCATATGTTTTTCATAAAAAATATGGTTTCTAAAGAATTGACATTTGCGAGTTTAAAAAACATCATGGCAATATTGATGTGGGTTGGAAGACTTGAATTTCATATGGGGATGTATTGCGGCCACAGACCAACTTTGTCCTTGAGCATCCATCAACCACGACAATCTCACCTATAGGCTATCACCCATTGACCACTCACAAACTTGGGCAATTCCCATATAAAAACACATGGTCCTCTTGAGCCATGGCACTATGGCTCCTCTTATTTTCAGCACCCTGACAGGTGCTGGCACGCGTCAGGGTGGGCCAAGCAGGGAGTTTTTTGTTGTTTTGTTTTAAACTGGTTGCCCTGGTGCCATGTGTGCGGATGGGTGTGAAGCTGCCCATTGCCACCTGCCCAGTTCCCGGCGCCACCTCGGTGCTGCCTGCTCAGTGCCACCCACCGGGCGCTGGTGCTCACCCTGGTGCCTGCCCGACACCACCTGGGCGCTGTGTAGCTCAGGAATCCCAAAGGGAGCCGGGAACCACGACTTAGCTTCCCAGCCTTCAACTCTTGTCATCCAAACCCACTTGACATACAAGCAGCCAACTCGCCAACAACGATCAGACTTAACCAACTTGAAGTTCCGAAAACCAACATTGAGATCCAACCTGGCGCCATGCCAGATCGGGGGTCCCGATGAGGGTGACTTCCCTCCAAGCAAGCCGCCCGACATACATCAAACTTTGTTACAAACGAGTAACATCCATTCCAAGCAAGCGGTCTGAATTACATCAAACTTAACCAACTGAAAGCTTCGTCACGAGCACTGGAAGCCAACCTGGCGCCACGCCAGACTGGACAGCCATAAACTTGTAACTTCCACCCAAGGAAGCCATCCAACTCAGCCGACAGGTTAGAGCCCGTTCCCCAAGAGCTTAACCCATTCACGTTCATGCAAGGAACACTCAGAACCACAAGCCGCGACAGATATGGAAACAACCAGTTCCTGGACCAAATGGTCCCGACAGCATACCGCTGGCGCCACGGACCGAATGGTCCCGACGGCATACCGCTGGCGTCTCGGGATACGACCCTCTGCTATGTGCCAAGTTAAAAATTTTGATAGCGGCCTTAAAACTGGCGCTTTTACCGAACACTGAAACCCAGAAGATAATCAGAGTCAGTTTGAGGAAAATCCCACTTTATTGATAAATCTGAGAAGGTTACATTTCAAGTGTGTGATTGACCCTAGTCTCCGAGGCGCTAGCATGCCAAGGCGAGAGCCATGACAACATTCCAGTAAAAGGGAGGCTGAGACTTGGTTGGAGCTCGCCCTGAGTCGAAACCCGCACTCCCCTATAGTATTGGTGGGATTCGGCACCCCCCCCTCATACCAAGCACTCTACCCAGGCTGGTAAACCAAGTTTTTCTCTCTCTAGAATTTTCTCTTTCTAGATTTTATTGATCCCCAGGCTTCCTTTAATCATGCCTAGATCGTGTGAGGTGATTGCACATCAATCTGAGCTCTCTGGACATCGCTAGAACCGATCAAAGATTTTCAGCCATAGGAACTGGTCATAGTGGCGCCGGGCAACGCCCAGGTGAGAGGCGCCGGACAGGCAGCGTGTTGTAAAGGTATCTTCATAAACTTTACTTCCGGCGCCACTGGCGCCAGCATTGTCCCGGGTGCCAGCAGCGTTCCTGCTGCTCCCGGCGCCACTATGACCGTTATCCAGCCGGCGCCAAGTTCTATGGCTGAAAATCTTTGATCGGTTCTAGCGAAGTCCAGAGAGCTCAGATCGATGTGCAATCACCTCACACGATCTAGGCATGATTAAAGGAAGCCTGGGGATCAATAAAATCTAGAGAGAGAAAATGACTTTCTAGAAAGAGAAAATCCTAGAGAGAGAAAAATGTGCTTTACCAGCTTGGTAGAGTGCTTGGTATGAGGGGGTGCCGAATCACACCAATACTATAGGGGAGTGCGGGTTGCGACTCAGGGCGAGCTCCAACCAAGTCTCAGCCTCCCTTGTTGGAATGTTGTCATGGCTCTCGCCTTGGCATGCTAGCGCCCCGAAGACTAGGGTCGGTCACACACTTGAAATGTAACCTTCTCAGATTTATCAATAAAGTGGAATTTTTCTCAAACTGACTCTGATTACCTTCTGGGTTTCAGTGTTCGGTAAAAGCGCCAGTTGTAAGGCCGCTTTCAAAATTTTTAACTTGGCACATAGCTGAGGGTCGTATCCCGAGACGCCAGCAGTATGCCGTCGGGACCATTCGGTCCGCGGCGCCAGCGGTATGCTGTCGAGACCATTTGGTCCAGGAACTGGTTGTTTCCATATCTGTCGCGGCTTGTGGTTCTGAGTGTTCCTTGCATGAACGTGAATGGGTTAAGCTCTTGGGGAACGGGCTCTAACCTATCGGCTGAGTTGGATGGCTTGCTTGGGTGGATGTTACCTGTTTATGGCTGTCCAGTCTGGCGTGGCGCCAGGTTGGCTTCCAGTGCTCGTGATGAAGCTTTCAGTTGGTTAAGTCTGATGTAAGTCAGACCGCTTGCTTGGAATGGATGTTACTCGTTTGTAACGAAGTTTGATGTATGTCGGATGGTTTGCTTGGAGGGAAGTCACCCTCATCGGGACCCCCGATCTGGCATGGCGCTGATTCCGTGATCGATTTGTATGGGCGCGGCCAGGCAAAGGTCCGTTGGCAGGACCATCTCAAAGGGGGACCTTGTCTTTGTTACTTGTTAGTAAACCTGCCTGAGTGTCTTACTTGTATGTATTCGTGGTGAGTCTTAGTACTTGTGCTTTGCCTGGTTTGCATGATTGCTTGTGATACAAGGAGCTGATGGCTTGAGAAGGAACCTTTTCTTTTGAAGGCTGATACCATCAAACAAAGAGGACTATAGAATTTGTGAGGCGAATTTGCAGTTCAAGTACTCACGCGTGAACGACAACGAAACGACTCAATGTTTGCAAAGGATGGATGGCTAGCCTGTTTCTTGGGTTAGTTTCATTTGCGACAACGCCCACCAGACGCAAGCAGGAAGTCAAAAGTTGGAAAGGGCAATTTCAGGGGAGATCTTCTATAGCAGATGTTCTTCATTTTGGGACGGCCACCTTCAGAACTGAAACTCACTGAGCATGGGTGATATCCAGTATCAGTTGGGTTTTTCCTCAAAGGGGAAAAGACTAGGATCCTCTTCAGAGATTGGCAACAAGTTGGATCGAGCCATAATCCTAGCAGATGGGAAGCAAAGTGTTGGAAAGGCTTTTTGTCCGAAGAACTCTACTCTAAGTCCGATCAGCTGATTTATTAAGTGGATGGGAACTATCACACACACCTCTCTCGTGGGGCAAATTTTGAATTAAAGTTGATCAAAATGGGGGCAAATTCAAGGTGACCTAGCCATACTCACACGAGGAGACTGGAAAACTTTGGACCTAATAAGTTGACAAGTTTTTGTTGTGGAAAGGAAAGTTTGTTATAGGCTTTCTCTGGACCAGCAATGATGAGGAAACATATGAGTACACTGGCTTGTGTTACGTGTAAGGCAGCTGATCAATGAAGGAACTGTGAAAGTTGAGTCTTGCATGAGAGACTTGGTATTTCGAACGGACGCTAAGGGACAGTTCGCGTTGAGATCGGACTAGTGCAAACTCTGGGTGCATGTGTCCGATTCAAAGAGAGCTACTTGAAGCCAAGCTCGATGTACACTTCTTGTTTTGACTGTGAGGCAACTGACCAGTGATGGAATTGTGAAAGTCAAGTTTGCGCGACGGACATGGTGCTTCAAACAAACGCGAAGAGATAGTTCGGATGCGGATCAAACTGGTGCGACCCTTTGGCTTTCCACGAGGTCAATGGTTACATTTGGGCTGATTCAAAGAGCTACTTCAAGCTAAGTGAGAGGTGCATTGCGGAGTACTCAATCTTTGCCTACCTTAAAGAGCCAAGATGGCAAAGTATCAAGATCAGGCTGGGACAAGGAGAGGAATCAAGGTGCAGAAGCAACAAGGCACGGAGTGGACCATAAAGTGGGCAATCAAACGATAAATCCTTTGGCTCAGGGAGCCCTGATACCTGTGTGGAACTGAACAAATCTGGAGCTCAGGGAGCTCAACACAAAGTGCATCAAGGACAAATCAGGAGCTCAAAGGAGTTCCAAAGTCAAAAGTCAGAAGCGACAGGGGCGAACATTTCAAAGAAAGGCCTCTGTCACCAGTTAATAAGGTTTTTGGGTTTTACGAAAGCGATATCAAATCTACGCTTTTCCCAGACAAAGATATATATTTTCAATTTTTCAGTACAAAGAGCTGATCCTCCGACTTGTGGTGTGCCAGCTTCAATGTTAATAAAAAGTGGCTAATAAATTGAGTACTGTGCCAAGTAGCTGAAATGTATAGTTATTTTAATTGGGAGACACCTTTACTTTAATCTGACATCTGATGAGGACATCAGATTTTATAAAGGTGGGGTGGATGTTGTAAAGCTACCTTTACAAGCTTTACTTTCGGCGCCAGCTATGTCTCCGGCGCCAGCAGCGCCCCTGCTGCTCCCGGCGCCAATGGTGCCGGCGCCGCTTCCGGCGCCACTGTGACCATAATCCAGCCGGCGACAAGTTCCTATGGCTGAAAATCTTTGATCGGTTCTAGCGAAGTCCGGAGAGTTCAGATCGATGTGCAATCACCTCACACGATCTAGGCATTATTAAAAGAAGCCTGGGGATCAATAGAATCTAGAGAGAGAAAATGACTTTCTAGAAAGAGAAAATCCTAGAGAGAGGAAAACGTGCTTTACCAGCTTGGGTAGAGTGCTTGGTATGAGGGGGGTGCCGAATCACACCAATACTATAGGGGAGTGCGGGTTGCGACTCAGGACGAGCTCCAACCAAGTCTCAGCCTCCCTTGCTGGAATGTTGTCATGGCTCTCGCCTTGGCATGCTAGCGCCCCGGAGACTAGGGTCGGTCACACACTTGAAATGTAACCTTCTCAGATTTATCAATAAAGTAGGATTTTCCTCAAACTGACTCTGATTACCTTCTGGGTTTCAGTGTTCGGTAAAAGCGCCAGTTTTAAGGCCGCTATCAAAATTTTTAACTTGGCACATAGCAGAGGGTCGTATCCCGAGACGCCAGCGGTATGCCGTCGGGACCATTCGGTCCGTGGCGCCAGCGGTATGCTGTCGGGACCATTTGGTCCAGGAACTGGTTGTTTCCATATCTGTCGCGGCTTGTGGTTCTGAGTGTTCCTTGCATGAACGTGAATGGGTTAAGCTCTTGGGGAACGGGCTCTAACCTGTCGGCTGAGTTGGATGGCTTGCTTGGGTGGATGTTACCTGTTTATGGCTGTCCAGTCTGGCAACCATGGGCCAGCCGCCACCAAAGCAGTAAGTAGTGCTCCCCGTTACATCATCTACTCTTTGACCATAGCGTTGCAAGTGACCAACGATCCTTATCTTTTGGGGAGCTTCTTTCTAGATATGGCGCAGCGCTTTCCTTTTGCTTTCTGATCGCAAGTTCCTTCAATTCACGAATAGTTCTGCATTTTCCTTCAATTCACGTCACATACATTCTCTAACGACATTGGTTTGCAGGAATTGGACGTCTTTGACTTGTTCTACCTTCTGAGAAGAACATCATCTCTGCTTTAATTTCACGAGCTGATATCAAAGAGTCGCCCACTCGCTCTGACTAGTATATATATATATCTAAGATCTTTGAATGTTAATTTTATATTCAAGCGTTACTGATCTATGTTGTTACTCAAGCACACTAGTTGGAGAAGAACAACTAAGAGATTCATATCTGAGTGAGCTTTGGCATGGAAGCTTGTCGTTGTTGTGCGTGGTCGTAGCTGCAATCCATGCGAATGCGTGCTGCTGTAAGTAGTTGGTGAAATTACTTTCACTTCTTAAATTGTCACTGGACTCAATCTTCGCCCTCATGAATCCTCTCGTTTATGAATGCAAGACCTTCTTCCTTTAATGGCCGGGCATTTGAACTTAAAGTAAAAGCCTGACAACTATCAGTACGTTATTACTGAGAATCTCGTCCTTGAGTCGAATCGTTCCGAATCATATTTCTTGTGTACACCAGAGTACGGAAAGCAGCTTCAGGATATCAACCTTCAGCTACGTGATTTGCGGTTTGCTTAGGTTTGCTTCAAATTTCTCTAGCAGAGCAATTTGACTGAGATTGAGTCACAAATAAAGTGAACATTCCCATGGATTTTCTAGCCGTATTCTCAGAAAGCAACCTCGCATCATCTGAATCCTTTTGGATGTTGATCGTAATCCAGGTCCTCCTCATGGCTATCACCGTTTCATCTTCGGATCTGCTACAATGGACTCCGTTTTTGCAGAGGAGCACTGTATCCTCTGCTTCGATCCAGCACGTTCTAACAAACTCCGCTGGTTTTACTCGCACTCCGGCAATGTATTTTGTAAGGCATGATCTGGAAACCGACTCTTAGATCTCGTACCTTCAAGGGTGTCTACCTATTTTGGTAGGAACTAAGTCTCTGGAATGACAGTCCGAAGGATGTATCTTCTTAAAGCGAGCGTTATGTTAAATCAAATCTTGCGGTCGGCAGTTCAATTGAAAAGCATAACCTCAAAAGAAGTTGTGTTTGAATCGGTGTTAAAGTGCAGAATTTTTTGTTGCAGATTAAAATGTAACATATATCTACCTAGTACTAGATGATATTTGGACAAGTAAATGGACATTTTAATGAAAGAATGAAGAAATGTGCGATGCGCAATTTGGTTCAGCGCTTTCTAGACGAACAGTCTTCTTCTGAAGATAGTTGGTACTTTCGAACAATACAAACCCCATTTGACTGCCTTTGTTTCGCACAAGGCAACATATAGTAATGTATAGCATTTATCAAAACAATGATTCAAGCGCAGAGCATCGTTTACGGAATATGAACTATTTGTCATGATTTCGTCACGTTTTAACCATAGTTGCATCGCGATTCGCGAATCGCGGTCAGAATCGCGATCAGAATCGCGATCCCGATTCGCGATTCGGGATTTTCCCATAATTGTGTAGAATCAAATTTTTTTTTTTTTTTTTGAAATTTTTTTGTGCAATATGGGTATCAGATGAAAGCTCTGATCGAGGGGAGTATGATTGTGTAGTTTGCCGACTGTCCCTTTACGCTAAAGCTGCATCCCATATAAAAAAGAGAGAACACATTGGGGCATTCCTAGTGAACATAGCAGGAATCTCCCTTTCTCTGATTCTCCCTCTCTCTATCTCTCTCTGATCACGATTCACAACAAACGGAACTAAAACCATGCTGAACAAAAACCTAGCTGAATCATTCTGAACTTTAGCCTTAAATGAAACAATTTTTGACAAAACAACCATTCTCTCTCTCTCTCTCTACAACCATAAATCATAAACCATAAAACCGAAGTTACTGAACTAAAACCACAAAGAACAATACTGAATCACGACAATGTTGTGAATAGGATCATCATAATATATAATATCGGGCCACATGGCACCAAAAAGGGGTACAATGATGTTCCATGAACGTAATGAAAATTATATAACTAAGGCTCGTCAGAGTCATGGTAGGATAAATCATCCGAATCTGTGGACTGCAGATCCCATGGGTCCGCAGATGAATCGGAACTGGAGGGAGCCATATGCCATGGTGTGGCCCTGGCTCTGCTGCGAGCTCTGGATCCCTGCTGCGTGCCCTGGCTCTGGACCACCCCCCTCTCCCTGTCTCTACCTCTGCCTCTGCCTCTGCCTCTCTCCCCTCCTCTGGCCCCCATCTGGCTGCCCCCAGCCCTATGTCTACTCTGTCGTGCCTGTGTGTCAGGTGGCCGTAACCCTACGCCCTGGGATGGCCCTACCCACTGTGATGATGCCTGGCCGACGACTGCCTGTGATGCTCCACTCCTGTCTACAAAAAGAGTACTCAGCCCCCCCCTCCTAGAATCTCTAGGTCTCCCCATAGGCCTACGTGCAGGATTGGCTGGCTCCTCCTCTGTCTCTACATCAGGGTCCACCAGCAGGTCAGCCAGGTCATCCCCCTATGCCTCCGCCCACATCTCCTCGTCCTCCTCTGTATCTCCCTCAACCCACTCCTCCTCCTCCACATAGTCTGCCCCGAGCATCTCTCCACCCTCCGAGACCTCGTCATCTCCCTCCTCAGCCCTCTCCCTCTGCCTCTCTGTCCTCCTCTGCCATCGTAAAGCCCGTGCGTCAGCCTGTGCCTGTCTGTAGAGCTCTCTATGGATCTCATCATCCATCTCCTCCTGTGTGGGTGGTGCCCGAGGAGCAGCAGCTATCGAATCCACCAAGCAAGTGTCGGGGTCCACCTGCAATCAAAAACAATACATTGTTGTTAGGCAGGTATTGTGCAACTCACTTCATATTTTGAAAGCAAATCAATTCACCAAAGCATACCAAGAAAAAAGAGGTGATGATGTGACTCACTTCGAGCATCTGACCCTCTCCTCATGTGTGCCTCAGCATACAGCCGTTGGTGTTCACAAACACCAACTGCCTACACTGCTCGATGGACAACCTGTTCCTCTTCTGTGTGTGATACAAGGCCCAAGTGCTCCAATTCCGCTCACAAGCTCTTGTAGAACAGTCCTGTGCAAGGACTCTCTCAGCTAATCGCCTCAGGTCACCTGTGCTGTGCCTGTGGATGCACCACCATGTAACGGGCCTCAGCTGATCCTCCCTCCGCCGACTCTGCTCTCCATCGAAAGGAAACTGGAAGCGCTCAAATGCGAGCAGCTGGCTTGCAATGTTGGCCAGCATCGGACCTATTGGCAAAAGGAAAAACATGGCACATGTAAGACCCCTCAAATTCAGACACTACCAATGAGTACAATACTGCAGTAACATTGCTACCAAATGATTTCTCACACATACCTGGTCCGGGCCATACGCGCTCCGTGTACTCCACCCATCCCCGGTACAGCTCCGGATCGTCCCTCTCTCGTGTAGAGCGCCACAAGGGGTGTAACATGTGGGCTACGGCGTGGATGGGTCGGTGGAAGTAGTCCCATCTGGCCTCCCAGATGCGTGAGATCTCGCCCCTCCTGCAGCAGACAAATTACAACAATCACTAAACCATAGCATAAAAGAAACGCATCATACTCGAGTGAGAAACAACAAACTAGACACTGAAGAGTCATACCTATGCTCGTCCAAGGCTGACAACAGAATCCCCTCGCTGATGCGCTCCATGAACTCGTAAATGAGACCGAGGGTGCACCCCTCACGGTCTACCAGACGCAGCACTCTGTAAATGGGTAGTAGGATCTCACTAATCTCCTCAGCAGCTCTCCAGAACTCGTCGCCGTACACAGTGGACTGGAAAAATGCCGAATGGGGGAGGTCTGTAAAGTCCCGGAAGGCCACGCTGGAAACCATCCGCCGCAATGCATCCTTCACCACCACCAATCGCTCTAGCACCAAAAAGTAAAACGCAAAGCGTGTGGGTGCGGGCTTCTTCAGGTTTAGGGTGGAGAAGGTGCGGAACAGGGCCAACACACGCCTCTTCCTGGTGACAAAAGTGACCAGGCGCATGGCCGTAGAAGTGATCTGCAACACAAACACCCAGTAAAAAAGTTTAGACAGTAGCTGAGACATGGTTAGCAGCATCGAAGGAAGAAAGCATAGCAAATAGAACAAACTATACCTCTTCGATCCATGGAAGCGCACGTAGGTCATGGATGAGCAAGTCTATGCAATGTGCAGCACAGGGTGTCCACACAATGCTGGGGTGCTCCCTCATCATAATCTCGCCCATCTGCTTGCAGTTCGAGGCGTTGTCGGTGACAACCTGAACCACGTGCTCATCTCCGATGTCAGCAATAACATCTCTAATGACCTCCCATATGAAATCGGCTGTGATGGCGTCACCACCTCGAGTGGCATCCACGCCACGTAGGAATACTGTGCCAAGCAGACAAGAAACCAAGACATTGATGACGGATCGCCGACGAATGTCGGTCCATCCATCGCTCAGTATCGTGCATCCATACCTGTCGCAAAACACCCATTAGCTACATGCAAAAATTACGGCACCAGTAAATCCTAAACACATGCAAAGAGATTACAAAGACAAGTTACTTACTGCTGCCAAGCTGAGCGAATGGAACTCAACTCCCGCGTGATGGTCTCCTCCTCCTGACGAAGCAACCTGCCTCGTAGTGCCTCTCGTCTGGGAGGTGTCCATGTAGCATCCACGGCCGCCATCTGTGCACAGAACTCCCTGAACACCCAAGTGTCAGCAATAGCAAAGGCAATGCCGCACTCGTAAAAGAACTGGCCACATAGTCGAGTGCAACGGGCCTGCTGCTCTCTCTGCCAGCCGCATCGATCAAGGGTCTGCTGCTTGGGCCTAACCCTTCTCTGCTGTGTATATGGTGCTCGTGGTCTGGCATGCCCAACGGATGGCTGATCTGTGGGTGTGTCACTCTCTCTGGCAACATCTGCCGAAGCATGTGGTGCATCTGCTGCCGAGGAGGAGGGTCGAGAAGCACCCACTGCTGCTGAACCAACATGCTCATCTGATGGTCCTGCTGCTGCTGCGAATGGAACTGAAGGTGCTCTACTGGGCCTTGCACCTGAACCATGCTCTGCCCGTGCTGTACTGGGCCCTGCAGCTGTACCATGCTCTACCCGTGATGTACTGGGCCCTGCACCTATACCATGCCCAACCCATGATGTACTACGCCCTGCAGCTATACATGCCCTGCCCATGATGTACTGGGCCCAATATCCATGGTAGGCCCTGCCTGTCTGCCTGTGAGCCCTCCTGCATGCCTACCTATAGCTGCTCCTGCTGCCTGTCCCTGTCTAGAACCCTGTGATGCAGTATCGGGCCCCTACACGGTAGACAACCTCTACAGATCCTCATCAGAAATCCTTGGGCAATCAGATATGCCCAATGTCCGCCCATCTGGCCCTCTGACCCGCAGCAAGTGAGCCCTAACCCTGGTGAGTGATCCCGTGAAGTGACCACCGCAATGCAAGCATCTCCATCTGCGGGTGCCTGAGCCATGGTGTGTGCCCACATCCCCATCGGTAAGCTCAACCTCGGCCCAAAGGCCTCGGTCCCGCACTGGCATCGTATCAACACGACCCTAAACCTGCAAACAACAAATAATCAGGCAAACGTTCAGTAGAAAAAAAAATACATTGCATTGAACAACATTATCGAGCTCAAATAGAGCTCAAAATACCAGAGCATACATCAGAACGATTCCAGTTCACACATTATATCAAGTGCCAAAGAAGAACATGAGATTAGGGCGTGGGATAGAATAATTTCTGTATGAGGGATAACAGACGACTGACGTTAGCGTGGGAGTCCGTGCAGGCATAAAGGAGTGCAGTGTGGGCCTAAACCGCGCCCCTAGCAGATGTTTGCACGATGGTCCACGCCTAATTCCTAAAAAGTATGGAATCAGGGCATGAAAATTGAAATTTGTGATACGGACGTAGACGGGCGGAACGAAGGTCATAGGAGTCTGTGCAAGCATGTGGAAATGCATTCTAGGCTCAGACATCACCTCACTCGGTTTCCAACAAGCCATTCTGTGGAAATGGCCAAAATACACAAGCATTTGGAATGTGGTGTTCAAATCTCGCTAGGCATGCCGTGACGGTTGAAACTGATGCTGTAAAAATCACTGTGGGCGTGAAGAAAGGTGGTCTAGAGCCAGACTACGCTCGATTTGGTTGCCTACAGCTCAATGTCAACAATTGCAAAAAATCAAGCCTACACTTACCAAATATCAAAATTTGATCATTTCGCTCTCCACGAAGCTCAGACCCACCCGGCACCGTGCATACCAACTCCGTATCGTCGAGTAGATGCCTACCAAGTATTCACCTGCGAAGATTGGATGCCCACGGCTCTCAGAAAAAAAATTTGCCTCCTCCACTGCTGGCGCGGTTCTGTGCGCGAGGAGGAGGCCGAAAATCGGGTTTTTGTTTTTTTTTGTTTTGCGATTCTGTCCACGATTCGTTGCAGCGAATCGCGATTCCCAAATCGCGAAGCTGGCGAATCGCAATTCGCTGCAACTATGGTTTTAACTTTGGACCATTTCATTTATAATTTTTTAACTGCTTAACGAACAGGCTGCGGTATATCTGCGTGCCATCTCCACAAACTAATCCCTAAGCCATTCCTCTGCATGTATTCTATACACTAATGAACAGGATGTTTCAAATCAATAATTAACATAATAAAATTATTATGAAAATTTTCTACCGAATAGTTTTTGTATTTGTCATCACTTTCAGTGCCGTTGAAAACCAACGCTGCAAGAAGATGGGTTACTTATGTAAATTGTTTCAGCCTTGCATTGCAACAATGCAAAGGTTCATGAAGTCAAAACTCAAGAGCCTGAAATTGGGAGCCTGCTTGATTTGGTAAGTACAACACTTCTAAGTATAGTTTCTTATGGATTTTGAATCATTCACTATGTATAACTTACACATTTAATTTCATTTAGGTCTCCTCTAAGTAGACTTGTCCAAACAATAGCTCGCCTACCACATCTTTAGAGTACTTTCATTGCAACAAAAACTCTAGATTAGTATGATATTATCATAAATTTTACGCATGGAGGTGCATTATCCAACATCACATGAGAAGCCAACACTCTTCTTGCATTCCCAAAAGCTAGTATGTGTGAGGTACTTTGGAATTTATTGATCTAAGTCCTACAATAATTGATGTAGTTGCTTTATGTAATCCATGATTGGTTTGTCTACCCTCATCTAAACTAGAATGGACTTAACCATTTGGGTTCATCTGGCAATTGCAGTGGTAGAGTAATTGTGTTGTCTTGTGCTCATCATCATCTGATTTTGTACATGCGACATGAGAGAGAGAGAGAGAGAGAGAGAAAATGAAATTTGAAAATGTATGTGTGTGTGTGTATGTGTAATACAAAAGGCTTGTATGTGGTGTTGTATGAATTGGCAAGAGTAGGTTCTAGGTTTGACATAGGGGAGTAGACTAGGTCAACACCACCCTTACATTCTCTCTCTAAATACATATACTAGTACTCTTGTCTGCCCGTTGGTGGGCGGGTAAATTCAAAATATAAGGGTGGGTAGCCAGCAACCTGCCTCCCCCTCCACCTCCATCGTCGTAGCCCCTGCCCCTTCCGGAGGCCTCTTTTTTTTTGCTTACTAAAAACAAAAGTTATAGTTTTTTTTTTTTTGCAATTTTAAAAATTTTCTAAATTACAATTCTTGTATCGAGAAGAATATTTTTTAAATTATTATAAAAATTTGAATCAATATTGTTTAAAATTTTAAATTTTTGAAAATCTTTACTTACACCCACGTAAGTTTATTAAATATTTAAACATTAAATAAACACAAATAAAACTATTTCACAATAATCGCAATTAAATTATTTGTGATAATATTTAAATCACCCTGAAAAAAATCGAATTTTTTTTTATTTCTTATGAGTTTTAACAAAAAAAATTTATAAAAAATATTATAAAAACACATCTAAAATCAAAATACTGTAAACTTGACAAATCATTACAATTTTAATTTTTGTTAATAATATCAATGTTAAATTTTTTAAAATATTTTAAGTTTTGAATTTTAAATCATTAAAAATTAATTTAAAAATATTAAATCAATAAAAAAGAATTCAAAACACAATACATCTAAAAATATAAACACAATTATTTTTTAAAACAAAAGAGAATTTTTTATTCCCAGAAATTATCGATGTCATTTACATCTTTTTCTTTTGTTTTTTCTTGAGTAGCCACTATACTATCAAGTGGCACCTCTTCTACAATTTCCTCGACTACAGTTACTACATTGTGATCTTGAACCAAGACATCAGCAAATTCTCCTGTGTTGCCTACTTTTTCGCTAGCAGGAGGCTGAGGTTCCTTGGACAAGGAAATTATTGTATCCTCGTTGTCCAAACTCTTTCCCACCTCAGATAATTCATCTGAAAAAATTGAAAGAGATTTCATTCTCATTTTTACAAAATCAACTAAATTAGTATCTAAATCTACTGCAACACCATGTGTGCCTTTCTGAACAGCACATGCGCTCGTAGTGCCGCTACCACTAAATAAATCTAAAACCCAATCAGCTGGGTGAGAAAAAATATCAATTAAATGATTAATTTATTGTTGTGGCTTTTGGTAGGGACAAGCCACGGAATCCGTCATTGCATTTTTTAATTTCTTTGTCACAACTGGATACTGGAACAAGTTTTCAAAATTTGTCAATCCGGAAGTGTTATAATGCAGCATCGAACGTTTGCCATCCAAAGAATAATAACCGATGGTTATGTATTCTATTTCATTGCAAAGTCGAGCTCCTCCCTAGTTCCTGACATTGAGCTTGTACCTGACATGGAACATTACAAGTAAAATCAGTTTAAAATTTTAATTTTAAAATAATAAATTCAAAATAAAATTATGAATTAAAATACGAATTGATAATTCAGGAACTTAAGAACTTACCACACAACATTCTCAATTTCTGCATTACAGAAAGTTAGTAGAGCTTTCTGTACTGATGTTGACTGCCAAGAAGAATGAAAAATAACAACTCTCCAAATTAGAGAAGTTGTGACTTCAAGAAAGCCTTGCATAAAACTATGGATTTTAGTGAACTTGAAAGGAGTATCATCATTTAATGATTCCTTCATCTGAAATCCATATGGTATATCGGCGATGCAGAGTGTATAAGGTCTTTTTCTTAAAAAATTTAAAATTTCTCTGCAATCGCCCTCCTCAACAGAGTAAAAGCATGGTTCATCATCGACACTTTTGGGAAGGTAGGTCTCTAATTGATCCTCCTCCGCAATGGTCTCACCCCGTGTCGATCTCTCTCTGTCCCTTTTTTCTGCTTTTGCCTTCAGAATATGTCTCTTGAATTGCTCTGGAAGGACTTTGTTTTTTTTCTTCTTCGGGAGACTGAAAAAGAAAAAGCTATGCTTAGCATGGGAGACAAAAAATATAAAATAGAATAGGCGACTTAACTTATCAAAAAATAATAATTAAATAAAGAAAAAGCTATGCTTAGCATAAGAGACATAGAATATAGAATAGAAACAATTAATAAACACCTATGTTAAGCATGGGTGAAATCAATACCATGTCTCTAAACAAAATAAAAAATGGACTCAGGGCTTCATTTCGACTGCTCAGAGGATAAAGCCTCTGGCACTCATCGAAATCTTGACAATTTAACCCTGTCACAAGGGCTTCTTGAACTTTCATAAATAATTTGTGCCTGCATTTAAAAAATATAATTGTTAAAAATCCAACCAAATTATGAAAATCATTTTATTAAAAAAGGTAACATGAAAATAAATATTTAAATTATGATTATTACCTCTGAAATTTTTTTCCCATTTCTGCCAGGGAAAGTTGACCATTGGCAACTCTTGAACGAACACTTATTGGCTCTGAAGTGCTAATCCCTTGCATATTCTTCCACTCTGGTATTCCCATTTTAGTAGAGATTGGCTTTAGAGTTTGAGTGCTCACAACTTTTTTTTTGGACTTTGAGACACCCTGAGCAGGTTGGCCTTTTATTTGAAAAGTTTCTCACTTATCAAAAATTTTATCAACAAGGGCTCACACCTGAAATAAAAAAAAAAATTAATTGATAAAGAATTTAACCAATATTAAAATTGAGCTCAAAATTTTAGTCTAATAAAAACAATTTAAAAATATTTTAACATATATTATGACCAGAGCATTCCATGATGAGCATAGCCAAACAAATTACTTGGCCACTGCGAAAAACAAGCTAAAAAAAATTATCGTATAGTAAGGCTCTACGTAGGATTTTTCAAATCAAAAGGCAGGCCTGTCTCTTGAGCACATTGTGCTTTCAGCTCAAGTTGATTCACATCTCCTGCTTTGGAGACTCTCATGTATTCTTTGTGAAAAAAACGAATTCTTTGTATCACGGTCATTTTCATCCGGATCAATATTGTGGTCCCAAGCCAATAATTTCGCTTCTTCCACTATGAGGCCAGCAAATGCAATGACACTCACACTTCGAAAGCTTGGGATATGGGGATACTCTTGAGATAATTATTTTTGAGCTTGTAAACTGTGTATCCCCCCAAGAACAAAAAAATGATATGAATCTAATAAAGAAAAACCAAAATTTGCAACATCGTTGCATTCGTTGGGATCAACCAAAACAACAAAAGGAGTAACTATGGCCTGTGTATGATCTTTAAATTTTATTTTTAAATTATGTACATGTGTTTCATTAGGCTCTCTAACTTCCATTGGCCTGTCTCATGTTACTGGGTCTACAAGTGGCCTATCACACTGATTTATGCCTGAAATTAAAGTTGTTTCTTTTATTTTTTTTGTTTTATGGATATCATCTCTTAATTTGGCAAGCTCGGAGCTGTCTTGTAATGGGCGGATGGATGCACCAGGTAGCGACAAAGATGGTTCAGTGGCGGCTTTTTTGCTTTCAGTAGAAGGGATGGACTTATGGCGATGTGTAGCCATGGTCTTTGGGCGTGACTTAGGTCTAGTGGACGAAGTCTCAGAAATATTATGAGATCTTTTTATTTTGGGATGAGGGACGACTACGGTTTCATCCTCAACATTTTCAGAGGCCGGCTTTGTGACCTGAGCAGTGGTAGAAGCGGGCTTGCGAGGTCCAATAGATACACCTTTTGAACTCCGTAATGAATAGACCGGATCTTTTCCCTCAACAATAGCAGCTAAAACCATTTTTAAGCATTGCTTCATGTTCTGGACAGAAGTTTAAAATATAATGACTAAAAGCTTATATCTAAAAGTTTAAATAATTTTATAACTAATAACAACTATGCTAAGCATAAAACAAACATGATTAAAAATATATTTTATAATTACTCACCAAAGTAACTAGAGCTTTATCAAAATAGGCTTTGATGGCCTTGTCTTGACAAAGTCGGATCTTTATCATAGTCTCGTTTAGAATGAAAATAGAACGAGACTTATCCGTCTTCTTTACAAGTATATTCACAAAACCTTCTTCTTAATCCTCATTTGGTTGATCAGCAAGCAATCTTCCTTGAACTTTGGATTGCGAGTCTCCTCTGCTAGGCGTCTCAGCTAAATGAATAAAAAGCTCCGAAAGCTTTGTGTTGTTGACCTCTTTGGTGAAATAGTACATGGATTTTTTTGTATCTTTTAACGAAATATCTTTAGGTTTTCCCAAAATTTTAAAAGAAATCCTCGACATTTCGAAAATTAACAAAGACAATTGAAAATCTGCAAACAAAAAGACTTTTTAGGAAAATTTAAAACGCTATCTTAATGAAAATGCTGAAAACTTTAATAAAACAAGCCATTTTTGTAAAAAAAAATTAAAAAACAAAACTACAAATTCAACATATTTTCTTACTAAAACATCTCAAAAGGATCACTTTTCTGAGACAAAGCGTTGTAAAACAAGAAAATACGAGTAGCGACCTATGCTAAGCATAGGTTGTGGTCGAGTTCTTACTAACAACTTATGCTTAGCATAAACCGGAGGCAGGATTCTTCAATTTTAACCTCCTTTCGACCTATGTTGAGCATAGCTTTCATCTCTGGTCTTGTTCCAACCTATGCTCAACATAGATTAGCAAGCAAATTGTGAAGACATCCTATGCTCAGGATAAGTCGTTACTCGTGCGCTCTTGTCCAACCTATGCTAAGCATAGGATGTCTTCGCTATTTGCTTGCTAACCTATGCTAAGCATAGGTTGGAAGAGGACCAGAGATGCAACCTATGCTCAACATAGGTCGAACCATGGTAAGAATAAAGAAATAACGCCGGAATCCTATGCTGAGCATAGGATATTACTAAGGACCCAAGCACAACCTATGCTCAGCATAGGTTAAAGGAGAGGACTGGTGCAGGCACCTATGCTGAGCATAGGTTACCCATGTTGCAAGAAGATGAATACAAACTAAAATATGAATATTTTCTAATGCAAGAATCTATTACCCATGCTAAGCATAGAGCAAAGCTAGAAAATGACAATAATCTTACCGTCAAGAAATCTGAAAATGAGAACATATGCAAAATCTTATAGAAAGCCGTGACTTGGTCGTAGCGATTGCTCTGGCAGCATGTGGGCTTTTGAATTCGCAAATGAGGTGAGTTATGCTTGGACTATGGTCCTTAAATAAAAAAAAATTTGAGACCCCCGTCTCACACCAATCCTCCAGCTTACTTCGGGACCAGGTTGCCGCGACTCACCTCACCCCACACCGACCTCAAGTATTAGCCTATATTTTATTGTACACAAATGTATGTGAATTGGGCACATAACCTTCTAAAATAGGTCGAGTTTGAGTTAGGTAGGTTCAATCTTGATGTCATGCAAAAGTTTAGATTACATGCAAAGTCATTCAGAGTGCATGCAAGCAACATGCAATCAGTGCATGCAACATGCAAAGTAGTTTTCATGATCTACACATGTCTAGGTAATTTTGAGAGTTGACATGTAGTACATGCAATATCCATGCATGCAGTTTTACATGTGGATCCTTGGTAGTTGAGTTAACTAAGTAAAGTGGACTTTTCATGCAACTCCACTATAGATCCAGCAAATCCTCCTAGTAAGAACTCTTGAAGACCCTCTCAATCGATTTAGAATGTCAATTTACATCAGTGATGAAGCCTGCGAGAGTTACTTTTGAGATTTTGTGAAGATCAAGCCAAAAAAGTGGTTTTGAACCCTCGTAGATAGCAAAATTTTCACTTCATGCGAGAGTTAATTCTCGTAGAGAATTCTAGTGAGATCTAACCCATATCCAACTACTGTGAGCCTTGCGATAGTTACTTCCCAAAGATCAGAGAGATATCAGGTTTTTTATCTACAAAAACAGCCAAAAACCCTCGCACAACCAGCCCTTGCACAAGAGAACCCTCGCAGACCAGATCAATGGAAAGATCTACATCAGATCCAGCTACTATCAAAATCTCACATCAATTAGTGCAAGGAGTAAAAAGTTATCAAGAAAAAACCATCGTAAAAGGCCTAAAATTCACTTCTGGCCGATCAGATTGATCAGATCCTTGAGATCCAGACAACATGCTACTGTATAAGCAAGACCCAATCACTTTGGAACCCACCATCGGATGAATCTAAGATTTGTAAAAATGACAGAAAATAAGGATCCTAAAACACTTGAAATGATGAGGGAAACAATAGATTATGATTTCATAAGATTAGCACAAGTTGAACCATCAAAATCCATCAAAAATCTATGCTTGAACCTCACTAAATGGCCCAAATCCTTGAAGAAGGCTTCACACGTGTGAAAGTACGGCCTCCCACAGTCTGAGTATTGTACACCAGACCTACATTCAATCCTATAATCATTAGTAATCAGAAGTACTCAAACAATTATGAACATAGAGAGCAATTGCATCATTATGAGAGAAAAAACATGAAATTGCTTGATTGATTTTGGTGAGATATCATCACCTATATATACATGATCCATCACGGTTTTGGGCAGGTATGAGTAGCCCTAAACCTATCCCTAATGCTAATTTTGGTGGATCTTTCATCCCTACCAAGTTAGGGTTGGAATCTTGGAGATCCCTCAACAATGCAAAAATTACCAAAAATAGCTTCTGTTTTTTCTCCCTTGTATCTAAGCATAATTTGGACTCATTACAAAGGTTCTAATACTTAGGTCTACTTGAGAACATCCTTATCCTATGCTATTTGGCACGTGTGAAAAGCCACATCATGACCATCTAACTATTTACAAGTCATATGACCAAAACTAGTCAAGCTAGAATTGTGAATTTTTAACACTCCTCCTCAATATCTAGCTTGGTTCAATCATTGCTTTACTAATCACTCCAAGTGATGATCTGAACTTCATAAAAGGTGTCTTTTGAAGTGGTTTAGTAAGTAGATCAGCTACACATTCATTGCTTGGAACATGCTCCAAAGCAATCTCCTTGGCTTGCACCATTTCTCTCACAAAGTGATGGCATATCTCAATGTGCTTAGATCTTGCATGGAAGATTGGGTTAGATGCAAGGTGTTGGGCTGATATATTGTCATTGTAGATGATTGGTGCCTCCTCTGAATCCATGATCTTTAGTTCCACCAATAATCTCTTGATCCAAAGTACCTCCTTTGTAGTGGTTGTCAAAGCTTTGTACTCGGCCTCGGTTGAAGATAGAGATATAGTTTCTTGCTTTTTTTGAAAGCCATGAATCCACACCTTCTCCTATGAAAGTTGAATAGGCACTTGTTGATTTCCTATCCCTCTTGTCTCCTGCAAAATCTGAATCACTAAATGCATGTAGGTTAATCACATCTCCTCTATATAGAATCCCAAAATCTAATATACCCGAGATGTATCTTAGAATCCTCTTAGCCTTTTTCCAATGGATATTCAATGGCTTTTGCATGGATTGGCTCAACCTACATACACTAAAGCTAAGATCTGGTCTAGTTATAGTGATCCACATTAAGGAACCTATAAGTTGCCTAAACAAAGTGATGTCCATGAAGGATTTTTCATCATCTTCATTTGGCACTTTTACATCTTGCTCCATTGGTGTGTCAACACTTTTGCATACTTCCATCTTAAACTTCTTCAAAAGACTTTGATCATAGTTTACTTGACTTATAAAGATAAAATCAGACCCTCTAAGTACTTCTATGCCTAAGATGAAGTGAAGACACCCTAGATCTACCATCTTGAATTCTAAGGATAGATCTATCTTGATTTTTTCAAAACCATCAACAATATTTCCACTAATGATGATGTCATCTACATAAATGAGTAAAAGTACAATACCAACATCATCAAACTTAATGTAAAGAGTGGGATCATATTCACTTTGAACAAAAGAAAGTGAAATAAGATAGCAATGTAGTCTTGAATTCCAAGATCTCGAGGCTTGCTTCAAGCCATAGATGCTTCTTTGGAGATGGCATACTTTGTTCTCCATTCCATGCTTGATGAACCCTTGTGGCTGCTCCATATAGATATCCTCTTCCAAAAAACCATTCAAGAAAGCATTAGAGACATCCATTTGACATAGAATCCATCCAAAATGTGATGCAAGTGCAATGATTAGCCTTACTGTGACCATCTTGGCCAGGGGTGCAAAAGTTTCCTCATAGTCTATCCCTCTCTCTTGAGCATAACCTTTTGCAACTAATATTGCTTTATGTTTGTTAACACTCCCATTTGAATTCAACTTTCTATCCTTTGCCTTGATATGTGAGCCTTGATGGCTCCACTTTTGCCCTTGAAGATCTCCTTGGTGTGATAGGTGGGTTTGGTGCTTGCTCCTCCATGAGCTCCTCCTCAAAACCAAGATCTTGCTCCTCGGCCATCTTCTTCTTGATGGTTGGAGCACTTGAGCCTTCTTCAAGCATATGCATATGATGTTCATCAAAGATGACATCCCTTGAAACAACAAATTTGTTCAAGGATGGGAGATAGACTTTGTAGCCCTTGCTTGAGCTTGCATATCCAAGCATGATCCCTCTTGTGGAAGATGGATCCTCCTTGGTTCTTGTTTCAAATGGCACATGCACATAACATATACACCCAAAAACTTTCAGGTGATTAAGATTGGGTTTCTTTCCATACAACATCTCATAAGGAGTTTTGCCTTCAATTGCTTTGCAAGACACCTCGAGATCTCATCAAAAAACACTTTGAAAGAACAACTTTTCATGATTTTTTGAGATCCCCTGGGAGATAGCTCTTGAAGTTTGGACAGTCACCAGATGTATCCATGAAAATCTCTACGAGAGTTCCTGATGGAGGAATCACCATTTTCTAGTGTGTGCGAGGGTTTCCAGAAGCAGAATTTTCAAAACCCTCGTAGAGCCTCAAGATCAACTTACCAACCCTTTCAAGGTGCCTAAATAAAATTAGAGCAGTGAAATTAGCTTGCCTACATGGTTTGATCTTGAAAATCCAATCACAGGAACAAGCTGTGCAAGAGATCACTTCCTGCAAGAGTTGAACCCTTGCAGAACCTTTGCATAGCAGTCAAATCACCTTCTGAACTCTTGCAGACTTCTCTGAGGTCTTAGAATTTTGTAAAGAAGGTGCCTGCCAAAATTTGGGTGGAACTGAGCAAGGAAAAGTGAATTTCACCTAATACACACTCTAAATTCCGCTATATAAGGGCTGAATTCAAGTCATTTGTCACCTTGGCTAGCGAAGCTCTGCCAAAATTTACACTAAAATTACCAAGTTCTTCGTTTGTGACCAAACTTTCTACCAGCTATTATCCGATCATACTAAACACCAATCTGCACTCTAAACTACACTTCTTGTCATCCAACACTCATTATTCATAGTTTTCTGCCATTTCCACACTTTGTCACCTTGGCTAGCGAAGCTCTGCCAAAATTTGCACTAAAATTACCAAGTTCTCCGTTTGTGACCAAACTTTCTACCAGCTATTATCCGATCATACTAAACACCAATCTGCACTCTAAACTACACTTCTTGTCATCCAACACTCGTTATTCATAGTTTCCTGCCGTTTCTACCAGCTATTATCCGATCATACTAAACACCAATCTGCACTCTAAACTACACTTCTTGTCATCCAACACTCGTTATTCATAGTTTCCTACCGTTTTTCCATTTTCCACCGTTTTTCCTACTTTTTCGACCTCTAATCATCACTACTAACATGGCCTCCTCATCCTCTAAAGACTGGCACCAAACAGGTGATCTAGCATGACATCCCCAAGGCCACACAGATTTGGCCTCTATCCTCTGACGCTTTGATCCAACCATGGTTGCAGACAGCCGGCCCACTTCTAGAGGCAATGGGTTTTTACCCGGCGCTTTTCCATTCTGAGATTAACATGGGCCTCACACTTCAAGATAATGCCACTTGGGACAAGAAAAAGACTCGTTTCCACTTCTTGTACCAAGGTACCATGTACAAGGCCAGGATTAACGCCGACTCGATGGTCACCATTTGCATTATGTCCGGTGATCATCAGCCCATCTCCCTTCGCAACGCCAAAACTCTGATCAAGCCTTTCGTCACCCAAACTGCACCGAAAATTTCAATTTAGACTAACAATGGTTACCTAATAGATGCTATCACAGAACCCGTCATTCAGGCGGCTGCACATCTGTTGAATAACTTTCTGATTATTTCAACATTTCACAAGGACATAATCCAGTCTAAGCTGCTGAGTCAGATAGTGGAATCCTTTCTGGAATCTCCTAGCCCCTCCGTTGTGCCATATGACTAGCATAGCTTCCTTATTCGTGAACTAACCAACTCCATCAAACCCAACAACCATGAGCGTATCGCAGCAGACCCCCTGTTGTGTAACTTTGCCTGCGCACTTCTCGAGGCAAAAGTGCGCGGTTTCCAACGCTCATCCCTTTTGTCTATCCTCATGCCACATACTAACCTTTATCCACCATCTCAAGCATCCACCCCCTCCCAACCTACAATTATTAACACACGGCCAACAACCAACGTGTGGCGCTGCCTCTACATCCACATCTCCACCTGCTACCCGAAGACGCACCTCCACTACCGCGCTAACCACCCCATCAACCACCGCCACTTCTTCTTCCGTGCAACCCCCCACTTCGATCTCTGTTGTCGATATCTCTCTTCCTATTCCATCCACATCTATTCGCATGTGGAATTTACATGAAACGCATTGTTTTCGCTCATGGATAGCAAATTGGAGCCGCATTTCTGCTCACAAGCAGCAGGTTGGACTGCTCACAAATAGTAGATCGGGGTGGGGGTGGTGGTCGTGATGGGAAAAGGGGGGTGATATCCCTCTATCTATCAGCTATGTTTTTTATTTTTTTCTAAGAATATTCTATGGCCTCTTCAAAAATCATTGTTTCTAGTTTTAATGAGGGCAGTTAGACATTAACAGTCGCTTTTTTATCATCGGCTCACTGATGTACGCAATGATATGCACGTGACCAAACCTTGCATATTCGATCAATTTACTCAGTTAGTTCCTATCAAATCTAGGCGTAACTCATTGGAAAGCACTAACAAAGGTCATGAAGTACATCCAAGCAACAAAAACTCTCAGCATCTGCTACGGAGGCAGCTAAACTACCAACATTCTTGAAGCCTACACAGATGCAGATTGGGCAGGAGAGGTCAATACCAGAAATTCAACTTCTGGATTTGTATTTTTATACAACCAAGGCCCAATCTCATGGAATAGCCGGAAGCAGACCTCAGTTGTATTACCATCAATGGAATCCGAATACACAACTACCACAAATGCAACTAAGGAGATGATCTGGCTAAGGCAACTACTTGCAGACATTAGCCTTGCTGTTGGGCACTTAGTGGGCCCCACCACAATACATTGTACATGTAGAGCAATAAGTGCGAGGGCACTGGCTTCCTGCGTGTAGAAGCCCAATCCAATGAGCACGCAATTTGGTTTTGTAGAACTTGTAGAATTAGGAATAAGTGACTAGGGGCCTAAAACTCTAATCTAGCGATGGTACAAAAACTGTTTGAATAAATGCGATATCAGGCAACGGTTGGTTGCCCTCGGCAAACTTTGGTGGCTAAGCAGGTGGGGGTGAGGACGGTTTGTCCGAACGAGAGGGTGGGAGGAACAGAGGGGAACTGAAGAGTGGTGTGGAGTATGGAAGAAGGTGAAGATGGAGCAGAAAGGGTCTGGCGTGGGGATGAAAAATTGATGACTTGCATCCACGCTAGAATGTCTGGAGATAATTGAGAATTAGAAGGATTGAACGGAATGGAAGCAACGGTGGCGGCAGGAGTGATGGAGGATGCGATGGTGATGGACGAGGTAGTGGATAATGGAACAGAGATAGAAATTGTATCAACAACGGAAACGGGGCCCAAACTATGGATCAATCTCTTGTAGGTGTGGCTTTATGCTCTGATACCACTCTATTGGAGACTAACAAGGTGAATAGGCCACAACGAAAATGGAGACCATCGTCCCAACAAATAAAATAAGATATGATGGACAGTATGAAAACTGACAAAGAATCTGGATTACTTAGATCGGGATGATAGAGAAAATCTGATATGTGATGAACATTAGTATAAGTGTCATAGGCAACTATAAGGAGACGAACGATTAGGTGTGTGAAACAGCCGTGCACTTCTCTACTACTGACATAAAGTAATGTGAAGCAATTAGGCATCTATGACAGCCATACATTTCTTCATTTATCGATACTCTTTACAGAAGAGGAGTTGAGTGTGAGTTAATTCACATTCAGCATGAATGCATTGAGATAGAACAATAGCGATTATGTATATTGAATGTTGTAGTAACAACTATTAGATCACAAGACAATTGTGCTGAGCGCGTGATCCTATTTATAGAAAAAAATATTTGCTATAGTTTTGAATACTTTTTACTCTCTCTATAATCTCTAACTTTGAGGAGTCAAATACAGTGAAACCAATTTTGGTTGTTTGATCTCTGTCTGATTTCGATTGATACATTTCGATGCCTTGTCTCTAATCGCTCAGTTCCTTATATAGTTGTTGGATGATCTTGTGTTATTCTACGTTTACAATCACAAGATCATTAACAATCGATTAATTGATCAATAGATCAATTATTAACTAGAGCATGAATACGTAGATAGGCTATACGTGAAATCCTGTGTAAATCTGCAGTATGCTGAATTCCTCGCATTCTTCAAAAAAATGTCGCATTTTTCGGGTGCCTAAAATGTCGAGTAAAACAGTGTTGGTGCATTCCTCGCATTCTTCAGACTCATTGCTAAAATGGTCGGAATGTTGAGTAGAACACTTTTGTCGCATGTCTCACATGATTCAAAAAACCTTCAGCTGTTTGAAATGTGAAATACTTTAAAGTCTTCGCATTTTTTGCCTGATGAAGTTTGCATGTAAAAATTGTTGCAAAAATAGTTCAATTCTGTAGACTACTTTGAGAGAGCGATTTACTTGTGTGAATTGGAAGGCAGTTAGGATGAGTAGGAGTAAGATTAACTCCAACACTCCCCCTTAAGCTTACTACTATGAATCTGAATTTAAATTGAGATTTAACATACCTACTAGATTAAAATGTTTCTCTCTTGACAATGGTTTTGTCAAAATGTCAACCAACATACTGTCTGCATGACAATAACTTAGCACAACATCTTTATTTTGAACTTTCTCTCTAATAAAATAAAACTGAACTTTTATGTGTTTGATTCTAGTATGAGTTCGTGGGAGTTCAGAGATAGAGCTATGCAGCTCTGATTTTCGCACTGGAGTATAGTTGGACCGATCTGTGAAAATTGTAGATCTTTTTCAATGTTGTAAGGCTAGATTGGACATGTAATGTGATAGTGTGCTTACTTCATATGCTAGATCAAGTCATGTGCAGATCATAGAATGCATTATAGATCCTATTATCGACTAATAGGGGTATCTGCACATTTCTTTCTATTATGCTTAAGTTTTGAGGTGCATGCCTTTTGATAGTTTGGATCTTGGATCCATGGGTGTGTCTATCAGCTTACAGTTCTCCATGCCATATCTGCAAAGTACATTGGTTAGATAGGCTTCTTGGCTTATAGTGATTCTTATGCCCGCGCGATCTCTAGTCACAATTTGAGTCTACGAAGCAAAAAATAAAGTTGTGTTGCAACAAGAAGTGATTAATTCTTTCATACTAGGCCTAGGAGCTTGCTTGAGGCCATAAAGTATATTCTGTAATTTACATACCATATGCTCTTGGCCTTGAAAGACGTAACCTTCTGATTGATAAATGAAAATGTCTTCTTGTATAAATTCGTGAAGGAATGATATCTGGACATCCATCTGATGAATGTCCATATCCTCTGCAGCAGCTATAGCCAACAAAGTTCGAATAGATTGATGCTTTACCAGAAGACTAAAAGTGTCAGTGTAATCTATTCCGTAAACTTGCTCATATCCTTTAACCACTAAACGAGCTTTCCAGTTGGATATTGATTGATCTTCTGACTTTAGTTTGAAGATCCACTTAGTGTGAATGAGTTTCGTACCTACAGGAGGATTAATAAGACTCTAGGTCTTGTCCTTTAATGAATGGTACTCAACGTCCATGGAAGCTTTCCATTTGTCTGTATCTAACATTGACAATGCTTCTGCAACAGTGGCAGGTTTATCATGACTGATGAATGTTTGAGGGATGAAATGATCAGTTGTTGTCGTTGTCATGTAGATCTTCTAAATACAGGTTCCTAAGCAAATGTCTCTCCTAGTGAATAATTGGGGTATCTTTAGATTGTGGTTGAACAGTCGTAGGTCCAAGCCTATCGATGGTAAATGGAACTGTTGGAAGAAACTCCTGCATTTGCTGCTTCTGCTTAAAATCATAAAATTGGTCTTCAAAGAAGACTACATCTTGTTTGATTGACCTGTTTCAACATCATAGATGCAATATGCTTTATGTGATGTTGAATAGCCAATAAAAATATAGTTACAGCTGACTGGGTCTAACTTCTTCCTTTGATCAGATGGTACTCGTGCATAGCAGAGACATCCAAACACACGTAGGTGTTTAAGGCTTGGTTTGTAGCTGTAGTAGGCCTCAAATGGAGTTTTGGAATCAACTGCCTTCGTGCTGAAATAATTTTGCAGATTAGCATACATTTTGAGACGAAGCTGAATGCAATAAAAGATAGTATTGATTCAGTATGAAAACGAGATAGAAGTAAATGAATACCATAAGTTGTGGATCAAAGCCGCGTACTCTATGCTATCTCTGAGTGACAAAAGTGAAAGTCTGAATTAAACGCAATGTTGACAAGTAGTAGTGCAATAGCAATCTCTAAACAACTCTAAGAAGTGAGCTAGAATACTCAGGAGTGTTCAAGCTCATAGGCTTGAGAGAGAGAGAGAGAGAGAGAGAGAGAGAGAGAGAGAGAGAGAGAGAGAGAGAGAGAGAGAGAGAGAGAGAGAGAGAGCTAACTATTCAAATGCTTCTTCTGATAATGTTATAATGTATGAATATAAACATCTATTTATACTAAGAAATTAGGTCGTCAATTGTGATTGCTAGTGGCTGGCCCTCCACTGGCATACATCAGGTTCCTTGTCATTGATTGTTGATAAGCGGTGGAAATTGGTTGTAAACAGTCTGTCTGCATAAATGAACCAAGTTGTCACTTCTGTAGAAATGAACTAAAACAACCATAGGTGACAGTGTCGGCATTTTGCAAAAAACCCGACAGTGCCTTAAAATCTCCTCTAGGGTTGCCCCCTACTTTGCCAGAGTCATTTTCTTAACATTTGAGGCACTATGAAAAAAGCGAAAAATGCAACTTTACATATTTGCTCGCAAATCCTGATAGGCGACAGTGTCACTAAAATGCGAAAAATGCTATACTGTGATTTTACACCAGATTTTCGACAGGCAAGAAGGCTGAAGTGAGAGAAAATGAAATGCGACACTGTAGTCAAACTTTGTGTATTTCTCAGATTGTGTAAAAACACTTGTAGATTTGCAAACTATGTAAAGACATGGAAAAATCCACAGAATTGGATAAACAATGGATGAAAACTAAAACTGATTAGTCGATTAGTAAGAAGGAGACTAATCCAACACTCCCCCTTAATCTGAATCCTTGAATGCCTTGACCTTCAAACTTAGTTCTACACAGAATCTTCTGTGTGCTTCCAAACTTAATGCTTTGGTAAAAATATCTATTGTCATATCTTGCATTCTATAGTACTGCAATCTACCTCTTCGTTGAGAACTTTGCTTCTGACGAAATGATACTGCAGCTCAATGTGCTTACTCCTAGAATGAAATCTAGGGTTGGCTGATAAAGCAATGGCACTTTGATCATCACAAAATAATGTCGTCGAAGCATATTGATTCAGACTGATATCTGAGAGTAAGTACCTCAACCAAATTGCTTTCTTTGTAGCTTGAGAGGCTGTGATATACTCTGATTCAGTGGAAAATAGAGCTATCAAAGATTGTTTGCGACTGTTCTAGGAAATTGGACCATTGTTGAGGAAGAATGTAAATCTGGAAGTGGATTTACGAGTGTCTACATCTCCTACCCAACTTGCATTTGTGTAACCACTGAGTAAATTGAGTTTGTCGTTGCCGACTGTTCCATAACAAATGCAAAAGTCCATAGTAGCTCGAAGATATTTCATGACTCTGATAAGAGCCTTCCAATGTGTTACACCAGGATTAGTCATAAACTGACTGAGAGAGCTGACTGCAAAAGCTATGTCTGGCCGAGTACAGATCATGGCATACATAAGAGATCCTATAATAGAAAGGTAAGGATACTTATGCATCTGCTGCTTCTCATAGATTGTTTGGGACACTGGTCCTTTGACAATTTGAGACCAGGTTCCATTGGTGAGAGAGCTAACTTGCAATTAATTAAATGATATCTAACTAACATGTTGTAGATGTACCTCTGTTGTGTAATGTAAACCAACTTCTATTTTTTGTCTCAGTCCTTGACGTTCTAACTTGCTCTGGGACCTTAGGGAGTGTCACCCCTTAGAGTCTTACAGGGCACGTTGGGTGCACCTGAGTCAGCTTTACAACAGCTGGCGTCCCGGGATACGACCCTCAGCTATGTGCCAAGTTAAAAATTTTGAAAGCGGCCTTACAACTGGCGCTTTTACCGAACACTGAAACCTAGAAGGTAATCAGAGTTAGTTTGAGAAAAATCCCACTTTATTGATAAATCTGAGAAGGTTACATTTCAAGTGTGTGACCGACCCTAGTCTCTGGGGCGCTAGCATGCCAAGGCGAGAGGCATGACAACATTCTAGCAAGGGAGGCTGAGACTTGGTTGGAGCTCGCTCTGAGTCGCAACCCGCACTCCCCTATAGTATTGGTGTGATTCGGCAGCCCCCTCATACCAAGCACTCTATCCAAGCTGGTAAAGCACGTTTTTCTCTCCCTAGAATTTTCTCTTCTAGAAAGTCATTTTCTCTCTCTAGATTTTATTGATCCCCAGGCTTTCTTTAATCATGCCTAGATCGTGTGAGGTGATTGCACGTCGATCTGAGCTCTCTGGACTCCGCTAGAACCGATCAAAGATTTTCAGCCATAGGAACTTGGCGCCGGCTGGATTCTGGTCACAGTGGCGCCGGGAGCGGCACCGGCGCCATTGGCGCCTGGAGCAGCAGAGGCGCTGCTGGCGCCGGGGACATAGCTGGCGCCGATGGCGCCGGAAGTAAAGCTTGCAAAGGTAGCTTTACAACACTTACCTCGGTTATTGGTCTCACCAGTCTGAAATCTCAACTCTCTGGATTTCCAATGTACACTTGCGTTTGATTGATAAAGCCAAGGTCGTCCAATCAGCACAGAATAGGATGACAAACCGAGTGGGGAGTAAAAGAGACAATAAAAAGAGAAAAATAGGGGGGGGGGGGGGGGGGGGGGGGGGGGGGGGGGGCAGGGGAGAGTCTGGAACACACGTGCATGCACACACACACACGTACGCATGCATGCACACTCGTGTGAGTGAGTGAGTGAGTGAGTGAGTGTGCGCGCGCGTGCGCATGCACGCGTGTGTGTGCGCGCGCATGCCTATGTGTGTGTGTGTGTGTGCATGTGTTCGTTGTGTGTGTGTGTGTGACCTCCGACACGATGAATGCCTGTGTGTGGGTGTGCGTGTGCACACACACACACACACACACACACACACATCTTTATATAAAAAACCTTTTGTGGATGAGATATATTGTATGAAGTATAGAGTCTAGAGTCCTCTCTCTCTCTCTCTCTCTCTCTCTCTCTCTCTCTCTCTCTCTCTCTCTCTCTCTCTCTCCACAGGCTGATCAACCACCCATAGAGGGAGGGAGGGCCCTCCATGCCCCTAAAAAAAATGAAGAAGGTTAAAATGTGTGTGTGTAGATATATAAACAAGGGGGTGCCTCCATTCCATTAAAAGTAAATATATCAATATTTACTCCCCCCCCACGCACACACACACACACACATACACTTTTTCTTAAATGTAAACCTTTCATAAAAAAATATGAATGTAAATCCACTAAAAATGTGAACCCCCACTCTCCATAAAACAAAAAAAGTGAAGGTGCTTTTTGGCTCCCCATAAATTGAGTTTTTTTTTTTTTTAAATGAGACAAAAAAAAGTCCCCATCAAGAAAGAACCCCCCCCCCCCCCCCGGCCCACCCCAAAAAAAAAAAAAAAAGCTAAGGCTTTTAAGGGCAGGAACATATCTTTTGTTAACACTCCCTCGCCCTTTTTTGTCACATGGCAAAACCCACCAACTCATCTCCCCCGAGCACTTAAACCATTGGCCTCTTGCCCAAACAACTTGCTTTTAACCATTAGGGAGCACACCCGCACTCCGCCCACCCCATACGTTCTCCCTTCTCCTATCAATCCACCTACAAAAACATCATCGGTGAGCGAAACCGCACTAAGGTTTATTATATGGCTTTCGTATTTATTTTGAATTACCAAAATTTTACTCATAGATCATGAACCCAAAGTTCTTTTCTTCGTCTAGCATCCATGCTCTATTGAAGATCATATCTGCTAATCCCATTCTTGCAATGATTGTGGAAAATAGTAGAAGCTGAATATCTAATACTAGACATTTTTTTGATTATTCAAATTGAAATGGAAATTTGACACAAAGTTTTGCTGTGTTCTTATCTCTAGGGTTCTTCCCAACTCTATAGTTTTTTATTCTCTTGATGTACAAGTTTGCTTGATCAATATGTCCCATCCTTTCCTCTTCCTCCTGTAGTACCTTGCCAAGAATGGATGTGACAATCTACCTCTGAAATCCTAACACATGCGACCTTCTAGTTTTGATCCAACCCCGTTTCTCATTTGAAAGACAAGTTTTTTGCTTTTGGTAACCTTGGTCAAACTGCTACATCACCTCAAGTATTGTCATCTTTGAGAGCTATAAAATGCATTCATATGATGGAAGGTCAAATGAATGGTGTTCATTTTTCAATGGCACACTATTTTGGGGCTCACCTAAAACTGGACATCTTGAATAATTGAGATTAGTGTCTCCGAGAGACTTCAATTCCTTTTTTCATCACTGGTATCTAACTTTATCCATACTTGCAACAGCCCGCTTGGTGTGCTAATACAGTCGGTCGTTTACTTTTTGGCATTTTCAAGAAGTGGTCCAATATTACAATGGACTCCATCTTGCATGTCGTCTGTTCCATCCAGTGTTGCACGTCGAGACGAGCCCGCATCAACAAATCGGGCTCCAAGCAGTTCAGTATACACAGAGAAATGCACATGCATAGTCATACACACATGCACACACCATCGGCCACATAAATCACACATGCATACACACACACACATACACACACACACACACACATACACATACACACACACACACACACACACACACACACACACACACACACACACACACACACACACACACCATTGACCACATAAATCACATGCAGCATCAAGCAAATCCACATACACAGATGTGAAAATTGTCAACATTTCCTAGCTAGTTTGAGGCCTAAATTGGCTAAAATTGTAAATAGTTTTGGTTCTGGAGTTTTGCACGTGTGAACCAGGCCACAATGTTTTTATTTACTGTATTTTTTCAGTATGATGAAGTGTCAAACTTCATACCCTTCAAAATGAGACCATTTTGATGTATTTTGGTCATATAAGCCATTTTTAGCTATTTTTCCTATATAGGGAATATCTAGGGTCAAGTACCTTCTAGAGAGAGGAGAGAGAGTCATCTTCCTCATCCATAAATAGTAGGGAAGTCGTGGAGAACAGGTTGGAGAAACCTTTTGTATGCTTCATTGAGATCAATAGATCATTGTCATTGTTTCTTCCTCCATTGAGAGCATTGTTGTGTGTATTGTCTTCAAGCTATTGTGTATGATCTTAGGTGCTTTCCAAAAGTGGTAGGCTGATGTATTATGGACTGTATAATGCTATTTTGGGCCGCACTTGATGTTTATGGAAGTTTCCATTTGTGATAAATGCTTTTTGATCAAGTTCTTTGCATTCTAGGTAGCATAGAATGTGTTGCCAATTCCTAGCTTATGTAGTTTGGAGTGCAAGCATTCAAGCCAATGATCTTGGAGTTTAGATCCACTTAGGATCTGTATTTTTCACATGGTATCAGAGCTGGTTGGCTTCTATTTACAGTAAGTATTCCATTTTTGGTGATATTTGGATGTTTGATCAAGTTCTAGCATGATTTTGCATTGCTTTGTTGATCAAATCTTACTAACCTTTGTTTTGTGAGTTGAACTTGTGGATCAAAAGCATATTTCAGGTCTATTGAAGATCAGAGGCTGAAAAGAAACTATTTTGGATCAGATCATAACACCTAATCATTTGTGATTGTGAGGCTTGTGCATATTCAATACTAACAATGTTCTTTTCAATCCTATTGTTGACAATCTCCATTCTTGGATGAACACTCTCCTTAAGTGGATGAAACCTCTCCTTAAGTGGATGAAACTTCTCCTTAAGTGGATGACAAATGCTCTTTTGAGTGAGTTGTAATTCTCCTAAAGGCTGAGCAAAGCTCCCATTTGGATGAAAGATCCCCTTTTTTGGGTGAACATATTGTAAGCTCCATTGTGAAGAGCATATTGTAAAGATTGTCATCAATTTTGGCATAAATTTTGGTGTACCTTGTTGAGCATGTAAGTAACTCTCCTTATGTAATTTGATTGGAGCATTTGCTGGAAGGTGTTAACCATTATGCAAGTGTGTTTTCAGGTTCTTAACAGGTTGAGGAACATTCTCATGTGAAGTGATCTTAGATCTACATCTAAACACCAAGATTTGACAAGATAGTGAAGCTAGTCTTGTGATTCACTAAGTGTGCTCATTCATTCACCTCTAAATCTTGTATTTATCACTTGCTGGAGTTTATAAACTTTTAGAAGTGTGGTTTACATGTGGTTTTACAGGTTGAATCAATATCTTAGTGTGTTGATCATATGTTGATCAAGTTTGTTCATTACTAGGTAATCTTGGCATCCTAGTTTTGGGTATTTTCTAAGAATGCAAGTAACTCTTCACACCATAACTTGATTTGGTCACTTGCTGGAAAGTTTGAGAGCTTAAGCAAGAGTGTGTTCAGGTTGGTTTGATTTTGTAATCCATTCTTAGTGTGTGCAAAGTGTTGCATGTGTTTCAATCTTCCTTTCTATGCTTGGAAACCATCTAGGTTCAAGATAGAAGTGTTTTAGGGTCCTAAATCTTCATAGATCTCTTTATCTATCATTTGTTGAGAGAAAAGTGAGTGGTAAGTGCTTTAGGACAGAACCTAAAAGTTGAAGAAACATTAGAATCATGGCTTCCAATGGTGGGATCATGCTAGAGTCTAGTGAAAGGTTGAGTTCATCAAACTACTCTACTTGGAAAGTGAGGATGGAGTCCTTACTTGAGTTGAATGAACTCATGGACATAGTTGCAGAAATTGAAGAGAGACCTCTCACACTTCAAGAGCAACAAAGGTTTGATAAGAAGGCCAAAAGGGCTCTTCATATCATTAAAATGAATGTTACAAATGAACTTCTCAAGGAAGTTGGAAAGTGTCAAAGTGCAAGTGAGGCATGGAATGCCTTAAAGAAGCTCTTTGAATCAAAGTCCACATCTAGGGTATTGACCCTAAGGAGACAAATATTTTCTAGTAGGCAAAGAGAGGGTGAAAGTGCTCATGCATTTATCTTGAGAGTTAAGTCCCTAAGTGATGATTTAGCATGCATTGATGAGAACATAAAAGATGGTGAAATAGTCCAAGTTATGTTGAATGGTTTGCTAAATGAACATGCTAACCTTGTGCAAAGTTTTGCCATTCAAAGAGTCTTGCCAAGTGTGGTTGACTTGCAAGAAATCTTATTGGCTGAAGAACATAGGTTGCAATCAAAGCTTGATGGTGCATCCTTGCAAGGTGGAGGTGAAGAGGCTTTCTTCACAAAAGGCAAATTCAAGGGCAAAGGTAAAGGCAAAGGGAAATGGTCCAAAGGTGGTAACTTTGATCATGATGATCACTCTTCCTCTTCCTCTTCTACTAAGAACAATAAGTCAAAGTTCAAGTGCTTTTATTGTGGGATAAAAGGTCATTTTGCAAATGAATGTTATAAGAAGAAAAGAGAGCAAGGAGAGAGGCAAGGAAATCTTACAATAGATGAGGAAGAACATAACACATGTGAATCACTTGTTATGACTTCAAGTTTGTTAGCCAACATAGATGATAATGATCCTTGGTGGATTGATAGTGGAGCCTCATCTCACATGACAAGACATAAGGAATACTTTACATCCTTATTGTCTTATGAGGGAGAAGGTAACATCATCTACACTGCAAATGATGGTCAATGTGACATCAAAGGCATAGGCACTATTCCTATTTCCCTTTCAACAAATAGGAAAGCAAATCTTGAAAATGTTTTGTACATTCCTTCAATCACTAAGAATTTGCTTAGTGTAAGTCAAATGATTGACAAAGGACTTGATGTGGAGTTCATTGGAGATGCATGTTCGATAAGTAAATGTGGATCCTTGATTGCTCAAGGTAGGAGGCATGGTAAACTTTTCAATCTTGATGCATGTGTGATCTCTAATCATGAAGGATGTATGGCTAGGGAGCAATTGACAAACCAAGAAGTTTGGCACAAGAGGTTGGGCCATCCCAACTTCAAATCTTTGGAGGTAATGGCAAAGAAAGAGCTTGTTCTTGGTCTCCCTAAAAGTCTTGTTGCAAACAATAGTGTTTGTGAACATTGTGCCTTGTCCAAATCTCATAGACTTGCTTATTCTAGATCTACTTCTAGATCTAAAGAAGCTTTTCAACTTGTGCATTCTGATATTCATTCTTCTAGTACAACTAGCAATGGTGGGGCAAAGATGTATGCAACTTTCATTGATGACTTTAGTAGGTATACTTGGATCTATCTTCTTAAAAGTAAGGATGAAGTGTTTGCTGCATTTGTCAAGTTCAAGAATGAAATGGAAAACCAATTCAATACAAAGATCAAATGCTTAAGATCTGATAATGGAGGGGAATACACCTCAAATAGGTTCAAAGACTTTTGTATAGCACATGGGATTAAGAGGGAGATGTCTAGTCCTAGGACTCCACAACAGAATGGAGTGGCCGAGAGGAAGAATAGAACCCTTTGTGAATGTGCCAAGGCAATGAGACTACATGCTAATCTTGCTAAGTCTTTTTGGGGGGAAGCTTTAGCATGTGCTAACTATCTATGTAATAGATGGACAAGTGCTTCCTTGGATGGTAAAACTCCTCATGAGGTTCTTTATGGTAGAAGGCCGAGTGTCAAGCATTGTAGGATCTTTGGATGTACATGTTTTGTCAATATCACACTTGATGATAGAACTAAAGAAGATCCTTCATCAAAGAAGGGTGTGTTTGTTGGCTATAGTGAAGTAAGCAAGGCTTACAAAGTGTACATTCCTTCTACAAAGAAAGTTGTCATAAGTAGGGATGTCATCTTTCATGAAGAGAATGTTTCCAATGTTGTTGATGTTGATGTTGATGTGCCTACTAATCATCATGATGTGCAAGATGTCTTGGATGAAGATGGAGATGCCACTCCAAAGCAAACTTCAAGGAAGACTCAAAGGCAAAGGGCTAAGCCATCAAGGCTAACCTATGATGAAAAAGGAAAGCAAGTGGTGGACAACTCTAACTTTGCTTTTCTTACCTCTTTTGATGAACCAACTTGTGTAGGTGAAGCAATTCAAAAGAAGGAATGGATCCAAGCCATGGATCATGAGCATCAAGCACTCATCAAAAGCAACACATGGAGGTTGGTAAAGCTTCCAAAGGACAAGAAGGCAATTGGTTGTAAGTGGATCTTCAAGATCAAGACAAATCAAGATGGATCAATCAACAAGTACAAGGCAAGGTTGGTGGCAAAGGGGTATGCTCAAGAATATGGTATTGACTATGATGAGACCTTTGCACCCGTGGCAAAGATGGTAACTATTCGAATCCTAATCTCTCTTGCAACTCTTTATGATTGGGATATGTGGCAAATGGATGTTACTAATGCCTTCTTGAATGGTGATCTTGAAGAAGATATTTACATGGAGCAACCCGAGGGCTATGTTTCACATGATGAGCCTAATCATGTGTGCTATCTCCAAAAGAGTTTGTATGGGCTAAAGCAAGCACCAAGGAGTTGGTATGCTAAGCTCAATTCCTTCTTACTTTCTCAAAACTTTGTTATGAGTGAGTATGATCATTCTCTCTACTTTAGATTGAATGAAAATGATATCACTTTACTTTTGATCTATGTTGATGACATTATCTTAAGTGGTGGTAACAATCTAGATATAGATGAAATCAAGATGGCACTCAAAAGAGAGTTTGAAATTCAAGATCTTGGTAAACTTCATTATATCTTAGGAATAGAGATTATTAGAACTTCTAAATCTACATTCATATGTCAAGAAAAGTATGTTAACTCTATTCTAAAAAGGTTTCATATGGAAGATTGTAAAGTTGTTTCTACTCATATGGAATCAAATGTAAAGCTAACTACAAGAAGTAATGAAAGATCCTTCAAGGACATTACTCTCTATAGAAAGCTAATAGGATCTCTTATATGGTTAACCATCACAAGACCTGATCTAAGCTTTGTGGTTGGTAAACTAAGTCAATTTATGCAAGATCCTAGTGAGGCTCATTGGAAGCTAGGAAAGAGAGTACTTAGATACATCTCGGGATCTAGAGATTTTGGCATCTTGTATGGAGGTACTACACCTAACCTTTGTGGATTTTCAGATTCAGATTTTGCAGGTGATCAAATGGATAGGAAGTCAACAAGTGCCTTTGCAATCTATCTTGGAGATGGAGTGGTCTCATGGCTATCAAAGAAGCAACCAACTATCTCTCTATCTTCCACCGAAGCCGAGTACAAGGCATTAACAACATGCACCAAGGAGATTCTTTGGATCAAGAGGATGTTATTGGATCTTCACTTGCTGGAACCAGAGAAGACTCCAATCATACTTTGTGATAACCTTTCAGCCCAAAGCTTGGCAAGCAATCCTGTTTTTCATGCAAGGAGCAAGCACATTGAGATTGCTCACCATTTTGTGAGAAATCAAGTCATTGCCAAAGAGGTGGAGCTTCAACATGTCTCTTCAAAGGAGTGTGTGGCTGATATCTTCACCAAACCATTGGGAAAGGACCTATATTTAATGCATAGATCTAATCTTGGAATGTGCTCAAAGACTATGTTGAAACTAGCATCCAATGTTGAAGAGGGAGTGTGAAAATTGTCAACATTTCCTAGCTAGTTTGAGGCCTAAATTGGCTAAAATTGTAAATAGTTTTGGTTCTGGAGTTTTGCACGTGTGAACCAGGCCACAATGTTTTTATTTACTGTATTTTTTCAGTATGATGAAGTGTCAAACTTCATACCCTTCAAAATGAGACCATTTTGATGTATTTTGGTCATATAAGCCATTTTTAGCTATTTTTCCTATATAGGGAATATCTAGGGTCAAGTACCTTCTAGAGAGAGGAGAGAGAGTCATCTTCCTCATCCATAAATAGTAGGGAAGTCGTGGAGAACAGGTTGGAGAAACCTTTTGTATGCTTCATTGAGATCAATAGATCATTGTCATTGTTTCTTCCTCCATTGAGAGCATTGTTGTGTGTATTGTCTTCAAGCTATTGTGTATGATCTTAGGTGCTTTCCAAAAGTGGTAGGCTGATGTATTATGGACTGTATAATGCTATTTTGGGCCGCACTTGATGTTTATGGAAGTTTCCATTTGTGATAAATGCTTTTTGATCAAGTTCTTTGCATTCTAGGTAGCATAGAATGTGTTGCCAATTCCTAGCTTATGTAGTTTGGAGTGCAAGCATTCAAGCCAATGATCTTGGAGTTTAGATCCACTTAGGATCTGTATTTTTCACACAGACACCACATGCACTCACGTACATACACACACATACATCGGCCTCAACGCGACCATCAGCGACCATCGGCCACCCATCAACGACCATCGGCCACCCGTCAACGACCATCGGCCATCCATTGCCCGTCAACGATGGGCACTCTTTACTAGTATATATATATATATATACATATACATATACATATATATATACATACATATATATATATATATATATATATATATATATATATATATATATATATATCTGCTCATTTTGTATACTCAACAAACATTCTATTTTTTTCATTTTTGTTCAGCTTATCTGAAGCTCTCACACACTATTTTGCATATCTTACATTATCATTACATAAATTATGGCCTCCAGTTAATTAAGGAAGCCCAAGAATCAACTGGCTTCCGTTGCTGCACACATCAAAGATTTCAATGTGCATTGGGTGCCTCATACATTGCCAACTTTTGATTGGGTTTACATGCAACCCTCAAGCAAAGGAACTCACAAGGTTGCAAAGAAGAAGCAAAACAACCAAGACTACCATTGGAAAGGAAGGATCCGAACGATTTCAAGATCGACCAAAATGGCAAATATCTTGCAAAAGTGCAACACGTATACATGTGTTGAGATATTTTATTGGATGTGGTTGTTGCTAATAGAACCATACAGTCACATTGTAAGTCCCACCTCTTTTATTCTTGTGTTTACTATTATGTTTGAATTATTATTATTTCATTGTAATAGATAATAATGTTGCATTAATGCCCAGTGCAGATGTCTTTCCTTCAAATAGCTTCGACTGGCAAAACATGAAGTCCTTCACTAGAAAATTGTCTGCCATACACACCAAATATAGAGAACTGATATATGGTGAGTTGACATCCTCTATCCTGATCAAAATTGGCATTTTCTTTTACGATCACACGTACAAAGTTCCAAAAAAAACTTCGGCCATGGCAAATTAGCACCACTTTCTGAGCCTACGATTGATTCTCATGAGTGGCCATATGACCAATTGACCATTGAATTAATGAAGGGTTGTGTTTTGACTCTGTTCTAATATAATTGGTTGTGTTTTGACTTAACTCTTGCATTGTCACATTTCATATGCCTGTTAGTACATTCGTGGATGTCTAAGATTGACACAACTTGTAATCGATTTATAATATGCATTTTATCAATAATATTGATTTTCAATCACGTTTGTTTGAAGGACTCCACTAACCTACAATTCAGATCTCTACTCGTGCGCCAAGACATGAGGATACCATATTTGCTAATGAGGGCAAAACATTTATAGGAGCATTTACTAAAAATAGAAACCTTCACTATATAAAGGTGTCTAGGTCCTCATTTTTCCACTTCATCCCTCGAGTGTCAGAGAGTCAGTTTTCAGAAAGTCTCTGTTTTCAGATTTCATGATGTCTGATACATGTTCACGATGTTGAATTTCACACGTGTGGATTGTCCACAACATGTACTTGTGATCTCCTAAGGTGTGTAGATGCACCAAGATTAAGATTCGATTGAGATTCAAGATCAATCTTAGATCCTATGGCAAAAACACACTACTACATGCATTCAAACACTTTCAACTCTCACTCACACGTGTGGGAAGTATTCAAAAAATAATCCAAGTAAAAACAAGCTGCTCTCCTCGGGTAGAGAGAGAAAAAGCATCATGAGCTCTCGGGTAGAGAGAGAAAGCTAGAAATCCAATAACTCACAAAATCCATAAAATTACCAAATCAATTAGCTTCAAAATGAGGAGTACATTGATACTAGTAGATCCACGAGCTACCACTATGCTTAACCATGATTGGACCATACTTTGTCAGCTCTTGATCCTATTGGACCATTGATCCATGCACCTCTTAATTCTATTGGACTATATTCAAGCACACCTCAATTTCCTATTGGACCTCACAAGGTTCCACCTCTAAATCCTATTGGACCTCTCGAAATTCATCAAACAAAAGCATTACACTTGTCTACACTCTAATTGGCACGTGTTTAGCCTCTTACTCTATTTTGGCTCAATAGTGGCATTACAAGTGGAAATGCATAATTTGCCACATCTGCCAAATTTATTCCTATCAACATCCTACACCTAGATGCTTGATGTAAAAAAAAACATAAGATCCCTATATCTAACATAGATAATCTTTTTCAATTCTTCACACACAACCTATCCAATGTCGGAGGATATGGCATGGACCAAACAAACAGCTAGAGATCCCAGAGTGACTGCATTGCTCCATCGAGATGCACTAGTCGCACTCGATGATAGAAAGAGACGGGAGAGCAGAAGCAGGAGTAGGAGTAGCAACCCAAGAGGCATGCAGGATGATTTGGCCACTAGGGCTCAAGTTGAGGAAGAAGTGGATCAAATGCCATCAGGACAGCAGGAGGAGGAGCAGCATTAGCAACAACAACAACAACAAGAACAACATAGAAGCCCTTCCCCGATGCCAACCGAGCGGGAAGAGACAATGCAATTCTTGGACCAAGAGCTTGCGGCATCGGGTGCATTGCCAATCCTTAATGATTTCTTCTTCGACCCGTTTCCACCAGCATCAGCCATGAACACGGCAGACTTGAACATATCGGATGACATCATGCCCTTCGTGTCACCTCCAAGTCAGGGGCCGGTGATGGGTCTGATGATTTCATTACTGGTGGGCGGTTCTGATGAGAGCACCCCGATCACCCAGACAAGGATGAAGCACAAGTCGACCCATCAGAGCACACGAGCGAAAATGAAAGAATCTCCGCAAGGCAGGCTGTACACCCAAGAGAAAGAATACTGCTGCTCCGCCGCCCCCACCACCACCACCACCTCCACCTCCACCTCCACCTCCACCTCCACCTCCACCTCCTCCTCCAGTTTTTGCCGCAGCAAGCCCAAGCAGGACCCTAGAGCATGGCAGGGGTAGGCCAGCCCCTCGTGCGCGACACCTTGGGCTGTAAAAGAGCTCCGCATGATGCAACCACCACCTCCTCGACCACGTAGGAAGCGCAAAATTGTGAAGTGGCTGCAAGATATTAGGAGATATCAGAAATCTATTAAATTTCTGATGCCTAGGGCCCCATTTGTGGGGCTTGTAAAAAAAATAATTGATTAATTTTTCTTGGGGAACAGGGTTACGACAGATGTTGTGTCCGTGATACAAGAGTCTGCAAGCTTCTGTTCGCTGCTTGTAGCGCGAGACTTGGTGTCAATGTCATGTTGTTTTGCCAACAACTTTTTCCATATGCAAATTTTAATGTATGTATTGAGTTAGAGCTTTCGGTCAACGCTTTTGTGCTGCAGACGGTAACGAATGGAGATGAAGTTGGTAGTTAATGTCAATCAGATTTGTTAAAAAACTTTGGAGAAAATTGAAATGTTTTTTGGTTCAAATCTGTGTTCTCTTCGTAATGGTATGTGGTTTGTTTTTAATTTGTTGTATAAAATACCATAAATGTACTGTATAAAACTAAATCCCAGTTTGGTGGTATAGGTTTGGGGGTGGCAAATTCTAGATTATTAAGCAACCTGTTTTTAATACGTAATTACCTTTCGCCATATTTTTGGAGAGTTTTTGCATAATATAGGGCCCGAAATCAAATCTGTGCATGGGTATGTGCGATTCGCACACAGAGCGCGAAGAGAGAGGAGAGAGAACGTGTGCGCAGAGAGAGAGAGTCGAGACAGACAACTCGCCGAGGGAGAGAGACAGTGCCGAGGGAGAGAGACAACGCGGACATAGAGATAGCGAGCGGAGAGAGAAGGAGAGTGCGAGGTACATAGAAATTCTTAACCTGCTCAAAGATACTCAATGATGCACGATGGAGCCTCCAATCCAAATGTTTTACTTTCTCTCAGGAGGTGCAACGACATTAATCTTCATGCTGCTTGGAGCGTAGTTATCTCCTTCCTCATCTGATCTGCAATTCCAGGGAACATGCTTCTCCCTCCACTAAGAACAGTATTGCCATACAAATCTTTTCGGATATCAACATCACACTTCATTATGGAATTGTAGGTGGTCTCGTGGATCTCTGCAGCTTCCATACCAATTAGAGGTGGCTGGAATAGTACTTCAGCACATCTGAACCGTTGTGCACCGATTGTAATAACCTGTCCATCAACGCAACTCATAGATTTTCTCAATTGAGGAGCCGTTCTTTGCTTTCTCTAGTGAATTACAGATTAATGTGATTAGCCTCCCGATGACGAGGATTCAATGCGGATTGAAAGTTGTGCAAGTTCGGTGATCGCTGCTCAGCTGTGATAAATATATGATGGTATAGACGTGGCGAGATGAAAAGCGAGTAGCATCTCGATTCTCTGCCGCCGTAAGCGTGTACATGTCACACATCGATCTCAGGGAAGATTGCGGCGTGCTCGGTGAATAATAAGATATTGAGGGAAAATTTGATCTCATTGCTGATCGTGATTATGTGAATTTGTGATGTGACTGATGTGATTTTCCAAAAAGTCATTTCGTGATTTCACCGTTCAAAGTCTCTGAAAAGGCATCATCAGATCATAAGAATCAGTTACATTTTGCTCAAGGAAGAGATATTGTAGTAGCGTACTTTGCGATTTGAAGTTAGCACACAATGTTACTCCAAGTATAAGGATTTTCATAAGGTGCAAAGAGAGAGAGAGAGGAGAGAGAAAGATCGCGCTGTAGAGAGAGAGAGTGCGCGCGCTGAGAGAGAGAGAGAATAAAAAAATCTACTAAAGTCAATTACGTTAGGTAATGGCCATTGATCGGGCCATTACCATGAAAAATTCGATCCCATAGCATCTCGTGCCCTCCGCCACTCGCTGCTGGGTCTGTGATTATTCATGGTAATGGCCCTCCCAATGGCCATTACCTAATACGTAAACGGCCACCCCTGCTAATAACGCTTATTAGTTGGGAGCCATTCCAGCGATCCCGCCGCGGACTGCCATGCATGCCAGAATCACCTCGCTGGTTTGTTATCAAGGGGAGACTAGATGAAGCCCACCATATATATAAATTGATATTTCAAAGGACAAAGAAGACGCAGATCTGAGATTAGCAGACATCATAGTGGCGGCAGAACAAGCCACTCGAAGTTCAGATTCGGATGAAGATTTCGTCAAAGAATTTTGAGACGTTGTGCATCTCTCGGTTGCGTCAGAAAATACAGTTCCGTTATTTAAATATGAACCAGACGAAGTGTATGGCAGTAGCTTTTCTGCCCTAATGCGGCAGTAAGACACATATTGATTGTAGGGTTGTAGCTATGGCATACCTAATAGCACGCGAAAAAAAAAAGTTGTGTGGGTTGTGTTATAAGTAACAGTAAAAGGACTGCTGCCAGTGTTTTGATCAGCGACAAGCGACATCTTTCGCAAGGCCAAAAGGACAGGACAGCTGTTGGCCTGGTTTACAATGACGGATTGCTCTCCTTTTCTGACTCAAAAGGACTAACCCCTTTGGTTCACACAAAAAGCATGCTCATGGATGATGGCATTACCTAAGGCTAATAGCACACGAAAAAAAAAATTTGTGTGGGTTGCGTAATAGTTAACAGTAAAAGGACTACTGCCAGTGTTTTGAACTTTTGATCAGCGACAAGCGATATCTTTCGCAAGGCCAAAAGGGACAGGACAGCTGTTGGCCTAATGACGGATTGCTGTCCTTTTTTGACTCAAAAGGCTAGCCCCATTGATTAACACAAAAAGCATGCTCATGGCATTACTTAATTACAGAAAAACTCCATGGGAATCAAGTTATCAACTATCCTTTTTTATTCCAAAAAATCTAGCCGTCCTTTTCTGTGTAAAAAGGCTGATCTGTGTAAAAAGGCTGAGCTGCTGACGGCGGCTGTCCTTTTTTCATATATATATATATATATTCGTGGACCCTTGAAGACTTTTATTTTTCATCATTTGTTTTTGTTAGGAAATTTATACATCCTTAATGACCTGTTTTGAAACTTTGGAGTTTTTCCCATTTGGAGATTTGCTTACATTTGCACCAATTCACATTTGTTTACAGCAGGGCCTTATTAGAGAGTAACTCACATTAAGGAACTTAAAGGATCAAGCAAAAGACGAATTTATTGAAGAGGTATTTCATACTACATAGCAATAATTTGAAAATTTATTACTCTCTAAGTTTTGCATATTATTTCACAAAAACATTGGTGGGTCTCACACTCCCCAGCTTCAGGACAACCACAAGTTTAAAAAAAAAAATTGGATGCTCATGTGCCATGTGTTCGGACAACCAAAATTTATCCTATAAGTGTTTTTATGGGATTAGGGAGATGGAATATATAGGCAAAGTTTGTCATACTTTTACATGTGTGTGCCTGGGTGTGAAGCTGCCTGGCACCACCTGTGGCTGCCCATCGCCGTTCATAGACTGCCTGGTGCCACATGCGCTGCCCGACTCCATCGACGGGGTGCCTGAGACCACACCCTAGCGCTTGCCAGCGAAAATCAACTGTGCCCCCGATTTTTTACGGGCACCGCCCTCGCGAGCATGGCAACGGGGCTTGTCTAAGCCTCGTCTCTTATTGGGACGCATACGATGACGCCCGCCCCAATGCATCACAGCCGCGTGTCCCCACTCTGTCCCCACAATCTGCCCCCCTGCCAGGCACCTACACACCTGCCTGCAAAGCTCAGCTTTGTCCCATAAGTTTCCTATGGACTGAGCAACTTACTGTATATATTAGATAAATTGTTCATTACTACCATGTGTGCTTGCTCGGGGGCACGCCAGTCATGCTCGGGTCACGCCCGGTGCTCGCGAAAATTTTGGGCTCCAGCTGCCGGGCGCCACCCTGGGCTTACGCTCGCCCCCTGCATGCCCGTGCGGCGCCAGCTTGCGCCCTGCCGGGCGCCAGGGCAGGGTGCCTCGAAGCACGATACGTTGGTGCCGGGTGCCCGGAATCGCGATAGCGTCTCTCACCAAGAAAATTTTGAGGGCCCGAGCACCCGATCCACGTGTCGCATAGGCACGGGAGCGGGCGTTACTCCCCCTCCCGGGCCAACAAGTGCCAATACGTGACATCGCTGTCTGAGGGCCTTCTTTGCTGGGAGGACCCTCCAACGGCGGGAGCCAGAGGGCAAGCCCCGACCAACAAGGAAGGCCCGAGGACTTCGGGCCTCCCCTTATAATGTCATTGTGCGAAGGTTTTTTTTTTTTGGGCTGTACGGTACTGCTGTACGGCCGTACATGTGGACTAGTTTTTTTGGGGGGTGTACGGACGTACGCGTGGACTAGTTTTTGTTTTTTTTTTTTGTTTTTTTTTTCGGTTTTTTGGGGCAAATTTTTTTACATTTGACCTGCATTTTGGCTCTCTCGCTCTTAGGTATGTGAATATACACTCGGCATCCATATACTCGCAACCCATCCATCTTAGACTTCTTACCAGTGAATGCCTCCTCGGGTGTGCGATTATGTATAGCAACTGTAGGGCTTCTATTTTGTAAGAACACAGCAGTTTTGACAGCTTCTCCCCATAAAGAATCAGTAACTCCCATATGTGTCATCATTGCCCTAGCTACTTCGACAATGGTACGATTCTTTCTTTCAGCTACCCCATTTTGTTGAGGTGTATCAACTTTCGCAAACTCCTGTTTAATGTCATGCTCCTTCCAAAACCAATAAAATATGTGGAACGATACTCACCACCACGATCTACCCTGAGTACCTTGATCTTAGCACCTGACTGATTTTCAACCAATGCTTTGAAGCTTTTGAAGCATCCAAATGTGTCAAACTTTTGCTTAACGGTGTAGATCCAGGTCTTCCACTGAGTAATCATCAATGAAGGTTAGCAAATAAAATGCTTTACCAAAAGACATTACCTCCATTGGCCCACATAAGTTAGAGTGTATCAACTCAAGCACTCGTTTTGCCCTTGTTGCTCCTTTGTTGAACTTCTTCCTGTGTGCCTAGCATGCACTCCTTGCAAATGGACTCTTCCTTGTCATCCAAACTAGGTAGACCTGTTACCATCTTGAGCTTACGAAGTAGCCTCAAGCTTTTGAAGTTCAAATGCCCCACACGTCTATGCCATAAATCACTTTGTGATATAGATGTAGATGCTAACACACTGCATTTCGTAACAACAGCATTTAACTTGTACAAATCACAAGTTTTATCCCTAAAGTCATCAACAATCACCTTGAAACCCTGTTTCACATCCTTGATCTGGCATTTCTTGTTGTTGAACTCCACCTTCAACTTATGATCTGTCATTGTACCAATAGATAAAAGACTCTTCTAAAGGCCAGGAACATACAACACATTTTCAATTACCTTCACATGTCCATCAGGAAATTGAATAGGCACTGCACCAACCGTTTGCCTGCGCAACTCTATCTCCATCATCAGTAAGCTCTAGGTTCTTAAACCATGATTTGTTGCCAGTCATGTGTCTCGATGCTCCGGAGTCCACGTACCAATGTGTATGATCAATGGAATGTTGCGATGCTAATGTTTCGTGCCTTGATCTTCATTATCGCTATTATTTTCTTCTTCGACAAAATTGGTCAACTGCTTCACTTTGCCCCTCTTAATATCCGCCTTCTTCTTGCGACAATCTCTTGCCCAATGTTTAAGCTTTTGTCAATAGAAACAATTGTCTTTCTTCTTCTTGCCTGATGTGGATCCTTGATTATCATCCTCACATTCGACTTCTTGGATTGCTTCTTGTATTTATGCTTCCCTTTGGCTAGCATTGCTTGATCTTCCGATGTGGTAAGTCGAGTTTTTACTATTTCATGCCTTTGTTCCTCCTGTAGGATGATGCCATGAAGATTTTCAAATGTTGGTAGTCTCTCCCTCGAAGCAATGCCACATGCAAACATTTGAAAATTTTTGGATAGGCCATTTATAGCTGTGTGAACCACCTCAACATCTCTTATTAGCTCTCCAATAGCTATCAACTTGTCTCTAACTCCTTTATTCGTTTGAAATAGGACCCTATGCCGTCATTCTCCTCCATGCGAACACTTATGAGTTTGGTCCTCAAAAACATCATTCGAGAGGGGTTCATCGTTTGAAACTGCGTTTTGAGTGCATCCCAAGTGCCTCTTGCTGATACAGCTTCACTAATGTGGGCAATGACACGATCCTTCACTGATAAGTTCATCAAGGATAAGGCCTTCTGCGCCCTTTTGTTAAATGCATGAATATCGGCTGGAGTTGTAGTTGGACGTTGTTCCACCCCATTGACAATGTCCCACAGCTCTTTTTCCATGAAAATACTTTTCATTTTGAATTTCCAAATGCTATAATTGGATACCCCATCCAATCTACTAGCTTCTCCAAGCCCGGATTCTCCCAATCCTGCCATTTCACCAAACATTGCTCCTATAGCGCTTTAATGAGGCCCAATGACAAGCTTATGGAGAAATTTAGACTTCTAAAAGTCAACATTAAGGTTTGACCAAAAAAGTTTCAGGACCTCCCGCCGCTTTTTTGCCAAATTGGAAGCCAAATCGGTGTCGTCCTCCGAAATGCCCTTCATCACCAACTCCCAACTACTTGTTGTGTTGTCGATGTAGCATAGGGGTCCGTCACTAGGAGTGGCAACCTCGCCTTCACCTGCATAGCAAGAAGAGAGAGGGAGAGGAGAGAGGGGAGAAAGAGAGTGGAGAGAGGGAGAGAGAGAGAGAACGCCTAGGTTGAGAAAGGCTTTGGGGGCTCGAACTACCCAAAGCTATTCTATCCCAACGTAGGGAGAGAGGGAGAAGAGAGAGGGAGAAGAGAGAGAGAGAGAGGAGAGAGACAGAGAGATGGAGATGGAGATGGAGAAGCCAAGAGAGTCTTATTAGAATGAGAATGGAAGATGATACAATACAATGGAAACGGCTCCCTCTTATAGATTTTAGAGGTGAGCCTCCTTCACTCTCATTGGCCACTTCATTGGGGCAAGGATTCTAATCCAAGCCTTTAAAATAAACACAACTTAAATCTATTGGTGCTAAGAAAGCACAAGGGCACTCACATGATTCATGTGAGTTTTAAGTTGGACCCTTTTAGCTTTTTTATTTGCAACTTGACTTAGGGCCTCTCATGTCAATTTAGAGTTTTAAGCCCCTAGTCTCTTATTCTGAGGAATTACAACTTGCTACTTGTACTGGGTTAGGCTTACACGTGCAGGATGCCAGTGCCCTCACACTTATTACCCTACTTACAATGTACTATGGTGGGGCCCACTAGGCAAGGCTTGGCCAACAATATTTTAAGTGGTGGGACCCACTTGTTTATTACTGTGCAGGAAATACCCACAACAGGGTCCACGACCCAAAGTAGTGCCAGTCCCTCGGCACTAAGCTGCAACTGACGTGAAGGGGCGATGTTGTTGGTTCTTTTATTGCTGGGACATGGGTGCTTTAGGAAAAGTGTGGATAAAATTTTCTTACATAAAACCTGAGGCTTTATTGGATGATGGCGATTAGGCAAGGACTTGGACTTGCCAGATTTTCAAGAATACCCATACGGGTCTGGTGGCCATTCCGGATAACCTTGTTCATTGACAATTGGGTAGTCGAGGTATGCCATCGGAGGATCCCAAGATAAATCTTGCTGATATAATGGATCGTCATAGATCAGCGCAACTGGTCCCAATGTCATGGACTCCCCCAAATCATAATGTGGATATGACGTGCTTGCTTGATGCTCTTGTTTGTCCAGGTATTCGAAGTATGCATCAACCTGACGACTTTCCTCAACAGTCAATATCATAGATATAGGACAAGGCTTTGTCATTGTAGGTGCTGGTTCTTGCTGTACAATTGGTTATTTTGGGCTTGGATTCCCTGGATTTAGCCTTTGAAGAATGGATATACCCCGAATTGGCGTTGATTTGGGGGTTTGTTGAATTGTGGAACAATTAGACTTTGGTTGAATCTTGCTCGTTGAGGGAAAATCATGAACTTTAGTCTTCTCTTGGTCATTGCACTTCCCCGTTGAAGGCTACGTGATGGCACTGTTCCTTGGATCTTGTGTTGAATTGCCTTCAAGTTGCTCTGTTGACGCTAGTCTCCTTTGTAATTCATCACTAAGAATTCTTTGTAGCGATTGCACCAAGAGACTTGGTAAAATCCGTTGGACTTTGTCGGATGCCAATTTTTTTACTTCCTCAATTACCATTGGCGTGATGGATTCTACCATCTATGTCTTCCGTGATGGTTTTACTTGTTTTCCCGAGGGTATCTTTGTGTACTTTGGGACTTTTGCCAGATTGTCCTCTTCGTCACTCGTTTCATAACCCGGTGGCACAAATATTTTTCTTTTGTAGTACGTTGGAGGTTACTTCAGGTGCATGCCGGTCTACATAGGCCAAACGCCTCTTGGCTATTTGTGAATTTCTCATCAGAAAATCTCGGCATGGATGATTAACTCCGCATTGTGCACACCAGGGATCAAATGTTGACGGATCCCCTCGGTGTGGACATTCAGCCCGACGGTGTTTTCCTACGCATCCATAGCACCTAACTGAGTGCAGTATGCCATCACATCTAAGTTGATAGGCATACACCGGTAACAGATTTCCCTTAGGATCTTCCACAAAATAGACTGGTAGACTGTTATGGTCCTCCATTGAATGTGGTGACATGCAAGAGGATATAACCAAAACTTCTACTTTTAGATGGATCAATCTGACATCCATCCTTCTGGTGAGCTCCTTGTTGGCTTGATTCTGCTTCTGACCGTTGAACTGCTGGATCTTGCTGTCGACAAGCCCGTTGTTCTGTATTTTGTCCTTTTAACAAGCGCGGATTCTTGATTGTACACCTGGTACTTGGATGATCTCCAAAGCAGAAGGTACATTCATCCTTTTCAAGAAACTTAATAGAGCGAGCACAAGCTTGCTGATAGCTTGAACTGCAAGGTTCTTGGTCTTCCGCTACACTTGATCTGCTTGACCTTGCTGCACTTTGTTGCCTTGCATGGGGTTCCATTCTTGTTGAATCATTGCTCGTTGTCGACCTTTGTTCCTCTGATTCCCCATCTGGATAGGGAAAATCCTTCTTCTTGAGTGAGATTTCCATCAAGGCAGCATCCTTACAAAGTTGTGCAAGCGACGCATAGGATGCTAACTCTTCCATACCAGATCTGATCCTTTTGGGCAGTCCGACATAGTATTTTGCCATGATGATCTATTGGGGAATCGGGGGATCACAATCCTTCACTAGATGATAGATCCGATAGGTGTAGTCTCAGATTGTTTCAACAGGGAACTTTTTTAATCTCAATAATCCTACAAGGGCAGTCTCCATAGTTCAGCACTAGAATGTCTCAAAGTAGCTGGTTGGTGAATTGCTTCAAGGTTTGCTCAATGACTCTGGTGTTCAAACCTCTTTTTTTTTTTTTTTTTTTTGTTTGGGAGACGGAGAAGAAGAAAAAGAGAAGAGAATCGGTAAACGGTGGATTAGTATGGATGAGAATAGAGACAGAAATGGATTTATCTAGCAGAGGTGGAGATAGAAGATGGAATAGAGATGGGACAGAAGAATGATCGATGGATAGTGGTTGATGTGGAGAGAACTGATCGGCTTGATCTGAGATTCATTCACTTGATTCAGTCCAGGGATGTTGGATCTTGATGGATAATGTGACTGCACCCTAGATTTGACAAGAGCTAATTAGTTTCAGTTGGCTAATAGTGTGATTTTAGTCCTTTTTCTTGGTTTTTTTTTTTCTTTGAGATTTCTTCAAGTCTGAGTGAATCTAATCTTCAACCTTCCTACAGTAGCTGTATATGGACCATTTCTAGACAATGTGAGTTCTGCAATGGTTCTTGATGGACAAATTTGTCAGGATACAGAAAAAACTCAATTTTTTGGCATTTTTTCTTGCATATTTTAAAATATAGCCATTGGATCTTCACAAAACTTTTACAGTAGCTAGATCTAGGGTTTTTTTGCAAAATTTTAAGATTTTTTGGGAACAAAATCTCACAAATTAGTATGAACTATATCTCAGTCAGATTCAGCTACTCACCAAGCTGCAAGAGTTACTTCCCAAGAAAACTCAACAAATCTTGAAAAAGGTGAATTTTTTTGGGGTTTTTTTGCAAAATTTTAAGATTTTCTGGGAACAAACCCTTGCAGACTGGTATGCACATGTATCTAAGTCAGATTCAGCTGCTCACCAAGCTGCGAGAGCTACTTTCCAAGGAAACTCAAAAATCTTGAAAAAAGTGCATTTTTTTGGGGTTTTTTTTGCAAAATTTTAAGATTTTCTGGGAACAAACCATCGCAGACTGGTATGCACTTGTATCTCAGTCAGATTCAGCTGCTCACCAAGTTGCAAGAGCTACTTCCCAAGGAAACTCAAAAAATCTTGAAAGAAACTGCATTTTTTTGGGGTTTTTTTTGCAAACTTTTAGGATTTTCTGGGAAAAACCCTCGCAGACTGGTATGCAGTTGTATCTCAGTCAATTTCAGCTGCGAGAGTTACTTCCCAAGGAAACTCAAAAAATCTTGAAAAAATTGCATTTTTTTTTGGGGTTTTTGGCCAAATTTTGAGATTTTTTGGGAACTAATCTTCGCAGGTTGGTATGTGCTTGTATCTGAGTCAGATCCACTTGCTTACCAAGCTGCGAGAGTTACTTCCTAGGGAAACTCAAAAATTTGCTGTCTGAGAAGGTTCTAGGCCACTTTTTGCTCTTGGGATCCTTCACAGGGGCATTTTTTTGGGGATCTAACTCTCGCAGACTTCTCTGTGTCCTTGTCTCAATGAGATGGAACTTCAGAGAGCTCTGTCTACTTCCTAAGGAAAGTAAAAAATTTGTTGTTTGAGAAGGTTCTAGGCCATTTTTTTGCTCTTGAGAACCTTCATAGGGGCACTTTTTTTGGGATCTAGCTCTCGCAGACTTATTTGTGTCCTTGTCTCAGTGAGATGGAACTTCAAAGAGCTCTGCGAAGGTTAGTTTTGAGTTTTGAAATATTTTTTGATTTTTACAAAGGATTTTTAAATTTTTTTGGATTTTTCTCTATTTTTTCAAAATATGATTGGCACTAACCCTCGCAGGCTTCTATGAAGGTCTGGGACAGTACCCTGGAGCTACTGCCAGTCATGCGAAGGTTCATGCCCATTGGTTTTTGAGAAATCAAAATCTGATGAGATTTTGCCTCTCTTTTTCCCTCCAAAAACAAATTTTGAGTTTTTTTTTCTGATTTTTATGGATTTTATGGATTAATGAAGGGATTCAGTGCTTGGATCTGATCCTCCCACCCCACAATCTCTCGCTACAGTTGAAACAAACAAAAACGTCACAGAAAAAGGGCAAAAACTAATACTACTCACACTATTCTACCCCTAAAATCTGATTTTTGGGTGAAAATGAATGGTGAGAGAGAAGAAAAGAGAGAGGGAGAGAGAGGAAGAGATTAAGAAAACTATGCGGCGAAGCGAGTGTGTGGCGTTCCCTGGCAACGGCACCACTGTTGTGTCGTCGATGTAGCATAGGGGTCCGTCACTAGGAGCGACAACCTCGCCTTCACCTGCATAACAAGAAGATAGAGGGAGATGAGGGAGGGGAGAAAGAGAGTGGAGAGAGGGAGAGAGAGAGAATGCCTAGGTTGAGAAAGGCTTTGGGGGCTCGAGCGCCTACCCAAAGCTATTCTATCCCAACATAGGGAGAGAGGGAGAAGAGAGAGAGAGAGAGAGAGAGAGAGAGAGAGAGAGAGAGAGAGAGAGAGAGAGAGAGAGAGAGAGAGAGAGAGAGAGAGAGAGAGAGAGAGAGAGAGAGAGAGAGAGAGAGATGGAGATGGAGAAACCAAGAGAGTTTTATTAGAATGAGAATGGAAGATGATACAATACAAAGGAAATGGCTTCCTCTTATAGATTTTAGAGGTAAGCCTCCTTCACTCTCATTGGCCACTTCATTGGGGCAAGGATTCTAATCCAAGCCTTTAAAATAAACACAACTTAAATCTATTGGTGCTAAGAAAGCACAAGGGCACTCAAATTATTCATGTGAGTTTTAAGTTGGACCCTTTTAGCTTTTTCATTTGCAACTTGACTTAGGGCCTCTAATGTCATTTTAGAGTTTTAAGCCCCTAGTCTCTTATTCCGAGGAATTACAACTTGCTACTTGTGCTGGGTTGGGCTTACACGCGCAGGATGCCAGTGCCCTCGCACTTATTACTGTGCAGGAAATACCCACAACACTACTTGCCCACTAGAATGGTGAAAAGAGTTTTGGCACGTTCCGAACACTTTCTCCGCGACAATCACTCTATTTTTAGGTACCGTACTTGTAGGGTACAGTCCTTTTCTGCCCTTAATTTGGAGGATTTTGGCTTTTGGACGGTCCTAAATGGAGAAAAGGCCCAAAAGATATGTGCCCTCATAGAAAATGCACTGTTTCTTCACAATGAAATAACTTCAAACTTCGTGAATTTGGGGACCCCATTCCAATTTCACATTGAAAATTTTTAAGGAAGTTGAAGTGTACCCTTCATTTTTTTAAGGCTTTTTCAGGGCACCCTTCAAGCCAATCCCATTGGTTCTTTAGGATCTTATGGCCAACATCTGCTTTCACAATCTCAATCGTGGATCTCTACATGGCTTGATCTGATGGTGCAGCGCCCTCTTGAGCATTTATCTGTGCTCCACCGTCCACTAGATACTTAGAAACACAATGTGACTATCCTTGGTGGGCGCACGTGAGGCCCGCGGCCTCTCCTTCCTTCTTCTCTGTTGTCCTGGCGATGGTTGCCTCCAAGGATTCCCTCCACGCCTTCCTACCAGTTGATCCAATGCTCAGAATACTATACGGCTGCCCATGACCATTTGTAGGCGCGTTCTAACTGCTAGGGCACCCTTCTCCATGCATCACAACACTGAAAAATACTATGTTCAGAGAGAGATCTACGGTCTTACACTCAGAGACCCTAGTGTATAAAGGATGGAGCTTTCATGAGATTTACTCTATTCTTTTCTGAGATTTTTCTAGCAGCCTCCTACACCACTGAGGTTGCCCTACTGCAAGAACTCTCTTCGAATTTTTGGCTTCACAATTGATGCACAATTGAATGCAAACAAGCTGTTCTTATCAGCAACCCTTTGCTTGCTACAATCAACTTGAAAATTTGGCAATTTTCAGTTTTGCTCCCGGATCAAGCCAATAGTGAAGCTTTGAATTCAACTGCACCTGCAAATGATTGCTTGCTTGACTAGCTGTAAACAGTCCTTCGAATTTTTCCAAAATTCGGCTTCCAGCTAACATCGAACCGCGCCACTCCCAGGCTCTAATACCATGTCAAGGATCTTACTGGTAGTGTAGTTAGCTAATTTGCAAGCAATCTAACATCAATAAGATAAACAATAAAGAGAGATCACACACCAACCCAAGAGAACACTTCTGAACTATGTTTACAAAAGAGACTGAAAGATATATATACACAGTCTACTTTTTGTGGGGTACCCCTGCATGGCAGTTCGGTCCCCGCTATGAGACGTGTGTCCCAACTTACACTATGTGTATCGTCAAACTAGCACACATGCATACTATCTCAAAGGCAATAAAAAGCTCGAAATCATTGCTAAACACAGAAAGTCATGAACTGTGAGAGAAACTCAGGCTTACTCAGTCTAACACAATCAATAGCATTTAGACAAGAATTTTGATGATTTTGAGTACGTGGTAAGTAGAATTTTGATGATTTTGAGTACGTGTGATAAAAATAATAAATTCCATAAAAATATCTTGCCTCCGTCCTGTAGGAATGCGCTAGTGCTGTGAGTTGCCAAATGAGGCAAAAAAACTACTTATTATGCAAAGGAAGCATACAACCTGAGGTATAGTCCCTTCGGACAAAGCTCAAACATTTTTTGGAATCCATAGGTTGGCCTATCAAGGATGAATAGGACTGAGTAAGAGTGCCACCAAAATCTGGACAACTATATTGTTCTACCAATCAGCTAGAGTAACCTTCAGTAAAGTCGCAATCGGGCAATGTTTTGGATTCTAGGACAGTGCATTGGCAGCTTGCTAGATTTTTTGGGATGATATTGATATCAAAAGTGTACAACTGAATGGTACTACATGGCGTTGAAGATGTTTTTCTCTCTTGTTAAGTTGGGTAGTATTCTAGACATAATATCGATAGATCTTATCTCGCAAAGCATCTCGTTGGAGCAAACAAGGATCTCTTGTAGAGAAGTATCAAGAAATATACCCAAAAACTCTAAAATTTATGAATCTAAATAAAGCAAATTTGTCTAGCATAAGTGGTGGACTTAAGTTATCATTTTGTTGCCAACATGAATCAATAAATGCATCAAATAACTTGTGCTTGAACATAAGCCATTGAAAGACAGGAGACATGTTACCAATGTAAGGAAAAGACATCATACTATAAGTACGAAACAACAAAGCAGATCTCCTTCATATCATCCATGAGGAGAAAATTGAAAAAGTTGTGCTCTAGCTTATAAAGCTAGTTGTCTAATTCTCAAAGTGTATTTGTCAAATATAAGTTTAGCTTCCAACATGTCTTGATACCATGCAAGGGGTGTGGCATCGGTACAACATGTGGAACAAGTGGAGTTGATATGAACTTTGAAAACAGAAGTTCTGACATTCCAAATTTGTTCGTTTGACCAAGCCTGACTTTGAATATCTTAAGATGTGCTCCTCCAATAGCAAAATTTAAAGTTCTATGGATGTGTGTGATGGTAAGGACAATGAAGATTCACTTAGTAGTTGAAGGAAATCCTTTTTGAAGAAAATATGTTATTTTTCAATTTGACCAAATTTTGACTTCACAATATCTTGAGTTTTAGAAGGTAATAACAAACTATAATTGGATTCTAAAGAGTGTGTAATATAGTATCTCAAGTTTTAGAATGTGAAAAAAAACTATAATTGGATTCTCAAGAGTGTATAACAACATAGAACATAGAGTTCCAAAGAGCATGAAGTGCACAAAGATCTCCTTCAACCCAACATTGGCCTTTGTCATAACTTTTGATATAGAGTTGCGCATGAAAAGTAGATAGCTAATCTTGTCTGAGCTGAGCACCCCTAGATAAGGGAGTATTTTTGTTTTTGTCACAAACAAGTATGAAAGAGATGACTCCCTCAAAAATAAAACTAGGGCCTTTTGAAAACCTTCTTTTGTTGTCTTTTTTGACAATAGTGAGATCTTCTTCTAATGACCAATGCCAGCAAGCAAGCTAACCAACATAGCTAACATATCATGAGTCTTTTCCATAACTAACCAAGCCAACCAATAAAATACAAAGGACAAAGTTGGAGCCAACTCAACTAATCAGCATAATGACAAGCCTATTGTCTTTGAATGTTACCCTTGATCAATTGGACCTATCACAAAGGTAAAAGCAAGAATGGTTATTAGCCCCAATGCTCATCTTTATTAGTCTAGTCTAAGGAGGTACATTCAATTTTGCAGTAAATGGTCTCCACAGCCACGAACGTGAGCTAGGCTTAGGGCTTGACCAAGACTAGTAAGGGGAGATGAGATCTTGCTTTGGAGTCTTGGGGCTTCTTTAGTCCCAAGTTTTGATTGCCTGTCCTCCCTCATAAGTATTCTACCATTCCACACCTCCCCTTGGTCTTGGTGCACATGTTTGGTATTGCACATTTTTTTCCTAGAAAAGCCCATCACAATTATAATCTAGCTCCTAAGCTGTGAGCTCCAGGAGCCATATGGCACCATATTTGAACTCTAGAGCAAGCTCGACTATGATAACTAAATGACTAGATTGTCTAGAAGTTGGAGGTCCAGTTAGACCAAATATATCTTGCCAAAGGTTTAGGCATGTTTGTCTAGATTTTCTCTTAGCCTTGGTAGGGTCACACGTTCAAGCCTTTCGGGGATTTCTTGGTGCACTCGTGTCAAAGTGCTTTGAAATCAAGTTACGAGCAAAGAACACAAGATGCATTGCAAAATTTGCAAAAATATGTCGATCGATCAATGGAAAACATTGACAAACTAAAATCCACTCACGACATTTATGAGACTCAAGTTCATACTCATTCACAATTGATGCATTCCAGCTAAGATCCTTTGTCATCATTTGCATTAACTGCATGTTAAATAAATCATTATACAAGTTATTTCTTGTTCAAAGCTAATTCTCAAATTCAACTGATGGAGTTACCAATGTTGTACATGGATTTTTAATTGCAATTAAAAGGAGGCAACCCGACAATGGCCCATGGATGATGGACATATGCCCATTGCCATAGACTCTAGAGTATTAATATTTAGAGTGCTCAACATACTGGGCCCATGCCCTCCTGAGGGGCTCTAGCTACTTGTCAATTGCTTCTCACTTAGCAACAAGTCCTCTCATCCTAAGATACTCACTAGAAGGCCTTGGCCACATTGCCCAATCGTGCTCATTGTGGTCATTATCTTCCTCCATGTCGGGGTCTTAGTAAGATGAAATGGGAGATCACAAGTGTAGAAGAATTGTCGAACTGCAACCTTTGCCTCTTCCATCAATTTGGGAGCAATACTGGATACATAATAATCCCTAACCCCCCAGCTATGTAGTGCAGCAACCTCCTCGTCCACCTCTCCCTCTCGATGTTGGTTGTGATTTTTTTGGTGGCTAAAGGCGTCATGGTGGTGGTGCCGTGGAGAATCCAATACCGGCACTTGAATTACCAGGCCCTATTTCATCTATAGCTCTGACCTCTCTATGAGAAGAGAGGGGTGGGCAACTGGGGGGCATTGGTAGCCTTTGGTTGTGTCATGGTCGTATTTTGATCTCGATCTACCAAAAAAAGCGCACATTAAACATTTTCCAAGACTCAAGTCATGATTCATTGACTCATTTGTCAAGAATCAAATTTCAAAATTTAAACCTCAAGAATAAATAGTGACTTAGATGTTAGTACTTTACAACATACCTATTACAATTCACTGTATACCTATAGGCTATGTTGAATTATTCTCCTTCTTACCAATCGACTAATCGGTTTTAATCTTCATCCATTGTTTAATCCAGTTTTGCGGATTTTCCCGTGTGTCTACACAGTCTACAAAATTATACGGAGTTTACGACAATGTCGCATTTTTTGCCTATCAGAAATTTCGTTGAAAAATGCAGTGTCGCTTTTTTCATATTTTTCACCTGACAGAAATCTCGTGTAAAATCATAGTGTCGCATTTTCGCTTTTTCAAAAGAGCCTCAAATGTTAAGGAAATAACTCTAGAAAAGTGTGGGGCAACCCTAAATGGGATTTAAAGGCACCTTTGTCTTTTTCACGTAAAATCCGATAGTGTCGCTTATGGCTGTTTAAGTTCATTTTTACAGAGCTACAGTTTTGGTCCACTTTTGCAGACAGCATGTTTACGGCCAATTTTACAGCTTATCGGCAATCAACGGATGCCAGCGGATCACCAGCCAACTGGCAATCAATGACTGATGACCTAATTTCTTAGTATAATAGCTGTTCATATTCATACAGTTTCAATAATCTGAAATCAAGTTATGAACAAGCATTTGAATGGTTAGCTCTCTCTCTCTCTCAAGCCTGCGAGCTTTGTAGAAAAAATGGTAACAATTCTTCCTTGGAGAATACGATGAAAGTTCGAATAAATCAAACTAATATCAGTGTCTTCAATCGGGTCTGTTTATGATCTATGTACTAATAGAACAGTTTTTTCTTGATTGAATAAACGTGCGGAATTAGAGACAACTTTAGACAATAAGAAACTATTGATCAGAAAACAAATTTTTATAACTCAGGGTCGAATAAATTTTGTTCGCGAATATTTTGCGACAGTCTGTCTCTTGTTTCGTAAATTGTTTGCGACAATTGTCTCTTCGTGACATTTTCATGTTTCGCAAATTGTTCGCAACAGATGACAATCTCTGAGCTTGAAGAAGAATCCAGAACATTTCGCGAATTGTTCGCGACAATTTCGCGACGTCCGAGGTTTGAACAAGAGACAAGATATTTTGCGACAAGATTCTGTTCGTGAATCTTTCAAGAATCTTTTGCAAATTTTCCTGCTTCACGGGAAGATTGAGCTACTGTTGTTTGCTTCTTGCTTATCTAGAGTATGGTTGTGCCAGATACTAGAGTACAACTTGTTTGAATGTTCAAGTGATACAAATTTCCTTCTTTGTTGTCTTTAGCAACTAGGTTATCAAAGTCTTCCTCGAATAGTTCACAAGGGTTCTTTGTGACAGTTACTGATATGTCTGTATTGACTATCTTTGCTACGGATAGTAGATCTTTGTCAAGAGTAGGGACTTAGAAAAATTCCTCCAGTTTCTTGTCACCCTGATTTGTGTCTAGCCACCAGTTCCATCAACTACATGTTTAGAACCGTCCATAAGTATAATGAGCCTCAAATAGTTTGTCTTTTTGTACTCAAACAAAATTTGTTTCGAGAAAACAAAATGTGAGGTGGCTCCTGAATCAAGTACTACTTCTCAAATTTTTGAATTAGATGAACAACATAGATCAATACTAACATAAGCTGTTGAGTACCTTGGTGTCCTATCTTCTGCTACTCTGGAGCATTCTGCTGTGTCTTTGACATAGTTTGAATATGAAGGTTCACTTTAATTCTGCTCATTTTTGTTTTTGGTATTCTAATAGTAGTCTACTACTGCATGACCCCGTTTATGACAGTGAATGCATTCAATCTTTGGATTTAACCAGCACTCATCTTCTGCGTGACCTGATCTTTTGCACCTGTTGCAGATGTTCTTATCACCAGAATTTTTTTGTTGTTTTTCAAATTGTTGATCATTTGTCTTAGTCTCACTCTTTTTAGATGACTCCCTCTTAAAACTTCTTAGAAGATTTATTCTCCTAAGTAAATAGAGCATTTTCGAAATCACCATTATCGTCATAGTGTTCACAAGCTTCTACTTCCTCTTTAACTCCGTTTATCGTCTTTTGAAGTGTCATTGTCGCATCTCTCGCCAATTTGGTTCAAGTTGTGTGGAATGACCTGGGTAGGGCTCGAAGAAAGTAACTAAGCTGTTCTTTTCTTTGAAATTGCATTTTCTGTGCCAGAATTTTACAAGGAAATAACCGGGTCTTTCATCTTACATACGAATGTGTTCAGATCTTTACCATCCCACTGTAGGTAAGTTAATTGGTCTTCCAAGAACATGATCTGATTACGAGATCGAGTCTCAATCTTGGTTTGCAATTCTTCTCATAAATCTTTTGCGTTCGAAATTGATATAAGATCTAGCATTATATTGTCATGTACTGAAGACGCAATAATTATGAAGGATTTGAGATCCTTAAGATCCAATCCACTTAAATGATCTTTGGTTAGAAAGAGAAATACAGTACCAATCTCACCAATGTAGAAAAAACAGCATCTACACACAAAATGAGATGCAGAGACTTATAGAACTTGATCAAAATTGAATGAAATGATAAAGTACTATTGTTGTCCATAGAAAATTAGCAAGCTATTGTATTTCACATGTGTGGATCCGAAAATAACAATAAATGACCATTTTACGCATATAATTGACATGAAGAATCAAATAGAATGTAAACGAAATGATTCCACCATGCTTCCAACTCTGAACTCTCTAGAAAAATATAGCAAACAAACAATAAATGTGAGTGATCAACATTTGCTTGCATGTCTCCTCCACCTTTGTCCTTTGTTGCCATGTATCCACCATGATACTCCATGAACGAGCCTCTGTCTCCATCTTGCCTCAAGATACCATCATACCTTGATGACTTGACCATGAATGAGTGACATAATGAGCCTCCAATGACTTTATTTCCATCAGCAAAACTAGCCAAAAATTCTAGTACAAATCCAACATTAAAACAATGCTCACCAATGTAGCTAGTTTTACCATATCTTGACAATTTGCACACATCCACATGAAATTGCTCAAACATGAGATAGAACAAGTAAAGTAAACTTGAACAGCACTTCCTTGCTGCTCCTTTGACCTTACTTCAGTCTTCAATATGCTGTAAAAATAGATCCATAACACCTTTCCAATTACCTCTCCTTTGATGCTCTTGACTAGCTCCAAATTGCCAATTTCCCTTTTGACTAGTTGAAGCGCTTTGAGATCAACGTCTTGATCTTCAACTTGACCATGGAAGTCATTGAACAAAATTTGTTTTCCAAATCCAATACTTGATTTTACAACAAGATAACATCCATTCACTTGCATAGCTCCATGTACACAAGAAGATCCTCCAAAAGATGTTCCACTCTTCATAAGAGTTCGATACTCAAGATCCATTGCTTGGATCCACTCCTCTTCTTTCCTTGCTTGATCTACACTTGTAGGCTCATCCAAAGAGGTTAGAAAAGCAACATAGTTTCCAGAAACTACTTGCTTACCCTTTTGATCATATGTGAGCCTTGAAGGTACTTATCTTTCTCTTGATGTTCTCCTTGGCTTTTGACTTGATGAAGGTCCATCATCATCACCATCCAAAGCGGGATCCTTTTCATCAACATCAAGAATGTTAGATCCATCCATACTACCATCAATCATGCTTGAAGACACTTTTGGAATGTTCCCTGTGAAAGATTCAACTAGTTTCATCACATTTTGCAATATTTCCATATTTGGCATATTGAGGCCAAAACTTGTTTTAGACTTAGAGGTTGACTTTTCAAAGTTCATTTCTAAATTTCATTTGAATAAACACTTTTTGAAAGTGCGGGAAAGATAGAATGCGAGTTTGAGTAGATTCAATTTGAATAAGTTGGGTACATTGAATCTAGACCCAAAATTGGTAAAGTTAGCATTTTGGTGGGAAAGCCAATTGGCCAAATAGGGTTTGGACCTGCTATAAAAGGATGTAATGCGTGGAGAGAGTCATCTTCTCTCTTCTCTATCTCATTTCATGCTTATACATGGTTCTCTTGGGTTCTACTATCCATTGGTGCACTATCTTGGTGATTGCTTGCAATTCTATGTGTAGAATGATCTATATTTGTTATTTTTGGATTCACACGTGTGAAATACAGTAGCTTGCTGGTTTTTTACGTACAGCAACAGTACATAATCATTTCATTCAATTTTGATCAAGTTCTATTAGTGTTTGCATCTCAAATTGTGTGTAGATGCTGATTTTTCTACATTGGTGAAATTGGTAGTGTATTTCTCTTTCTAACCAAAGATCATTCAAGTAAATTGGATCTTAAGGATCTGAAATCTTTCACATGGTATCAGAGCTTGTGTTTCAGGTTATGAAGGAGGAAATCAGATCTATCAATGATTTGGTGAAGATATCAAGTCTAGAGCATGCTAGAGAGGATTCTACACCAAAATCAGATTTTTTGCTTTTGTAGATTGGATCTTTTGTATATCAAAACACTAAATAGGTTAGTATACTTGTTCAATTCCGTTTTTTGAATTCACATGCTGGATTTGGCCGATTTTTGGATCATTGGTTCAGCCTAAGTGGTGGCTTATAGATTGCATATCAAATTTTCAGCATTTGCATGTAGATTTGGAATAGTCAATTTTTTGTGATTTTGTCAAAACCCTAATTTTGATTGGATCTCTAGATAGTGAGGTTGCTGGAATTCATTTGAGTGTGTTTCAATCTTAGGAAGTGGCAAAAGTCATTAGATTGAGGATAGATCAAACTTATGCTATCAGAGAGGATCTTCCATTCCTAGAGACACTGCAAGGTGTTCTCATTGCTGAAGAAAGCAATCAAGAGAACAAGATGCTGAGGATCAACAGACTTTCATTGAAAGATGGTGGAGATGACAAAGCCCTCTTAATCATAGACAAGTCAAGAGGCAAGGGCAAAGGACAACAACACTTCAAGAAGGACAAAGACTAAGAAGGTGGTGAGGATCAGTCCTCACAAGCTGCAACATCCAGTGGCTAGAAGAAGCTATCAAAGATCAAGTGTTTTCCTGTGGCAAGAAAGGACACTATGCATCAAACTGTTTCAAGAAGAAGAACCAATCCAAGCACGCTAACCTTAATAATGAGGATGAGTGTGAGGGTGTAGAGAGTGAAAGAGAGTACTCATTAATAATGTCTACTTTTTCATCTTTTCCTTTTAAGAATGAAGAAGTCTGGTGGATAGATAGTGGGGCTAGTTCTCATATGTCTAGTTCTAGAAACTGTTTCACTAATCTCATGCCATATCTAGGTGCAAAAAGATCAAGCTATACTGCTAATGATGTAGAGTGTAGGATTGAAGGAATAGGTAGTATTCCACTGCATGCATCATCATCAATATCTTATTGCTTACATGATGTATTATATGTACCTAGAATGACTAAGAATCTCATTAGTGTAGGACAGTTATTTGATAGTGGATTGGATGTCAAGTTTGAAGTTGACAAGTGTATAATCTCAAGAGAAAATGAAGTTATTGCTAGAGGATCTAGAACTGGTAAGTTGTACAAACTAGATTCTAGGGAGAGTGCTAACATTTCAGATATTGCTTATGAGACCAAGGTTCTACAAGAGGATCTGTGGCACAAGAGATTGGAACATCCCAATTTCAAAGCCATGTAGGCTATGGTCAAAGAAGGAAAAGTTGTTGGTCTACCAAAGACACTATCGAAGGAGCTTCTACCTTGTGAAGCTTGTGTGCTAGCAAAATCAAACCTGGCAAAGTCACACATAAGGCCTTTTCCTAGGTCAAGTATCAAGACAAAGCAACCATTTGAACTTGTACCTCACAAAATGATATTGTGTCTCAATATGCTTGCTCCTAGCATGAAAGATAGGATTGGATGCCATTCTTTGGGCTGATTGATTCTCACAAAAGATGATTGGGCTCTCTGAAAAATACAGCAAGTGAAGATCCTTGATCATCCTTTTGATCCATACCATCTCCTTTGTGCAATGTGTAAGAGCTTTGTACTCAGCCTCACTAGATGACAATGAGATAGTGGCTTGTTTCTTTGACATCCATTATATAGCTCCATCACCTATGAAAATACAATAAGAACTAATGGATTTCCTATCCATTATATCTCCAGCATAGTCCGAATCTGAAAATCCAAAAAGATTAGGTGATGATCCCTCATACAATATGCCAAAATCTCGAGTTTCAATGATGTACCTCAAAACTCGCTTTCCTAGCTTCCAATGCTCCTAGCATAGTTTTTGCCAATAGAACTTTGATCCATCATAAGAATGATCTTCTTCCTAAGAATAGATCTCCTTTCAATGATCATGTAATGCTCAAAATAGAAACAACCATAATTGATATAGAGAATAGTGTCCACTTGGGATGCTTCACTATTTCTTACATCAATTTTGCATGTAAAAATGTGACTAGAACATGAAGAATCAAATAGAATGTAAATGAAATGATTCCACCATGCTTCAAACTCTAAACTCTCTGAAAAAATACAGCAAACAAACAATAAATGTGAGTGATCAACTTTTGCTTGCATGTTACCTCCTCCTTTGTCCTTTGTTGCCTTGTATCCACCATGATACTCCATGAATGAGCCTCCATCTTCATCTTGCCACAAGAAACCATCAAACCTTGGAAATCCATGAGTAGGTGAGTACATTAATGATGCAAATCCAGCACCACATGACTCCATAAACCAAGTAGTTTGCACTAGTCCATCTTCAAGATCTACTTGACATGAGAAAATGACAATGAATTCACCAAAAATTGACAATCTCCAAGTATTGGCACCAAGTAGCTCAACACTTGAGAACTTAGCCATGGATGAGTGACATAATGAACCTCCAATAGCTTCATTTCTATCAGCAAAATCAGCCAATAATTCTAATACAAATCCAACATCAAAACAATGCTCACCAATGTAGCTAGTTTTACCATATCTTGACAATTTGCACACATCCACATGAAATTGCTCAAACATGAAATAGAACAAGTAAAGTAAACTTGAACAACACTTCCTTGCTGCTCCTTTGACCTTACTTGAGTCTTCAATATGCTGCAAAAACAGATCCATAACACTCTTGCCAATAGCCTCTCCTTTGATGCTCTTGACTAGCTCCAAATTGCCAACTTCCCTTTTGACTAGTTGAAGCGCTTTGACATCAACCTCTTGATCTTCAACTTGACCATCAAAGTCATTGAACAAACTTTGTTTTCAAGATCCATTACTTGATTTTACAGCAAGATAACATCCATCCACTTTCATAGCTCCATGTACACAAGAAGATCTTCCAAAAGATGTTCTACTCTTCATAAGAGATCGATACTCGAGATCCATTGCTTGGATCCATTCCTCTTCTTTCCTTGCTTGATCTACACTTGTAGGATCATCCAAAGAGGTTAGGAAAGCAGCATAATTTCCAGAAACTACTTGCTTACCCTTTTGATCATATGTGAGCCTTGAAGGTACTTATCTTTCTCTTGATGTTCTCCTTGGCTTTTGACTTGATGAAGGTCCATCATCACCACCATCCAAAGTAGGATCCTTCTCATCAACATCAAGAATGTTAGATCCATCTACTTTACCATCAATCATGCTTGAATACACCTTTTGAATGTTTCTCTCATAAAAAATGACATCTCTACCAGCAATCACTTTGTTAGTAGAAGGAATGTAAACCTTGTAGGCTTTACTCACCTCACTATATCCAACAAAAACACCTCTTCTTGAAGATGGATCCTCCTTGGTCCTATCATCAAGAGTAATGTTAACATAGCATGTGCATCCAAAGGTTTTTAGAAAGTTGACACTCGGCCTCCTCTTGAATAGCATCTCAAAAGGTGTCCTTCCATCCAAAATAGCACTCGGCCACCTATTGCACAAGAAATTGGCACACAACAAAGCTTGATCCCAAAATGGTTTGTCAAGATTAGCACTTAACCTCATAGCTTTAGGACTTTCACATAAAGTTCTATTCTTCCTTTCAGCCACTCCATTTTGTTGTGGGGTCCTTGATGTTGTATACTCCCTCTTGATCCCATGCTCATCACTTAGATATGTACTCACCACCATTGTCACCTCTCAAGCACTTGATCTTTGTGGAGAATTGGTTCTCCCTTGCATTATTGAACTTGACAAAGACATCATACACTTCATCCTTGCTCTTTAGTAGATAGATCCAACAAAATCTACTAAAATCATCAATGAATGTTACATACATCTTAGCTCCACTATTGCTAATTGTAGTAAATCCATGAATATCTGAATGTACAAGTTGAAAAGTCTTTGTAGATCTAGAAATAGATCTAGTATAAGGTAGTCTATGTGACTTAGACAAAGCACAAGACTCACAAATATGCTTGTCATTACTTAAGGAACTTGGAAGACCAATCACAACCTTCTTCCTTGTCATTACCTCCAATGACTTGAAGTTGAGGTGTCCCATCCTTTTGTGCCAAACCTCTTGAATAGAAATTTGCTCCCTTGCAACACATCCAACTTGGTTAGCAATAACACAAGCATCAAGTTTGAACAACTTCCCTTGTCTTTTACCTTTTCCAATCAAGACATCCTTCCTTTTGATCAAACAAGCATCTCCATCAAACTCCACCTTGAGGCCCTTACTTAGCATTTGACTCACACTAAGCAAATTCTTGGTAATAGATGGAATAAACAAGACATCCTCCAAATGAACATTCCTATTTGTAGAGAGAGAAATATGAATTGTGCCAATCCCTTTGATTGCACACTCACCATCATTGGCCGTGTAGATCACCCTCTTGTCATCTCCATATGCCAACAAAGAAGTGAAGTACTCTTTGTGAAAGGTCATGTGTGAACTTGCTCCATTATCAATCCAACAAGGACCTAGATCTCCATCATTGGCAAGCATACATGAAGACATCACAAAAGCATCATCATTTGCATCTTGCACATCCAAACCATCCTCATCAAGAGTAAGATTACCCTGCTTATCTCCTTGATCTCTCTTCTTCTTGTAGCACTAACTTGCAAAGTGTCCTTGATGCCACAATAGAACCAGCTAACTCTTGATTAAGATCCTTAACTCTCATGACATATGATGAAGCACTCTCATCTACTCTCTGATAACTTAGGAATATTTGGTTTCTAAGTGTAAGCAATCTAGAAGTATTTTTGATTTCATAGATTGTTTTTAGACTCATCCCAAGCTTCCTTGGCAGTGGTGCATGTACTGATCTCTCTTAACACTTCATTGGTAACATTCATTTTTATAAAATGAAGGGCAATTCTAGTTCTGTTGTGAAATGTTGCAGCTTCATTAGGTGCAGCAGGTTCTTCTTCAGCTCCACTCACAATATCCATTACATCCTATAGAATCAATAATGATTCCATTCTAATCTTCCACATTGCATAATTGGAAGATGTTAATCTCTCATTGTGCTCTAAAAAATGTGAACCGGATGAAGACATCTTCACTATGAAAAATTCGAGTAATGATAAGAAATGGAGTTGAAAGGATGTTGCTTGCTATAATCAATCTTGAATTTGGATCTTGCTTCAGTCACAAAAAAGAAGCACATGCAAGAAAGAAGTCTATCTCTCCCACGAGTTTCGAAGTACTGATAAACTCTCTAGGAACTTACTTTCAACTCATCCAATTCTACTTCATTGACAGTGAAAAATGATGAAATTGGTAAAAAAGACAGATGTGTGCTCACTTTGGCATATCCCACGAATTGAGTACCCTCTCAAACTCTCTGATTGCCTAAGACTCTCTAAAAACAAATCAAATTGATTTAGAAACAAGAGCAAAACATTTTACTCTTCAATACCTATCCAACAAGCTATAGAACATCAAATTTGGACCATTCCTTGAGAAGTAGCACTCATTAATGAGAGCTAATTTTACACGTGTGAGCTCTTTGTTCGTACGGAGCTCCACTGGATCAGATCAGCCTTGATTTGATCCACTTATGGTCCACAGATAGCTTGTCTCTCAGCGAGTTTGAATCCCTCTCCTAAATCCGAGTTCCTACAAGCAAAAACATTGATGATCTGATGTATACACTCTCACCTCTTCAAAGCATGAAGCTCTGATACCATGTGAAGTTTTTAGCATGTGTGAACTTCACCACACACCCTATAGGATCTTACTAAGGTGTTGTGATTGCACAAGATTGATCAAAGAACAGTATGCTTGAAATATCTAAGGCAAGAGCACAATGGCATACATATGATGAAAAAATCTAACTCTTCACTATGAGAAATGAATGTCAGAAATAATTCTAAGTGTTTAGTATGGGAAAAAAAGGCTGCTCTTGGGTAGAGAGAGAAAATCAAGCATAGAAAACTCGGGTAGAGAGAGAATGAGTCCAAAACACCAAAATCTCAATATTCACAATATGCCAAAACATGCCCAGCTTTCCCTACATGAGAGAGACTCGAATTTCTACAGTGGATTTGCATGGAAAGTCCACTTAACTGAACTGATTCACCTACCAGAGATCCACATGTGTAACTGCATGCATGGATGTTGCATGTACTGCATGTCAACTCATAAAACTGCCTAGACATGTGTAGATCACATAAACTACTTTGCATGTTGCATGCACTGATTGCATGTGGCTTGCATGCATACAATATGACTTTGCATGTTATCTAAACTACTGCATGTCATCAAAATTGAACCTATCTAACTCAAATCCGAGCTACACTAGAAAGATATGTGCTCAATTCACACTCCTTTTATGTACAACATGAAATTAAGTGGAAATCACCATGGACATGGCCCCAAACTCAAGATAGGAAGATAATATCTTAATAATCTTCAGTGAATTTCCAGATTCTGTAATTTGTGCCATTGAGAATGATTGCTACTCTTGTCTGATTGTTGTAGCCATATTGTGTTGTCTAGAGAATCATTGCTTAGATATCAATAGTGATAACTTGTGGCTCTGATACCATGTCGCAAAACTGTTTTCTTTTCGATTTTGTTTTTGTTTTCGTATTTGCGAACAATTTTGTGTCTTTGAATTTTCTTTTGCGCGGAAGCCTCACAGGAACCTAGACACGCGACTGCACATCACAGAACACATTTTATTCTGGCAATCAAGACACACTATGCAAGACAAGGGGATGCACAAAAATAGAGCAACTATATTATGAGTTTAATTTTTTAGACCGAGATCATCAGTGTCTCGCTCATTGGCGGAATGACACTCTGCTCTTTCGCTGTGTTCTGCTCGTTGACATACTTTCATGCACAGCTCTTTCATTTCTGGTATTTTTCTTTTCTCCTCTACTCGCTACGTCTCTCTCTCTGTCTCTTACAGAAAATTCTGTCTATTCTCTTATTATTGTTTTTTGATATAGAAAATATAGTTTATACCTCCACTGTGTGGAGTTTACAAGATAGCTTAACGCATAATCACAAGACTAGTTAAGGCTAATCAACTAATCAGTTACTCTCCATCGTTGCCACTCGTTTCAGCTGGGCGTGAAGTCTACGACTCCAAGCCCGTTGAGCTACCAGCTGGTAACTCGAAAAATTTCTCTTTGTTTGTTTCACTTCCTTTGTTTCTTTTGCAACCTTTCGTTTTGCATCTCTTTGCGCTTTGCGGTCCTATTAGTTTAAATATTGTTGCATATGCTTCCTTGCTAATGCTCGCAAAATCACAAGCACCCTTAGCTATAGTCTTATCTAAATTTTTTTGAATGTCCACCATCAAAGACTGCTATTTTACACTTTACATTTGAAATCCTATTGTTCATCATGATACGCTCAGTGGATTTGCAAGTCAATATTGTGCCCAATGACATTCCTAGTGAAGCACTGTCTTTAATATTCCGAGGAGCTACTAATGCAGATCTGCAAAAAAAACAAATAGTTAACAGAATATCACCATAGCTGAAATTAAATCCAAATGTCATTTAAAAACTTACAAAAATCAAAATATGCTTACTTGAATGCACAGATCCTTCTATTTTGATAACCTCCTTTTGAAAGCGTTTGAATATCCTTGCAATTTTTTTGCTTTCGCTTCTTACTTTCAGCCTTCTTCTTTGCCAAATCCACATCCTTCAATAATTGTAAGTTTTCAATACGAATAGACTGTAAGATTGATTGCATTTGCTCTAGTTCTGATTTGATATTGATTGTTATCTTCTGTAATGGTTGATTATTTTTTTTGAGTTGTTTATTTTTTGCTAATGTCTTTTGGAGATGATAATCTCTATTTTGACAATAAGAGGATCTCCGAATTAACTCACCTTCTAAAAAGTGAACTTTATTCATATAAAATTATTTTCCATGGTTCTGCAATCTTTCACAATATCCTAGTAATCCACTATGTCCATTGCATATCCATGTAACTAAATGAGTTATTGAAGAGAATGTGGGATGTGTCAAAGTGCTTGGATCTTGTGGATATAATGTTCCATCTATCCACAAATCCAAGTTTTTTTTTCCTGGAAATGTCGCTCATTTTTTCATTCCAATAGGTAGTTGGCGCTCATATTTCCATTCCAAAGCGATGATGGCGTTCATAATTGGAGATGGCACCCATATTTCCATTCTCGTGGAAGGAATGCATATGTAATTATTTTGCAATTTTTTCTGATTCGAATTTGGGGATGGTGGTCATATTCTAAATCTATTGAAAATATTGCCCTTTTCGTAACCAATAGAGAGAATATTTTTGAATTTAGTAAGTTATACTACGAACTGTTAACAGTTTTTAACTGTGACTATAGACACTGTGGTTAGATCATTGGGAGTTGGGGAGGCCTTGGGAGTGGTGTGGGCAAGCAAATAAACAATATTGTTTTTTTTATTTTGAGATTTTTCTATATCCTACATGGCATTCCTTAAAGGGTCTTTTTGATATTGAGAACTCCTCTAATGACTCGGACAGTTTCTGAGAGGTATGCACCTCAATCATTGTAGACTTCATCAGAAGAACTAGAGAGCCTAGCCGAAGCAATTAACTCCAAGGATGTTGTGAAGTGACAAGAAGCTATGGAAATCGAGTATAACTCACTTTTGACGAATCAGACCTGGACGCTGATTGACTTTCTCACTCACAAGAGAGTTATCAACAACAAGTGGATCTTCGAGAAGAAGATCAACTCTGACGGTTCCATTGCAAAATGGAAAGCACGGTTGGTGGCTAAAGAATTCACTCAAGTCCAAGGAGTAGATTATCAAAAGAATTTCAGTCTTGTCATCAAGATGTAGTCAATCAGGACTCTGATTGCATTAGCAGCCGCAGAAGACCTCGAAATACACCAAATGGATGTCAAGACTATTCCTCAACAAAAATGTCAAAGAGGAGCTGTACACCTTCCAATCGAAAGGATTCGAAGTCAAAGGCCAAGAGCACAAAGTGTGCAAGCTACACAAAGCAATCTATGGCCTGAAACAGGCCGCAAGAGCATGGTTCGATAGAATCAACTCTTATCTCATTCAATTAGGATTTGCAAACAATTTAGCTGACTGTAATGTTTATTCAAAGAATATAGGCACCAATTCAGTTCACATAGCTCTTTACGTAGATGATGCATTTATTTTGTCCAACGGCACTTCTCCGCTGCACACTACCAAGAGTGATCTATCAAATGAATTTGACATGACTGATTTAGGAGTTGTCCATTCTTTGCTAAGAATTCACATTACTAGAAATAGACTTCAAGAGAAGATCTATCTTAGTCAATAGACATATCTAAAAGGCATTTTAGAAAAATTTCATATGTCTGATTGCAAACCAATTGATACTCCAATGGATCCAAATATTGTATTGACTAAACCTTCTTGTGCTGAGACTGATAGTGAAGTACTCGACTTAGCAAAGTACCCTTATCATTCACTAATCAGATCTCTAATGTATGCAATGGTGTGTACTAGAACAAATTTAACATACACTGTTAGCACGTTAAGTCAATTCATGTCTAATCCTAGGATCTCTCATTGGAAAGCGTTAAAGAGAGTGATGAGATATATTTAGGGAAATTTAGATCACATCTTATGCTACGATGGAAATGCTATCGACCCACTCGTCCTGCAAGGCTACTCCGACTCAGATTGGGGAGGAACAGTCTCTACCAAAATATCTACCTCGGGGTTCTGTTCCTATCTCGTAGGGGGACCGATTTTGTGGAACTCAAGGAAGCATAAATCAGTTGCGCTTTTTTCGACAGAGACAGAGTACATCGCAACATGCCAAGCTTCAAAAGAAGCTCTATGGATCAAGTTATTACTTCACGACTTACATCACACTCAATTTAATGCTACCACCATTCTATGTGACAACTTGAGCTGTATTCACTATCACTGAATCTCAGATTTCATGGCAAATCCAAGCACATAGATCAATATCATTTCATTCAGGACAAAGTTTTCTCAGGGCAAGTGATTCATCAATACTGCACCTGAATAGCTCGATGGCTACTAATTTTGGAGGAATTTAATTTCCGTATAGTCATTCGGAAAGGGTCACAAACATCTTCACCAAAGCGCTTCCCAGGATCAAGCATCAGAAGTTCTTCAACATGCTGAACCTGACGAAGATACCAAGGCACCAAACCTTAAGGGGGACTGTTGGAAATCAAGCCCACAGTTGTCTCCTTGGTGAATGACTAATTTCTATTTCATGATTCTTCTTGCATGTTTATTGGTCATTGATCTAGGGTCAGGTGAAACCAACTTTGGTTGTACGTCTGCTCATTATCAGTTTGTTTGGGAGGCCATAAGTACGCAAGAGGAACATATAAAATAATTTTTGTGAAAAGAGATTTGGCTATTAAGATATTGGGTTATACTCCCAATGAGACTACGAAAAGATCATCTGCAATGGCCCTTTATTCGTGTTACATTGATATGAGAAAATATTTTTTTTAGAGTTTTTGGATCCCTATGAAAGGAGATTATTCCTTCATGACAATACCATCCGTTTGAATCTTGAAGAGGATGATGATGATAATTAAATAATTTTCTGTAATAGATTTTTGATATATTACAAGGATTTCTTTTTTTGTAATAAATTTGAGTGCCCTTCGAAATATCATAATACTTGGCGAGTTTTTAGCTTGATATCTAAATTGTGCTCTTCTATAAAACCACTGAAAAAGTTGAACTAAATATTTATATCTTGAATTGTGTCCTCCATGGTTTGTTGCTCTATGAAATGCTCCCCTTGCTTGCCCATGAGATTTTTCCATGCCTTGTAATGACCAAATACTTAAGCTCCCATATTCCTTCGCAAAATAAGTTGCATGATGAAGAAGGATGTGCTGCAAACAATATTTTTGATTAGTTACATCAGTAGAAAAAAATATAAGCCTGAATGAGAAAAGTACCAGATAATGATATAAATTAGCACCATGTAATGAGTAATGTTGTCTTTTCCCCAACAATCATGTACAAATTTTACAAATGTGGTGCAATGATTTTGCAAAGTCCTCATATCTTTTGATGATAGGTTTTCTTTCCTGATAACATCGATGAGTTTGTCTAAGTTGGTCCACACTTGTCCCTTTTCCACTCGATTACTTCCTTCCAGTGTTCATGTGGCTTGAACAATTTGGTATCTGACACTTGATTATTTGATGTGTGATTGGATAAGAATCTTCTTGCTTTAGCACCTCCAATTGATGGCTTATTAGGAACGTTTTCTTTTTTCCCAGAGAGTATGTCACTTTTTTTAATCGTGGCATTCCCTTTATGTAGTATTGCATTTGACATAACTATTTCCAGCCTCCTAATTGCTGCCTTAGCCACAAACTCCGGTTTATGATTCCATGCTAGTAGAATATGCAGGTAAATAAGTTTTTGAATAATACAAATCTTAGCATGCAATGTGCATATGTGAACATATTTTAATGGAATTGGCAGAACAATTTTCATATTTGGATCTTCAGCTTCTCGTGTTGGGCTAGTGTTTGTTGATCGTCCCAAATTTATATTGTAGCAATCCTTCATGCAATACAGACATGGATGCTTTGATGTTGCTCCATGAGAGACATTATACATATATTTTAATGTTTTCAAATCCCCTGCAAGGTGCCATTGAATTTGAAAACTTCCATGGTTTTCGACTGCAAATTTTCACCCTCCAAATGTCTCCTTATAATCTTGCCATAATTTGTTCTTGAAAATATCCATGAAAGTATTTTATGGTCCTCTTTAAAGACATGTAGAGAAACAAGTAATGCATGACATGTCAATAAAAACTGGCAAGGTATGAATTATTAATAAAGATATTCTAAATGAAAATTGAAATTTAACCTGGAATGCCACCAACCACCCCTAATCTATTGCAGGACCCACTGCAATACCGGTGATGTCTTCCGCTTGGCACTTGGAAAAGCGTGGATTTTTGTTCGCTTTCGTGAAACCAGGTGCTTATTATCCGCAAAATTTATTCGCCAAAATTGGAAGTCTCTCAAGTGGCCGCTACATACCAGCCCTCTTGAGCACTTCTTGTGAATCTTGTTCGCCTCGTCATCGCGCCGTCTGCTTTTGCTCGCTCATTTTCTAGCCCAGGGATTCAAAAACTTGGAAGCAGAGCTTACTTCCAAAGTTGAGAGGCCCCAGATATTCTCTTATTTTTTCTATGAAGCCCATTTCTTGCCAGCCTTCCACCATGGTCACATAGCGTGACGACATGAAGGCCGCTCTGTAGTATAGCCTGGCCATCATCTCATGGTCTTCTTCTAACTGGAGGGCCGTATTCGGGTTGATCCTAATTGGATCCAAGCCTTGATCCCAGAAACACTCTTGTTGCATCAAGAAGGCCATGGATCTGCAATATTCGGCACTTTCCTGCATGCAGAGATCGGCACTTGACTTGTATTTATGTCCGAAGTCTAATAATTGTAGCCTCAGATCATCAAAGGAGGTTCTCTCTATAATTTCCGGAATGACTGGCCAGCTTACTAACTCCACTCGAGGCTTTTCCACCGGCCATGGATTTTTGCGTTTGAGTGACATGTAGAAGGGATCCACTCGCTTCCATGTCGGTGCCTTCAAATACTCCTGAAGTCGCCTGCTATCCTTCAGGACTTTACTCCGCCATTATGGCTGCGGTTGTAGCGTGGCAATGATCTCGGCCCTGGTGGAATATTGGCTTTGATCAATGTCTTCTTTGCCTCCCCTCATGTTGGGAGGGTATTTCTTCTCAAACTTCTCTGACTCTCTCGTGTTATCCAGTTTGCCTCTGGGCCTGGTAGGAGAAGTTGTCCTACGTGGTTGGGATGGCCTTGCCAGATAATCGTCTAGGGCCTTGGTGCCCGTATCTTTCTCTTTTGCTCGCTCGCTTGTCGACGGCTCATCTATACCCGTGTCTGGTCTGGGCGTGAACCTTCTCGTTTTTGGTTGGTCTGCCAAGAAGTCATCATCACCCCCCATGTCCATGTTAGTTTCTAGAGGGTTGGGTATGGAATGATCTGGGGAGAGGGGTGCAAGGGTGAACGGTTTAGGAGGAGGCAGAAACAATAAGTTATGCGTAGCACCGGGGGAGTGGAGTTGTTGGAGGAACTCGTCCCGTCGGGGTTTGTAAGTGTCAGCTGGACCTTTTGATGAGCCCATTATTTGGCTAGGAGGTGATGAAAAAAGAGGAGATGGAAGAATTGGGTAAGTTGGAATGACTGTTTCAGAAAAATTAAATGTGGAGTAGGAGGAAGGGTTAAAGGTGGGAGGGGGTTGGAGAAAGCTCATGGATGCAGCACCGACTCTCTAGCCACCTGATCCTGAGCTACCTTCTGATGGGTGGGTTTGCCCGTCTTGATTTCCTACACCATCATTCCCATCATCATCTTGCGGCTTTATTGGTTGAGCACCTGCTTGAGCCTTGCACGCCGTGTCCCATAGTTGGTTCACCTTGTCCAAGACTTGTTGCAGGGCCTTAGTAGTGGCTTCCAGCTGCTTCTGGAACTCCAGGATGATCTTCTCTTGTTTGGCCACAATGTTTTTGAAGTTTCACTTTTCGGCTTCTCTTTCATGGATTAGCCTTACATATTTTTCCATCCGGATGGCTGTCATTGCACTCGATGATTCGTCTCGTACTTGGTCGATTTGGACCATCTGGTGCTTCAGTTGTTGCTGGACCTCTTCCAAAGTGGATTTCTGCCCGGCCATCATGGATCTGCTTTCTACTGCCTCTTTTTCTTTTTCTTTGGCCAGCCTTTGATAATGCACAATCTCTTGGTCTTGATGCTGGACTCTGCTCTCGAGCATTTGGTGCTAGCTCACCAACCAATGCATGTGGTAGCTTGTTTCGGATAGGCCTATCATCAAGCGCTTGGCTGCTTCGGTGAGCTTTTCAGGGTTAGTGAGAGTTGGATATTGATCTGGAGTGTGGGATGGTGAGGCTAAACCGAAAAATAAACATGGTGTTAGAGCTGAAGATGGAGGTGGAGGTGGAGGTGGAGGGAGTGGAGGGATGATGTTAGTGACTGTTGTGGTGGTTAGTGGAGGGGTTTGACTTCTTCTTGGATGCTTCTCCTTTTCTGGTTCGTCGTCGCTGGTTTCCATCAGGTCCACAACATCAAAGTATTACGAGGTATCCAGTGTGTGGACTTGCTGGGCCTGTGGTTGCTGAGCCGCTTCTGTGTCTTGGGGACTGGATATCTCCACTCCTTCCCCCCTCTCAAAACTTGTGCCAGTGGTGATGTTGGTGGCATTGGCGTAGTAATCAGTGTGGGTGGGGTGGTGGCTTCATCTGGCTGACTTGTGACGTGAGGTACTGTCGTGTCAGGTGTCAGCGTTGAGGTAGTTGCTCCATCACCCCCGTCGATGACATGTGAGGGTGACGAGTGTTGTTGTGATGTTGTTGACAAGCTGCCACCATCTGACGTGGAACCATGTGAAATTGATCCCACCAGTGATGTGCTCCCAGCTTGGAGCTTCTCTTGCCTCTATTGTTGCCGTGTGCCCGGCAATTGAGCCCTTGAGGTATCTGCATGTTGAGCTCCGGAAGTTGCAGCTGTTTGTGGATCCTGTGGTGGGCTTCTTGGCTTCTTCACCAGAGGGAGGATACTGGTGTTGACTCGTTTAGTCTGGGACCCCGATGGTGAAGTGGTCCTTGCACGCTTGGACTTCTTATGTTCAATGGGAATTTTCCATGCCAGTTGTTGTTGAAGCTTTGGCCCGTTTTGTACTTGATGCAAAGTGATATCCGTCATCAGATATCCCAATATTGTGATGGGCTACTTGTTCTTAATGCACTCATGAAGACAATTCGAAGCAAACTGTGCCCAATCATAGAGGTCTTGGGCATGCAATCGTGAATTTGCCATCATGTGAAACAGGGACATGGGTACCCTCAGCAGTTTCATTTGAGGCTTTTGTGTGCATCTGGTGAGATATGTACATGCTGCTTGAAGTTGCTTGTCGTTGATTGCTTCCAGCCTGTACCCATCCTTATTGTTCCACTTGGTCATAGAGGGACCAATATACTTGAAATATGTCATTTGCTCTATCTTTTGGAGTGTCCTTGTGACTGTGTTTTGTCCTCATGGGAACCCATAAGGTTGCAAGTCAGCTACCGCAAAAGATACGTTATAGACATAATTTTTGATAGGGGGAACTATGATTTGATATGATCTTGTCGTGGTATGATAATTGGCATATGCCATGTGTACCAGATAAGGGCTTTGAAGGTAATCTTACGCTTAATGAGGATGATTTGGATGTTCAAGATGCAAATGATGATACTTTTGTGATGTCTTCATGTATGCTTGCTAATGATGGAGATCTAGATTCTTGGTGGATTGATAGTGGAGCAAGTCCACACATGACCTTTCACAAAGAGTACTTCACTTTTTTGGTGGCATATGGAGATGACAAGATGGTGATCTACACGGCCAATGATGGTGAGTGTGCAATAAAAGGGATTGGCACAATTCATATTTCTCTTTCTACAAATAGGAATGTTCATTTGGAGGATGTCTTGTTTATTCCATCTATTACCAAGAATTTGCTTAGTGTGAGTCAAATGCTAAGTAAAGGCCTCAAGGTGGAATTTGATGGAGATGCTTGTTTGATCAAAAGGAAGGATGTCCTGGTTGGAAAAGGTAAAAGTCAAGGGAAGTTGTTCAAACTTGATGCTTGTGTTATTGCTAACCAAGTTGGATGTGTTGCAAGGGAGCAAATACCTATTCAAGAGGTTTGGCATAAAAGGATGGGACACCTCAACTTCAAGTCATTGGAGGTAATGGCTAAGAAGAAGATTGTGATAGGTCTTCCAAGTTTCTTAAGTGGCATCAAACATGTTTGTGAGTCTTGTGCTTTGTCAAATTCACATAGACAACCCTATACTAGATCTATATCTAAATCTACAAAGCCTTTTCAACTTGTACATTCGGATGTTTACGGATTTACTACAATTAGCAATAGTGGAGCTAAGATGTATGTAACATTCATTGATTATTTTAGTAGATTTTGTTGGATCTATTTACTAAAGAGCAAGGATGAAGTGTATGATGTCTTTATCAAGTTCGAGAATGCAAGGGAGAACCAATTTTCCACAAAGATTAAGTGCTTGAGGAGTGACAATGGTGATGAGTACATATCTACCAAGTTCAAGGCCTTTTGTGATGAGCATGGGACCAAGAGGGAGTATATGACAAAATTTTCAGAATTCACACGTGTGGGGAATGTCCACAAGTATGATTGATCTTGATTAAGCCTTGTGATTAGCACAATAACCTAATTCTAGATTGTTTAGCAAGATCTAGTTCAGAAGAAATGTCTTAGGAATTGTGGCTATGTATGCTTTGTGCATGTGCCTCCAAAAACTAAGAAGAAGGAAGAAACTAGTGCAGTAAAAGGAATTTTTGTAGGATATGCATCTACCAAAACAACATACAAAATTTATTTACCCTCTATTGACAAAAATGTTGTTAGTAGAGATGTGATCTTCCATGAAGATCAGAAGTTTAACTTGGATGATGCACAGGTCAAGGAGTCTCATGCAAGATCAATCATCAATCAGGTGAGGCCGAGGCTTGAGGAGGAGCAAATTCAAGCTACCACACCAAGAAGATCTACACGAGCAAGATCTGAGCCAAGCAGGCTCACATATGATGCTGGAGGAAGGCAAGTGGAAGGTAAAACTTCCTATCATGCACTTTTTATATCAGATGAAGAGCCTAAGGATGTCCAAGAAGCATTTCAATCCAAAGAGTGGGTTGAAGCAATGACCCAAGAGTTTGAAGCCTTGATGCATTCACATTCTATAGCCTTTATATCGGGCCTTAAGAGTGTTACCAAGTAAGTAGCATTGATCGAACACCTCAACCTTTTCAATATGGTTACTACTTTCAAAAGCATGGGGGTTCTCGTAGTTCCCTGTCTCTTTTCGAGTGCAAGAACTATCTTGATTTTGTCAAGAATATTACATGAATGTAACTCAAATTCTATCCTATGTCCTAAATTTGTAATATGACTGACCACAACAGCAAATTTTTCGTTAGATTCAGGACATACAATACATTTGGTATCATGACAGTCCATTAAGGAAGCCTTGTGGCAGTACCTTCACCTTTGATTTCATGTGGGCTGTTATCACCAAGGTTAACTATAACTTGGCTATAGAATTTGCATTTCCTCTTTCACTTTGTCCGATTGATATGGTATAACAACATAATCATTGATACCAAGATCCACCTTCATAATTGCCTCATTTGTGGAATTACTCCATTTGACAACTTTACTATGGTATTGTTGATAAATTTTACAGTTTTTAGGACAATAATGATTGTACTTTACAATCATAGAGAGTTATTGGTTGCTTAATCAATGAATCTATCAAGTTCTACACATTAGATCTTGATCTAGATTCACTACACTTGGATTTAAGCAAGAGCAATGGATCAACACATCATTTTTTAGTGAGAGCGGCTTCACACGTGTGGAGTACTGTCCACTGTACGGCCTGCACCTGAAACAACAAGTACAATGATACTAGATAGCAATCATGCATAAAAATCACAAGACAAATGACTAGAAATCTCACAAAAGTGTAGAGTGCAAAAGTCTCATCAATTTTCTTAGCAAAATGATGATCCTTTTATGGATCAAGTACATCCATGAGTCTGGTACAGTCCAGCAGGCCTTCACACGTGTGAATAGTGCCACATCACTCATATCTATCCATTTGATCCATCCTTGATCCTTATCCAATAGTTGACCTTCTAGAATATGACTAAAATCCAAAAAGCTAGTCTCCTAGAATATAGGAATATTCCCTACAAAATAGGATCTAAGGAAAATGGTCAACTCTTATCTTCTAGTACTCTATACACACATGTGAACATCCACTTGCCATGTGGGAGCATTTACTCATGCACATGCAAGGAAAAGCTAATTTGTAGGTGACTAGTCAACTTGACTAAAAACTAGTCATTTCATGTTCACACTAACTAGAATGATACAAAATCAATTTGGATATATACAAACATGAAAAGTACATCCTTTCACACATGGGAACATGCTCCACACGTGTGAAATCATATCATCAACATATTCTAATGTTTGATCAATATTTACATGAACCAATGTCAAGTGAGAAGTGACAATTTTCAACACTCCTCCTCACTTCTAACTTGGCAAATCTAGTGTACATCTATCTACAATTCCAAGAGCATATCTTAACTTAAAAAATGGATCTTTGGACAATGGTTTGGTTAAGATATCAGCTATGCATTCGGATGATGATACATGATGTAGTTGAACTTCCTTGGATTGTACCTTCTCCCTCACAAAGTGGTGAGCTATCTCAATATGCTTTGTTCTAGCATGGAAGATAGGATTTGAAGCAATTTGTTGAGAAGCTTGATTGTCACAAAATATGTAAGGGATCTCCTCGGCCTCTAGCACATGTAGTTCCATCAAGAGTCTTCTTAGCCATAAGAGCTCTTTGGTTGTTGAAGTCAATGCCTTGTACTCGGCTTCACAAGAAGATAGTGAGATTGTATCTTGCTTTTTGGAAAGCCAAGATATCACTCCTCCACAAAGAAATGTTGCAAATGCACTAATGGACTTCCTATCCATCTTGTCACCTGCAAAATCTGAATCCGAGTAGGCTCTCAAGTGCAAGTTAGATCCTTCATAAAGTATACCAAAAAATCTAGTACTAGAAACATATCTAAGTACTCTCTTGGCACTTTTCCAATGATGAATTAAAGGAGCTTGCATACTTTGACTCAACTTGCTTACACAAAAACTTAAGTCAGGTCTAGTGATGGTTAAACAGATTAGAGAGCCTATAAGCTTCCTAAAGAGAGTGATGTCCTCAAAGGATGCTTCATCACCTTCATTAGTTGCTTTCACAACATGCTCCATAGGGGTGTCAATCCCCTTACAATCTTTCATACCAAATCTTTCAAGAATGGAAGTAGCATACTTAGATTGACTTATGAAAGTACAATTGCTACTTCTAGACACTTCTATCCCAAGTATAAACTTTAGGAAGCCTAGATCTACCATCTTGAACTCACTAGATAAGTCAACTTTTACTTTGCCTATGCCATCATCATCATTTCCTGTCATAATGATGTCATCAACATAAAGAACCAAAATGATGATCTTTCCTTCATTACATTTGAAATATAAAGAAGGTTCATAAGCACTTAGTACAAAGCCAAGGGAATAGAGAAAATCATGCAACCTAGAGTACCAAGCTCTAGGTGCTTGCTTCAAGCCATATAGGCTCTTCCTTAAGTAGCACACCTTTTGCTCCTCACCAATCTTGATGAAGCCCTCGGGTTGCATCATGTAGATTTCCTCTTCTAAGAAGCCATTCAAGAAGGCATTTGTCACATCCATTTGGTAGAGATCCCATTTGAACAAAGTAGCAATGCAAATGATTAATCTAATAGTTACAAGCTTAGCTACAGGTGCAAATGTTTCTTCATAATCCAATCCTTTTATTTGAAGAAATCCCTTAGCAACAAGCCTAGCTTTGTATTTACTAATAGATCCATCTTGATTGTACTTAATTCTATAAATCCACTTACATGCAAGTGGTTTCTTTCCTCTTGGAAGATTTACAAGATTCCAAGTATGATTTTCTTCTAATGCATCATACTCTACTTGCATTGCATCTCTCCAAACTTTAGATTTACATGCTTCTTCAAAAGATGATGGTTCTTCAATCAATGTAGCTAAAAAAGAGTAAGAGGTAGAAGATGTAGAGCCTTCCTTTTGCTTTCCCTTGTCCACATAGGTAAGCCTTGAGGGCTCGGCCTTGCTCCTTGATGATCTTCTTGGCCCCTTTTGACTTGGATCCAAATCTCCATCCTCGGGTTTGTCATGATCCTCCTCGGGTTTGTCAAGATCCTCCTCGGATTTGTCAAGATCTTCAATGCACAATGGGTTAGATCCATTTGACAAGCTCTTAGCAAATTGTGACTCATCAAAAAGTACATCCTTGCTTACCTTTACTTTCTTGGATGTAGGATCATATATCCTATATCCCTTGCTATTTTCTCCATAGCCAACAAAGATTCCTTTGAAGGAGGTAGCATCTTCTTTCCTTCTAGTCTCCAAAGGAATGTGTACATAACAAGTACATCCAAAGATCTTAAAATATTTTACATTGGGTTTCTTATCAAACAAGTCTTGATAAGGTGAGATCCCATCTATAGCACTACTAGGAAGTCTATTACACAAATAATTAGCACATGTTATGGCTTCTCCCCAAAATGAGATGGGAAGTGATGCATCAAGCCTCAAGGACTTTGCACACTCACATAGACTCCTATTTTTCCTCTCGGCCACCCCATTTTGTTGAGGGGTGTAGGAACAAGTGTATTGTAACTTAATACAATTGATCTCACAAAAGTCTTTCATTTTATTGGAGGTGTACTCTCCTCCATTATCACATCTTAGTGCTTTGATAGAAGTACTAAGTTGTTTCTCTACTAGAAACTTGAACTTAATGAAAGCTTCATAAACAAGATTTTTCTTTGATAGTAACTCAATCCATGTGAATCTAGTACAATCATTTATAAAAGTTACATACATCAAGGCACCTCCATTACTTGCATGTGAAAAACTATGTACATCAGAATGTATGAGATCCAAGGGAGAGAGAGATCTTGATGAAGATTTCTTGTAAGAAGATTTGTGTGACTTTGCAAGGCCACATGCCTCACACATTTTTCCACACTTCTTGAAAGCTCTTGGTAGGCCGAGAGCTAGTTCCTTGCTTGCCATTGACTCCATAGATTGAAGATTAGGATGGCCTAATCTCTTATGCCAAAGCTCCACTTGAGTTAGCTCCTCCCTAGCCAAGTTCACACTTTCACTTGCAACATTAGCATCCATCTTGAAAAGTCTCCCTTGCTTAATGCCACTAGCTATGCACTTATCATTTTTCAAGATGGAACAAACTCCATTCTTGAAATGTACATCTAGTCCATTGTCCATTAATTGTCCTACACTAAGCAAGTTTCTTGAAATGGTAGGAACATACAAAACATTATCTAGATCTATCCTTTTAGATGTACCTAAACAAAGAGGTATAGATCCTATGCCATCTATCTTGCATGCTTGATCACTAGCAGTGTATATTGACTTCTTAGAGTCATTACAAGATAGAAGAGTAGAAAAATAATGCTTGTTAAAGGACATGTGGGAACTAGCCCCACTATCTATCCACCATGTGTCTTGACTTGAAGTTGGTGTAGATGCAACCATTAAGGATGTGTTGAATCCATCCTCATATTCTTCCTCTTGAGCAATGTTCCCTTGATCTCCTTTGGCTTGTTGATTCTTCTTCAAGTAGCATTCTGAGGCAAAGTGTCCTTTCTTTCCACAAAAGAAACACTTTAGTTTTGCCTTGTTCTTCACTTTGCCTTTGGAGGTAGATCCTCCATTCTTCATCTCGGCCTCCTTGCCTTGATTTTTCTTGAATGGATTTTGCTTTTTCTTGCCTTTAGATGTAAAGTTAGCTTTCTCCTCTCCTCCATTAAGTGACATGCTATCCATTCTTGTCTTGAGGTGTAGAAGCCTACTCTCCTCGGCCACAAGAACATTGTGCAACTTTTCAATGGATGGAAGAGAGTCTTGAATGGCAAATGATTGGACTAAGTTGGTAAACTCATCACTTAGACCATTCAAAATGATTTGTACTAGTTCTTGATCTTGGATCTTCTCTCCTATTGCACTTAACTCCTTGTTAAGAGATTTGATCCTAAGAACATACTCTTGTCCACTCTCTCCACTTCCTTTCATGCTTTGGAAAACTTGATTTCTTAGCATGAGGATTCTTGAAGTATTGTTGGATTCATAAATGCTCTTTAATGAATCCCAAGCCTCTTTGGATGAGGTACAAGAAGACACCTCTTTCAAGAGGTCATTGCATACATTTAACTTTATGCAATGTAGAGCTAATCTTGCTCTCTTCTTGTATTTGGCTTGTTCTTGGGGAGTTTGAGGCTCTTCCTCTACTCCTTGAACTATGTCATATAGATCATGGATCACTAGGAGTGATTCCATTCTCACTTTCCAAATGGAATAATTTGTGGAAGTGAGTCTCTCACTTGGTTCCATCAAATACCCACCCATGGATGACATTTTAGAATGAATGCTCTTTTAAAAATCACAAAGATTTTTGAATTTTAAAAGATCTATGAAGTGGCCTAAAGCTTACTAGAATGCCTATAGGCTTGTCTCTATCAAACTAACACACAAGCTTGAATGATACTCAAAGATCTTACCAAAAATTTCTAGCTTTCACTCTCACAAAAAAAATTGCTTTACACTTTTCTTAGAGATTTCACTTCAACTAAGGATCTGAACAAATCAGCCTCTTAGATCTGATCTTAGACTCTAAAAAGAAATGCTTCAATGATCCAAAACACTATTTGGTCATAGGCATTAGTTAGAATGAATCTAGATCAATACTATGCTTCAAAAAGCACCAAAAATGAACTAGTATTGTGATTTTGGGACCAAAAAACACAAAGTAACTTGAATTGAAAGTTTCTGTACGGTTTCACACGTGTGAAAAGTACATACACAGCCTCCAAGTCGTTTTGATCCAAATGATTACAAGCTATCACTCTAGAAGAACTCGCCCTCACTAGTATTGGCCAAAAAACAAATTTTGCCAATGATCTTTACAAGATTTATGATTCAATGATCACTCTCTTACTTAGCTCTGATACCATGATAAATTTTACAGTTTTTAGGACAATAATGATTGTACTTTACAATCATAGAGAGTTATTGGTTGCTTAATCAATGAATCTATCAAGTTCTACACATTAGATCTTGATCTAGATTCACTACACTTGGATTTAAGCAAGAGCAATGGATCAACACATCATTTTTTAGTGAGAGCGGCTTCACACGTGTGGAGTACTGTCCACTGTACGGCCTGCACCTGAAACAACAAGTACAATGATACTAGATAGCAATCATGCATAAAAATCACAAGACAAATGACTAGAAATCTCACAAAAGTGTAGAGTGCAAAAGTCTCATCAATTTTCTTAGCAAAATGATGATCCTTTTATGGATCAAGTACATCCATGAGTCTGGTACAGTCCAGCAGGCCTTCACACGTGTGAAGAGTGCCACATCACTCATATCTATCCATTTGATCCATCCTTGATCCTTATCCAATAGTTGACCTTCTAGAATATGACTAAAATCCAAAAAGCTAGTCTCCTAGAATATAGGAATATTCCCTACAAAATAGGATCTAAGGAAAATGGTCAACTCTTATCTTCTAGTACTCTATACACACATGTGAACATCCACTTGCCATGTGGGAGCATTTACTCATGCACATGCAAGGAAAAGCTAATTTGTAGGTGACTAGTCAACTTGACTAAAAACTAGTCATTTCATGTTCACACTAACTAGAATGATACAAAATCAATTTGGATATATACAAACATGAAAAGTACATCCTTTCACACATGGGAACATGCTCCACACGTGTGAAATCATATCATCAACATATTCTAATGTTTGATCAATATTTACATGAACCAATGTCAAGTGAGAAGTGACAATTTTCAACAATTGTTTCACATGCTTCTTTGTCATGGATGCTGAAGGTTTACCATCCTTTGAAATAACCACTTTTGGTGGCTTTGGTGGAGGTGGAACTAGAATTTGGTGCATCTTAAATCTAGTTGGTCCATATGATGCAAAATCAGCTCATTCTTCTCATTATAAGATAAAGCGTGAGTAACTGGTATCAGTTCATCTTCTATTGGATTGGAAATTAGATCGGCAAAAATCCAAGTCACATTCATCATGTTTACCACATAGGTAATCAGCGTATCACTAGTGCAGTCATTGGTAGAATATTCACCTCTAATCTACCATAACAGTGACACATATAACTTGTTGTGCAATCAATCATTGCTAATGCTTAAATTTTATTTCACATTGTCAATTTTTAAATCATAATGAATCCCTAATGTCTTATGTTCACTAAAATTCGTCATTAACTTTTGATGGCACTAGTTGGATTGTCCATGTAATTGGATCAACTTTGATTATTTGCTCCTGATTCTTCAAGATAACCTTGCCCATTATCTATTTATGAATCACTTAAGTAACTCGTAACCAAAGGTGAGCCAACAATATCCGATAAATTGATGGTGCATCAGGTATTCATTACGACAAAGGTAATGACAAATTGGACACCAGGTCCTGCCATTTTTATTAGTATGTCTTTCACTACTCCTTTTGGCCTTATATTGATCCACCAACTTGAATGCAAAGCTTGTAGGTTTCAGCTTCAAAAGTCCTCATTTTTCATACAACTTGAAAGAAATCAGATTTACTCCAAATCCACCATTAATCATTGTTGTTTTTTAATCAAAATGCTTGATTTGCAAAGACATATTATGTTGCTCACTTTCCCATGCTAAACCTAAATTGAGAATCTCATTTGATTCTTCAAATCTAGCACAATATAAGAATTCATGATGGATCTTTGGTTTTGGATTTGTTAATCATCCTACCAAGGCTTCATTTGCATGAGGTATCAAACATAAAAGCTCTCTAAGAGGTATATCCATCTTACTTCAAAGTATATTCATGATCAGCTCCATTTTTGAAATTTTTGATTCAGTCAAATGAAAGAATACACACACTGATATGATTGGGTATTTGCATATGTTGTTAGAAATCGATGAAAACTTCATTGTAACTGTTACTATGTATTTTACTATTGCCAACGGTTACCAATTGTAAGTAGTTGTAGGCTAGTCTAGTTTTAAGTAGTTGTAGGCTAGTCTAGTAGTCTAGTTGTAGGCTAGTATGGTTGGTTCATATCAAATTGAGGTCCCATTGTTGACAAATTTCCTTTTCCAGAGGATCTGTTTACTACGATTCTTTCTTGCCTCTTCTTCAGAACCGTTTCTGCCTATTACCAGGCTCAAAGGCATTCGTTAGATGGTTTCTTGATTTTATGATGCCAAACCAGGCAGAAGGAAATAGGTAGACGTTGTAGTATAGATTTTCTTTGTCCTGCCTGTCAGAGGACTACTCAGGGACGTCACTCTTGAATGCGCTTACATTCTACATAGCTGATGCAAGCCAAGAACGCTCATTCATAGATCAACATGCAAGCCAATGAACGTTCAGTAGTTTCTACTGCTACTTACTCTAAAAGTGGATTGAAATCAGATCCTACACTACACTGAACTGAGCTACATTTGCATAAACTGATAAACAAGAAACAAGTACTAAACTACAGCATGTTAGAAGTCCAAGAATCAAGAAACTAGCCAATTTATTGATTCTTGGACATCCCAAGAACATCAAGAACTGGATTGTACAGAGATATGCAAGAATCACACCACAGATCCAGCCTATTTAGTTTACTTGAATGTTGGTTTCTACATTAATCCACAAGAAAACATAAAATCTAATCCACAACTAGGAAAGCAAGAAAACTAATCCACTCTAAATCCACAACCACACACAATATGAATGGAAGGGCATGATCATAGGGGCATCACTCAAGAAAACCATCATGATCAAGGAGCTTAATGTAGCATCAAACTCATGGGAAATCTTCTTATTAAGCATGGAGTGGATACAATGCAAAAAGCTCCTCTTCACAAAGAGGGAGTCTCTTAAATAAGCAAGAGAGCTACTTAGGTGGCATCCCACATTTCACAAATTACAAGTGGACTAATGCTCTCCACTAGAGGTCACCATCAAAAGGTGGCTCACTCTTCTTTCTTTAAGAGGGGTCTACTTGCATTTATTACATTTGCTTAGAAATACTAGTTCCTACATGGTCATTCCATCTTCAGGGATTCACTATGAGGCTTACATAGTTCTTACTTGTCATTACTAACTAGTATTCCTCGGCTCTCAGTTTTCATTAGTCTCGTCTTCTCAGAGACCTCCTCGGTCTAAAGTGAGAGGTGCTCTTGAGTTGCTCTATTCGAGTATCTTGGGAGTTCGACAGAATCAGCCAACATCATCCCACCCCTAATGTGTTGCAGGACCCACTGCAACTCATATTGGACGATGTCGCTCTGCTTCTGCATTGGCGTCCTTGATCGGCACTTGGAAAAGCGTAGATCCTTGTTCGCTTACATAAAACCAAGTGCTTATTGTCGCTAGTCTTTATCACAAGAACTGTTTTTCATGAATTGCCACGATTGGATTAGAATGTCTTATTGCTATAGGTGGTTGACATTCTCAAAATTGGAGAGCTCTCAACAACTTCACAACTTGTATGCTCGAGTGCTTTCCATGTGTCTCTTTGTTTTGTCACTTGTATCTGCCATTGACAGTTTCATCTTTGGTTTCTTGGCAGATTCTATCTTTTGGGAGGTCTGTATCCTCCATTTTCTTCTGGGTGTCTCCATGGTTCTTCCCTCAGTTGAAGTTCCAATCTCAAGGAAAGCCTTTGATCTACAGATTGCACAAACTTTGGTTATCAGTCTCAAGGGAATGGACTCATCATCAAGAAATTGGTGGTAGGAACAGATTTGGATGGACGGTTTAATAACGATAAGGGAACATGATGAAGGCTTGGTGAAAAGATGAAGGAACTGATAGTTCTACAGTTGCAGCCTTGGACCCTTGCAATTTCGAGCTTTGACCACCACTTGTTGGATGAGGAATTTGCTTTATTTTGTAGGTTCACGGTTGTCTTCATCTTTCTTTTTCTTTTCTGCAGCTCTTTCTTTTGATCCATTACTTTTGGATCTCTTTGGGCTTCATAAGAGGGGATTTAACTCATTGCTCCAGAGAGTTTCTTTTAATCAAGGTGGATCTGACTCATCTGTTGCTTAATTTTTTTCCTCCTCAGCTTCTTGGATCTTTCTCTTTATTTGTTCTGCTGCTTCGTCTGCTTCTTAGATCTTCGTTTGGCTGATCATCCATTGTAGGTGGAAGTTGGTCTCCACAGGACATTTACAATGATCTATCAGCTGCTTCGGTAAGACTATCAAAACTTGGGATTTCTTAGAAGAACAGTAAATGGATGATAAACAGATAGATAGAAGGAAGGATGGTGGTGACAACGGTAGATGGTGTGGACGATAGGCATGAAAATTGGCACAAAAGTATGGCAAGAGGTTGGTTGAAGAAAGAGACTGATTTCCCAATGTTTGTGTTTCCCTTTCTAAAGGATCTTCATCATGACTAGGGTACTTCTTTTGATTGAGTCTCTTTGGATTGCTCATCTGTCTTTTTAGCCTTGTCGTTTTCATATTTGACTTGTGATCTTGGCTATCGATCTTGATGGTGTGCCACATGACCATGCTCTCTCTTTCTCTCTCTCTCTCCCACTACGTATGCGCTCCTGATTCGCTACTCTGACGGCACTGATCCATGCCTGATTCGCTCTAGTGATGACACACCCTGATCCGCTCCTACCCTGGCCCTGTCAGCTCATATCCTTGTCCCATCTACTCCTATCCTTCTGCTCTTGTCCTGGCCTTGATCTGCCCTGGCCCTACCCGCTCATGTCCTGGCCCTGAATCTGCTATTGTCCTAGGCCTGATCCGTCCCTGTTCATCTGCCCTGATCCATACCTGACTCTCTCTCTCTCTCTCTCTCTCCATAAATGCCTCCACGTGGATCTACTCCTACTGCCCCTCACGCTCCAGCCTCTCTCCCCCCACGAAGGACCACCCTCTCCCCTCTCTCTATATCTCCTCCCTCCCCATCGCTGAAACCCACACCTCCCCCATAATTTGAAATGCCTCCTCCATCGTTGAAACTCAGACCTCTCCCATCACTGAACACACCTCCTCCATTGCTAACACTCACACCTCCCCTATCGCAGGAAACAACACCTCCCCCATCGCTGGCAACATCACCTCCCTCGAGGGAAAAGCACCCCCTTCGCTGCACTCACCATCTCCTCCTTTCCCCTCGTTGAAGTCCATATCACCCTTACCACCCTCGTTGGTGAATCAGACCCCTTGCTGTCTATTGTTATGCACCCCCCCCCCCCCGCTTTCCTCAGATCTTTTCTCATATCTGCCCTCGCTGGTTCCTCCCTCTTCTTCTTCATCTTCTGCCTCTTCCTCGCCTCCATTGATCTCCCACACCATCGCTCTAGCTACCGGCCTCCTTCCTATCCCCACTCCCCAAGAACCCACAACTTTCCCATCTGCGGTACCGGTACCCATCCCATACACTCCTTCCAAACCAACTGAACTATTTTCCTCTTGGGAGGATGACCAAATGAAGGCCGATTTCTAGCTTTTGAAGCATGATTTGTCACAACTAAAAGGAATAGTGGCCTCCTTGCTCAGGAAAAAAAATGTGTTGCAGTCCAAAGTCACATCTTTGGAGAAAGTGATCTGACTGACTCAAGTGCATTTCGCCATTTGTTCGATCTCTTCTGATCTCCAGCCCTAGGCATTTTGTTGCTTCTCCAAGATCTGTGATTTCGTAGTTTTCAGAAATCTGACTCTTTGTGTCTTTGATCAACATCAAGGACTGGCAGCGTAACTGCTCCAGTGGATCCAAGCAGATCCACTCTCTCCCCCCGCCCAAAATATGTTGGTGGGGATGTTGTTGCTGATAACTGGTCATGTTCAAGGTTGGATCTGCGTGTGGAACACGTAGTTGAAACTCGTTGAACATGTGACTATACTAAAGATTGCACAAATTTTAACTAAATTTGTTTCGATCTTGCTGTAGTTGACTCGAAGATGAATATGGCAATGAGATACAGGAATCAACTCCGACTGTCCATGGATTTCTGATATTGCTCAAAAAATTCTAAATTGTTGTACAAGATAATCTGAAGATGGATATATGAATGAAAATGTGTTCTGGAGATGCTCTACAGAAGACTCTCGTGTAGTAGCTATTTCTCATGCAAAAATCAATCACACACTAGGAATGAAAAGCAACAAGAAAATAAACAAACTGTACAGATAGTGAGAACTGTAGTGCATTGTCTAACAAAACTTGCATTCAACAACATTGATAAGTCACCTTGATAGTTGTAATATTTCATTTGTGTTGTAGAGTAATGTGACTTACTCTCATATGCCCTTGTCAAAACAAGGCAGGGTTGGTGACACTAACATCTATCATCATGGATTACAGATGTTGTAAGATATAGCGTGAGATGCAGGTATGGGTGAGGTACTATGTCCTGAGGACATCTTTGAACAGGAGATTCATAATCGGATCTCTAAATGGATTTCCAAATCCTAGATTTATTGTGTATTGGCACATTGGAAATCTTATTTGCATGTGGAAAGACAATTAGATTTGAGGTTGTAGAAGGGGAGAAAAACTGTCAATTCCCTGTGAAGGTTGCTCTTGGTTGGACATTGTAGCAGATGACGGAATATCGGTTTCACTTTCTTTCGACAAGAATTCATTTCAGATTGTCCTTTTGCATTATGGCGCTGGCGTATTGTGCGGTGTTGTAGAAGTTTGCAAGAAACTTCTCGGTTGGGCAGTAGGTTTAACTGCTGGGTTGCTATGGTGCTCATGTTGTGTTGTTGTGAGGATCCTATTGTGATTCATAACTAACATGACGGGCAGGTAGGATCTTGGTCAGTTGTCTCGGGAAGTCTTTGAAACTGTGTTTTCTGATACAGTCAGGACACTCAGCATGGTACTTGGCCTTGACTGGACAATCAACCATGAAGTGGCCAGTTTCACCATAGATGAAACATTTGGTGTGCAATGGCCCTTGTATAACAACATAGCCATCTTGTATGGCTAATGGTTCTGGACTTTCTGATGGATATTCTTGATAAAACAAGGCATTTCCAGATTGTGTTGGGTGTTCTTCATATTGTTGATAGGTCGATATGAGGGACAAGCATCAACAAGATGCATAGCTCGGCAGTGTGGGCACCATATTGTTTTTCATCTATAAAGTACCTGTACCGCTTTTTGGCCGACCAAGCATATTGCTTTGGATAGACTTCAAGGTAGTTTGAAACTCATTGGTGAGTTTCTCCATTTGTAGTTGGTGTTGCTTATTAAGCAACTCCAACTGTGATTTCCAAAGCTAATCTCAGGTGTCCTTGATCAGCTTTGACTCATGGATAGGTGCACGTGGTGCTCACCTTTCCCTAGATTTGTCAACATATGATCCTTCGTCTTCTTCCTTGATGACATCAGACATAGCTAGCTTTAGACACGTGTATTCATCATTGAATTTAAGCTCGTGTCTAATCCATCTTGGAAGGCCTACTAGAAACCAAATGATGAGCATCTGTTTAGAGGGCTGTTCTTGTACTTGACTTTTGAGGCACTTGAAACACTCGATATAGTCTCGTACACGTTCGTCTTTTGTCATTTTGATGTTACTCAATTTGACAAAAGGGCTCTCTATCAAGCGAAAGGACTTAAAACACTTGACAAAGGACTCTTTCAAAGTTGACCAGTCTATCTTTTCGTCACGATTAAGGTTGAAAAACCAATCACGTGCTTTAGTGATCATGGTCATCGAGAACAGTTGCACCAGATCATCGGGAGATGTTTCGCCATACACATCACATGCATTCTCAAAGATTTGTAAAAATATTTGAGGGTCCGAAGTACCGTCAAACTTTGGTAGGTCTAGTTTTGGTGTACGTCTCTCAAGATGAGCTTTGTGGGTAGCAGGGACTCCATTAAGGTTGGTTCTGCCCCGTGAGGGCTTAGCACCAAATGGGGTCGTGCGCGTGAAGACTCGGCTTTATCAGGTTATTGTCTGTTGAACGAGTTTGTGGATGGCTCTTGGAGTTTGGCTCGCATTCGATAGAACCTATGACGTCTGATTTGTTCAGCTATAGGGGACCTGATCTCGTATGGATAATCGTCTAGGACTTGAGGATCATTTGTTGGTCCATTGGGTACTGGTGATTTTTTCTGTGTTGAGGTTTTTTTATTTTTTTTGTTGCAGTCCCTACGGTTTACGATTTACGGTTTATGGTGGTGGTGGATTGCTGTTATGTGCGGGTGATGGCGGGCAGTGGTGGAGGCACTATGATTACGGTGTTAGCGGGCTGAATGCGGTGTCAATTGACTAATTGCGGATCTTGGTAGAGGGTGGCATGTGGCGCTTGTAGGTGGTCATGGGTAATCGTAGGGTCATAGTATTGTGGTGTTGGGTAGTGATTTGCAGTGGTTTTTGACAGAATGCTGTCGGGATGGTGTATGCGGATGTAGGGTGGTCGCAAGGATTCGAGGGAATGCGATGAGTGTGGTTAGTTGCGGAGGAGCTGGCCGTGGGTAGTCGTAGTGTTGTTTGTTGACGGTTTGATGTGGTTGCAATGGGCGAAGGCAGGTGCGGTTGCGGTGTATGCGGGTACTACGGGGGAATGAGATCTCTACGGGAAAGACTGGCTCTTTGTGGGAATGCAGTTGCTACAGGGTATACGAGTTGTTTGTGGTTGTGGTGGTCGAAGGTGGCCATGGTAGCCGTAAGGCGTCTGTTTGCGGGTCAAGTGCGGTCTATTGTGGTTGAGTGTGGTAAGTTACGGGTTGTGGCGATCTGTTGTGATCAAGGGTGGCCGAGTGTAGTCGTAGGGGTGGTGTGGTCACGGGGCAAGATGGAGGGTTATTTGTTTGTGGGTGTTTGCGGTGTTTGAGTGGAAAGTGGTTATTGCGGTTGTAGTGCGGTCTCGATAGGTGGGTGGAGATGGTTGCAAAGGTGGTTGTGCGTGCAATGCAGTGGTGTGGAGTGTGTTTACGTGCAGACGTTGCGAAGGTTTGCGTTGAATGTGATCTCTACGGTGCAGAGGCTGATGCAATCACGATGGCTTAATGCAGATGTAGGCTCGTGTCGTGGATCTCGTTTACAACATTGCAATAGAAAGATAGATTGTCGGATAGATCGTTAATGCAAGCCGTGGTTTTGAGATAGGCCGTGCATATCAGTTCTGATCGTCGTTGGAACTGTTTGTGGCTAGCGTGGATCTGGGTTGGTGGAAGCAGGTCATCTGTTGAGATTGGACTGGATGGTCGTTGGTTGAGATCTAATATGGACCGCCGGTTGAGATTTGACAGTGGCCGTCAGTTGAGATCTGACTGAGGCCGTCGGTTGATATTTGAGAGATGGGCATCGGTTGAGATCTAACGTAGGGCCATCGATCGAGATTGGACTAGATGGTCGTCGGTGGAGATCTAATACGCACCGTCGGTTGAGATTTGACAGTGGCCGTCGGTTGAGATCTGACTGAGGCCATCAGTTGACATATGAAATATGGGCATCAGTTGAGATCTAATATGGCTCATCGATTGAGATTTTACAGTGGCTGTCGGTTGAGATCTGACTGAGGCCGTCGGTTGAGATCTAACACTATCCGTCGGTTGAGATTTGACAGTGGCCGTCGATTGAGATTTGACTGAGGCCGTCGGTTGAGATCTGAGAGATGGGTGTCGGTTGAGATCTAACATAGAGCCGTTGGTCGAGATTAGACTGAGGGCTGTTGGTCGAGATGTAACTGTAGCGCATCGGTCGAGATTTGAGAGAATGGGTGTCGGTCGAGATCTGAGAGATGGCTCTGGCTCTGGTGGAAGCAAGTCGTTGGTTGAGATTGATTGAGGTCGTCGGTTGAGATTGGACTGGATGGTCGTCGGTTGAGATCTAATACGGACCGTCGATTGAGATTTGACAGTGGCCATCGGTTGAGATTTGATGCAATGTGTCTGTTGAGATGTAACGGATGACCGTCGGTTGAGATTGGACTGTACCGCATCGGTCGAGATTTCAATTGATCATCGTCGGTCAAGATGTAATGGATGACCGTCAGTTGAGATTGCACACTTGTTGTCGGTTGATAATTGACAGGTTGTGTCGGTTGAGATTCGAAGCTGGGGCTCCGGTTGAGATTTCAAGCATGAGGAGCGTGAGCCGGTGGTGAAAGAAACCCAGGTCTGTTAGAGTGTTTGTTTACAAGTGATTGGCAAGGCTAACAGCTCGTGGATTTGGGTATTGATATAGCCAACGATGTGGCTCTAGAAATCGTGTAGGAACTCAGATTTGTTTAAAAATTTGGAATGTTGTTGCAGGGATCTGAGCGTGGACAAGGTTGTGGGTTTCTGATGTAGAAGGTGTTGGAGTTCAATGGGCAACGGTGCCAAATATTGACAAATTCTCTTTTCCAGAGGATCTGTTTACTATGATTCTTTCTTGCCTCTTCTTCAGATCCGTTTCTGCCTGTTACCAGGCTCAAAGGCATTCGTTAGATGGTTTCTTGACTTTACGATGCCAAACCAGGTAGAAGGAAATAAGTAGACATTGTAGTATAGATTTTCTTTGTCCTGCCTGTCAAAAGACTACTCAGGGACGTCACTCTTGAACGCACTTACATTCTACATAAATGATGCAAGCCAAGAACGCTCATTCACAGATCAGCATGCAAGCCAATGAACGTTCAGTAGTTTATACTGCTACTTACTCTAAAAATGGATTGAAATCAGATCCTACACTACACTAAACTGAGCTACATTTGCATAAACTGATAAACAAGAAACAAGAACTAAACTACAGCATGTTAGAAGTCCAAGAATCAAGAAACTACCCAGTCTATTGATTCTTGGACATCCCAAGAACATCAAGAACTGGATTGTACAGAGATATGCAAGAATCACACCATAGATCCAACCTATTTAGTTTACTTGAATGCTGGTTTCTACATTAATCCACAAGAAAACATGAAATCTAATCCACAACTAGGAAAGCAAGAAACTAATCCACTCTAAATCCACAACCACACACAATATGAATGGAAGGGCATGATCATAGGGGTGTGAAAAACTCAGATCCAAAAGATGCTAAAGTTTCATAAAGATCTTGGCCATGGAAGTTATGCACATCTAGATTGAAAAAATGATAGAAATTGTGATGTTAAGCATACTAAACATCAACTAAACATCAAAATCTGATCATAAGCTTCCACAAACAGAAACTTGCTGTCCCTGTCCGTACTTCAGAGCCTACAACCTGCATTTCACACGTGTGAAGCCATAGCAATAAAGAAATCACAATTCTAGTGGCTAGAATGCAAGATATGAACAAAAAAGTGAGAGAGAAGAAGATGGACCTTCAAAGAGCATAACATTCATTCAATAGAATGAAAATGAGATGTGTACATACTCGTGGAGATGGCTATTTATAGCAGCCATAGTGCCTCTTGGCCACTTGTCTTATGATAGGCTAAAATTGGGGTCCAATAGGATTCACCCATATACCTAGAAATTTGGTCAAATAGGAATGCACCAAATTATGAGCCAATAGAAGAGCTCCACACTCGACCTCCTCTAATTAATGTGACCTCAAAAGTAGTGTACACATACTTTGGGCCTCTACATACATGTATGAACCTATCTCTAACTTTTATTTGGCCATAGGCCTACAAAATCTCAAGTTAGGAAAATACTACTAGTTGACAATTTTTCACACTCCCTCTTCAACTAGTTTTAGCATAGATTTAGAAAGTACACCAAGACTTGTTCTATGCTTGAAAAATAAGTCCTTTCCCAATGCTTTGGTAAAGATATCAGCCACACATTCCTTTGATGGGACATGTTCAAGCTTGATCTCTTTTGCCAACACTTGTTCTCTCACAAAATGGTAAGCCACCTCGATATGTTTGCTCCTTGCATGGAAAACCGGATTGCTTGCTAGACTTTGGGCTGAAAGGTTGTCACAAAAGATGATTGGACTCTCTGAAAAATCCAGCAAATGAAGCTCCATAATCATCCTCTTGATCCACACCATCTCCTTTGTGCATGATGTCAAAGCTTTGTACTCGGCCTCACTAGAAGAAAGTGATATAGTTGCTTGTTTCTTCGACATCCATGAGATAGCTCCATCACCTATGAAAATAGCATGTGCATTTATGGATTTTCTATCCATAAGGTCTCCTGCAAAATCTGAATCTGAAAAACCAAATAAGTTAGGTGATGAGCCTCTATAAACAATGCCAAAATCTTTTGTTCCCGAGATGTATCTCAAGATCCTCTTTCCTAGTTTCCAATGTTCTATGCTAGGATCTTGCATGAATTGGCTTAATCTACCAACACAATAAGATAAATCAGGTCTTGTGATGGTTAGATATATAAGAGAACCTATTAGCTTCCTATAGAGAGTAATGTCCTCGAAGGATCTTTCATTACCTCTTATAGTTAGCTTTACATGTGATTCCATAGGTGTATCAATAGGATTTGCATCTACCATATGAAATCTATTGAGAATAGAAATAGCATACTTCTCTTGTGAAATAAAAGTGATTTGAGAAGTTCTAATTACTTCTATTCCTAAGATATAGCTCAAAAGACCAAGATCATGCACTTCAAATTCCTTTTTTAGTGCTTTCTTGATATCTTCTATATCTTCCTTGTTCCCTCCACTTAAAATAATGTCATCCACATAAATTAGAAGGATTGTAACATCATTAGCACTAATTCTAAAGTAAAGTGAATGATCATACTCACTCATAGTGAAGTTTTGAGAAAGTAGAAAAGAGTTAAGCCTAGCATACCAACTCCTTGGTGCTTGCTTAAGACCATACAAACTTTTTTGTAGAAAACACACATGATTAGGCTTGCTATGAGAAACATAGCTCTCGGGTTGCTCCATGTAGACTTCCTCTTCAAGATCACCATTCAAGAAAGCATTAGAAATGTCTAATTGCCAAAGATCCCATCCATAAAGAGTTGCAAGGGAAATGATTACTCTTATGCTCACCATCTTTGCCACGGGTGCAAAGGTTTCCTCATAGTCAATGCCATGCTCTTGAGCATAACCTTTAGCCACCAACCTTGCCTTCAACTTGTTGATAGATCCATCTTGATTTGTCTTTACCTTGAAGATCCATTTGCATCCAATTGCACTTTTGCCCTTTGGAAGCTCCACCAATCTCCATGTGTTGTTCTTCATAAGTGCTTCAAACTCAAGATCCATTGCTTGGATCCATTCCTCTTCTTGCCTTGCTTCATCTACACATGAAGGTACATCAAAAGAAGTTAGGAAAGCATAGTTGGATCCATCCACCACTTGCTTACCTTTGCCATCATAAGTGAGCCTTGAGGGTTTCACTTTATGCCTTGGAGTTCTCCTTGGAATTTGACTTGAAGAGGCTTCTTCAACATCCACATCCAATGTGTCATCAACTCCATTGTCATCAAGCACATTAGTTGCAACAACACCATCATCACTTGAAACAACTTTTGGAATGTTACCTTCATCAAAAATGACATCCCTACTTGTGAACACTTTCTTGATTGAAGGAACATAAATCCTATATGCTTTGCTTACTTCACTATAACCAACAAAAATGCCCTTTCTTGAAGATGGATCCTCCTTAGTTCTATCATCAAGAGTAATGTTGAAGTAGCAAATGCATCCAAAAGTTCTTAGAAACTTGACATTAGGCTTCGTACCAAACAAAGCTTCAAAAGGGGTTTTTCCTTCCAATACAACACTTGGCCATCTATTGCATAGGAAATTTGCACACAACAAAGCATCACTCCAAAAAGGTTTAGGAAGATTAGCATTCAATCTCATTGCCTTTGCACTCTCACACAAGGTTCTATTCTTCCTCTCGGCCACTCCATTTTGTTGTGGTGTTCTTGGACATGTGTACTCCCTCTTGATCCCATGCTCATCGCAAAAGGCTTTGAATTTGTTAGAAATGTATTCACCACCATTGTCGCTCCTCAAGCATTTGATTTTGGTTGTAAATTGAGTCTCAATAGCAACTTTGAACTTGACAAACACATCAAACACCTCATGCTTGCTCTTTAGTAGATAAACCCAACAAAATCTACTAAAATCATCAATGAAAGTTACATACATCTTAGCACCTCCATTGCTAATTGTAGTAACACCATGAATATCCGAATGCAAGAGAGAAAAAGGCATCTTAGATCTAGATATAGATCTAGTATATGGCAATCTATGTGATTTAGACAAAGCACATTCTTCACAAACATGATTCAAGCAAGTAAGAGACTTGGGAAGTCCCCTTACTACCTCCTTTTTGGCTATTACCTCCAAGGCCTTGTAGTTGAGATGTCCCATCCTTTTATGCCATACCTCTTGAATTGACATTTGTTCATTTGCCATGCATCCAACTTGGTTAGCAACAACACATGCATCAAGCTTGAACAATTTCCCTTGCCTTTTCCCTTTTGCAATGATACTACACCCCTTTTTGATCAAGCAAGCATCACCATCAAACTCAACTTTGAATCCTTTGTCAAGCATTTGGCTTACACTAAGTAAGTTCTTGGTAATGGATGGAATGAGCAAAACATCTTTCAATTCTATATTCCTATTTGTAGAAAGTGAAATAGGAATTGTGCCAATCCCCTTGATTGCACACTCACCATCATTTGCGGTATAGATTACCTTCCTATCACCATCAAATGCCATTAAAGATGAAAAATACTCTTTATGATATGTCATATGAGAAGTGGCTCCACTATCAATCCACCAAGGATCAATGTCTCCATGATTAGCCAACAAGCAAGATGACATAACAAAAGCATCATTTGAAAGAAGCTCATCCCCACCCTCATCAATAGTTAGATTGGTTTGCTTTTCCCCTTGATCCCTCTTTTTCTTAAAACAATCACTAGCAAAATGCCCTTTGACTCCACAATAGAAACATTTTAGCTTAGATCTATCCTTCTTTTTGCCAAAAGTAGAGTGCTCACCTTGGTCTTGCCCTTTAGACCAATTGCTTTTACCTTTGCCCTTGAACTTGCCTTTAGAGAACATTGCCTCCTCTTCTCCTCCTTGAGATGTAGAAGATGCTCCCACTCTTGCTTGCAACCTGAATTCTTCAGCCAACAAGACCTCTTGCAAGTCTCCAACACTTGGTAAACATTTTTGGATAGCATAACTTTGAACAAGATTAGCATGATCATCCAACAAGCCATTGAGAATCACTTGAACAAGCTCCTCATTATTTATGCCATCATTAATGCATGCTAACTCATCATTCAATGCTTTAACTCTCAAAACAAAAGCATGTCCATTCTCACTCTTCTTTTGCATACAAGAAAAGATTTGCCTTCTTAAAGTCAACACTCTAGAAGTAGACTTGGATTCATAAACCTTCTTCAAGGCTTCCCAAGCTTCACTAGATGATGTGCACTTACCAACCTCTTTGATAAGCTCATTTGTCACATTCATCTTGATCATGTGAAGGGCTTTCTTTGCCCTCTTGTCATACCTCAATTGTTCTTGAGGTGCCAAAGGTCTCTCCTCCACACCTACAACAATATCCATCAACTCATTCATCTCAAGCAAAGACTCCATCCTTACTTTCCAAGTAGAATAGTTGAGGGAGGTAAGCCTATCATTGCTTTCCAACATGTAGCCTCCATTTGTAGCCATGTTGCAATGATTGATCTCTGATCTTTGACCTGTTCCAATGCACTAAGCACTCTCTTGAATCAACAAATGAAACACAAGAAGAAATCACAAAGATTTGGAACCTAAAACCTTACTTTTTCTCTCTTTTCCTCACTTTTTCCTTAATTTTAGCCACTAGTTTTATGATTTCTTGATCAAACCAAGACCAAACCTCAATATACTTGCTTTTCCCTCACTCCTAAGATTGAAATACACTCTTGAATCATTCAGCAAACTGAAAATCAGAGGGTTACATCAATTTTGAAGTTTTTGACATGAAGAAGCAAGAAATTGAATCAAAAAACTATATGCTAGAATGGAAAACTAATAGGATCTTGTTGGATCTTGCATCTCCCTCTTTCCAAAACAATTTTTGTCTCCTTATTCTGATAAGTACAGAGGGAATTCGCCCTACTTCAATTGAAATGCATACAAATGATGTTTTGATCACAAAGATCCAATTTCTACACATAAATCAACAAGATTTTTAGCTAGAAACTTGATTGGAATGCTACAAAAGCAAACTCGCCCACAAATCTCTTCTAAATCTGGCAAAACCTGCACATTTGGCCGCCTAATGCTCTGATACCATGTGAAAAACTCAGATCCAAAAGATGCTAAAGTTTCATAAAGATCTTGGCCATGGAAGTTATGCACATCTAGATTGAAAAAATGATAGAAATTGTGATGTTAAGCATACTAAACATCAACTAAACATCAAAATCTGATCATAAGCTTCCACAAACAGAAACTTGCTGTCCCTGTCCGTACTTCAGAGCCTACAACCTGCATTTCACACGTGTGAAGCCATAGCAATAAAGAAATCACAATTCTAGTGGCTAGAATGCAAGATATGAACAAAAAAGTGAGAGAGAAGAAGATGGACCTTCAAAGAGCATAACATTCATTCAATAGAATGAAAATGAGATGTGTACATACTCGTGGAGATGGCTATTTATAGCAGCCATAGTGCCTCTTGGCCACTTGTCTTATGATAGGCTAAAATTGGGGTCCAATAGGATTCACCCATATACCTAGAAATTTGGTCAAATAGGAATGCACCAAATTATGAGCCAATAGAAGAGCTCCACACTCGACCTCCTCTAATTAATGTGACCTCAAAAGTAGTGTACACATACTTTGGGCCTCTACATACATGTATGAACCTATCTCTAACTTTTATTTGGCCATAGGCCTACAAAATCTCAAGTTAGGAAAATACTACTAGTTGACAATTTTTCACAGGGGCATCAATCTTCTTATTAAGCATGGAGTGGATACAATGCAAAAAGCTCCTCTTTACAAAGAGGGAGTCTCTTGACTCTACAAATTGAATGTGAGATCTTTTGATCAAGCTATGATAAGAACTGTTGATAGTCGAAATGATCTTTGTGAGAAATTGTCAACTAGTTTGCTACTTCGGACATATTTGTTTATTTGGCAGTTGAGGCCAATTTTCCTATTAGCCTTAGAGTTTGACTTTTCAAAGTTATATTAGTCTAAAAGCATTTGAATTACCACTTATAGAAAGTGAGGGAGGTTGTAGGAGATCGAGTTTTATAGATTCAAATTTGAATGTTGGAGACATTGAATCTAGTCCACATTAAAAAAAAGGGTTTTTGTTATGGAGGGAAACCAAGCTCATTAATGATGCATGGACCTACTATATAAGGGTGTAAACTCATGGGAGAAAGGATTCTTCTCTCTCTCATCTCATTTCATGCTTATGCATGAGTTCTCTTGGTTGATCTATCCATTGGTGCACTATCTTGATGATATCTTGAAAACTTGTGAAGTTGGAATAAAGTTCTAATCTTAACTTGAAGTCAAGGATGTCTGTATAAGTATATCTAGACTTGGTAGGAATACGAAGACCTGTTGTAGCTTTATTTTTTAATCTATTAAGAGTTTGATGGTTTGAAAACTTGTGAATGTGAAATTATTCCCTTCAAAGATTTTCTAGATATGTTATTTACTCATGAGAAATAGAAATATTTGGTAGTTGAGATACAAGATTCTCAATATGCAAATTTTAAAAGAATTTGCCAGATAATAATGTATGTTTATGAATTGGATCATAGTGGAATATTTTGATACGTATGTCACTAATCTTGTGGATCTACTGTGAAAAATACAGATCCTAAGTGGATCTAAACTCCAAGATCATTGGCTTGAATGCTTGCACTCCAAACTACATAAGCTAGGAATTGGCAACACATTCTATGCTACCTAGAATGCAAAGAACTTGATCAAAAAGCATTTATCACAAATGGAAACTTCCATAAACATCAAGTGCGGCCCAAAATAGCATTATACAGTCCATAATACATCAGCCTACCACTTTTGGAAAGCACCTAAGATCATACACACAAAGCTTGAACTCAATCACTACACAATGCCAACAATGGAAGGAGAACCCAATAGAAAAATCTCTCATTAAGCAAATGAATACAATGGATCTGCTCCAACCTGTTTCTCCACGGCCTACCTGCTATATATAGCTGAGAGAGATGACTCTCTCTCCTCTCTCTAGACCCTCCTTACCTAAAATATGCCCTATATAGGTAAAATTGGCATATATGTCCAAAATACATGAAAATGGACTCATTTTGAAGGTCTTGAAGTTTGACACTTCTTCATACTGAAAAAATACACTTACTAAAAATATCTAGACCTGTTTCACACGTGTGAAAAGTCAGATCCTAAACTATGTGCCATTTTTAGCAATTTTGGCCTAAAACTAGACAAGGAAATGTTGACAATTTTCACACTCCCTCTTCAACTTAACTTGCTAGTTTTACAACACTACTTTGTTCCAACTTAAGAATGATCTCCATCATCAGAATAGATCTCTTCTCAAGGATCCTAATATGTACAAAATAGGACACAACATAATTGATATAGATAATAGTGTCCATATAGGATGCTTCACTATTTCTTACATCAATTTTACATAGAATCATAAAAATGGTACATGTAAAAGAACATAGAATCTCAATTAATGAATTCCTCCATGTATCCATCTCTGGTTTCTCTGTAAAATAGCAGCAAACAAGTTGTAAATGAAAGTGATCAACAAGTGTTTGCATGCCTCCTCCACATTTCACTATACATATAGTGAATGCAACATGTATCTCCATGAATGAACTTCCATCACCACCTTGCCTTTGTAGATCTTCAATCCATGAAAGCCTTTGAGTGAATGAATGCCAAAAAGATGTGTTCCCTACTCCATTTGAATGACCAAAACCTGAACTTGAAATACTTGAAGTACCTCCACAAGATTTGCACACAACGCTTGATCCTACAATGTCAACAAGTTGCCAATTTGCCAACACTAGAATACTAGATCTTGAACTTTGTTCAAAAGAAAACATATTGACCACTTCAATAACTTTCAAGATCTGAATGAATTCATGTACTTGATCATACAAACCAGCAATGATAACTATTCCATCTCCAAGATCCAAAGGATGCAAAACTATGGAACTAGTTTTATTGAAATTTGACAATTTCAACACATTGACATAACAATGTTCATACATGAGATTAGGCAAGTGAGGTAGAGTAAGAAGACACTTCCTTGCAGCTCCAAAGACCTTACTTGAACCTTCAAGAACCTGTAAAAACAGATCCAAAATGCCTTGACCATTTGTCTCTTCTTTGATGCTTTTCACTAGCTTCGAATTGCCACTTGTCTCTTGGTGTTGATGAAGCAATCCAAGATCAACCTCTTGATCTTCCAATAAGACATCAAAGATCTTGCATATGTGAACATCTTCAGATCTGAAACTCTGAAGATACTCCCTCTCAAACACATGATTAAGATCCCACAAGATCTCATCAATGCTCAAATTTGACCCTTCACTATAGTTAGTGAAAACAATGCCACCATCATAAACCAAAAGATAGATTCCAACATTTCCATTTAACATGAAGTAGAGTAGGTGAAGATGAGTATCAAACCTAATCAAAACAGCCCTCTTGAGTTCATAACAAACCTCAATAAGCTCACCAATGATATCTCCCTTGCCTTGAAGAAGTTGCCACTTGAGTTGCTCCATGTAGTCTTCTTCAACCAACCTTTTGCCATCTTGACCATGAATGAACAATCCACCACAATCATAGAATGCTTTGAGTTGATGAAGAGATGTTAGATCCATGCTTTGGATCTTCCCAAGAACCACTCTTCCATTGCCCTTTCCTTCACAAGACTCCCTCTTAATGCTAGCACCACAAAAGTTAGAAACCTCCCTCTTGATAGTTGCACCATAAGAAGTAGAAGACTCTTGAATATTAGAAGCCAAGAAAAGAATCCTTAGTACCTTCAACATAAGAGTGATTGAAGTACTCTCTCTTTTCAAACATGAACTTCTACTCAATGATTTAGGTAATGAGTCATATGATAATGATTCTTCCTCACTATCGTTCATAAAAACATCATTCAAAGTACATCCTACTTTGAACACTTCACATACTTCTCTTCCTTTTGACTTGTGATCTCCCTCACCAAGTCTCATGATAGAGACCTTTGATCTACTCTTTTTATGAAGAAATGTGACACCACTTGTTGCACAAATGACTTTATCACAAAAAGATGTAAAAGAACCATTTCCTTCAAGCATGCTCAAAGCACCATCATCTTTTCCCACATGATTACATACATCAATATGAAAAGAATTAGAAGAACAACCATCTTCTTGCAAAGAATGACACTTAGCATCTCCATCTTTTTCCATATGAACAAACAAGTCATTAGCAACAATCACTTCCAAAGAAGAATCTTCATCAACTCCATTGATGAAGTTAGCTCCTTCCTTACCTTTTCCATTTTTGCACTTGCCATCTAGCACCATTGAAGAACCAACAAGCCTTGGAAGTCCATGAGTAGAAGAGTACAAACATGATGCTAATTTAGCTCCACATGACTCCATATGACTAGTAGGTAACACTAGTGCATCTTCAAGATCCAATGGATCCAAAAAATTGACCATAGATTCACCAAAGCTTGCCAAGTTAGCACAACAATTATCATCTCCAAGAAATACATTAGATCTCAACCTAGATCTAGCATTTTGTTTCTTATGGCATTCATTTGCAAAATGTCCTTTTATCCCACAATAAAAGCACTTGAACTTTGACTTATTGTTCTTAGTAGAAGAGGAAGAGGAAGAGTGATCATCATGATCAAAGTTACCACCTTTGGACCATTTCCCTTTGCCTTTACCTTTGCCCTTGAATTTGCCTTTTGTGAAGAAAGCCTCTTCACCTCCACCTTGCAAGGATGCACCATCAAGCTTTGATTGCAACCTATGTTCTTCAGCCAATAAGATTTCTTGCAAGTCAACCACACTTGGCAAGACTCTTTGAATGGCAAAACTTTGCACAAGGTTAGCATGTTCATTTAGCAAACCATTCAACATAACTTGGACTATTTCACCATCTTTTATGTTCTCATCAATGCATGCTAAATCATCACTTAGGGACTTAACTCTCAAGATAAATGCATGAGCACTTTCACCCTCTCTTTGCCTACTAGAAAATATTTGTCTCCTTAGGGTCAATACCCTAGATGTGGACTTTGATTCAAAGAGCTTCTTTAAGGCATTCCATGCCTCACTTGCACTTTGACACTTTCCAACTTCCTTGAGAAGTTCATTTGTAACATTCATTTTAATGATATGAAGAGCCCTTTTGGCCTTCTTATCAAACCTTTGTTGCTCTTGAAGTGTGAGAGGTCTCTCTTCAATTTCTGCAACTATGTCCATGAGTTCATTCAACTCAAGTAAGGACTCCATCCTCACTTTCCAAGTAGAGTAGTTTGATGAACTCAACCTTTCACTAGACTCTAGCATGATCCCACCATTGGAAGCCATGATTCTAATGTTTCTTCAACTTTTAGGTTTTGTCCTAAAGCACTTATCACTCACTTTTCTCTCAACAAATGATAGATAAAGAGATCTATGAAGATTTAGGACCCTAAAACACTTCTATCTTGAACCTAGATGGTTTCCAAGCATAGAAAGGAAGATTGAAACACATGCAACACTTTGCACACACTAAGAATGGATTACAAAATCAAACCAACCTGAACACACTCTTGCTTAAGCTCTCAAACTTTCCAGCAAGTGACCAAATCAAGTTATGGTGTGAAGAGTTACTTGCATTCTTAGAAAATACCCAAAACTAGGATGCCAAGATTACCTAGTAATGAACAAACTTGATCAACATATGATCAACACACTAAGATATTGATTCAACCTGTAAAACCGCCTGTAAAACCACATGTAAACCACACTTCTAAAAGTTTATAAACTCCAGCAAGTGATAAATACAAGATTTAGAGGTGAATGTATGAGCACACTTAGTGAATCACAAGACTAGCTTCACTATCTTGTCAAATCTTGGTGTTTAGATGTAGATCTAAGATCACTTCACATGAGAATGTTCCTCACCCTGTTAAGAACCTGAAAACACACTTGCATAATGGTTAACACCTTCCAGCAAATGCTCCAATCAAATTACATAAGGAGAGTTACTTACATGCTCAACAAAGTACACCAAAATTTATGCCAAAATTGATGACAATCTTTACAATATGCTCTTCACAATGGAGCTTACAATATGTTCACCCAAAAAAGGGGATCTTTCATCCAAATGGGAGCTTTGCTCAGCCTTTAGGAGAATTACAACTCACTCAAAAGAGCATTTGTCATCCACTTAAGGAGAAGTTTCATCCACTTAAGGAGAGTGTTCATCCAAGAATGGAGATTGTCAACAATAGGATTGAAAAGAACATTGTTAGTATTGAATATGCACAAGCCTCACAATCACAAATGATTAGGTGTTATGATCTGATCCAAAATAGTTTCTTTTCAGCCTTTGATCTTCAATAGACCTGAAATATGCTTTTGATCCACAAGTTCAACTCACAAAACAAAGGTTAGTAAGATTTGATCAACAAAGCAATGCAAAATCATGCTAGAACTTGATCAAACATCCAAATATCACCAAAAATGGAATACTTACTATGAATAGAAGCCAACCAGCTCTGATACCATGTGAAAAATACAGATCCTAAGTGGATCTAAACTCCAAGATCATTGGCTTGAATGCTTGCACTCCAAACTACATAAGCTAGGAATTGGCAACACATTCTATGCTACCTAGAATGCAAAGAACTTGATCAAAAAGCATTTATCACAAATGGAAACTTCCATAAACATCAAGTGCGGCCCAAAATAGCATTATACAGTCCATAATACATCAGCCTACCACTTTTGGAAAGCACCTAAGATCATACACACAAAGCTTGAACTCAATCACTACACAATGCCAACAATGGAAGGAGAACCCAATAGAAAAATCTCTCATTAAGCAAATGAATACAATGGATCTGCTCCAACCTGTTTCTCCACGGCCTACCTGCTATATATAGCTGAGAGAGATGACTCTCTCTCCTCTCTCTAGACCCTCCTTACCTAAAATATGCCCTATATAGGTAAAATTGGCATATATGTCCAAAATACATGAAAATGGACTCATTTCGAAGGTCTTGAAGTTTGACACTTCTTCATACTGAAAAAATACACTTACTAAAAATATCTAGACCTGTTTCACACGTGTGAAAAGTCAGATCCTAAACTATGTGCCATTTTTAGCAATTTTGGCCTAAAACTAGACAAGGAAATGTTGACAATTTTCACACTACTATGTGTTTTCTAAGTACTAAGTTTATATCATATACTTAAACTAGTCATTGGACATAGACATATGAACAACTAATGTTCAAAATAGTTACCTATAGATTAATGGTGTTGAAAAAAGAATAAAAATTTGACTTTGAAAGACTGCATTTGGTAGATGCAAAGTCAAATTTTGCTGAATGATCCTTCTTCAATGCATGCCTATGCTTATCAAATTTGAACTATACTATCACAATAATACTCACATTTGATTCTACTTGATTCTAACTTTGAAATCATCAGAATCTATGAGATTGATTTCATAGACAAACATAAATTGAATAGAAGTTTTGAAATGCGAAAGTAGTCGATACATCAAACAAATAGATAAGAGATTGAATAGATAACAATTGATCAAAAAAGCATACATTCATTTTGACATGAAATTGAATGCAATAAGTCTATATGATTGTTCTTAGTAAGTAGCATGTAGAAATTAGATGAATCACGAGCACAAAACAATAGTGGATATAGCCACGTACTCGACATAAATCCAATCACTTGATCGTCTTTGTCTGATATACTTCTCCTAACAAGCAATAAGCCCCGCTAGCAATACTCTATTTGACTAGTTAACTTAGTAGCTAAGAAATTGAGTAGCTTTAGTCAGTTAAACAACTAAGAGAGTAACTCTAAATGACAATTAGGATAGCAATTTAGCCAGGTTGCGATTGGCACTTAGCCATATTGCGTTGTCACTTATCCAATTAGGTTATATGGTAAGTACTTACTAACAATAATTAGAACAAATAGTTAGCTTCAAAACAAGTGGTAACATGTTGACCCCTTTGATAGTTGTCATTGTCCATGTCGATGTTAAATTTGGCTGTTACTCTTTCTTGTGTGTTTCTGCAAAGTTTGTGATAACACGAGTAAACATGCAAAGACTGAATAACTAAATGGATGTAAACTAATAATCAGATTAGAGTGTCTAGAAATGAGAACATAATCCAACACACACCCCCCCTGTTGCGCCGGCGCCTCAAAGGGCGCTGGGACTTGAGCGGTTTCCCCAACACGCGCTTAAGTCTAACATTCATCCATCATGCACTTACGTAAAAGCCAACTCAGAAACGTAACAAGCTTAACCATTCAGACTTAAGAAAACTGGAATCCCAACCAACCCGAAAGCCAACTCAGAATCCGTCCCCAAAAGGTCACCAAAGGCAAAGACAAGCCACACATGAAACCCAAGGCATAGTGGTCGCCAAACTGACCAATTGGCATAGCGGCAAGCCCCATGTCGATGACAGGGACCCTTAGGCGCCAGCAACGCAAAAAGGTTGTAGTAAGGGTCCTTCCACTTGGACCAATCCCGGAGGCGAAACCGAAATAGTAATCATCCCCAAGGATCAACTTTATTAGATTTGGAAGAGGTTACATTCATACATAGACTGACCGGTCTTGGGGCCACCAACACGTGCTGGGCATTGTGCCTGGCTCGTGCTGGTAGAGGGAGCTAAGACCTGGCGACTGGATTCCTGCCGCTGGTTGAGCTGCCCAAGTTTCTGTCTGCCGGACTCCCCCTATAGTTCTGCTGTGATTCGGCGCACCCCCTCTGTTCTGAAACATAGTGCTTTCTGGTAAAGCACGCTTTTTGGGACTTAGTTTTTATTTTGCTGACTAAGCTTGGCAAGCCTGGCAGAATCAGTCTGGCTCCCGAACATGGGTCTCGGGAGCCGTTCCGGTGGCAGAATCAACTTGCTTCCTGACTAGGCCATGACTCGAGCTCCAGAGCTAGCTCATGACTTGTGACTACTTGACTGGCTCACCACAGGTCGGAGGCTCAAACCTTGACGTTCTAACTTGCTCTGGGACCTTAGAGAGTGTCACCCCTTAGAGTCTTACAGGGCATGCTGGGTGCACCTGAGTCACCTTTACAACACCATGAAAGCTTTGATCTTCAAACTTAGCGTTGCACAAAATCTCTTATGCGCATCCACGCTCACTGCCTTCATTAAAATATCTATCATCATGACCTGCTTTTGACCATACTGCAAGCTTACCTCTTTAATGAGAACTTTGATTCTGACATAGCGATACTTCCTTAAATTAAATCTAGGGCTAGCTGATAAAGCAATAGCATTATGATTTTCACAAAAGATGATTGTTGAATCATACTATTTTAGATACACATCCGATAGTAAGTTTCTCAACCACACTACTTCCTTCGTTGCTTGAGAGGGATATACTTTGATTCTATAGATGATAGAGCTATTGAGATTTGTGGTTACTATTCCATGAGACTAGACTATTGTTGAGGAAAATTGCAAATCCAAATGTGGATTTACAAGTGTCTACATCTCCTACCCAACTTGCATCTAAGTAAGTACATAGAATGTTGAATTTGTCATTGTCGACTGCTCCATAATAGGTGCATTGATTCATAATAACTTGAATGTATCTCATGACTCTAATAAGAGCTTCCAAATGTATAATACTCAGATTAGCCATGTATTGGCTTAAGGAATTGACAATAAAAGCTATGTTTGGTCTAGTGTAGATGATTACATACATGAGAGAACCTATTATCGAATGATATAGGATTCTCGCATTTGCTCCTTCTCCTCTTTTGTTTGAGGACATTAGTCCTTCAACAAATTAAGTCATGGGTCCATTGATGATTGAGCTAACTTGCAATTCATCTAATATTATATCTAATTAACATATTGTAATGTACTTCTATTGAGTGATGTAGATCAACATTTGCTCTTTGTTTTTATGGATTTGAATACCGAGACAGTAGTGAGCTTCGCTCAAATTTGTCATGTCAAATTCTGAGGACAGATTCTTCGCATCTTTTATCAGTTCAACAATGTCCCTAAATAGCAGTGTGTCATCCACATACATGATAATAATAAAAAAAGAGTAATTTGTCATAAAACTATGATATTGTGGAAGTATCAAATGATATCGGATTAGTAGAGTGCTGGTTATAACAATTGCTCTAATATCATGTCATAAATGCATGGGCTAATACTGGAAGTCTAACAACGGATGGTTGCGGATCGAAAGTGTGTCAATTGCTAGCAATAATCAAGATGAATAATCAGTAACAATGCGCAAATGAAAACGAAAGTTGTGTGGACAAATGCACTCTTGATTAATCAAAAAGTGGAGTACATGAGTATGTACTGTACAAAAAGCCTTCACACGTGTGAAGAGTGCCTAGTCATCCAGATCCACCAATGGGAGCCATACGTGCTCATTTCCCAAAGTTGACTATTCTCTTTGGCTAGAAAACAAAAAGCTAGTTTTCCACATTTATAGGGATATTTTCTATAAAATAGGATCTAATGGAATCTTCCTATCTTATCATCTAGAAGCTTATCCACACGTGTGAATGATATCTTGACATGTGTGAGTAATAACTCATTCACATGGAAGTCCAATCTATTTACATAAAGTTTGACCATTTTCAAGATTCTACTCAAAGGTCAATTTCACACTAGTGTAGATCAAGCTAAAATCAATCTAACTTTATAAAAGTGACTTATGTACATTCTTTCACACGTGGGAACAGACTCCACAAGTGTGAGATCCTAACAAAATCAATTAACTTGAGATCTACAAGGTACATCAAGTTGGAAGTGATATTTTTAACACTCCTCCTCACTCCTAACTTGGCAAGTCTAATGTACATCTATCTACAACTCCAAGAGCATCTCTTAACTTGAAAAATGAATCTTGCTAAAGAGGTTTGGTTAAGATATCAGCTATGCACTCGGATGATGGCACATGATGAAGTTGAACCTCCTTGGATTGCACCTTCTCCCTCAGAAAGTGATGAGCTATCTTAATATGCTTTGTTCTAGCATGGAAGAATGGATTGGTAGCAATTTGTTGAGAAGCTTGATTGTCACAATAGATGCAAAGGACATCCTCGGCCTTTAGCACTTGAAGCTCCACCAAAAGTCTTATTAGCCATAGGAGTTCTTTGGTTGTTGAAGTAAATGCCTTGTACTCGGCTTCACAAGAGGAAAGAGAAATTGTATCTTGCTTTTTGGAAAGCCAAGATATCACTCCTCCACAAAGAGAGGTGACAAATGCACTTATAGATCTTCTATCCATCTTGTCTCTTGCAAAATTTGAATCCAAAAATGCTCTCAAGTACAAGTTAGATCCTTGATAGAGAACGCCAAAAAATCTAGTAGAAGAAGAATCTAGGGTTGAGTCTCAAATAGGAAATAGCCCACTACACTGACCTTGCATACTCGATCAGTTCACTTAGCTAGTTCCTATCGAACCCAGGGCCAACCCATTGGAAAGCACTCACAAAGGTCATGAAGTATATCCAACAACAAAACTGATAAAAATCCAGCAAGTTCACACGTGTGGGGAACAATCCTCAAGAGTGAATGATCTTGTTAGGCTTTGTGTTTAGCACATAAATTGATTCTAGATTGAGTATCGAGATCTAGTTCTAGAATTTATGACCAAAGCACAATCTAGCATCCTAACAATCAAGGATTGATTGCTTGCAATATCAAAAGAGAAGAAGTACAAGAATCTAATGCATTAGTATAATCTTCTACTTGAGTTAGAGAAAGAAAGAAAGAGCAAAATTCAAGCAAACAATATCCTAGATCCAAATTGACATGGAGTGGCTTCAAAGCTTGGTTCCTCATAAAAAATTATGAGAGAGCTTACACATATTTATGGAGATTGGAGTAGCTTGAGGTAGAACCATCTCTCTCCTATTTTCATAGACATCAAAAAGTGATAACTAGCAAACTAGTGACATTTGTCACTTTACATGCATGCATTTATACCTACTTTTACCAAGTGTCAAACTCAAAACTAGAATTGTCATCCAACGGCATATTTCAAGGCCTCCGTGTGAACATGAAATTCAATCGTCCAATCTGTAGAATGCAGTATTGATGCTGAAGGTAATGTTTTTTATAATTAATCTAAGGCTTCTAACGCCTCTACTGTCCAAATAGGAACAATAGTCAGTTTGTATATAAGTTGTGTTAAGTCTGCAAAGAAGATAATAAAAATTCGATAGTAGTTCGCATGACCCATAAACACATAAACTCCACAAATTGTTGTGGGCGGTGGCAATTCCACAATAATCTTGATTTTAGAATAATCCGTGGCAATACCATGTCTCGCTATCACATGCCCAAGCACAACTCCGTGGGAAACCCATATCTGGCATTTTTCTAGATTTAGAGAAATTTGATATTTGCGACACCTTTCAAATACTTTCTCCAATCGATCCAGGTGGTCTATATCTGTACTATGGACTCCTAGGTCATCCAAGTAAATTTCAAGGAATTTTTGTAGATAATCTATAAATGCAAATTGCATTACTCTTTGAAGCGAACTTGGTGCATTACAGAGTCCAAACGACATTACTCTGTAAGCAAAGGTGCCCCATTCTGTTGCAAAAGCGGCTTTGTGACGATCGGCAGGTGCAATCTTAACCTAGTTGTAACCACTAAATCTATCCAGAAAACTATAAGCTTTCGCTACAGCAAGGCGATCCAAAATGCTTTCAGTAAAAGATAACGGAAAGTGATCTTTCTGCGTCACTTTGTTCAAATCCTTGAGATTCACACAAATTCTCAATTTTCCATTCTTCTTCGGAACAATGACAATCGGTGAGATCCATTCGGTATGCTCGATCTCATAAATGAAATCGGCATCAAGCAATCTTTGAAGTTTTTTCTTTATCAGATCCGCAACATTAGAATTACAGCGATAGAATTTTATAACCTTTGGAACTGCATCAGGTACTAAAGGTATGGTATGTTCAATAACTGTCGTCGAAATACCCTTTAGATCTTGATAAGTCCATGCAAAGCAATCTTGATACTTAATAAGTAACATGCGGAGTGCTTGATACTATTCAAGATTGTGTTGTGATCCAACTTGTAGAATCTCTTCTGGTTCTCCTGGTTCGGCAAGATTCATTGGCTGTGTCCTAGCTGGGCCATCGTATACATCTTTGGAGTCTGGCACATGTTCTTTAGGTACTTTAGGTAACATGATAACCACATCATCCAGTGTATAACGTTTAAAATATTCGGACATATCATGCTGGACTGCATCTACTTGTTCCTTTTCGAAATGACTTGTCTTGGATCTTCGCTTAGCCTTCTTAGCAGGAATTGATCGTGGAGGAGATAACTTCCGAGACGATAATGTCTTGCTAGAATTCTGACTTGTAGAATCATCCTCGACTTTTCCTTTGTCTTCATCCAGTAAGGGTGGCACATTCTATGAATCAATCTTTTGAGGAGGATTTTTCCATTTTAGAATCGTATTATAATGTTGCTTGGCTTGTTTTCCAAATATTTTGAATAGGTGTCACATCCCATGTGTAGAGGACATCTCACATGTGTGGAAATAGCTGAACTAGGTGAGTTTTTGCTTCTAGAAGATTTCCATGAAGATCTCCATATAGTAGAAAAATAGACCAAAAATGCCCAAAATGAAAAGTTTTGATCCAAGTGTCAAATTGCATGATGGTGACAAGGCATCCTCACACGTGTGAGATCTGCTGCATGGTCAGTACCTTGAGCTCCAAGAAGTGTATATATAGAGGCTTATTTGGCCATAATCAATGTGAGACACAATCTTGGTTTTGGAAGCAATTTTGAGTGATTCTCTCCATTTGTCTACATTTGTTTTGATTGTTTTGAGGTTTTATCAATGTGTACTTGAGTTTCAGGTTGGAGTCCGTACTCAGACAATGTTTCACACGTGTGAAACCAGAAAGTACACCTACCTTCAATCCATGATTGTTCTTGTTAGGATTTTGTGTCTAGAATTGATCTAGATTGATCTTAATCTCAAGTAGATTGATAGATCAAGTAATCTGACAACCAATCCCTCTTGAGGATCAGATTAGGATCCACTCTTGGTCCTTTTTGTACTTTTTGCACATTGTATCAGAGCCAAGTACAAGAGGTTTTGCTGAAATTGATAGGGTTAATCCAAATCAAAGCCAAAATTAGCAGTTTTTAGGAAACTAGTCAAATTTTGTGTACCGAGTTGAATTTGATAGCTATCCTCAAAAGTTTTGGTCTAGATCTTGTTGTGGGCTGTAGGAACTCTTTTTACACATGTGAGGCTGTACAACTCCGATTTTGACTAAGAAATTTCAAAAATTTGTAGAATTTGACTCACATACCCAATTTGAGTGGTTTTTGGTGCAAAATCAAGCATTTTCTATAATAAATCTAATCCTTTGATTAGTTCTTGGATTAAATCAGCCAAAAAAATAAAATTTAAGCTTAAATTAGGTGCATTAATTGACCTTCTCTAATTTTTTGAGTGTATGTTGAGGTTGAAGAGAGAATTTGCTAAAAATCATAGATTAAGGAGTGATTTTGCAAGTTTGAGACTAGAATCTAAATTTCCATCATTCTAGATTGGCTCATGAGTGATAGGATTGAGTTTATAAGCTTTCTAAATTGCTGGAAGACTTTAGGTTCTGATCTCTTAAAGAAACCATAAGAGTTTCTAGTGCTTTTTCACATTAAAAAATGGCATCAATGGGTGGGTTTTTGCTTGAAGCTAGTGAAAGACTTACATCCACTAATTATGCTACTTGGATAGTTCGAATGGAGTACTTGCTTGTACTTCATGATCTTTATGACATAGTACTTGAGGTGGAAGTAGAACCTCAAGGAGGAGTTGAATTGGCTAAGTACAAAAAGAGATGTAGAGTTGCATTACATTGCATAAAAATGAATGTAAGTAATGAACTTTTGAAGAAATCTCATCTTGTACCACTTTTAAAGAGGCATGGGATTCATTAAAAGCCATTTATGTATCCAAGAACACTTCAAGGACACTCATGCTTAGGAATCAAATCCTTCAAAGCATGAAAGAAAGTAGTGAAAGTGCCCAAAATTATGTCTTTAGGATCAAATCTTTGAATAAGGAGTTGTCTTCTATAGATGATAAAATCAAAGATGATGAATTAGCTCAAATAATTTTGAATGGATTAGGAGATGATTATTCCAATCTTGTTCAAACCTTTGCTATTCTAGATTCACTTCCTAATATTGAAAAACTTCAAAGTGTGCTTGTTAGTGAGGAGAGTAGAATGCTTCATATCAAAAGTAGGATGAGTTCCTTATCTTTGAATGATGGTGATGAAAAAGCCAACTTTTCTTTGAAAGGCAAGAAGAAGAAGTTTCCATCCAAGAAGACTCAAGACATGGAGATAGAGAACAAAGATGGAGCATCAAGTTCCAAAGGCAAGAGCAAGAAGGAGAAGAAGAAACTAAAGTGTTTCTTTTGTGGAAAAAAGGGACATATTGCATCTGAGTGCTACAAGAAGAAGATTTCCCAAGAGAAGGACAATCAAGGCAATCTTGTGCTTGAGGAGGAGGAAGAAGGCAATCTACTTTGATGGTATCCTCACCACAAACATCTAATCAAGACACTTGGTGGATTGACAGTGGGGCAAGCTCTCACATGACTCACCAAAAAGACTACTTTGCTAATCTACTTTCTTACAATAGTTCTAAGAGATTTATCTTCATTGCAAGTGATCAAGAATGTGAGATTGTAGATCTAGACAATGTTCTTTATGTACCTTCAATTACAAAGAACTTGTTAAGTGTAGGACAACTAAAACAAATCTTATTTTTTGTGTAAGCAAGTTGAGTCAATACATGCAAAGTCCATTAATATGTCATTGGAAAGGAGCAAAAAGGGTGTTAAGGTACATCTCGGCTACAAAAAACTTTGGCATAGTTTATGAAAGGACTAATATTTGTTTAAGAGCATATTCGGACTCAAGTTTTGCAGGTGACAAGATGGATAGAAGATCAATAAGTTCATTTACTACATTCTTATGTGGAGGAGCTATATCTTGGCTTTCAAAAAAGCAAGATATCATCTCTCTTTCATCAACAGAATCCGAATATAAAGCTATGACAACAACAAAAAAGGAGGTTCTTTGGCTTAAAAGACTTTTGGAGGAGCTACATGTGATCAAGGATGAAGACATTCCATGCATGTGCTGTGATAATCAAGCAACTCAACAACCTGCAAACACTCCAGTCTTCCATGCTCGAACAAAGCACGTCGAGATTGCACATCATTTTGTGAGAGAGAAAGTGCAAGCAAAGGATATCAAGCTTATTCATGTTTTATCATCAGATTGCATTGCTGATATACTCATCAAGGCATTTCCTAAAGATCCATTTGTAAAATTAAGATTGGCTCTTGGAGTTATAGATAGATCTATGCTAGATTTGCCAAGCTAGATTTTTGAGGAGGAGTGTGAAAAATGCAAAAATAAGCTTGGTAGAAGCCAAAAATCTTGTATATAGGATAGACACACACGTGTGGAGCTTGTTCTCGCATGTGAAACTAGTGTACTTTTTATGTACCATAATCATATATGTTGTACATATGATTTAATTCAAGTTCTAGTGGCTAAAATGGTCAAAAACTAGTTTTCTAGAGATATGACACATGGCACCAATCTAATGATTGCATGAGCCAAATATTTTGAATAGGTGTCACATCCCATGTGTAGAGGACAGCTCACACGTGTGAAAATAGCTGAATTAGGTGAGTTTTTGCTTCTAGAAGATTTCCATGAAGATCTCCATATAGTAGAAAAATAGACCAAAAATGCCCAAAATGGAAAGTTTTGATTCAAGTGTCAAATTGCATGATGTGACAAGGCATCCTCACACTTGTGAGATCTGATCATGATCAGTACCTCGAGCTCCAAGAAGTGTATATATAGAGGCTTATTTGGCCATAATCAATGTGAGACACCAATCTTGATTTTGGAAACAATTTTGAGTGATTCTCTCCATTTGTCTACATTTGTTTTGATTTTTTGCGGTTCTATCAATGTGTACTTGATTTTCAAGTTGGAGTCCATACTCACACAATGTTTCACACGTGTGAAACCAGAAAGTAAACCTACCTTCAATTAATGATTGTTCTGGTTAGGATTTCGTGTCTAGAATTGATCTAGATTGATCTTAATCTCAAGAAGATTGATAGATCAAGTAATCTGACAACCAATCCCCCTTGAGGATCAGATTAGGATCCACTCTTGGTCCTTTTTGTACTTTTTGCACATATCATAGCTGCTTACTTAGGAAATTGTCTATGCTGTATCGGCAGAGTGATATTCTTTTGTTCACTTTCCCAAGCTACTCCGACATGGAGAACTTCATTAGATTCTTCAAATCTAGCACAGAATAGTGGCTCTTGATGGACTTCTGGTTCTGCTTGAGCTAACTTTTGCGCAAAGACTTCTTTTGCTTTTGGCACCAACTTCAAGAACTCTCCTAATGAAATATTGATCTTCCTAGACAAAGTATTCATGAGCACTTCTAATTGCGGTGCTTCTGGTTCAGGCATCTTGAAGGGTTCTTCATGATGATGCAACTGATCATTCATATTTGTATGTGGAGTTCTTGGTGGCTGCAATGGTGAAGAACGAACTTTGGCTGTTGCTTTAGCAGCTTCAAGCTCCTCTTCTTCTTGCAGATGTTTAATCCACTGCCTCATATCCTGATATCTTCATTTTTCTGCATGAAGATTTGGATAGACTTCAGATGCTGTTGATACATCCTTTAATGGTATAGAATCAGCACATACTGGTTTCGTTATTGGTTCTTTCTGCTTCTGTGCTCTGGTGACCACCATCAAGGGTACACTTGATTTATTCTGACCTACTGGTCTTTGCCTGATTGTTATCAAATTTATAGGTGTTGTTGCTAGTGGTGGCTTTGGTCTTGCTGGACAGTCTTTATAGCAATGCCCATAACCACAGTCATGACAGAATGGTACAAATATTTCTTTATTTAAACATTCTGCAACCTTGTGATTTTCTCCACATGCAAGGCATCCAAGCGATGCTCTAGCCCAGTTTTTATATGCATGTTGTTGCGCAGTAGCATAAATAGCATACTGTTCTGAAGATCCACCTTCTTAATCATTACCATAGTTCCATTGCTCAGCACTTCTATACGATTCTGGGTTTATCAAATTGATAGGAGAAGCGGGGTGCTTTGGTGAGGCAAGTAAGGCTAAACATTTCGGATATCCAAGAGTAGATTGTCGAGGTCTAGCTGCTGGCTTTCCTCCATATTGTGGTTCTCGATATCCCATTTAAGCATACCATTGCTGGATTATCCGAGGATTGAAGTTGCAAAAAACAGTCTCATGATCAGATAAATTACACAAATGGCCTACACTGATTTTCATTCGTTTTTTCAATTGAGGACACTCATTCACTATGTGATTTTCTAAACAAATAGAACACCAGACATTTTTTTTGGTAGGAAAAGTGTTTTCAGGTTTCTTGTTCGCTTGTCCTTGGAACTCTTCCAATGCTTTGATCTTCTCATCAAATTGCAACTGCATTTCTGCTGATTCTTCCCGAGTTTCTCGAACTCATTGAGCATCATTTCTGCAGTAGCATTGACATTTGTGGATGCAATAGTGGTGGATGTCGTAGTAGTCTGCCCTATTGTATAAGGCAAGATATTGATATTCGGCTCATCATCTCAATCTTCATCCTCCAAATACAAAAAAGAACCTTCGCCCAATTCACTGTGCATAGATGTGATTCAGATCTATCTACTGCTAGGTCGGCAAAGAATAATATAAAAAATAGAAGGTTTTCAGAAGATCAGTTGTCATATTGCCATATTTTTGTCAAGAAATTCACTTTTTTGCAAAAATACCAGTATTACTCTTGATCCTTTGCCAAAAACTTTGTCGAGTTTTCAAAATATTTTATTTATAGTGAAATACTATTTTTGAGTTCGACGAAGATTCTTCTTGTCCAGATCATAGAAAATCTTGATTTTCACCCTCGTCAAACTATAGAAGTTGTGTTTTTTTGTGTCAGAAACCTTCATCGGGTTTACCCTAGTTTTATTTGTGTCAGATCTTGAATTTGAGAGCTCGACAAAGGTTATTTCCCTAGAAATTGTCAGAAAAGTTGATCAGAGAGTTTTTCCAAAATAACACTGTTGAACCTTCGTCGAGCCAACCTTCGCCTAGGGAATCTTTGCCAGTACTATTTTTAGGTTTTGATTTTTTAGATCAGGTCTCTGTCAAAATTTGGGTCAAATCTGATACAATCTAATTTGGATTTTGAGAAATTTTTTATTTTTTGGGAAGTATCGATTGATTGAATTTCGAAATCTTTTTCATGATATAGAAATCAGATTCTTGAAAAGTGAAATAGATCTAGCAGATCTGATCTGAGATAGTTTTGATTGAAAAATCTAGATCCAATCTCATTGTCTGCTAGATTTGAGTTTTTTAAGATGGATGCCCTTGGAGCTGCTCTTGGAGGTGCTCCTCGGGAAGTCAATCCAATCATTGTTAGAAGAGCACCCCATTTGGATCTACCCAAATATAATGGATTAACAGATCCAGTTAGATTTCTTCAGATCTATGCTGAATCCTGTGAAGTCTATGGCGAAATTTTCCCTCAAGATAAACTTAAGCTTTTTCCTATGGTGTTAACAGGTGCAGTACAAGATTGGTATTATAATCATGATGAAACTGAACGTACACATTGGGAGGTTGTTAAAAGAGCCCTTACCACATGGTTCAAACCGCGAAAGTTTATGGAAGACCCTTTCCTACTTTTAAGTAAATTTAAAATGGGAAAGCGAGATATGGTTCGAGATTACATTGAAAGGGTGAAATGCCTCAGATCTGAGTGCAAACTTGAGCTAATTATTGAAAATGCCATGATTATGTGATTTTTTTCAGGTTTACCTAAACATATCAAACATGAGCTGAAACGCATAATGAGTATGCACTCTTGCAGAATGCTATGGATGATACAATTCGGGAGGAGGATGAAGATTCAGATGATGAGCCGAATATCAGTATCTTGTCTTATACAACAGGGCAGACTACTACGACATCCACCACCATTTCATCCACGAATGTCAACCCTACTGTAGAAATGATGCTCAATGAGTTCGAGAAACTGGGGAAGAACCAGCAGAAACAGATGGAAAACTTGCAGTCGCAATTTGATGAGAAGGTCAAAGCATTGGAAGAGTTCCATGGACAAGCGAACAAGAAACCTGAAAACACTTTTCCTACCAGGGAAAATGTTTGGTGTTCTATTTGTACAGGAAATCACACAGTGAATGAGTGTCCAAAATTGAAAAAACAAATGGAAATCAGTGTAGGCCATTTGTGTAATGCACCTGATCATGAGACTACTTTTTGCAACTTCAATCCTCGGATAATCCAGCAACGGTATGCTCAAATGGCATATTGAAAACTAAAGTATGGAGCAAATCTAGTAGCTAGCCCTCGACAATCTACTCTTGGATATCCGTAATGTTTATCCTTACCTACCCCACCAAAGCACCCTGCTCCTCCTGCCAATTTGATGGAACCAGAACCATACAGAAGTGTTGAGCAATGGAACTATGGTAATGATTAAGAAGGTGGATCTTTAGAACAATATGTTGTTTATGCTACTGCTCAACAACAGGCATATAAAAACTAGGCTAGAGCACCGCTTGGATGCCTTGCATGTGGAGAAAATCACAAGGTTGCAGAATGTTTAAATAAAGAAATATTTGTACCATTCTGTCATGACTGTGGTTATGGGCATTGCTATAAAGGCTGTCCAGCAAGACCAAAGCCACCACTAGCAACAACACCTATAAATTTGATAACAATCAGGCAAAGACCAGTAGGTCAGAATAAATCAAGTGTACCCTTGATGGTGGTCACCAGAGCACAGAAGCAGAAAGAACCAATAACGGAACCAGTACGTGCTGATTCTATACCATTAAACGATATATCAACAGCATCTGAAGTCTATCCAAATCTTCATGCAGAAAAATGAAGATATCAGGATATGAGGCAGTGGATTAAACATCTGCAAGAAGAAGAGGAGCTTGAAGCTGCTAAAGCAACAGCCAAAGTTCGTTCTTCACCATTGCAGCCACCAAGAAATTCATGTACAAATATGAATGATCAGTTGCATCATCATGAAGAACCCTTCAAGATGACTAAACCAGAAGCGCCGCAATTAGAAGTGCTCATGAATACTTTGTCTAGGAAGATCAATATTTCATTAGGAGAGTTCTTGAAGTTGGTGCCAAAAGCAAAAGAAGTCTTTGCGCAAAAGTTAGCTCAAGCAGAACCAAAAGTCCATCAAGAGCCACTATTCTGTGCTGGATTTGAAGACTCTAATGAAGTTCTCCATGTCGGAGCAGCTTGGAAAAGTGAACAAAAGAATATCACTCTGCCGATACAGCATAGACAATTTCCGAAGAAAGCAGTTGTGATAGATGGAGGTTCAGGAATTAACCTGATTTCTACAAAGCTATGTGCAAAATGGGGCCTACAAAGATAAAGTCTGTGACTTTTGCTATTAAGCTAGTTGATCAAATGACAGTTCGTCCACAAAAAATGGTTGAAGATATACATGTTAGAATTGCGGGAGTATCGTTCATCATGACTTTCGTAGTAATGGACTTACTAGAAGCACCCGGTGATTTTTTGGTGTTTTTTGATGGTTTTTTTGATGTTTCTAAAAATCTGCTGGGAAGGATTGTTCGCCCTTCAAACTGAAGGTTTTGTTATCAAAATTGAAGGTGTCTGCAACTCGACGAAGGTTTCCTGAAAGATGGGCAAAAAGTTATCAGCGTTGATGATAATTTTTGTCTCTTTTTGACCAAAATCTGGTAGATTTGGCCAATTTTCTGATATCTCAGATCCAAATGGATCTTAAGATTGGTGATCTGAATAGATTTTCTTGTTCTATAATTAGACTAGATTTCAAACAAACAAATCCACTCAAATCAAGCAAAATCACTCCCAAATTAATTCTAAATGCATATCTAACACTATTCATGCAACGACAAGATGCCTAATGCAAGCTAACCATCCACCAAACATGCTGCAAACTAAAATATTAGCGTAGCTACCCGGCAATGATGAAAAAATTGTAGTGGGTTTCTTTTCTTGCCTAACCTCAAACTAAGATCTAGTCAATCTAGCATCAAAGAGACAAAGTTAGTTGTCACGCGTAGATTCGTTCCCACGAGAGCAACAATATAGTTCAGATTTCAGCATGAATGAAGATCCACATCTAACTCTAACATCCATTAACCCTAAACATTAACACTACATCCATTAACACTAGATCCACAACAAAGATAGCTTACTCTTTCTCTCTCTCCCTTTCTTCCTCATAAAAAGTATAATAACATGCAATCCCAATAACAATCAGATCCAACAATTAGAAAAACACAAATAAACATGAGAGATGGAGGAGAAGTGATAGAGAGCAAGGACATTCATCAATCCATTTCAGAAGAGAACCAATCTACTCTATTGAAATGAGGAAATGAACATGTGTAGGAACTCGAGTTGGTCCCTTTTTATAATAGAGAGGAGGACCCTGGCCTCTGAATCCTATTGGTCCATTTTTACGTCTCTAATTATTCAAATTAAAAAAAGAGTGAGAACCATCCAATTTGGAGAGAAACCCAACTTTATTCACTAACTTGACATTTAGGCCCTCCTACGACATTAAAAGTCCCGCAAAAAGGCCTAAAGTCCTTTTATTGACTTTCTGATTTATCAAATCTCTATGTGATCATCGGGTGGACTTGTGACACGCAGGGTGCCAAATCTCTCTCACTTATTAACTAGGGTTAGGGTTGCCTTGGGATCTGCAAACCCTCCAACACAACTTTTCAACACTTATCAAGTTCTTTGTAAGATTAGGAAAAAAAAAGAACATTGGAAAGTGACAGAACTTTAGAAGAAGCAATTTTTAATGGAATATTGCAAATTTTTTCAATAGAGCATTCCTGATCTAAGAATGTACCACCTTTTCTGGATAAAGAAAAAGGAAAGATCAAGGATGATTCTTCAAGCCAGAGTTCTCACAAGAAATCACCATCCAGGAAGTCAGAGAAGAGCACATCTTCTAGAAAGTCCTCACCTCCATGATTGATTCTTGCCAAAAAAACTAAACGGAAATCCAAGATCAATCCTAATGAAAAAGAACAATCAGAAAAAGTCCAGCATAATATCTCCGAGCATTTCAAATGCTATAGTTTGGATGATGTTGTGATTATGTTATCAAAAGCTCATCGTCAACTAGAAACAAAGGATGTTTATGATGGGGACTAGCTAGGACTCACAGCCAATAAATCTTGTTGAAGAACCAAAAAAGATTGATCCTGTTGGAGCACAACTTACTCCCGAACAATTTCAATCATTAAGGAAGTTATTGATCAAGTATCGATATTGTTTTTCCTAGACATACAATGATCTACAAGAGATTCATACATCAATTATAGAGCATACAATTCCTTTGATGCCTGATGCAATTCCAAAGATCACAACCTTGTGATTTGCGACTAATTCGCAAATAATTCATGACGAATTATTTGTCTGATAATTCAATGCTTTATTATTTGGCTACATAATCACTATAGTACTAATGATTTCAAAGTTAGTTACTATAAGATCAAATGTGATTTCTATCACTATTGTTTTGTTTGAAATTGATAGGTGTAGTCATGCATTGTGAAAGAGGAAGATAGCTTATTCTGCCACACATGAAAAGTTTTCTTTCTAGACTCTCAAATTATTGTCATTCATTTCTTTTAGAATTTGTTTCTTTTCGAGTTCGACCTATCTTCACGACAACTCTTTCCGACATGGTATCAGAGCCAAATCTCGAATACTTGATATCTTTCGTAATATCAAATTGTTAATCATACTTTTCAATTCTTTTCGACCTTTCAGTATCAGAGAATTGATTTCCTATTATTGGCATTACTGCATCTTAGCGTCATCGATACAATCGACAGACTAAGTTCCAGATGGATTCTCAAAGTAAAGCTGGTCTTATCGCAGACAAGCTGCATGGATCCAATTATCATTTGTGAAAATTTAAGATGAAGACCTTGCTAATCGCCAATGAATTATGGGATGTTGTTACAGGTACAGAAGTAAAACCTGAAGATGATGACTCAAAGTGGAAATCGAAAGACAATAAAGCGTTCGTGCTTATTATCCTCAATATATCAGATACACATATTGGACACATAGCTGAAGCTAAAATGTCAAGAGACGTTTGGGACACTCACTATATGATGTGAGAGACGTAACTACTAAGTTACATCTATGAAGAAAAATCTTCACATTCAAGATGTCTACTAGTGATTCTCTTCAGAATCACATTAACCAGTTTAAGAATCTCTTGCAACAGATGGCGAAGCAGCAGATGCATGAGAATCTTTATCATTCTATTATAGGATCTCTTATGTACGCCATGATCTGTACTAGGCTGGACATAGCTTTTACATTCAGCTGTCTCAGTCAGTTTATGACTAATCCTGGTGTAACACATTGGAAGGCTCTTATTAGAGTCATGAGATAGCTTCAAGCTACTATGGACTTTTGCATTTGTTATGGAGCAGTCGGCAATGACAAACTCAACTCAGTGGTTACACAGATGCAAGTTGGGCATGAGATGTAGACACTCATAAATCCACTTTCAGATTTACATTCTTCCTCAACAATGGTCCAATTTCCTAGAACAGTCACAAGCAATCTTCGATAGCTCTATCTTGCACTGAATCAGAGTATATCACATCCTCTCAAGCTACAAAGGAAGCAATTTGGTTGAGGAATTTACTCTCAGATATCGGTCTAAATCAATATGCTCTGACGACATTATTTGGTGATAATCAAAGTGCCATTGCTTTATTAGCCAACTCTAGATTTCATTTTAAAAGTAAGCACTTTGAAATTAAGTATCATTTCGTCAAAAGTAAAGTTCTCAACGAAGAGGTCAGATTGTAGTACTGTAGAACGCAAGATATGACAACAGATATTTTGACCAAAGCATTAAGTTTGGAAGCACACAAAAGATTTTGTGTAGAACTAAGTTTGAAGGTCAAGGCATTTAAGAATTCAGATTAAGGAAGAGTGTTGGATTAGTCTCCTTCTTACTAATTGACTAATCAATTTTAATCTTCATCCATTGTTTATCCAGTTCTGCGGATTTTTCCATGTATTTACACAGTCTGCAGATTTACAAGTGTTTTTACATAGTCTACATAAATACATGGAGTTTGACTACAGTGTCTCGTTTCATTTTCTCTCACTTCGGCTTTTTTGCCTGTCAAGAATCTCGTATAAAATCAAAATGTCGCATTTTTTGCATTTTAGCGACTCTGTTGCCTGTCAGGATTTGCGAGCAAATATGTAGAGTCACATTTTTCGCTTTTTTCAAAGTGCCTCAAATGTTAAGAAAATGACTCTGGCAAAGTGTGGGACAACCCTAAAAGAGATTTTAAGGCATTGTCGGGTTTTTTGCAAAATGCTGACACTGTGGTTGTTTTAGTTCATTTCTGCAAAAGTGACGGTTTGGTTCATTTATGCAGACAGACTGTTTACGGTCAATTTCCACCGCTTATCAATAATCAATGACAAGGAATTGGATGGATGCCAGCGGATACCAACCCACTGGCAATCACAATTGATGACCTAATTTTTTAGTATAAATAGTTGTTCATATTCATATAGTTTTTAAACATTATCAGAAGCATTTTAATAGTTAGCTCTCTCTCAAGCTTGCGAGCTTGGACACTCCTGAGCATTCTAGCTCACTTCTTAGAGTTGTTTAGAGATTGCTATTGCGCTACTGCTTGTCAGCATTGCGCTTAATTCAGACTTTCATTTTAGCCGCTCAGAGATAGCATAGAGTACGCGGCTTCGATCCACAATTTATTGTACTCATTTACTTTTGTTACATTTTCATACTGAATCAATACTATCCTTTATTGCGTTCAACTTCATCTCAAAATGTACGTGTTTCCGTATTTTTCTTCGCGACTAATTATTTGTCTTGCAATTCGTGACTAAGTCACAAATAATTTGCAATGAATAATTTGTTTGATATCTAATGCTTTATTGTTTGGCCACGTAATCACTATAGTACTGATGATTTCAAAGTCAATTACTATAAGATTTAACGTGATTTCAGTTCATTTCAAAGAGTCATGCAGTTCGCGTTCAAAGATACTTGTAGAAATTCCTTGAGAAATCTACTTGGATGATCTTGGAGTCCATAATGCTGATATAAACCATTTGGATCATTTGGAAAAAGTGTTTGAACGTTGTCGCAAATACTAAATCTCCTTAAATCCAGAAAAGTGTCAAATTTGGGTTACTCATTAAGTTGTCCTTGGACATGTGATATCAAGACATGGCATTGCTACAGATTATTCCAAGATCAAAGTCATCATCGAGTTACCACCGCCAGGAACAATTTTAGGAGTCTATGTGTTTATGGGTCATGCCAATTACTACCAGCTATTTATTTTATTCGTTGCGGATCTAGAAAGACCTGTATACAAGCTGATTATTGTACCAATTTGGACAGCTGAGGCATTGGAAGCACTTGAAAAACTAAAGATAGCTTTAGCTTCTTCACTGATACTATGAGCTCCAATTTGGAAAATTGACATTCATGGTCATACTGATGCATCAAAATATACATTGGATCAATTTTGATGCAGCCAGATGAATACAAGAAAGATTATCCCATCATATTTGCAAGCAGACAACTTGCAAATCGTGAGAAGAATTATTTGACAACAGATTAAGAAGCGTTAGCTATGGTTTTTTCTGTTAAGAAGTTTCGACATTATCTACTGACAACGCATTTTGCATTTTATATTGATCACCAGCCATACTTTATTTAGTAAACAAGATGTGTAATACGGGACGTATGGCAAGATGGCTACTCTTATTAACCAAATTTGATTTTCGAGTTGTAGCTCAAAACGGTAAACAACATTATCTAGCCGACCATGTATCCAGAATCATATCAACACCCGTTAATACTGAGGTGGATCATAAGAACCTTCGCAAAGCTCTCTGAACGTACATTCAGATATTTGTGGCCCGATGAAAAATCCTTCGTTGAAGGATGCCAAGTATTTTATAACCTTTATTGACGAATTATCCAGAATAACGATGGTGTATTTCTTAAAGAAGAAATTAGAAGCCTTCAACTGCTTCAGAATCTTCAAGGAGCCTGCTGAAAGGAGACTAGAAGGACGATCAAGGCCCTAAGATCAGACAACGGTGGAATGAGGTTAAGAGGTGCACTGGTTCTAGGTTTAAATGGACAATTCTTGAAACAATGTCCATAACCGCAATCCCGACAGGAGCTTGTATATTGTCCTTTGTAGGGACATTCTGCAATTCTGTGTCCATCACCGCACCCGTAGTAGCCGTAATTTCTTCCACCTTGACATTGAGTTTGAGCTGCATAGGCCGATACATATTCATTTATGGCAGGATTCATAAATGGTTCATCTGGTCCGTACCATTGCTGCTGCTCAGGTTGAGGTGACATTTGCAATTCTTGTTCTGCTGCTGTCAGGTTTACATGGGCCACTTGTTGATTGGCTAGCCCTGGTGGAGCAGGTAAGGCCATGCGTTGTGGTTGATTGGGTGCGTCATACCTTGGTGCCGCGTTAGGTGCCCCTTGATGATAAGGATAGGAAGTCCGATAGGGACTTCTCTTCTGTTAAACAACCTTGGGGTTAAATGGGCAAAATGCCATATCGTGCGATGTTGCATTGCACAGATGGCAGAATCTATGTGTTAGTCTTAGATTTTGCTTTAGGACGAGACACTCGTTCATTGTATGGTTTTGCATGCATATTGAACACCATACATTTTCTCATCGAGGATACGACAGCTGGGTTGGTTTCGGTTGATGTGGAGTTACTGCTACAGTTCCTTGTAAGGCCTTCAGTTTCTGGTCAAACTACGCCGTAAGTTGTTCCATCTGCTGTTTGTGTAATTTTGTCATTTGCTCCAACATTAGTTTTGTGGATAGAGCGGATGTGTTTGATGATGATTATGCGATCGAGAGAGTAGGAGTGTGGGTGGAAGGATATTCGTCGTCAGATACCTCATCTCTTCTCTGATGGCATCTTCCATAGCTTCTTGCAGAGTAGCGTACTGCTCCCATCTTTTCAGTTCTCTTCTGATATTTCGTGGTAACCTGGCTAAGAACCACATGATCATTGCATGATCGGGAGTCAGGGCTGCACTGCACTCGGATCGTAGATGTTTGACCCATTCAATATAATCCCGAACCCTTTCTCGTTTTTTCATCTTGACTTTTCTTAGCAAGAGAAACGGGTCTTCTAGGAACTTTTTTGGTTTAAAGTGCGTAATGAGAGCCGCTTTAACCACTTCCCAAGTGGATTTCTCTTCCTCTGACAGGTTAAAAAACCAATCCTGAGCCACTGCAAGTAAGGCCTTAGGGAATAACATCAGCTTCTCCATAGGTGTCCGTTCGCCGTAGATTTCACAAGCTTGCTTGTAGATCTGGAGGAATCGGATGAGATTTGAGGATCCATCATTTTTTGGTATCTCCATCCGCGATGCTCTCCGAACTGCTTGAAAGGGAGCGACAGGTACAGGTTGGCCCATTGGATCCATTGGTGCTGGTTCCGGTTCTGCCTCTTGTTGCACAACTGCTAATCTAGGAAGGTGTGGTGCCTGATTTGCTATCCTTCATGCTATTGATCGTCCCGATCTCATATTCATCCGATGGTGGGTTCCAAAGTGATTGGATCTCGCTGATACAATAGGATGCAGTCTGGATCTTCAAGGATCTATCTGATCGGCCGAAATGAATTTTAGGCCTTTTGTGGTGGTTCTTCCTTGATAACTTTTTTTTCCTTGCACGGATTGACCTGATATTTTGATAGTAGCTAGATCTGATGTAGATCTTTCCACTGATCTAGTCTGCAAGGGTTATCTTGTGCAAGGGTTGGCTGTGTGAGGGTTCTTTAGCTATTTTTGCAAGTAAAAAACTTGATATCTTTCAGATCTCTGGGAAGTAACTCTTGCAAGCTTCACAGTAGCTGGATCTGGGTCAAATCTCACTATAGAATTCTCTGGGAGAGTTAACTCTCACAAGAAGTGAAAATTTCACTGTCTACGAGGGTCCAAAATCACTTTTTGTGCTTGAGTTTTACCAGATCTTCATACTAACTCTTGCAGGCTTCCTCACTGATGTAATTTGACATTCTGAATCGATTGAGAGGGTCTAAGAGAGTTCTTACTGGAAGGATTTGCTGGATCTTCACTTTCTAGTGATTTTTTTGCACTTAAATCCAATTTTTTGCTCATTGGAATCAAACTAACTCTCGCAAGCTCTTCTGTGTCCTGGTCTCATTGAGATGGAACTTCAAAATCCTCTGCGAGAGTTCTTGATCACTGGAATTGAAAATTTCACTATCTGCAAGGGTTCACTAGTACTTTCCCGTCTTTTTTTCACTGAGAACTCTCGCACAGGCACTTAATCATCGAACTAGCTCTTGCAAGCTTCTCTGTGTCCTAGTCTCACTGAGATGGAACTTTAGAGAGCTTTGTGAGAGTTCTTATGAAGATTTGAATTTTTTTGGATTTTTTGAAGGGTTTTTTGAATTTTTTATGATTTTTCTCTGATTTTTACAATCTGCTTGGAACTAACTCTCGCAGGCTTCTATGCAGGTCTGGGACAGTACCCTAGAGCTGCTGCCAGTCACGCAAGGGTTAATTCTCATTGATTCTGGAGATATAAAAATTTGATGAGTTTTTTTTGGCTCTTTTTCCCTCTAAAATGCAGAATGGTGTGTTTTCTGAGTTTTTTGGATGATTGGTTTGGGTTTCGGGCCCTTAGAGTTGTTCAGGGCCTCCTCTACCATCTCAGACCTCCTCCGCTAGCTATGAATAGTCCAAACACAAAAAAATACAGAAAACTAACTCTAAACTCCCAAAACTCTACCTAAACTACTCTAAAAAGCAAGAAAATAGCTAAAATGCAACTAAACTAGTTAGTGGAAACCTATCCCCGGCAACGGTGCCACTGTGGGGTCGAAGATCTCTCGTAGTGTAGCCCTTCTGCCTGTCAACAAAGGTTAGATCACTGGATAGGTGCCTAACTATGCATAGATGCTACTTTTAGTTCAATTCCTACTTTCTCCCTTAACTCTACTCACCACTATGCTACTCCTCTTTAACTCTACTCCTCTACACTAACATTCATCATAGTTGGGTGAAGGGAAGGGATAGAAAAGAAGAGGTTGAGAAGAGAAGAGAGAAAGAGAGAGAGATGGAGAGTGAGGGTGGAGGTTAGCTCAAATGCTCCTTATGCTTGCTAATGGAAAAGCATTCACTATGGCAAACAATAAACATGGAAATAGAAAGCAATGAAAAACACAATCAACAGCATTAGCAAGTAGTGAATAGCAAATGAGGATGCTTCTCTTCCAAAAATGGTAGAGTTTTCTCATTCTCATTAAGCATGGAAATAGTGTACAAATGGTGTCTTTTTATAAAATGGGGAAGGCCCTTGCCCCTCAATCTTATTGGCTAATATTCACAATGATCCTAACCATTCATCTTGGACCCAACTTGATCCAAGGGTCCAGAAAAAGTACATTAGAAATCACAAGATTCATGTGAGTCCCAATTTGGACCCAACTCTAAAAAGTGATATCTAAGTTTAAAAATGACATTGGGCCTCTAGTTATATTTTAATTACAAGGCCCAAGTCAAGTTTATTTTATTTACAACTTCAATTGTGTGCTCATTGGGCCATGGGCTTATATACGTAGGATGCCATGCCCTCGCAACACATTTTATTGGAGGATTTTATTTATTTACACTTTGTTGGGAATACCCCCAACACTAGACGCCTTGGAGAAAATCTTCATTCGTTGTCATAAAAGGCCTACATCAGGAAGATCATCGTTGACTGGTGCAGTTGCTTTTTCAGCATTTGGTAGTCTGGAAAGGTGATCTGCCATGAAATGTTGGGAGCCTTTCCGAACGACTATACGGAAATAAAATTCCTCCAAAATTAGTAGCCATCGAGCTATTCGTCTTGTCTTACAGGACTTATTAACGATATATAGGAGTGCTTGATGGTCTGTGTAGAAAGCAAAGGTCTAGCCTAATAAATAATGTCATAGTTGTTGTACCGCATAGACCATTGCCAATGCTTCTCTCTTGGTAGTGGTGTAGTTTACTTCAGTAGGCACCAGTTGTCTGCTTAAGAAACGTATGGGAAAGTTCTTGACATACTTGCCTGGTTGTGCAAGAAGACCCCCAATGGCATATTTACTTGCGTCAGTATGCACATGGAATTCTGTCGCGTAATCTGGCAAGCGGAGTATGGGAGCCGTTGTGAGTGTTGTCTTCAACTCCTCAAAGGTCTTAATTTGTTCTTCAGTCCAACGAGGATCTACCACAACTAAATAAACGAGACATGCCTTGCCGGCATAGTCGATTATAAAGATGCGATGGTAGTTGGTATGACCGAGGAAAACATATACTTCTTTCACTATTGCAGGTAGGGGCATGTCCACGATAACCTTGATTTTTGACGGGTCGGTAGAAATACTTTCCTTTGATACTATATGCCCGAGTACAACCCCGTGGGTGACGCATATTTGGCATTTATCAGGGTTTAGTGAGACAATGCCACACCCCTATGGGCTGAGGAGATCACTTAGTTTCTCACAACAAGACGACTAAAAGAAGGCATGTGTACAACAAAAAAAAGAATTTTTTTAATAAAAGTAGCGCCCTTTCAGTTTATTGCGGGACAACTTTACAAAAGGGGCGTTGACGACATTATTCGACGATGTGCCAATGAATCTGAGATACGACTGATAATATCCCAGGCTCATGAGGGCATCGGAGGTGGCCACTTTTCTGCTGAAACCACAACGCGGATTATCCTTCGAGCAGGATTGTGGTGGCCATCTTTGTTTAAAGACACGTTTGCTGTCATTAAAGCATGTGATGTCTGTCAAAGAGCAAAGCAAAATACCAAAGCAGACTTCACACCATTGACTCCCATTATAGAAGGCGAAGCCTTCCATAAGTGGGGGATTGACTTTATTGGACCCATCAATCCAGCAGCCAAACATCCTCATAGCCACAAATTACACCACTAAGTGGGTAGAGGCCCGAGCAACAAAGGACGCCAACGCAAAAACAATTGCACGTTTTCTTTACGAAAATATTATTACCCGTTTTGGCTGTCCCATGGAGCTTGTTAGTGATCGCGGCACGCATTTTTTAAATGCTGTCGTTGATAATCTCCTACGCCATTACCTTGTCGTTCACAAAAAAAGTACACCGTACTAATCTAGGTGTAATGGCCAGGCTAAATCAACTAACAAGACGATTTGTAAGATTCTAACCAAGATAGTTGAAACCAGTCATTCTGATTGGAAAACAAAACTTTTCTCAGCTATCTGGGCTTATCGCACTAGCCCGAAGAAAGCCACTGGGTGGGTAACCCCTTTTCACTTAGTATACGGTCAAGAACCGATAATGCCCATAGAATTCTTAGTACCTTCGCTACGAGTTACGGAGGCTTTTTCAACAGATCTCTGTGAAAAAGCTTCCATCAAACAATAAGTTAAAACCAGGCAATTTACGCTAGCCCAGTTATGCGAGACAAGACTAATATCTTATCACGCACAACTAGTTAACAAACAACGCCAAAAAGCCTGGCATGACCGTCACCTGCGCAATAAAGATCTACATTTAGGTGACTAGGTACTTCTTTATACATCAAAGAAGCACCTCGGCAAGTTGAAATTCAGAAGTGAAGGGCCATATGTTATTAACAAAATAGTTCCTAATGGTGCAGTCCAGTTACAAACACTTGACGGGACACTCCTAGACACTGTTGTAAACGGTGGTCGATTACGGCGGTACTATGAAGACTTGTTCTTTGTTGACCCAATTTAGGATCTTTTCCTTTGAAAAAAAAAATTATATTATTCCTTTCCTTGTACATCTTGCCTATTGTTCACCTCGTTCCTTGTTTATACTTCATATCATTACTTATGTACATTCTATGTATTTTTTTCTTTCTTTTTTCTCTTTCTTCTATTCGTACTCATGGGTCATGGGTGTTCTAGATCGACAACTGATCGGCTACTCCTTAAGAAATCATTCTCACACTTCGGCCACCTAATCTCTATCTCACTGGTATCTCAGGGTAACCAACATTCCTCGAGATACACCTCTTTTATAAGAACTTCTACTGTGAGCTACAGTCCTATTTTCCTTGGAGTTCTTCACTTGCATCAAATAGATCCATTTATGCATCATGAGAGTCCCTTCAGATCTCGACCGGAGCCTTCCTTCAAATTTCGACCGGAGCAGTTCTGTTAGATCTCGACCGAAGAAGTTCCTTCAGATCTCGGCCGAAGTAGTTCCTTCAGATCTCAACCGGAACCTTCCTTTGAATCTCGACCGGAGCCTTCTGTCAGATCTCAACCAAAGCAGTTTAGTCAGATCTCGACCGAAGCAGTTCCTTCAGATATCGATCGAAGTAGTTCCTTCAGATCTCGATCGAAGCAGTCCCTTCAGATCTCGACCAAAGCCTTCTTTCGAATCTCAACCGGAGCAGTTCTCTTAGATCTCGACCGAAGAAGTTCCTTCAGATCTCGACTGAAGCAATCCCTTCAAATCTTGACCAGAGCCTTCCTTCTAATCTCGTCCGGAGCCTTCTGTCAGATCTCGACCGAAGCGGTTTAGTCAGATCTTGACCAAAGTAGTTCCTTCAGATCTCGACCGAATTAGTTTCTTCAAATCTCGACCGAAGCAGTCCCTTCAGATCTCGACCAGAGCCTTCGTTCGAATCTCGATTGAAGCGGTTTAGTCAGATCTTGATCGAAGCAGTTCCTTCAGATCTCGCCGAAGCAGTCCCTTCATATCTCGACCAGAGCCTTCCTTCGAATCTCGACCGGAGCAGTTCTGTGAGATCTCAACTGGAGCAGTCATTTCGAATCTCGACTAGAGGACATACATTCAAATTTTACGAACTAGCATATCCCATCTCCCTTACAACCAGACGACGGCGACAATAAATGCCCTCTCACCGAAGCCATTCGCACCTCAGCGAAGTGTGAAGCTAAAGCGTTTTCTAGTGACGATCTGCGGTGATATTTCTACTCTTGACACCGATCCTGGCGCTCGACTATTCAATCCATCTGTCATCATCTTCACACCATCTCCCCATTGTTATCACTACCTTATGAGCACCATCACCGAAATCTTCAACAGAAACATCGCCGGCAGAATACCTTATATCTCAAGTTTTGTATGCTGAGGGGTAGTGTCACACGAGCACCTATCATGCTCCTATCACACTATTGAACATCCTACAATCACAATTACACACCATACACCTTCAACCTGCTTCATCCCTGACAGATACATATCCATAACATTAAAAACATTCTCAAACACCTCCACTTCCTCCTATTCCACTCGCCATCTTCTTCACTCAACCTCACACCCACCTTTACTTCATCATCCACACCTCTCTACACAACACAACCATCTTCCACATAACTCCCTTACCAAACCCGTTCATACATCCCTTCCCCCACACTTTCTGAACCATTCTGCACCAACCTTGCTCATCTCAACCAAAGCCACTCCATCAGATCTCAACCGGAGCCCAACCTTTCCCATCTCAACCGCAGCCACTCCATCAGATCTCAACCAAAGCCCAACCTTTCCCATCTCAACCGAAGCCACTCCATCGGATCTCAACCGGAGCCCAACCTTTTCCATCTCAACCGAAGACACTCCATCAGATTTCAACCGAAGCCCAACCCAACAGATCTTAGCCGAAGCCACTCCATCAAATCTCAACCGGAGCCCAACCTTTCCCATCTCCACCGAAGCAGTTTTTCCAGATTCCTCTTTCTTTCATTTTCATACCATGTTGTCCAACCCCAGTTCTAGCTCAGATGATCTTGAAGCAAGAAAGCTCAAAATCCAGCTGTGCAAGCTTGACTTTACAGAGATGCAGACTTAGTACCAGCAGATAGTAGGGTACTATAATTGTACGGACAAAAAATATATTTTATGTTTTGGCTCATGTTTGATCAAGTTCTCTTAGAGTTTGCATCTCATTTTGTATGTAGATGTTGATTTTTCTACATTGGCAGGATTGTTGGTTTGCTCCTTATTGTAACCAGAGATCAGGGACATGGATTGAATCTTGAATGATCTAAGCACCTTAAGAACAAGTGAGGTATGACAAGAGAGCAAAGAAAGCTCTACACATGATTAAGATGAGGCTTGGGAAGCTTTGAAGAAGCTTTATGAATCCAAGTATACATCAACAATGCTTACTCTTAGGAGGCAAATCTTTCAAAGTTTTCAAAAGAAGGAAGAGAGTACTCATGCTTTTGTTTTGAGGGTTAAGGCATTCAATGATGAGTTAGCATGTATTGATGAAAGCATTAAGGAGGTAGAACTTGTTCAAGTTATACTTAATGGCTTGTTGGATGATCATGCTAATCTTGTTCAAAGTTTTGCTATTCAAAAGACTTTGCCAAGTATTGTGGATTTGCAAGAGATCTTGGTGAATGAGGAGTATAGGCTTCAATCAAGAGGAGGTGGATCTACATTGACATCTCAATATGAAGAGGAGGCTATATTCATCAAAGGCAAGCTCAAGGGCAAAGGCAAAGGCAAGTGGTATAAAGGGCCAGATCAAGGTGAGACTTCTTCTTTTGGCAAAAAGAAAGATAAGTCTAAGCTAAAATGCTTTTATTGTGGAATCAAAGGGCATTTTGCAAATGAATGTTTGAAGAAGCAAAGGGATGAAGGTAGAAAGCAAATCAACTTTACTACTATTGATGAGGATCTTGATGAGGATCTAGGTGGTTGTGATTCTCTTTTGATGTGTTCTTCAAGTCTAATATCAAGTGAATGTGACAAAGATTCATGGTGGACTGATAGTGGAGCTAGTTCACACATGACTAGTCACAAGGAGTTCTTTACTTCTTTGGTCACTTATGATGGAGCTAAGAAAGCAATTCACATGGCCAATGGTGGTGAGCGTGTGATTGAAGGTAATGGTTCAATTCCTATTTCTCTCTCTACTGATAGGAAAGCAAGACTTGATGGTGTTCTTTACATTCCTTCACTTTCAAAGAATTTGTTAAGTGTTGGTCAAATGATAGAGAAAGGATACATGGTAAAGTTTGGTGGTGATGCTTGTTTCATTACAAAGGAAGAAATCTTGGTTGCTAGGGGCAATAGACAAGGCAGACTTTTCAAGCTTGATGCTTTTGTTATGGCTAACAAAAAGGATGGAATGGAAAAGGAGATTGGTCTCAACTTTCCAAAGTTACCTTTTAGCATCAATAAGAGAATGGATTCTTAGAAGAGGAAATCTACACGATGCAACCCAAGGGCTTCATCAAGGTTGGTGAGGAGCAAAAGGTGTGCTACTTAAAGAAGAGCCTATATGGCTTGAAGCAAGCACCTAGAGCTTGGTACTCTAGGTTGCACGATTTTCTCTATTCTATTGACTTTGTACTAAGTGCTTATGAACCTTCTTTATATTTCAAATGTAAGGAAGTAATGATCATCATTTTGGTACTTTATGTTGATGACATCATTTTGACAGGAAATGATGATGAAGGTATAAGCAAAGTAAAAGTTGATTTATCTAGTGAGTTCAAGATGGTAGATCTAGGCTTCCTAAAGTTTATACTTGGGATAGAAGTGTCTAGAAGTAGCAATTGTACTTTCATAAGTCAATCTAAGTATGCTACTTCCATTCTTGAAATATTTGGTATGAAAGATTGTAAGGGGATTGACACCCCTATGGAGCATGTTGTGAAAGCAACTAATGAAGGTGATGAAGCATCCTTTGAGGACATCACCCTCTTTAGAAAGCTTATAGGATCTCTAATCTATTTGACCAAGATATGCTCTTGGAATTGTAGATAGATGTACATTAGATTTGCCAAGTTAGAAGTGAGGAGGAGTGTTGAAAATTATCACTTTTCACTTGACATTGGTTATTGTAAGTATTGATCAAACATTAGAATAATGTTGATATATCTGGTGTCGGAGCTTTCAACGATGCTATGTTGTTTATTAGGAGAAACCTTCAGATTAGCGAGAGGCATGAAGAAATTTTAGTGCAATCATTTGTTCTAAATAGCATGGTGGGCAATATGATTGTAGGCCACCTTGGCGATGCCATAGACTGAAGGAAAACTATGGTGGTTGCAAATTTTACTTCTTTGATAGGCTCCGTAGTTTTGGGGATTTCACCTTCATTTTTTATCTTATCGATGGGGAGGTTGTTATCAAAAATTCAGTAAGATCCATCTATGTCATAGTGCCCTATAATGCCAGGTGCTCAGGTTTTTTTTTGTATTTTGGAGGCACCTCCTCCACACAATGCTCATGTGGATTTTACAACCAAATTTTAGGTGATCATTCTTCTCATAATTAGCCAATCAAATGTTGACACATAGCACATGAGCTTTTCGATGGAATGTGCATGTGGACAACCAATGATGGGATGCCATATAATAGCACATGCACATTATGGTGAAATGTGCTTTTGCTATGTGGCAACCTGTCGTTGGCTATCCACATGAGGATTCCACCAAACAACAAAATTAACAAAAATGTAAAAAAATTGCATTAGAAATGCCAAAAAAAGCGCGTTCCTCTTCTTCTCGGTGGTTCAGCCCTACTTGGGCAAAAGCTCTTTGGCTCTCGCCCTAGAACATGGGGCCCTGGAACAGCCTTGAGGGAGGTCCCCCCTTATATATTATAAAATATCGTCTGCAGAAACCCTCCAGAAACCCGTGGCATACTACTCTCCTTCCCATAGATCTTTTTGAACTTTGGAATATTATTGGGTTTATCTTTCTGGCTATTTTTTGTCAGAATTGCCCTCCAACATCAACTGGAGGATAATGTATTAGATAACGGGCCCTCCAGGCCCATTACAGAATATTGTGACGCCCAAGGGCGAGCCCGGGATGGCAAGCCTGAACGTCATAATAATGCATAACGGGCCCTCCGGGCCCGTTACCTGACGTTATTGGGAAGGTGCGGCACCGTATATATGTTTTTAAATCGTATATACTGTGCAAAAAGTTAAAAAAAGACCAAGAGTGGATCCTAATCTGATCCTCAAGAGGGATTGGATGTTAGATTTACTTGATCTATCAATCTACATAAGATTAAGATCAATCTAGATCAATTCTAGACATAAAATCCAAACAAGAACAATCATTTATTGAAGGTAAATGTACTTGCTGGTTTCACAAGTGTGAAACCCTGTCAGGGTACGGACTCCAACCTGAAAATCAAGGTCACATTGATAGAACCTCAAAACAATCAAAACAAATGTAGACAAATGGAGAGAATCACTCAAAATTGCTTCCAAAACCAAGATTGGTGTCTCACAATGATTATGGCCAAATGTGGCTCTATATATACAATAAGTGGGAGCTCGTGGTACTGATCATCCCTCTGATCCCACATGTGTGAAGGTGCTTTGTCATACGATGATTCATCATGCAAAACTGACACTTGGACAAAACCTTCTATTTTGAGCACTTTTGGTCCATTTTCCTTCTATATGGAGATCTACTTGAAAATCTTCTAGGATTCAAAATTTGCCTACTTCAGCTTATTCCACACGTGTGAGCTATCCTCTACACATGGGATATGACACCTAACCAAAATATTTGGGTCATGCAATCAATAGATTGATGCCATGTGTCATGTATCTAGAAAACTAGTTTTTGGCCTTTTTAGCCTCTAGAACTTGAATTAAATGATATGTACAACCTATATGATTATGGTACATGACAAGTACACTATTTTCACACGTGGGAACAGGCTCCATACAAGTGTGGTTATGTATATACAAGATTTTTGGCCTCTACCAAGCTTATTTTTGCATTTTTCACACTCCTCCTCAAAAATCTAGCTTGGTAAATCTAGCTTGATGGAAAACATGATGATCTTGAACTTGACTCCATGGGCTGAATTGGTCTTTGCCGGTTCAAAAGGTGTGAAGATCAGCCAATGAGCTTGATGTTGATCTGAAATCACCATATCCATGATAGTGCTTCTTTGATGTTGACATCTTTGATGAGCTTGAGAGCTTTGCACCATCCTAGCACCTCCAAAATTGATTCCTTCCAAATTTCATGTAGATGCTTTGAGGCTTGCTCCTTCTTCATGTGCATGCTCCTTCATGAGAAAATAAATATTTCTTCTTGATTTATTAGGATCACAAAGATCTAACATCATGTTACCATGATCTAGATAATTAGACTCATCCAAATTGGCAAGACTATGCATGCTATAATAACAAAGTGTTTGCATCATATCTTCATGCTTGTTTTCCATGCTAATCTCTGATACAATGAGGCTAAATGCTTCATTATGGAGATAAGTGTCTTTAGAAGATGATTCACTTACTCTCATAAAGAGTTTACAATTTGCCTCAATACAAATTTTCAAACTATGAGTGAACAAATTACTTTTGCTCTTGCATGACTCAAGAGCATACATTTGATTAAATAACCATTTGCTTTCTAATTGATTTAAAATCAATTTCAACCTTTTAAGAACATCATCTATGTTCTCAAGAGAGACTTCATACTGAACTAGTATGGTTTTACTCCAATTTTGAGATGCAATGATCTCACTAAAGCAAATTGATTTATCAAATGACATAAGAGAAATAAGTATGTGATGTATACCACATGAGATATGCTCCTCTTTCCCTTGAAATGTGAGCCACATGGACTCAACCATATTTCTTGAGTTTCTTTTTGGAATCACAATTTGAGAAGGTCTCTCCTCCTCAATCCTTGGCACACTTGAACCTTGAGAAGGATTCTCCTCCTCAATCGTTGGCACATTTGAACCTTGAGATGACTCCTTAAGGTCCTCTTCATGGTGCTCCTTTTTGATGGAAATTTGAGATCTCCATGTCTCATAATGATCACAACAACTATGACCACACAATATGCACTTCCTATGATAATCAAAATTACTTATGCTAAAAACATAAGTCCAAAAATCACCACAACTTGGCATGATTTTTCTAATATTGAAATCAAAAGGCATTTCCATCTCAATAAGGCTAACTACTTGCTTATGGATATAAGTGTCCACTTTGGATGCTTCACTTATTCTCATAAGAAGTTTACAACTTGCCTTTAAGATTGAAAACTTACAATTTTCATCTTTATGAATGAACACATCATTCATGATCTTATTGAAACCAAAAGATCCTACATTATGAAGATATTTCCATTTCCTTGACTTCATAACTAATGTAAGCTTACAAGGAAAACATATTTTGCTATCTTTTAAGGCATCACACTCAACTAGTATTGCCTTAATCCACCTTCGAGATACAAAAATCTCTTCAAAGCAAAATGGTTCTTCATAAGTTGACATGAGAGCATAAATGAAACTATTTTCATTTTGTGATTGCTCCTTATTCTTGATTGATTTCTCTTGGATAATAACAATAAGTTTGAACTTATCTAAAGTTCCAAGCAAAATACTTTCCAAGGGCATAAAATAAATCCAAGTTACTTTCATGAAAGTGACATCTATCTTTGCATCTTGAACCAAACAATGCACTTCCAAATGAAAAATTTAAAAAGATTTGACATGTGTTGTGATGGACTCTTGCAGACAAATCTTGCAAGTCCTTGTGAGACTCCAAGCCTCATTCACCTTTCCACAAAGGAAACACCTTTCCTTGGATTTGTCCTTCTTGTATTTGCATTTCGAACTTGAAGCTCCATCCTTCACCTCGGCCCCCTTGCTTTGGTTCTCCTTGGATGGATTGGTCTTCTTTTTGTAGCATCTTGAGAAAATATATCCTCCCTTGCCACAAAGGTTGCACTTAGGATCCTTTTTTTCCTTCAATAGGATGCCACCTATTGATGCTATGTGAATAAAAACCTGTGATATGATTCTACAAATGTAATTTGTGACTCTCAAGAGACTAGATTTGAACATCTTCAATAATCTAGAACGATCTACAAAAGATCTAACTCACAAACCTAAGAATCAATCTTCACACTAATGACCAGTCACTCGGAAACTTTGCTTTGATCACTAAGACAAAAGCGTACAATCTTTGAATCAAATCACAAAAGAAATCACATCCACTCTCCTATTGGACTCATCAAATACCAATTTTGAAAGTTGAAATGGATATGAAAAGATTTGACACCTAGATTCTCCTTTTCACTTGACTAGTTCTCTCAACACTTGAGATTCTTGAACAAAAGATGGATTTTGTTTCAAACACATGAAAATCAAACTTAATCACTTCTTTTGGACTCACTCTTGACCCAAATAATCTCACTCTTGAGATTTAGAATGAATTTGATTTGATTTGAAAACAAACTATACCACCAATTTTTCACAAAGCTAAAAAATTAGACAACTAGAGATTCACAAAGATCTCAACCATGCATGAATACTCAAATATGGACTCCTCCTCATTCTAGACATCCAATGGGATCACAAATTGACCCTCACACTCTCACAAAGAAATTTGAATAGAACTAATTTGAGTTTCATACATTCTATGTCAATTTTTGCTCAATAAATTGATTCAATCACCCCTATTGGATTCCACCAATTACTCTACCTCTTAAGACTTGGAATGAAATTCAAAATCAAAGGTTGTGATTTTTCTCACTAAGATATTGTGATTCAAAGAGCTAATGCCACTTAGAAAGATTTGATCACCTGGGAAGAGACGAACTCTCTACCAATAACAACACAAAATGAGCTTCTAGATCTTGCCTTCTACAAAGGCAGGAACTCTTAGACAATTGGATCTCTCTCTACACATTTTCCATAGACACCTTAATGACTCTTTTCAAACCTTACAATCACTCAAAGAAATTGAGTAGGTTTGAACAATGTGACTTGAATCTCAATCTCTTTTCTAGAACTCTCAATTTAAGCCAATCTATGTCAAATTCTACAAAAGATTTGCATAGATGCTCTATATGCACTAGAAACTCTCAAAAGTTTCACTTGGAGGACAGATCCAAGGATGTTTTCTAGCAAATTGATGCTTCTAAACTTGACCCTATCACTCTTGAACAAATCTAGAGTGATGGTACAATGGATTTCAACCTCTCACCTTGCATATCACTCCTTAATCTATGATTTTTAGCAAAATCTCTCTCAACTTCAACATGCACTCAAAAAATCAGAGATAATCAATTAATGCACCTAATTCAAGCTTTAAATTTAATTTCTTGGCTGATCTAATCCATGAACTAATCAAAGCCTTAGATTCTCTATAGAAAATGCTTGATTTTGCACCAAAAATCTCTCAAATTGGGTGTGTGAGTCAAATTGTACAAATTTTTGAGTTTTCTTAGACAAAATCGGAGCTGTATGGCCTCAAACGTGTGAAAAGGGTTCCTACAGCCCACAACAAGTTCTGGTCCAAAAATTTTGAGAATATCTATCAAATCCAACTCGCTACCCAAAATTTGACTAGTTTCCAAAAAACTGCTAATTTTGGCTTTGATTTGGATTAACCCTATCAATTTCAACAAAACCTCTTGTACTAGGCTCTGATACCATGTGCAAAAAGTACAAAAAGGACCAAGAGTGGATCCTAATCTGATCCTCAAGAGGGATTGGATGTTAGATTTACTTGATCTATCAATCTACATAAGATTAAGATCAATCTAGATCAATTATAAACATAAAATCCAAACAAGAACAATCATTTATTGAAGGTAAATGTACTTGCTAGTTTCACAAGTGTGAAACCCTGTCAGGGTACAGAATCCAACCTGAAAATCAAGCACACATTGATAGAACCTCAAAACAATCAAAACAAATGTAGACAAATGGAGAGAATCACTCAAAATTGCTTCCAAAACCAAGATTGGTGTCTCACAATGATTATGGCCAAATGTGGCTCTATATATACAATAAGTGGGAGCTCGTGGTACTGATCATCCCTCTGATCCCACATGTGTGAAGGTGCTTTGTCATATGATGATTCATCATGCAAAACTGACACTTGGACAAAACCTTCTATTTGGAGCACTTTTGGTCCATTTTCCTTCTATATGGAGATCTACTTGGAAATCTTCTAGAATTCAAAATTCGCCTACTTCAGCTTATTCCACACGTGTGAGCTATCCTCTACACATGGGATATGACACCTAACCAAAATATTTGGCTCATGCAATCAATAGATTGATGCCATGTGTCATATATCTAGAAAATTAGTTTTTGGCCTTTTTAGCCACTAGAACTTGAATTAAATGATATGTACAACCTATATGATTATGGTACATGACAAGTACACTATTTTCACACGTGGGAACAGGCTCCACACATGTGTGTTTATCTATATACAAGATTTTTGGCCTCTACAAAGCTTATTTTTGCATTTTTCACATATACGGCAGTTAATATTTACTTTTTGCGATTTTTTGTGGTGAATTTGTTATCAATCTTCTTCGGGCGATGTTTTGGCATTCTGGTTTCCGCTTGGCCGTTGGTGATGGCGATGTCTTGCTAATGGAGGTCATCTTGCTTATGGATGTTTTCTGTTGTTTTTTGTTTCTACAGGGCATTAATGAGTGTTTTGTGTACGTTTTGCCCTTGTTCAAGCTTTTGGTTATGGATGAAGGTAGTAGCATGATGGAAGATGCATCTGAGGCAGATTTATCCCTTTCTTGTGAGCATGTTGATGTTTTGAAGCAGGGTTTCCGTGCCCTTGAACAATCTGAGCTTGCTATTGTTGAGAGTGGAGGTAATAGAAGGTCTATCTCTGTAGATAGATGGGCTACAAATAGATTTATTGAATGGCATGTGGTTATGGGCTTAGATACAAGTGTTTCTATTGAAGATTTGTTTGAACCTGATTTAAAAAGTTTGCTTAATCTTTTAGTTTCGTTTTCTTACAAGTTCAAAGAAAAGATGGTTTTCTTTATCCTGGTGAAACGTTGGTTGGTATCCTTCGTGGCATTGGTAGGAATATTCATGCAAGGCTGGAGCTATACAGTTTGTCTACTGGCGTATTTGGTGAGGAATTCAACATCATGTCTGATTCTTAATTCGAAAAAGTTCATGTATCTTTCTTGACTACCGTACAACATTCTTCTGCTGTTGGTGTGGGCAGGAAACGAAAGCTGACACAATCTCTTACTTGTTTAAAAGTTCAATGCATTCTATCTCAAAGTTTTATGCAATGTGACGATGCTCATGGTTTGTTAATGAGACTTGCATTTTATATCTGTCATAATTTTTGTGTTAGAGGGCATTCAGAGTTGTATAATCTATGTATTTTAGATTTTGAAATGTCCTCTGATCATATGGGGAGGTTTGTCAAATTTGATGAGAGGTCTTCTAAGAATCATAAAGCTGATTTGGTCCATTGTAAACCTGAAAGGATGAGACACCCTATTAGTTGTTATCTTGCTGGTGTAGTTTCTACATTTGATGTCTATTTTGCACATTTGCTGAAGTGGGATGAAGCTGATGGTCATTTGCATCCTCTTTTTCTTACTGCTATTTGATGGAGTTTGGCGGAATCCTGTTGTGGTAAGCCGCAATTTGTTGTAATTGGATGTGTTGTTTCTTTGCTTTCATTGTTATTTTATTTTGTGCAGTATCTTTATTCGGTTTATGTTTTCTTGCAGTGGTTTTCTAAGGCAAGGGTGGGCTTGAAGAGTATTGCAAGGTGGATGCAAATTATGGTAAAATATATTCCTGGCTATGATTTAGGATTGATTTCTAACAAGAGTGCATGGGTAACGGTTGGTAAAAGGCTGAATTCCATGGGCGTGCCACCTAAAATTGGTATGAAGTTGACCGGGCATTTGTCAAGAGACAATTGTATGCGTTTACAACACTGATGCAAAGGGCATTGAGATGCGAGCTTTGCAAATGTTGCGTCTGTTGTGGCTGGAACAGGCGGAGATGTGTCATGACAAGTGCATTGAAGTATGAGAAGAAACGCTATGAAGGCATTCATGGTTATGTTGTTGTGGAACCTCTAAAGACCCTGGATGTTTCTTCTTCTACAATTTTTGATAAAGTTGGTGTTGACGAGATGTATATTTGTAATAATGTTGTTATTTTTGGTTGTTCGATAGGGTTATGTGTTGCTGATGTCTCTGTAAAATCATCAGCATTTGCTTCTGTGTTTGTAGATTCTTGGTTTTCTATGGATGATGATTGGTGGCGTTGCCAAGGTGTTTTGGATGAAATTGATGGTTTGATTTATAGTCACGAGAAGAACTACAATGGTTTCACGAATTTCTGAAGTAGATTGTTACAAGCGAATTAGTAATATTTAGGTGTGAAAAGTATAGTACTTGAGGACCTTAAATGGATCTTTGAATGATCCACAAGGTTGATTGTGTGCTTGTTGAACAATCTATCAGATACTAGTCAACAAAACAAGATCTAGTTTAGCAACTTGATAGAGAACAAGTAGAGACAATTAGAGTCATGCTTGGTAGGTGCATGGTAGGTACAAATCTCATCATAAATCAAGGTCTAGATCCTACAACGTAGGAATTACTACCAAATGAACACAACCACTCATCTATACTCGTGGTAACCTACATTAGGTGTGATTGACAAGTGGCACTAAGTGACTAACAAAAAATATTGACAAAATATGCAATATTCTACATGGCTAGATTTGCCAATGTAGGCAATTTTTCACACTCCTCCTCAAATCTAGCCTTGGAAACAATAATGCTTTTATCAATCACTCCAATTGAAGATCTAAGCTTGACAAATGAATCTTTAGGTAAAGATTTAGTAAACAAATTAGCCAAGCAACTTGATGATGGCACATGTTGGAGCTTGATCTCTTTGGCTTACACTTTCTCCCTCACAAAATGATGAGCAATCTCGATGTGTTTGCTCCTTGCATGGAATGTAGGATTAGTTGCAAGTAATTGGGCTGATTGGTTATTACAATAATTTATTGGGATCTCATCCTCCATAACATGAAGCTCTACCAATATCCTTCTGAGCCACAAGATCTCTTTGCCTGTTGATGTCAAGGCCTTGTACTCAGATTCTATGGAAGATAAGGAGATGGTATCTTGCTTTTTGGAAAGCCATGATACTACTCCATCACATAGAAAGGTGGCAAAGACACTTGTTGATTTCCTATCCACTTTTTCACCTACAAAATCTGAGTCACTATAGTCTCTTAAGCCAGGATTACTCCCTCTATACAAAAATGCCAAAATTCTTAGTAGATGAGATGTATCTAATAACTCTTTTGGCCATGTTCCAATGTGAAACTAGAGGACTTTGCATGAATTGGCTTAACTTTCCAACACTATAACTAGGTTCAGGTCTAGTTATAAATAAATAAATTAAGGAGCCAATAAGCCTTCTATATAATGTGATGTCCTCAAAGGATGCTTCATCACCATCAATAGATACTTTTACATGTTGCTCCATTGGTGTCTCAATGCCTTTACAATTCTTCAAATCTATCTAGGATGAATGTGTAGGGTCAAAGATCTTGCGTACTATAGCCCTCCCGCCTGTCAAAAAGGGTTTTTTCACTGGATAGGTACCTAACTATGCATAGATGCTAATTTTAGTTAGTTTCCTACTTCCTCCCTAACTCTATTCACCACTAACATACTCTCCCTTAACTCTACTCCTCTACTCTAATTTTCATCATGATTTGGGTGAAGGAAAGGGATAGAAAAGGTGAGGAAGAGAGAAAAGAAGAGAGAAAGAGAGAGAGATGAGATGGAGGTTAGCTCAAATGCTCAATGTCATTCAATTATGGAGAAACCCTAACTAGCATAACCAAAAAGCATGGGAAATGAAAATAACAAGCAATCACAACAATAGCATAAGCAAGATTAATTAGAAAATAGGATGCTTTGATAAATTTTACAGTTTTTAGGACAATAATGATTGTACTTTACAATCATAGAGAGTTATTGGTTGCTTAATCAATGAATCTATCAAGTTCTTCACATTAGATCTTGATCTAGATTCACTACACTTGGATTTAAGCAAGAGCAATGGATCAACACATCATTTTTTAGTGAGAGCGGCCTCACACGTGTGGAGTATTGTCCAAAGTATGGCCTGCACCTGAAACAACAAGTACAATGATACTAGATAGCAATCATACATAAAAATCACAAGACAAATGACTAGAAACCTCACAAAAGTGTAGAGTGCAAAAGTCTCATCAATCTTTTTAGCAAAATGATGATCCTTTTATAAATCAAGTACATCCATGAGTCTGGTACAGTCCAGCAAGTCTTCCCACATGTGAAGAGTGCCACATCACTCATATCTATCCATTTGATCCATCTTGATCCTTATCCAATAGTTGACCTTCTAGAACATGACTAAAATAAAAAAGCTAGTCTCCTAGAATATAGGAATATTCCCTACAAAATAGGATTTAAGGAAAATGGTCAACTCTTATCTTCTAGTACTCTATACACACGTGTGAACATCCACTTGCCATGTGAGAGCATTTACTCATGCACATGCAAGGAAAAGCTAATTTGTAGGTGACTAGTCAACTTGACTAAAAACTAGTCATTTCATGTTCACACTAACTAGAATGATACAAAATCAATTTGGATATATACAAACATGAAAAGTACATCCTTTCACACATGGTAACAGACTCCACACAATCAGATCATCAACATATTCTAATGTTTGATCAATATTTACATGAACCAATGTCAAGTGAGAAGTGACAATTTTCAACACTCCTCCTCTTTCTAACTTGGCAAATCTAGTGTACATCTATCTACAATTTGAAGAGCATGTCTTAACTTAAAAATTGGATATTTGGACAATGGTTTGGTTAAGATATCAGCTATGCATTCGGATGATGGTACATGATGTAGTTGCACTTCCTTGGATTGACCTTCTCAATATGCTCTGTTCTAGCATGGAAGATAGGATTTGAAGCAATTTGTTGAGAAGCTTGATTGTCACAAAATATGTAAGGGATCTCCTTGGCCTCTAGCACATGTAGCTCCATCAAGAGTTTTCTTAGCCATAGGAGCTCTTTGGTTGTTGAAGTCAATGCCTTGTGTGAAGAATTGAAAAAGATTATCTATGTTAGATATAGGGGTCTTATGTTTTTTACATCAAGCATCTAGGTGTAGGATGTTGATAGGAATAAATTTGGCATAGATGGCAAATTATGCATTTCCACTTGTAATGCCACTATTGAGCCAAAATAGAGTAAGAGGCTAAACACTTGCTAATTAGAGTGTAGAAAAGTGTAAAGTTTTTATTTGATGAATTCCAAGAGGTCCAATAGGATATAGAGGTGGAACCTTGTGAGGTCCAATAGGAAATTGAGGTGTGCTTGAATATAGTCCAATAGAATTAAGAGGTGCATAGATCAATGATCCAATAGGATCAAGAGGTGACAAAATGTGGTCCAATCATAGTTAAGCATAGTGGTAGCTCGTGGACCTACTAGTATCATTGTACTCCTCATTTTGAAATCAATTGATTTGGTGATTTCATGGATTTTGTGAGTTTTTGGATTTCTAGCTTTCTCTCTCTAACCGAGAGCTCTTGATGCATTTTCTCTCTCTACCCGAGGAGAGCAGCTTGTTTTTACTTAGATTATTTTTTGAATACTTCCCACACATGTGAGTGAGAGTTGGAAGTGATTGAATGCATGTAGTAGTGTGTTTTTGCCATAGGATTCAAGATTGATCTTGAATCTCAATCTAGTCTTGATCTTGGTGCATCTACACACCTTAGGAGATCACAAGTACATGTAGTGGACAGTCCACACATGTGAAAATCAACATGGTATCAGAGCCTACCTAAGGTTACCATGCATTTTGATCCATCTAAGTGAAAAATTTTCATCAATCTTGAGCTAGAAATTGTCAAGGCCCATTTTCCTAACTATCTTGTTCAATCTTGGATCAAAAGATATCAAAAGGACATTGATTGGGTCTGACCTGGTACTGTACGGAATCAGGTGCTCAGACACGTGTGAGGAACATCCAATTTCAGTTTGGAAGTTCTCTCTCATGTTTGATCCATTTATCTTGCTTGATAGCTTGTTTTGAAACTATTTTTGTCTAGTTTTTGTTGCAATCAGTTTCATTCCATTTGGTTGAGCCAATCAAAAGTTATAAGCTTTTGAAGAGGGTTAGGTAGGGCACCTAGACCTGGGTGGACACATTTGGTTTGGTCAAGAGATTGCTTGGTTGATCCAAAATCACAGTTGTATGCTTGCCAATCTCATCTGTATGTGATCTAGACACTGTTTTGAGATCTTAGCCATTTTGTTTCATGCAATATCATTGTATTTGAGTCAAATTTGGTTTCTTAGTGTATTTCACACGTGCTAAGAGTGTTGGATCCTAACTTTGCCTATACTCCATCATTTGATGTGAAATAGATCTTGTTTTAGAGAGATTTGTGTAGCTAGTAAGAATCAATTCACAAATTGTTGTAAGATCTTTCATAGGAGGAGATAGTACTCAATTATTGGACCCTATTGAAAGTGTGTAACAACATTTATTGTTCATCATCTGAGTTTTCTTCACTTCAAATGTCTTCAATGGGTTCATCCTTGTTGAAACCAAGTGAAAGATTGACCACTTCAAATTATTCAATTTGGAAAATGAGGATGGAGTCCATCTTGATCCTTCAAGACGTGATGGACATAGTTCTTGGCCTTGAAGAAGAACCACAAGTTCTTTAAGAGGTTCAAAAATACAAAAAGAGAGCTAGGATGGCTCTCCACTACATTAAGATGAATGTCTCTAATGAGATATTGAGGGAGATAGGTACTTGTACAACAGCCAAAGAAGCTTGGGATTGTATCAAGACTATCTATGAGGCTAAGAATACCTCTAGGCTTCTCACTCTTAGGAATCAAATCTTTCAAAGTAGCCAAAAGAGTGATGAGAGTGCATCTACTTATGTTTTGAGAGTAAAAGATATTCATAGAGAGCTTGCTTGTATTGGTGATTCCATCAATCAAAATGAGCTAGTTCAAGTCATTCTCAATGGCTTGAGAAGTGAATTTGATAACCTTGTCCAATCCTATGCCATTAAGGAGGAGCTACCAAGTTTGGAGGCTCTCCAAAGTGTGCTAATTTCAGAAGAATCAAGACAAGAGTATAAGCTCTTGAGGATAGACAAGCTTTCTCTCACTCATAATGATGGCAAAGCTCTTTTTGCCAAGGATAAGCACAAAGAGAGGAGCAAGAACCAACATCAACAATCCTCAAGCAAGGACAAAGTCAAATCCAAAGACAAAGATGAGGAGGAAGATGATTCCTCTAATGCTTTATCATCCAAGCTCAAGAAGAAGAAGAAGATCAAGTGCTTTTATTGTGGCAAGAAAGGTCATTATGCCACCAATTGCTTCAAAAAGAAGAATCAACTCAAGCAAGCCAATATTACCAATGAGAAGGAAGACACTATTGCAAGTGATGGAGAGGGATCTCTTATGGTCTCTAGTTTCTCATCTACTCCTTTCAAGAAGGATGGCCTATGGTATATTGATAGTGGAGCCTCTTCACATATGTGTAGCTCCAAGGACTCTTTCTCTTCTATTGCACCTTATGATGGAGTGAAGAAATCAATATACACTGCAAATGATTTTGAATGTCCTATTGAAGGCATAGGGAGCATTCCCTTGAAGCTTGCATCCTCTAAAGTTCTTTATCTCTCTAGAGTTCTTTATGTACCTAAGCTTACCAAGAATCTTATTAGTGTTGGCCAATTGCTTGATAATGGCCTTGATGTAAAATTCAATGTTGATACTTGCACTATCAAGAAGAATGATGAGATACTTGCATTAGGATCTAGATTTGGTGGCATCTATAGACTAGATCCAAATGAGTATGTGAATGCTTGTAATGTTGCTCTTGTGAACAAGCTCTCTATGGAGGAATTATGGCATAGGAGGTTGGGACATCCCAACTACAAATCCATGCTCTCTATGATCAAAGAATCCAAAGCTATTGGCTTGTCAAAGTCATTCTCCTAGAAGATCAAGCCTTGTGAGGCTTGTGCTATTGCTAAATCTCACAAAAAGCCATTTACAAGGTCTTCTATCAAAAGCAAGCATACTTTGGAGTTAATCCACTCGGATGTGAATTTCTCATCAACTACAAGCAAGGGAGGAGCCACTTGTTTTGTTACTTTCATTGATGATTACACAAGATTCACTTGGATATATCTTCTTGCTTCAAAATATATGGTGTTTTATCATTTCCTTATTTTCAAAGCTTATGTAGAGAAGCAATTCTCATTCAAGATTAAAGCTCTTAGAAGTGATGGAGGTGGTGAATATATCTCCAATAAATTTCAAGACTTTTGTGAGCTTGAAGGCATTAAAAGAGAGTTTTCTTGTGCCTACTCTCCATCTCAAAATGGAGTGGCCGAGAGAAAGAATAGATCTCTATGTGAATGTGCAAAATCTATGAGAATTGAGACATCTTTGCCCAAAGATTTTTGGGGAGAAGCCATTAATTGTGCAAATTATCTTTGCAATAGGCTCCCACATATAGCTCTTGGAGGAAAGTCACCATATGAAATCTTATTTTTGAAGAAGCCTAAGGTTGATCACCTTAGAGTTTTTGGATGCTTATGCTTTGTCCATATTCCCTTGGAAACAAGGAAGAAGGAAGATCCTAGTGCATGCAAAGGGATCATGGTTGGATACTCATCCACCAAGAAGGCCTATAGAGTCTTTATACTCTCTACTTCTCAAGTTATTGAAAGTAGAGATGTTGTCTTTCATGAAGATCAACACTCATCATTTGAAGAGGCCGAGATCAAGAAATCTATGGATGCATCATCAATTATTGATTTTGAAGACAATCATGATGTGATGGGGTCGAGATTTGAAGAAGACTCTCCTCGGATTTTTTCACCAAGAAGATCCATGAGAAATAGATCCGAGCCTAAGAGGCTCTCATATGTTGACAAAGGCAAACAAGTGGATCTTGATTCCACTAATTATGTTTTTTATGTCTCTTATGAAGAGCCAAAGAATGTACAAGAGGCACTCAATACCAAGGAGTGGTATGATGCCATGAAGCAAGAGTATGATGCATTGATCACCAACAATACTTGGAAGCTTGTGGATCCTCCTTCCAACAAGCATGTGATTGGTTGCAAGTGGGTATTTTGGATCAAGTTCAATCATGATGGCACCATTAACAAGCATAAAGCAAGATTATGTGCCAAAGGATTTGCTCAAATCCATGGTCTTGATTATGAGGAGACCTTTGCACCCGTTGCAAAGATGGTGACAATAAGAATTATTATTTCTCTTGCTTGTTTTTTCAAGTGGAAGGTGTTCCAATTAGATGTATCCAATGCTTTTCTAAATGGTTATCTTGAGGAGGAGATCTATATGGAACAACCTCAAGGATTCATCAAGGATGAGTCCAAAGTGTGCTTGCTCTTCAAAAGTCTTTATGGACTCAAGCAAGCACCACGATCATGGTATTCAAGACTTAACTCTTTCCTTATCTCACTAGGATTTACTCTTAGTGACTATGATCCTTCCATGTATCTAAAGTTTGTTGATAGCAATATTGTCATTCTTCTAATCTATGTTGATGACATTATTCTTTGTGGAAGTTGTATCAAGCTAGTTGATGAAACCAAGCTAGCACTTGGATGTGAGTTTAAAATGCAAGATCTAGGAGAGATACATTACATCCTAGGCCTAGAAATTGATTTTTATGAAAATCATGTCTTTATATGCCAATCTAGATATGCTCACTCTATGTTGAAAAAATTCCATATGGAAAATTCTAAGAGCATAGATACTCCAATGGAGCAAATTGTAAAAGATCCTAATAAAGGTGATGAAAGATCCTTTGAGGACATCACACTTTTTAGGAGTCTTGTAGGCTCCTTGATTTGGCTTACCATTACTAGGCCCGATCTTAGTTTTTGTGTGCACAAATTGAGTAAATTTATGCAAGAACCTAAGATCCATCATTGGAAGATGGCCAAGAGGATTTTAAGATATGTATCTTCATCTTGTGATTATGGTCTACTCTATAAAAGTGAAGATCTATCCATTATTGGCTACTCGGATCCGGACTTTGCAAGTGACAAAATGGATCGAAAGTCTATTAGTGCATACACTATCTTTCTTGGAGGCAATCTAATATCTTGGCTTTCCAAAAAGCAAGATACTATATCTCTCTCTTCATGTGAGGCCGAGTACAAAGCACTCACTACAACTACCAAAGAAGTGCTTTGGATCAAGAGGTTATTAATGGAACTAAAGTGCATCAAGGAGGATGATCTACCAATGATCAAGTGTGATAACATCTCGGCCCAAGCTCTTGCCAATAATCCCATATTTCATGCAAGAAGCAAGCACATAGAAGTGGCACACCATTTTGTGAGAGAAAAGCTTATTGGAGGAGAAATATATTTGGAGCATGTCAACTCGTCCTCTTGTATTGCCGATCTACTCACCAAGCCTTTGAGCAAAAGTGCTTTCATCAAGCATAGATCTAATCTTGGAGTTATATCAAGATCAATGCTCAAATCTTCATAGATAATTTTTTAGGAGGAGTGTGAAGAATTGAAAAAGATTATCTATGTTAGATATAGGGGTCTTATGTTTTTTACATCAAGCATCTAGGTGTAAGATGTTGATAGGAATAAATTTGGCATAGATGGCAAATTATGCATTTCCACTTGTAATGCCACTATTGAGCCAAAATAGAGTAAGAGGCTAAACACTTGCTAATTAGAGTGTAGACAAGTGTAAAGTTTTTGTTTGATGAATTCCAAGAGGTCCAATAGGATATAGAGGTGGAACCTTGTGAGGTCCAATAGGAAATTGAGGTGTGCTTGAATATAGTCCAATAGAATTAAGAGGTGCATAGATCAATGATCCAATAGGATCAAGAGGTGACAAAATGTGGTCCAATCATAGTTGAGCATAGTGGTAGCTCGTGGACCTACTAGTATCATTGTACTCCTCATTTTGAAATCAATTGATTTGGTGATTTCATGGATTTTGTGAGTTTTTGGATTTCTAGCTTTCTCTCTCTACCCGAGAGCTCTTGATGCATTTTCTCTCTCTACCCGAGGAGAGCAGCTTGTTTTAACTTAGATTATTTTTTGAATACTTCCCACACATGTGAGTGAGAGTTGGAAGTGATTGGATGCATGTAGTAGTGTGTTTTTGCCATAGGATTCAAGATTGATCTTGAATCTCAATCTAGTCTTGATCTTGGTGCATCTACACACCTTAGGAGATCACAAGTACATGTAGTGGACAGTCCACACATGTGAAAATCAACACCTTGTACTCGGCTTCACAAGAAAAAAGTGAGACTGTATCTTGCTTTTTGGAAAGCCAAGATATTACTCCTCCACAAAGAAATGTTGCAAATGAACTAATGGACTTCCTATCCATCTTGTCACCTACAAAATCTGAGTCCGAGTAGGCTCTCAAGTGCAAGTTAGATCCTTCATAAAGTATGCCAAAAAATCTAGTACTGGAAACATATCTAAGTACTCTCTTGGCACTTTTCCAATGATGAACTAAAGGAGCTGGCATACTTTGGCTCAACTTGCTTACACAAAAACTTAAGTCAGGTCTAGTGATGGTTAAATAGATTAGAGAGCCTATAAGCTTTCTAAAGAGGGTGATGTCCTCAAAGGATGCTTCGTCACCTTCATTAGTTGCTTTCACAACATGCTCCATAGGGGTGTCAATCCCCTTACAATCTTTCATACCAAATCTTTCAAGAATGGAAGTAGCATACTTAGATTGACTATGAAAGTACAATTGCTACTTCTAGACACTTCTATCCCAAGTATAAATTTTAGGAAGCCTAGATCTACCATCTTGAACTCACTAGATAAGTCAACTTTTACTTTGCCTATGCCATCATCATGATTTCCTGTCATAATGATGTCATCAACATAAAGAACCAAAATGATGATCTTTCCTCCATTACATTTGAAATATAATGAAGGTTCATAAGCACTTAGTACAAAGCCAAGGGAATAGAGAAAATCATGCAACCTAGAGTACCAAGCTCTAGGTGCTTGCTTCAAGCCATATAGGCTCTTCCTTAAGTAGCACACCTTTTGCTCCTCACCAACCTTGATGAAGCCCTCGGGTTACATCATGTAGATTTCCTCTTCTAAGAAGCCATTCAAGAAGGCATTTGTCACATCCATTTGGTAGAGATCCCATTTGAACAAAGTAGCAATGCAAATGATTAATCTAATAGTTACAAGCTTATCTACATGTGCAAATGTTTCTTCATAATCCAATCCTTTTATTTGAAAAAATTCCTTAGCAACAAGCCTAGCTTTGTACTTACTAATAGACCCATCTTGATTGTACTTAATTCTATAAATACAATCACATGCAAGTGGTTTCTTTCCTCTTGTAAGATTTACAAGATTCCAAGTATGATTCTCTTCTAATGCATCATACTCTACTTGCATTGCATCTCTCCAAACTTTAGATTTATATGCTTCTTCAAAAGATGATGGTTCTTCAAGAAATGTAGCTAAAAAAGAGTAAGAGGCAGAAGATGTAGAGTCTTCCTTTTGCTTTCCTTTGTCCACATAGGTAAGCCTTGAGGGTTCGGTTGTCAAGATCCTCCTCGGATTTGTCAAGATCTTCAATGCACAATGGGTTAGATCCATTTGACAAGCTCTTAGCAAATTGTGACTCATCAAAAAGTACATCCTTGCTTACCTTTACTTTCTTGGATGTAGGATCATATATCCTATATCCCTTGCTAGTTTCTCCATAGCCAACAAAGATTCCTTTGAAGGAGGTAGCATCTTCTTTACTTCTAGTCTCCAAAGGAATGTGTACATAACAAGTACATCCAAAGATCTTAAAATCTTTTACATTGGGTTTCTTATCAAACAAGGCTTGATAAGGTGAGATCCTATCTATAGCACTACTAGGAAGTCTATTACACAAATAATTAGCACATGTTATGGCTTCTCCCCAATATGAGATGGGAAGTGATGCATCAAGTCTCAAAGACTTTGCACACTCACATAGACTCCTATTTTTCCTCTCGGCCACCCCATTTTGTTGAGGGGTGTAGGAACAAGTGTATTGTAACTTAGTACCATTGATCTCACAAAAGTCTTTCATTTTATTGGAGTACTCTCCTCCATTATTACATCTTAGTGCTTTGATAGAAGTACTAAGTTGTTACTCTACTAGAGACTTGAACTTAATGAGGAGGTCCTAGGTTCAATCTCTAGCCCGACCACACACACCAAGTGTAAAAACTTTTCACGTGGTATCAGAGCTAAGTAAGAGAGTGATCAATGAATCATAAATCTTGTAAAGATCATTTGCAAAATTTGTTTTTGGCCAATACTAGTCCATGTGAAAAGTTTTTACACTTGGTGTGTGTGGTCGGGCTAGGGATTGAGCCTAGGACTCCCCCATTCCGGTGGGGTGCTCTACCACTGAACTACCCGTCCATTTGTGTTCCAAGAGTGTTGTGCAAGGGCTATAGCCTTGACACTTTCTAACACTACCCCTCAAGGCATAGCCCTTTTTAGCTACCGCCTGCCTAGACCACACCCACAAGCATGGCTTTCATACCATGTGAAATTTTACAATTTTTAGGACAATAATGATTGTACTTTACAATCATAGAGAGTTATTGGTTGCTTAATCAATGAATCTATCAAGTTCTACACATTAGATCTTGATCTAGATTCACTACACTTGGATTTAAGCAAGAGCAATGGAACAACACATCATTTTTTAGTGAGAGCGGCCTCACACATGTGGAGTACTATCCACAGTACGACCTACATCTGAAACAACAAGTACAATGATACTAGATAGCAATCATACATAAAAATCACAAGACAAATGACTAGAAACCTCACAAAAGTGTAGAGTGCAAAAGTCTCATCAATTTTCTTAGAAAAATGATGATATTTTTATAGATCAAGTACATCCATGAGTTTGGTACAATCCAGCAGGTCTTCACACGTGTGAAGAGTGCCACATCACTCAGATCTATCCATTTGATCCATCATATGACTAAAATCCAAAAAGATAGTCTCCTAGAATATAGGAATATTCCCTACAAAAAGGATCTAAGGAAAATGGTCAACTCTTATCTTCTAGTACTCTATACACACGTGTGAACATCCACTTGCCATGTGGGAGCAAAAACTCATGCACATGCAAGGAAAAGCTAATTTGTAGGTGACTAGTCAACTTGACTAAAAACTAGTCAATTCATGTTCACACTAACTAGAATGATACAAAATCAATTTGGATATATACAAACATGAAAAGTACATCCTTTCACATGTGGGAACAAGCTCCACATGTGTGAAATCAGATCATCAACATATTCTAATCTTTGATCAATATTTACATGAACCAATGTCAAGTGAGAAGTGACAATTTTCAACACGCTTGAGCTCTCAAAATGGTAGAGTCTCCTCCTCTCTATTAAGCATGAAAATAGTGTACAAATGGTGCCTTTTTATAAAATGGAAAAGGCCCTTGCCCCTCAATCCTATTGGCTAATATTCACATCGATCCTCTCCATTCATCTTGGACCCAACTTGATCCAAGGGTCCACCAAAAGTACATTGGAAATCACAAGATTCATCTGAGTCCAAAATTGGACTCAACTCTAAAAAGTAAACTCTAAGTTTAGAATTGACTTTGGGCCTCAAATTTTATTTTAATTACAAAGGGCCCAAGTCTATTATTTTATTTACAACTTCACTTGCATGCTCATTGGGCCATGGGCTTATACACGCAGGATGCCATGCCCTCGCAACACATTTTATTGGATAATTTTATCTATTTACACTTTGTTGGGAATACCCCAACAGGACCCACGGCCTGAAGTAGTGTCGGTCCCTCGGCACTCTGTCGGTTTAGTATAGTGTTTTCTTCGCTCGCCTTTGCTGGATCAGGTAGGTGGTGACGTCCTCCATAAAGTTGAGGTGGTCCAGTTTCTTCAAGTCCTTGGGCGTGTGAAGGGACTTGTGGACTCCTCGCAGCCAATCTTGGTCGACCCATGTTTGGAATCTGCGTGTCCATGGATCGCCTAGAAGCGTAGTTCATTAATACACACGATCGATTGACAACTAATCTTCGACTTTGTCTGAAGGTAGCGCTTTATTAACGTCAAAGAATATGGATGAGAGAAAATTGTCCCATTTAGTCTCGATCCTCATTAGATGTTCTATGTCCCAGGCATAAGTGGCTGTCGCGCGGACTGTTGGATCAGGGCAATTGATATAATGGGTTGCGAACGCGGTGAGAGCCCTTCTGGCATCTACATCCGTAGTCCACCCATATTCGGACTGTATGATCGGCCAATTAAAATTCGAAAGTGTGATCTTGTCTAGAGGGGTGCCGCATTCTGCCCATTTGGATCTTTGTGTACATGGAAGGAAGTGCGCATTCACCCGTAATTATTGTGGACTCGTCATGTAGGCCCTGATGGCCGCAGAGTCTCTTTCGAACAACTGCTGACGCCACTTTGGTTGTGGTTGGAGGGCGGGTAATGCTGGCAGTTCTTTGCCCTTTATGGTCTGAGCTGAAAACGATATCTGCCAGCCGCCTCTTGATGACTCGTGGGGATACTTTGATAGAAAATTCGTTGATTTTCTCCTCCACGGACTTGGGTCTTTGGAAGGCCCGACTAGCAGATATCGTGCGCAAACCTCTGGATGATGTGGCTTGGCTTTGGCTGGTATCTGCACCTTGGTCCTGGTCTCGCGTCTCAGTAGCAATATCTGTTTGCCCTTAATCTTGGCCTTCAGACCCTTGATTTTGGTTAAATTCCCCTGCTGCCTGCTAGCTTTGGTCTTGGCTGGTACTGGCCTGTGCAACGTCAAAAATCAGTGGTGGTGGAATTACCACGGGGGTGGGCTGGGCCTTCGTGTCCATGAATTTTTGGCACGCCTTGAGGGCTTGCTTGGCCTGGGCGAGCTCGTGAGTTGTGCTTGTCCGATATTTATTGAACTCTGTCTAGTAGCTATTTAAGGTTTGGCTATATACCTGCATCTGAAGCCGAAGAAGATTCATTTCTAATTGAGAAACCGGCCTTGAGTCTGGTGTAGGTTGAGCTAACCAGACGAGCTTGTCATATTGTAGGGCTTTGACCTCTGTCCCCAGGCGTGTATTCTTTGCTTCCAAAAGGTTTACTTGTGCCTGGATGGGAGCAAGCCGTTGGGACACTTCAGATTGAAGCTCCCGCACCTTTGTGGAGGCCTCTGTCAACGCTTTGGAGAGGCTTTGGATATATTTGTTGAGACCCTCCTCCTTCTGCTATAGCTTGGCAATCTCCTGGTGCCCTTCTTGTTCATGTTGTTGCGTCAAAATCAATTTGTGCTGCAACTTGGTGAGGTCTGCTCGCAGTTGTGTGTTACTTGTTGCCAGGTGTAGTGCCCTGCTTTCTAGAATGGTTTTGGCTGCTACCGCATCCAAGATGTATTTTCCCAGAGTCTGGTACGTCGTCGTTTGGTCTGTGAGAGCAGCTGGTACACTGGCACCGATAGGGGCTTGTATTGTATTGGCCCCGATGACTTGTGAAATACCGTCATCATTATCTTTGATCAGGTTCTCATTGGACCTGATGCCATCTGGGGCAGTAGGATCAGCCCAATATAGCGATGGTACAAAAACTGTTTGAATAAATGCAATATTAGGCAACGGTTGGCTGCCCTAGGCAACCTTTGGTGGCAAAGCAGGTGGGGTCTGAGAAACAACTGTGGAAACAGGGGTGAGGACGGTTTGTCCGAACGAGAGGGTGGGAGGAACAGAGGGGAACTTAAGGGTAGTGTGGAGTATGGAAGAAGGCAAAGATGGAGCAGAAAGGGTCTGGCATGGGGGTGAAAAATTGATGACTTGCATCCACGCCAGAGTGTCTGGAGACAATTGAGAATCAGAAGGATTGAACGAAATGGAAGCAATGGTGGCGGCAGGAGTGATGGAGGATGCGATGGTGATGGATGGAGTAGTGGATAACGGAACAGAGATAGGAATCGTATCAACAACGGAAATGGGGGGGGACACAGAAATAGATGTGGATGGAATAGGAAGAGAGATAACGACAACAGAGATCGAAGTGGGGGGTTGCATGGAAGAAGGAAAGGATTCCACTACCTGACTCAGCAGCTTAGACTAGATTCTGTCCTTGCAAAATGTTGAAATAATCAAAAAGTTATTCAACAGATGCACAGCCACCTGAATGACAAGTTCCGTGATAGCATCTATCAGGTAACCATTGTTAGTTTGAATTGGGATTTCCGGTGTAGTTTGGGTGACGAAAGGGTTGATCAGAGTTTTGGCATTGCGATGGGAGATGGGCTGACGATCACCGGACATAATGCAAATGGTGACCATCGAGTTGGCATTAATCCTAACCTTGTACATGGTATCTTGATACAGGAAGTGGAAACAAGTCTTTTCCTTGTCCCAGATGGCATTAGCGTGAAGTGCGAGGCCCATGTTAATCTCAGAATGGAAAAGCGTCGGGTAAAAATCCATTGCCTCTAGAAGTGGGCCGGTTGTCTGCAGCCATGGTTGGATCAAAATGTCAGAGAGTAGAGACCAAATCTGTGTGGCCTTGGGGATGTCACGCTGGATCACCTATTTGGTGCCAGAGTCTTCAAAGGATGAGGAGGCCATGTTAGTAGTGATGATTAGAGGTCAAAAAAGTAGGAAAAATGGTGGAAAATGGAAAAAGGTGTGGAAATGGCAGGAAACTTTGAATAACGAGTATTGGATGACAAGAAGTGTAGTTCAGAGCGCAGATCGGTGTTCAGTATGATTGGATGATAGTTGGTATAAAGTTTGGTCACAAACAGAGAACTTGGTAATTTTAGTATAAATTTTGGCAGAGCTTCGCTAGCAAAGGTGACAAATGACTCGAATTCAGCCCTTATATAGCGGAATTTAGAGTGCGTATTAGGTGAAATCCACTTTTCCTTGCTCAGTTCCATCCAAATTTTGGCAGGCACCTTTTTCACAAAATTCTAAGACCTCAAGCAAGATTGGTGATCAAAGGGTATGCACAAAGTAAAGGCATCGACTATGAGGAGACCTTTGCACCGGTATGTAAGTGGAATACTCTACGTCTACTTGTTGCTTTGGCTTCACATTTTGGTTGGCCTTTGCATCAGATGGATGTGAAATCTGCTTTTTTGAATGGTGAGTTGGAAGAAGAGTGTTCATGGATCAACCTGAAGGCTTTGTAGCGAAGCGACAGGAAAATAAAGTATGTCGCTTGAAGAAAGCACTTTATGGTCTTCAACACACACCACGTGCGTGGTATAGCAGGATTGATGCCTACTTTCGTTCAAAGGGAATGGTGAGAACACACTCTGATCCAAATCTATATGTCTTCTGCTTTGATGGTATGCTTGCTTTGATTGCTCTTTATGTTGATGACTTGATTATTATGGGAAATAATCAAGAGATGATAGACATGATCAAGAAAGACCTCATGGAACAATTCGAGATGACAGATCTCAGACTGATGCATTATTGCCTTGGAGTAGAGGTGTGGCAAAAAGGACACGAAGTGGGTTTAACACAGGTGAAGTATGTCAAAGAGTTGCTGCATAGGTTTAGGTTGCAGGATTGCAAACCAGTGAATACTCGTATTGAGCCAGGTAAAAAGCTTTCTAAGCTTGATGAGTCACAGTCATTTGATGCTACGCTGTATAGGCAGTTAGTAGGGAGCTTGATTTACCTTACCACGACTAGACCAGATATATGCTACAATGTTGGCATTGTAAGTCAGTTTATGGCAGCACCTATGGAAACGCATTGGAAGGTAGCTAAATGCATTTTACGTTATGTGAATGGCACTTCAGAGTATGGCTTGATTTACAGGAAGCATGATGGTTTACCCGAGTTGTGTGGCTATGTGGATGCGGATTGGCTATGATGATCGTAGATCCACCACAAGGTATGTATTCTAGTTTTGTCGTAGTTGCTTTTCCTGGTCTAGTAAGAAGCAAAGTACAATTGCTCTTTCAACCACAGAGGCAGAGTATAAGGAAATGTGTAGTGCAGCACATGAAGCTATATGGTTGAGACAAATCTTGGTAGAAGTTGGCATGAAGCGGAAAAATCCCACGATATTACATAGCGACAGTCAGAGTGGCATTCAGCCAGCAAAGAATCCAGTGTTCCATGTGAGAACTAAACACATTGAGATTCAGTATTACTTTATACGTGAGAGGCTGCCAAGTTGTGAAATTCATGTTGTTCATTGTAGCATAGAAGGACAACTAGCTGATATTTTCACTAAGCCACTTGTTGGAGAAAAGTTTGATAAGTTTAGATCAAAGCTTTTTGTACTTAAAGTTTGTTGACTTTAAGGCTATGTATATGACTATATATAAAGTAGACTCTATTTTAAGGGAGAGAGTTAGAATAAAAGTAGAATCACTGTGCTACTATACTGTGGGTCCTATCAGTGGATAAAGAGCAGTTGGCCTCGCCACGAGGCAAGTCGACGGGACACGCGTCCCGCCAACGGCAACATGGGTCATGCATGGGTTGCCTGAGTGAACAACTATATGTACAGTGTAATTTCATTTTGAGAAATATAGTTGCTATGTGAGCTTGCTGTGGAGAGTGTTTTCTGTCTGTGTTACTGTGTAGCATGATCTGTGTTTATGTGCAAAGCAAATTCTAAGTCTTTGGCTTTTGAGAAGACCCGTCCCCAAGTGGGACGACTACCAAAGAGTTGACTTGTGAAGACGAACCTGGAATAATCTGCATAGCAGCATCCGAAACAAATTCCTTCTGGACTACTACCGTGTCAACCTCCATGGTTGCAGTAGCTACTGGCTGGACTTGTGGAGTAGGAGTGCTCTACAGGAGATTGGATAAATCAATCTTTGTGGTCATAAGCATTTTGCATGCCAGTACACCCTGTTCTGTTTCTACCAGGATGCCGAAATGGTCACACAGTTGTGAGATATGTGCTTCCACTACAACAAACTTCTTGTGTTGTACCCAGTGTAGAAATGCTTTATAAGCAATGGTCCCAAAGCATACTGCTGGCCTACCAGGTATCCAAAATTCTGAGCTGAGATGGTAGCATCAGCATTAGTGATGAACAACATTTGATTGGAGTACTTGTAGAAGAACTTCATCTGCGCATCTCTCAACATCGTGATTTTGTACCCTTTGCTTGGTACATAGCAGTTTCACAAAAAATATGTTGTTTCATCAATGGAGTTCTTGGACGTCGTGTTGGCTACGAGGGCTTCAAAGAACACAGCTTCATTGATTAACCTGGAAGGTGGCATTGTGTAGAGTAACCTGGAAATCAGCATCCATCACTGTATGAATGGAGTGAACAAACTCAGTGCTGATCTTTGATAGTACAATAAATGGGTCCACTTTTAAATCACTCACTCTGCATTGATCCAGCACAGACTTAATTGAAGCAAGATGGATTGAAATTCGGATTTTCCAATTGATAGCAGAGCTGGTGCTTGCACTCGAATCCATATTGCTCGACAAATTTGAAAGATAGAAAGCAAGAGCAATAGTAAACGTTAGAACTAGTGAGCGATGGAAAGCGAGAGCAAGTAAGCATAAAAGAGTGAGGGTAAAAAGAAAGTGTAAGGTGAAAATAGAAAGTAACAGTGTTAAACGATGATACAATGGAGACGATGATCACATGGCAACTTGATTTGACACCTGTCAAATCCATATATAAAAGGCGGTATCTTTACCGATTTTTGAGACGACTAAAAGATAATCTTAATTATATTAAGACCATTAAAATTTAAAATATCACATCTAGGGACATAAATATGAACGAGATATGGTAACACGTGTGAGCGTAAACATTTAATAAAAAGGGTTTACCAAATCCAAAAATTAAATAATGAGTAAAATAATAAATAACAAATAAGTAATAAATATATAAATCAAAGAAAAAAAAATTAGGAGTAGATCGTCGAAAGATACTCAAAAGATTATCGAAAGATTTTTTTCTCGAAATCCTTTGTTAAAGATAATATTTCTTCAGTCTGGAACTGTTAATACGTGTTAGCAATAATTCACCTTCCAATGACTGAAGCTGGACATAACCATTTTCAAATACTTCAATTACCTTGTATGGTCCCATCCACCTCATATGTAGCTTTTTAGAAAATTTCTGATGTCGACTGTCGTAGATCAAAGCATAATCATCAATCTTAAGATCAATAGTCTTGATATGAGTATCATGTTTTTTCTTTCGCTGTTCCTAAATTTTCTCTATAACATCCTTCGAATTGTTTCGATCTTCGGACAGTTCTTCAATAGTCAGCAACCTTTCATTGATACAATATGTATCTATTCGTTATGCTTGTATACGAAAAATGGGCACTTCAAATTCAATCGACAAAATTGGATACATACCATATGTAAGAAAATAAGAAGTCTGTTTCATTGTAATCTTCTCCATGTTTCTATATGCCCAGAGTACTGAGAGTAGCTTTTTATCCCAGTTTGTAGCATGTGCAACAATGATCTTATTCAGGATCTTACATAGTATTCCATTCGCTCTCTCAGTCAACCCATTTCCTTTCGGATAATAAGGGGTCTTCTTTTTGTGTTTAATCAGAAAATAAGTAGTCAGTAGTCCAATTGTATCATTAAGAAAATGAGTACCACGATCACTGACTAACTTAAGAGGACAACCATAATGTGTGATAATAGATTTGAATAAAAAAAATGCGATAGTTTTCGCATCCTTTCGTTTTGTCGCTTCCGCTTCAACATTATTTGTTGCATAATCCATCGCAACCAAAATATATACACTTAGTGTGTTGAGTGTGAAAAATACAGATCCTAAGTGGATCTAAACTCCAAGATCATTGGCTTGAATGCTTGCACTCCAAACTACATAAGCTAGGAATTGGCAACACATTCTATGCTACCTAGAATGCAAAGAACTTGATCAAAAAGCATTTATCACAAATGGAAACTTCCATAAACATCAAGTGCGGCCCAAAATAGCATTATACAGTCCATAATACATCAGCCTACCACTTTTGGAAAGCACCTAAGATCATACACACAAAGCTTGAACTCAATCACTACACAATGCCAACAATGGAAGGAGAACCCAATAGAAAAATCTCTCATTAAGCAAATGAATACAATGGATCTGCTCCAACCTGTTTCTCCACGGCCTACCTGCTATATATAGCTGAGAGAGATGACTCTCTCTCCTCTCTCTAGACCCTCCTTACCTAAAATATGCCCTATATAGGTAAAATTGGCATATATGTCCAAAATACATGAAAATGGACTCATTTCGAAGGTCTTGAAGTTTGACACTTCTTCATACTGAAAAAATACACTTACTAAAAATATCTAGACCTGTTTCACACGTGTGAAAAGTCAGATCCTAAACTATGTGCCATTTTTAGCAATTTTGGCCTAAAACTAGACAAGGAAATGTTGACAATTTTCACATTGAGTTACTGGCTTTATTAGACCAACAAAGTCAATCCCTCACTTTTCAAATGGTGCAAGTGGTATGATTGGCATCAATGGCCAATTCATAGATTTGGTTGATTTTCTACATCTTTGGCATGGATCACAAGATCAGATATAATTAGCACCTTTTTGAACTGATGATCTGTACCGAGCTTATACAGAACATTGTGAATAATAATATAACGAGCTACTTTGTATTGAAATATTGTCTTCTTCTCCAAGTCATACCCATCAGAATATATCTGATCTTTGAGATAAATAATAATATCAGAATATAAAGAATTCGTAGAAGATATCTCGAATAAATTTTCATTTGGAAAGTCATCATTTAATGGTTTTTCAATCCTTCCCATGCTAAGTCGTGAAAGATAATCAACATTAGTATGATATTTTTCTTGAGAAAACTCAGCTTGATAAGTGAACTCTTGTAGCAACAAAATCTAGTGAGCAATTCGGCCAAATAAATCAGATTTATTAACAAGATACTTCAAAGCATAATGATCAATATGGAATATAAAAGCATATCCCAGCAAATAATGCCAAAATTTCTTTACTGGAAAAATTATTCCAAGTGTTTTCCTTTCTATTGCCGAATATTTTTTCTCCGAGGAACTAAGCTGGCGACTAGCATAATATATTAGATGATCTTTCTTTTGTTCGTCCTTCTGGCTCAAACAGACACCAATAGCAAATGCTGAAACATCAACATAACTATGAAATAGTATCATCCAATTAGGCGGTCTCATAATTGGAGCATTAATCAGCCTCTGCTTAAGTTCTTCGAATGCTTTCTGTTGTTTTGCTGTCCAAATATAAGCAACTTGCTTCTTGAATAACTATGTAAGGGCAGTAGCAAAATAGGCATGATTCTAGATAAATCTTCGATAATAACCAGCATGTCCTAAGAAACCTCTTAGTTCTCGTAGATTGGTTGGTATCAACAGTTTTTTTATGACTTTGACTTTATCTTTCTCAACTTTAATTTCTCTGTTGGATATTCTATGCCCCAAAACTATACCTTCTCTCATACCAAAAAAACATTTTTTGAGATGAAGGGACAAACAAGTGTCTCGACACCTCTACAATGTAAGTTTCAATTTTTGAATATGAGACTTGATATTACTATAAACTAGAAATCATCAATGAAAATTTTGAGAAATATTCTTAGGAACACAGCAAAAATTAGCATTATTATTCTCTAGAAAGTAGCTGGTGCATTGCAAAGACCAAAGGGCATTCTATTGTAGGCATAAGTGCCCCAATCAGTAGTAAACGTGGTCTTTGGTCGATCCTCCTTCCTTACTCCAACTTGATTATAGCCAGAGAAGCCATCACAGAAACTGTAATGTTCTTGTCCAGCAACTTGGTCTAGAATGGAATTCGTGAAGGGTAATGGGTGGTGATCTTTCTTAGTAGCAGCATTTAGCTTCCTGAAATTATGGCAAGTTCGAATCTTGCTAGTCTTTTTCTTTGGAACTACAACAATGGGAGACACCCATTCACTGCTTAAGACAAAATAGATAATACTTGCCTTAAGGTGCTTATTGAGTTCATCTTTTACCATAAGAGAGTACTTTGGATTGAGACGATACTATCTCTATCGAACATGAATAGCATCTTCTTTAAGATCACTGCGGTGCTCGCCAAATTCTGCAAGAATTCCCTTCAAGTCTTCGAGCGACCATGCAAATACATCTTGGTATTCTTTCAATAGCTCAGTAAATTTTGTTGATTCTGTCTCTTCAAGGACTTGGAAACATGCACAAATTTTCCAGATTCAATTTCAATTAGCGGTAGTAGAATCTAGTAAGATAATACCATCCGTCATGCTGGCCTGGATATGGCAATGAATTTTGCGTATGGCTGACTCCACGAATTTATTCTTGTTGTTAGTCTGGTCTTTATTTCCAGATTCTTGCTTGGATTCGTCAAATTCGTCATCTGTATCTTCATCATCTACATTCAAATTTTTAAAATTTTGGTCTACAGCTTCTGATTCACTTATATCAGCATCTGCATTGTAGACATCGAAGAATTCTTCTTCGTCATCCGATAAATCATTATTCTCATAGCATTCGAAATAATTTACTTCGATGTCTGATGCATTCAAGAATATATTAAGGTCATGAGAAGAATATTTTGAAGTGAAACTGGTGTCGGACATAGGAGTTTCACCTTCATATCTATCACGACTCTAGGTGATAATCTGTTCTTCTGGCTTTCCACGAATAGTTGTTTCGCCAGTTTGGAATCTTAATTCTTTGGACTTCTAGTAGTGTACACTTGTGTTAGCCTGATAAAGCCACAATCGTCCAATTAAAACAGAGTAAGATGACAAACCAAGTGGTTTGATAACAATAGAGTTCATTGTAAAAGGCTTGGCTTGAATGTATATAGTCACGTCCTTCAGTCCACCAACAGGTTTTCTTTGTGTCAAATTAGCCAACTTGATATTTCTTTGGGTTGGTTGAATATTAGTCAAACCCAAGGCATGAGCAGTGTCTTCAGTTATTATCTTGACACTCGAACCTGAATCAATCGGCACCTTATTGATTAAGCATCCAATAATTGTGATATCAATTTCTGGTGCGCCAAGGTCTCCTAAATCAATAGATAATACTCCAACATCTGAGAGAAAAAAAATTTTCTTCGTCTTAGAGACAAATAGAACTTTTAACTGTTTATGATAATAATTGTTATTTGCCAACAATTGCTCAAAAATTATATTCGGACGAAGTGAACCAATATCAGTTATAATGTCATAATCTTTCATCTTCACTTTCGAGATAGGCTTGTAACTAGTGGCATCCGAAAGTTTAGTCTTCGTGATTTTCACGTCCCCTTCCTCAAAGGTGACTTTCTTATCTGCAGCGGTTGTTTGTAATTTGGAATTGATAATTTCTTTTGCTTCCGCAAAAATATCCTCGAGAATAACTTAGCTGCATCACGATCGTAATCCAGATCAGCAATGAAATCTTCCTTCATTATAGACTTGTTCGAAATTCCTTCTTCGAGAAATTTCTCCGCTTCTTTAAAGATACTTTTGTGTCAGGTTTCGAAGAGCTTTTGCTTCTCGTAATCACTTTAAATAACTTCTCAACATCGCTTGGCCAAGATTGGTCAATTTTCTTTGTCTATTTGGCTTCAATAACATCAACCTTCTGAACAACAGCATCAGCCGAAGATTTTAATTTCGTATTAGCAGCAGCAACAGATGTAGCAATATACTGGCACTTTGGACGTGGCTTCTGCGATTGTGGACAATTTGGATACTTGTGGCCAGATTCTTTGCATTTCGAGCATAAAGGTAAATCCAATTGATTTTTGTAGCTGCGGACAATCAAGCAAAAAATGTCATGTTCACCATAGTTATAACAATTTCTTGAAATGGGTTTCGTCGAACTGGTAGACTTAATTACATGACCAACAAATTCTGGTGGATTGTGTTTCTTTGGTGCAAACTTAGGTTTGCCTTATTGGGCAATTGTTGTGGTACCTTGAACATAATTGGTAGTCGCATCATCTTGAAATATAAAGAGCACTTCCAGAGAAGGACCTTTGACATACTTTACATTCACAGATCTACAATCTTCTTTAGAATGTCCTGATATACCACATTTGGTACACCATATTCCTGAGTTTGAAGAAGAAGCCTTCGGTCTCTTGTCTGCAACTTCTGAAATTAGAACTTTCCGATCGTTGAATTTTTTATTAAGATCACCCATATTACTTTTCCAAGGCTTTTCAACTTTAGAGGTCGCAGACTTGTCCTCAGTGGTCTTGCTGTCTTTTTTTTGTTTGGACTTTTATTTTTTCCTTCAATTTGCATCATCAGTTTTTATATCTAATGAATCACTGAAATCATACTCGAAACTGGAACTTAAACTAGATTCAGATTAAGATTCGTCTTCACTGTTACTAGAGTCATGCTTAGACTTTCGAGTACGTCTGGTAGAACGTCTTTTGCATGATAACTTGGAAGTCTCATAGTTTTTAGCACTTGCTATGACTACTGATAAAGAAGTCATATCTCCTTGTCTACAGTACCGATCAACTTTCGGTGGTAAATATGCCAAAAGCCACTCGACCTGCATCACGACATGGTACACACCAGTTAATTTTCCAATTAGATTCTTTACTTTTTGTGTGTACCTTCGAAGAGATTCTTTACTCTTCTTCTGCACATTGTTGAGTCATCCGAGAACTTTGGATGAATAACCAATTTTCTTAAATTGGTCCAGTAATGCATCTTTTAGCAGTAACCATGTAGCTACACATCATGATTCAACTTGGTTGTACCATATGCACGCTTGCTTTATCAGAAGATCATGGAAGATCCACAGCTTGTCAGCATCAATACCTTCGTTGTTCGAGTTAGCAACTGATTCGAACTGTAAAACATAGCTGTCAACATTATCTGAAGATGTTCCTTTCAATTAATCATATTTGATCTTCGAGATTGAAGTGAAACGAGGACCAGGGCCTTTCATAATCGGTTCAGGTTTAGGTTCAGGCTCCGGCTCTGGATCAAGATCTAGACTTACAATGTTACAACCTGATTCAGCTACAGTAGAAGCTTCAAGATGAAGATTTTCAGGTAAATTTTTAGGATTAGAGATTATCAAAAAAAGTTTTGTTAAAATTCTAGAAAGGTGAATCTCCACTTTGCAAAGATTCCTGCAGACTTTTGAAGAAATCGTCGCAAAGTTTTCAATATCTTTCTAGTCGATGAGTAGCTCTATCTGACATACACTGAGGATGGAGATGGAGTTGTCAGTAAGTATCAACTTTATTTGGCTATCCCCAGCAACGGCGCCAAAAATTGGCATATGTCGTAATATACCAACATAGAATTGCTAGATTTGTATAGTATTTATGTCATTCCCCAAGGAGATAGCACTTAAATGTTGTTTAATTGGTACAGTCCTAACTTATTTTGAATGGAATGGAGTTGTGTGTTAATCTGGTTGTCAACAAATATTTAATATGTAACCAGTATTACTTTTGTTGTTGGTGTGTGATGATGACAAATTCAGAGCAACAATCTTCCTCTATCAAAAGTGAAAGGCTATCAGAGTATCACGAATGAACTAAACTCTAGCTGATTAAGTTGTCAGCAAGGATTTATGTTATGTTCGATGCAGACATGTATGAACAGACAAATAGGTAATCTTATTCTTGAACTAATGTGTTCTAAACAGAAGTCCTCGACAACTAAAGTCCAGTCATGGTTAAAGAACTCAAATAGTTCGAGAATATGTTATAAACATATATCTTTGTTACAAACACAAATACAGATCAGTAACTCAATTCCTCAAGTAGGGACTAGCATTTCACATGCACACATACTTCTTTATCAGTGACTGTGGAAAACTGTACCAAAGTGATACGTTACTCGGGTGCCGGATACAAAGTATTCGTGTAGACAAGTAAGCTAGTTTCAAGACAATTCTTTAGATCAACTTTACGAAAACACAACAAACGACAATAATGAACTATTGTAATTGTCTGACCAAGGAGTGATTTAAGTAATGCATAAGAGATTGCTACTAGACTTGAGATCACTCAAACTCAACAATGCGGAAAACATGAATTAGAAGAAATAATTCTCGATGCTCTATTCACTTTTTCAATATCACAAATACAGTAATTCTCTCTCTCTCTCTCTCTCTCTCTCTCTCTCTCTCTCTCTCTCTCTCTCTCTCTCTCTCTCTCTCTCTCTCTCTCTCTCTCTCTCTCTCTCTCTCTCTCTCTCTCTCTCTCTCTCTCTCTCTCTCTCTCTCTCTCTCTCTCTCTCTCTCTCTCTCTCTCTCTCTCTCTCTCTCTCTCTCTCTCTCTCTCTCTCTCTCTCTCTCTCGTATGAGAATGAAGTGTGTCTTCCTTTTATTACCTACGGAGCGAGCAAACACACCTCTTGAGATTCCAGGTGCGACGCTTCATTGACACAGCTGCTCATAGCACGAAACCCGATTCCTGGATAGAGTGGATGTAGCATCCGTCATAACTTTCGGTCACAAATTTGTATACTTCGAGATAGTTGTAATCTCCGCAATGTTGTACTTTAATCAGATTATCACCAAGATGCAAGTTGTGATGGAACTCTAGAGTGTAGAAATGATATTGTAGGACCTCCTCCTTTGAAGCAACTGGCAAAAAACAAAATAAACGTCGCCAAGCAACTCCTTCATATGCAACCCCAAAACACTCGAAGAAGTTTTAAGGCACCATTGTAATGACTAAATCTTGATTTGTCCAGGATATTAGCCTCTAAAGTGGAGCAGTACCCTTATTTGCTCTAAGATACAACTTTTAGTCCTCAGATAATGTCCCTAATTTCTTAGGAGAGTGTCCCTAATATTCATCATACTAACTTTAAGATCTAGGGTTGTGCCTTTAGACTACCAGATTGTGATTTGTAGCTCTAGGATCATGGCCTCGGGTAAGGTATAGGCCTCCGTCATGTAATCTCCAACGGGTATGGTTTTCTTTTCAAGGGTTATACGAGATATGCTCAAGAAACTGCTCGTGAAATATCAATGCCCATGAAAGTCATTGGTGTTTGGAAGATTCTACGATCCAATTCACATTTGGAAAGGACTTATCCACAATGTTTGTGTGACTTATAAGATAACTGTTCACATGAAAAAGATCATCATTGGTCATCAACTGTCCAAAGTACAGATCATGAAAATATCTCTACAGGGAAGGTTTAGTGCTCGCCAAACATATTCTATTGCATATTCAGTGCTTGTGGGATGCAAGTTATACTCATTGTTCTGTTTCATGAGCGGCAGTATTTTGTCGACCGTCCGAGCCTAAGTATTTCGCTAGACATTTCCGACAATGGGTGTGACTGGTGAGACCCTTACCAAGGTGGCGTATTTTGGCCACGGTTGGTGGACTACCCGGTCTTGTGTTTCAAAGAGATTGGGCCCAGTTAGTACATGCTCATACAATAGTCACAAGATGATTTCAACTTTGAAACTTCAAATAATGAAGTAATGTCATACTAGCTCATTTATGGTTCCCATCATAATGACATCAATAATTGAATTTGAACCGAGTAGCATTTAATACTACTTGCTTTTCCACAAACAGGAAGAACGATTTCATGTTCCAAGGTATAATACGTAGAACGACATGAGTGAAATGCATTGGAATTTGATGCTCAGCCTCAAATTCATTTAATAATGAGCATCCTAAAAAACCAGAAATAGAAAGCTCGGATTTTTGAACAGAGGATCGAAAAGATTTAGAATCAAATTTTCTAGAATTCTTCAATACCGGAGCGACTCAAAAAATTCTATATTTTTTGAGTCAGTGTATATTTTCAAGTCATTGTGGCATTTTTTGATACTTTAAATTTCAATACTATCGAACCCAATGACTTCACGTTGATAGTCTGCCCACTTTGTACATGCATTAACTGTAACGAGGTGGTTGTAATAACTGCAACAAAAGGTAGTTGTAGATATTTTGTAGGATTTCAATCCTAGAATCTTCATCATAAAACTTCTTTTGATTATTCGAGTTTCTATAACCAGAGTTATCACTCTTAACGATTGTAAGCTAAAGTTATCACTTCAAGCATTATACTCACTATTTGATATTAATCAGAGTGTAAATTCTCAGTCCCATTATTGTATTATTCTTTATGCATTCATCTAAATCATTCAATTTGAACGTTCTGCCGCTAGCTGTGACGTTTCTGATCCTACACGCACCCGCTCGAGCTTCCACTGACTAACCTCTCGATTTCCAATAAAATGGTCATAGCAAACAATACTTCAATAGTTTCAATAACTTCACACATCTAAGAATGGAAAAAACACTCAATTACATTAACAAGAGCTTACGTTTGTAAGTTCCAAGCAAGTATGGGATTCAAACTATAAAATATCATACAATGATATAGCTCAATGCTAGCATCGTAAAAACAATCCGATCATGCTTACCAAATCACTTGCATTCAACAACATTTCTTGCATTCTATCCAAAACCGTCTAATAACTCTTTACCATGTGTAACATGATTTAAAATTCACACGCACACATTCTATCACGTAATAACAAGAAATAGCATGTCACTAAAGATACATCCATCATACCCATAACCGACATGCTATATAACATACCCATAACTGACATTCTATATAACAGTATTAAGATCCAAATAAGTTACCTTAATGGTGAACTAGAAAAACGGTTTTGGATAGTCATGAACACCGATTTGCAAGAGTTATGATTTCGAAATGTATGTAAAAAATAGGTGATTTACTGCCCACAGTAGCTCGCCAGTCTTGAGTAGAGGCTTGCTCACAATAATGGGACAACAAATTTTCTCATAGCCAATGCTTGGAATGAGCTATAGGCAGCACTGGTTTGGACCAAAGGTTGAGCATGATTCTGCTCTTTGGAATAGCTCCGAGTATGGAAGATTGTCTTCATATATGCAATTGGCAGCAGTGAATTCGGCTCTCTAGAATTAGTGATCCATAGCAAAGAAAATTAGTGATAAGTCAGAGCTGCATTGATAGTTGGAGAGTGTGGGAAGTCTCAAATAGTAAGTTTATATTCTCTCTTGAATGTGATAGAATGTTTTTATAGTAGGCTCCTCATGCATTAGCAATAGCTCAGGTCCTCTTAGTAGAAATGTGTTTGATCTTTGCGACTGACCTCTGCCACAAAATTGGCTTGAGGATTGGCAACATGACTCCTCCTTTCAAGTGTGACGGGTTGCAGAATAAAGTTTTCAATGAATAGACTCCTCTGTCAACATTGTAAGTTGATAGATAGGCACAAACCCAAAGAAAGTGTTCCTTGAAACTTCAGATGTACTTCTCAGAAATCAATGAAGTGTGGATATGGATATGACCTGGAAGGACTTTGTCTCTCTCACATGCTAGAACTTTGAATCTCTATAGGAGGCATCCATAACCTTTCCTCAATCCATAAGAAAACTTATCATTGCAATTTCACAAGAAAGAGACCTCTTTCCAAAGGCAACTAGGAAGGGAACCTAAGCAAACTCTGATATATTCTACACACTTCCATTCAAACTCATATTAGACATCATTTTGATATTTACGTGTTAACACCTATTTTCTATTGAGAAAATATGCAAGACCTATGAAGATCCCTTTATAGAAAGAGTTCTAAAAAGTTCTCAAAGGAAAATGATGGATTAACATACATACCCAAAACACACTAAACACTCCCTTCACCAACCAATGCCTCCAGTCAAAGAATGCATGTCGCTATGGATAACTTACAACCATTGCATGTGATATGCCACGAGTTTCTACCAGCATATTAATGACATTTCTAAGTCTATAATCTATATGCAAGTTGTATACTACCAACTAGACTTGAGAAACTCATATAGCTCGAGTTTCTTCTAGGCCAAATCTGGCATTTACATTATGAAGTAACAAACTTACATTGAAAAAACTTTGTAACAAGCCTAAAGTCAAGATAGATGATTTTTCCATTTTTAACACTCCTCCTACAAACAATCTATGTTGACTTGAACATGGATCTTGGAATTACTCCAAGATTGGCTCTATGCTTGATGAAGAAATTCTTGCTCAAAGTTTGGTGAGCAAATCTGCAATACAAGATGATGTGTCGATGTAGATTTCTCCTCCAATGAGCTTCTCTCTCAGGAAGTGATGTGAAACCTCGATGTGTTTGTGTTACATACCTATGTAACTAGCAGTACTTCAGACCCCTAATAGTACATTTAGTGTTGGGGGCTATATGGCAAGGTACCCTTAGGATTAAGGGTATGTGCCCTTGGATAAGGACAGGCAAGTGACTATACCTTAGTTGGAGGTATGGGGTCACGTGACCCTTGGATAAGAGGTACCCTTACTATTAAGGGTAGGTGCCTTAGATTAAGGTACTAGTGTCCTTGATTAAGGGCAGGTAGGTGTCTATGCCTTGGATGGAGGTATGGAACCTAGTGAGGTGTTAGAAAGTCATTGGATGACTATTTTTCTAAACCTTGGGCCTCAACCTTGAACCATATCACTTTATTGGTCTAGGACCAAAGTATACTTGCACAACTTGGGCAATGGGACCTAGTAGGAGGGCGCCCTTCTAAAATGTCCATTGAGTTCCCAACTCCCACAAGAAAGGCATTCAAAGAGTCATAGGTTATGGAAGGAGTCTCTTGACATTCCATAAGCCTATGGGGGCTCTTGGAGATTCTTTAACTCCCCTAGGCTTCTCTCTCTCTCATTGGATGAGCATGGAACTCCATAGTGCATTGGAGGGGTCCATGGGCCATCTATATGGGTAGTAGGGCACCCATTGTGAGGGGGAGATCTCTCTTATTTGCTTGGCTTATGCTCTAGTGTTGCTACTAGTGTGTAGAGTGCTTTCTTGTGGTAGTATGCTTGAGGTTTGGATCTTGCTTATGGTATGGGACATAAGTAGGGTTTGGATCTTGAGTATGCTATGGAGTGTTGTGGTATGTTTGTGATTTATTTATGGTTAGCAAGGTGGTGCTAGATAGGTCTTGCTTGGAGCTTGGATCTAGTTATGGTTGGGTGGTGAATACTTGAGGCCAGCTTGTTATCTATCTTTGTGTTTAAAGAGTAGGGACACAGGTGGAGGAGAGATCCTTGGAGGCTTGCAGATCCTTACTTGCAGGTGGAGGCATCCTAGCTTGGAGTTGGGAAGCATCTTGAAGCTTGCAGGTTGCTTGGAGGATATTTGGAGGCTCTACCTTGGATTTGAAGGACTTCCTCACCTCTACTTGTAAAAGTGGTATCAGAGCTAGACAAAGGATGGTAACCTTTCTAACCTTCTTCAAGTTCTATTAAGATCATCAACTAATTTTTTTTTTTTGAGGAAGATTATAGGCTTTTCTAGTTGTAGGAAGCTTGTAGTTGAAGTACCCAATGAATCTAGTTCTCTTTGGAAGAGAGTAGTGATGCTTATAGAATTGTTTAGGGGCTGATTTTTGATAATGTTAGAGAAGTTTTAAAGTGGGCTTTGGGTTTTTGAAAGTTATCTAGTTCTCTTTGGAAGAGAGTAGTGATGCTTATAGAATTGTTTAGGGGCTGATTTTTTATAATGTTAGAGAAGTTTTAAAGTGGGCTTTGGGTTTATGAAAGTTCTGAAAAAAGATTTGTGGGATAGGTAGAGGAAGTCTTCCTCTACATACACAAACTTTTTTTGGCAAAAAGATTGATTCTAGCTATGTGTTTTGATCAAAACTAGTGTTTTTTTTTGCATAAATGAAATGTTTGAAGTTCTGATTTTCATTTTGAAGTTCTATTTTTCAGACCCTGTAAATCTAAAAATCAGATCTGAAAAGTGAAGTTTTCATTCAAACTTCATTAGTTACACCTTTCTATCTCCTAGTTTCATGAAGATGACAATGTAGGAAGGGAATGGTAGTGTAACTTTGTGCATAAAACAAGTTTTGAAATTCTGTTTTTTGTCATTTTGAAGTTCTGATTTTCAGACCTATAAATCTGAAAATCAGATCTGAAAATTGAAGTTTTCATAAAGCTTCATTAGTTATCCATTTCTAGACAGTAGTTTCTTGGTTTTGGAAATCTAGAATAGTGAGAAATGTAAAAACTTTGGTTGCTTTTGAAATGACAAATAGAATTGGAATGGGAATGGAATGGGAACTTTATGTAAACATTAGCTTGGATTAGTTGATTGAAGTTTACATAAAGATGTGGTATGTTTGTGATTTGTTTATGGTTAGCAAGGGGGTGCTAGATAGGTCTTGCTTGGAGCTTGGATCTAGCTATGGTTGGGTGGTGAATACTTGAGGCCAGCTTATTATCTATCTTTGTGTTTAAAGAGTAGGGACACAGGAGGAGGAGAGATCCTTGGAGGCATGCAGATCCTTACTTGCAGGTGGAGGCATCCTAGCTTGGAGTTGGGAAGCATCTTGAAGCTTGCAGGTTGCTTGGAGGACATTTGGAGGCTCTACCTTGGATTTGGAGGACTTCCTCACCTCTACTTGTAAAAGTTTGTTCCTTGCATGGAATATTGGATTGTTGACAAGGGCTTGTGCTAAAATGTTGTCACACATGATCATAGGTAGATCATTTGCTTTAATTATCTTTAGCTCCACTAGCAACCTCTTGATCCAAAGCACTTATTTTGGTGTAGTAGTAAGTGCCTTATATTCAGCTTCACAAGATGAGAGTGATATAGTAACTTGTTTTTTGGAAAGCCAAGATATCAAGTTTCCTCCAAGATATATGACATAAGCACTTGTAGATTTACGATCTGCTTTATCACTTGCAAATTCTGATTCAAAATAGCCTACTATAGAAAGATCTTCACTTTTATGTAGTCAGCATAGCCAACTATAGAAAGATCTTTACTCTTTTGGCCATTTTCCAATGATAAATTGTAGGATTTTGCATAGCTTGGCTCAATCTATGAACACTAAAACTTCTGTCGGCCCTAGTTATAGTGAGTCAAATTAAGGAGCCTATAAGACTCCTAAAAAGAGTGATGTCCACGAAGGATCTTTCATCACCTTTGTTACTCTTACAATCTAGCATATTGAACTTTTTAAACATTGAAAGAGCATACTTGGATTGTCAAAAGTTCTTGCACTTTCTAATGTTCTTTTCATTATAAAACTTACAAAGAACTTGATTAGTGTGAGAAAGTTGCTTGATAGTGGTTGTGATGTAAAGTTCAACTCCAATACTTGCTTTATCAAGAAAAATGATGAGGTCCTAGCTTATGGATCTAGATGTGGTGGAATTTTTAAGTTGATTTTTTATGAGAATGCAAACCTTTGTGAAGTTGCTTTTGAATCTAAGGAGGAGTTGTGGCATAGAAGGTTGGGTCATCCTAACTTTAAATCTATGTCTTCTATGGTCAAGAAAGTGAAGGCTATTGGTCTTCCAAAATCTCTTTCCAAAGATTTCAAGCCTTGTGAGGCTTGTGCCATTGCAAAATCACGTAGAAAGCCATATCAGAAGTCTTTTATTAAGAATGCTCGTCCTTTGGAGCTTATACACTCAGATGTTCATTTTTCCTCTTCTGAAAGTATTGGTGGTGCAACATGTTTTGTCACCTTTATTGATGACTTTACTAGATATACTTGGTTGTATCTACTTTCTTCAAAAGCTATGGTATTTGATCACTTCCTAATCTTCAAAGCTTATGTTGAGAAACAGTTTTCTTTCAAAGTTAAAGCTTTAAGATGTGATGGAGGAAGTGAATACATCTCCAACAAGTTTCATGAATATCGTGAAGGTGAAGGAATAAAGAGAGAGTTTTCTTGTGCTTATTCTCCATCTCAAAATGGAGTTGTTGAGAGGAGAAACAGATCTTTATGTGAATGTGCTAAAGAAATCCGAGTTGAAGCTTCTTTGCCTATTGAATATTGGGGTGAAGCTATAAATTGTGCAAACTATTTGTGCAATAGATTACCTCACAATGCACTTGCTGGAAAATCATCTTTTGAAGTATTGTTTAAGAAGAAATCTAAGGTAGATCACCTTAGAATTTTTGGTTGTGCTTGTTTTGTTCATGTACCCTTTGAAATTAGGAAGAGAGATGATCCTAATTCTATTAAAGGGATCATGGTTGGATATGCATCCAACAAGAAAGCTTACAAAATCTATGTTCCCTCTACCTCAACTACAATTGAGAGTAGGGATGTTATATTCCATGAGGATCAAAAATACATTCTTGAAGAGGCTGAGTTCAAAGATTCTCACAAAGATACTACAATCATCACCCTTGAAGGCTATCATGGAGATATGGGACCGAGAATTGAGGAGTCACCTCGAATTTTTTCACCAAGGATATCTCAAAGAGAAAGATCTGAGCGTAGGAGGCTTACATATGAAGATAGAGGCAAGCAAGTGGAACTCAACTCCACTAATTGTGCTTATTTTATTTCACATGAGGAGCCAAAGGATATATATGTTTCACTCAATTCGAAGGAATGGTATCTTGCCATGAAGGAGGAATATGATGCTTTGATGGCCAACAGGACATGGGAGCTTGTGGATCTTCCATCCAACAAACACACCATTGGTTGCAAGTGGGTTCTTCGAGTCAAGTATAAGAAAGATGGCACAATCAACATGTACAAGGCTAGACTTTGTGCTAAGGGTTTTGCTCAAGTTTATGGACTTGATTATGAGGAGACTTTTGCTCCACTTGCAAAGATGGTATCAATTAGAATCATAATTTCTATTGCTTGTTTTTTCAATTAGCAAGTTCTTCAACTAGATGTCTCTAATGCATTTTTAAATGGATATCTAGAAGAAGAGATTTATATGGATCATCCTATTGGGTTCATCCATGACAAAGACAAAGTTTGCTTGCTCTTCAAAAGTCTATATGGACTAAAGCAAACTCCAAGGTCATGATATTCTCGACTTAACACCTTTCTTGAGTTTCTAGGATTTAATCTTAGTAACTATGATCCTTCCTTGCATGTCAAGTTTTTTGAGTATTGGCATTCTTCTTATTTATGTTGATGATATCATTTTAACAGGAAGTTGTATCAAGTTAGTTGAGGAAACCAAGATTGCACTTGGAAAAGAGTTCAAGATGCAACATCTTGGAAAAATTCACTACATATTAGGATTAGAAATTGACTTTCTTAAAGATAGAGCTTTTGTATGTCAATCCAAGTATGCTCTTTCAATGTTAAAAAAGCTCAATATGTTAGATTGTAAAGAGAGTATGGAAAGTATGCTCTTTCAATGGAACAAAATGTAAAAGACCCTAACAAAGGTGATGAAAGATCCTTCATGGACATCACACTTTTTAGGAGTCTTATAGGCTCCTTAATTTGGCTCACAATAACTAGACCTGACATAAGCTTTAGTGTTCATAAGTTAAGCCAAGCTATGCAAAGCCCTACTATTTATCATTGGAAAATGGCCAAGAGAGTGCTTAGATACATATCTTCAACTTTTGACTATGGTTTATTATATAGGAGTGAAATTCTTTCTATTGTTGGTTATTCTGACTCGAATTTTGCAAGTGATAGAGCAGAATGGAAATCTACAAGTGCTTATGTCATATATCTTGGAGGAAACTTGATATCTTGGCTTTCCAAAAAGAAGATACTGTAAATGCGAAGGTGGGAGGCTCTGGCTGCATGGAGGTGCTCCGAGGTAGGCACTAAAGAATGAACGAGGCTCCGAAAATCTCGAATAGTGCGAAATGTGCGACAATGGCCCTTCAAATTTGTAGTGCCTTGCCTTTGAAAATAGCAGTTCGCCTAATCAATCTAGAATCAAGTTATTGTGCTAATCATAAAGCTTAATTAGATCTATCATACTTGTGGATCTTCTCCACATGTGTGAATTCTGAGAATTTTGTCATGAACAAGATTATCATAGTCTTCTTTTAAGCCATTTAAAATGACTTATACTAGCTCATCTCGATTGATTGTGACACCAATACAAGCAAGCTCCCTAGGAAGATCTTTTATTCTCAGAACATAGTTTGATGCACTCTCCTCACTTCTTTGAAAACTTTGGAAAATCTTATTTCTAAGAGTGAGTATTCTAGAAGTATTCTTAGCTTCATAGATGGACTTAAGTGCATCCCAAGGATCTTTAGCAGAGGTGCAAGATCCTATTTATCTCAAAATCTCATTAGAGACATTTATCTTAATGAAATGTAGAGCCATTCTAGCTCTCTTCTTATACTTTGGTATTTCAAGCTGTGCTTGAGGCTGCTCCTCAATACCAAGTACAATGTACATAACATCCTGGAGTATACGAATAGACTCCATTCTTACCTTCCATATTGAGTAATTAGAGGTACTAAGTATTTCACTAGCTTCTAAGATACCCTCCTACAGATGCCATATTGTGAAGACTTCTTGTTATTGGACAATTATATGTTTGAGCTTGTTCCAAACAAACTTAATGTTGCTACTCTCTTTCACTATAGGTATTTTCAAGGATGCACTACCTTCCTATGTGAAAAACTTGCAACTGTATTTGAGATAGATCTCAAATATTCCACAAAAACAAGATTATCTAGATCAATATTCTCTCAAAATAGATTGAGGCAAAAAGACAAGTTTGAATTCTAATTTTGGCACATGTTAGATGCTCCAAAAGAAAATACTAATGATACTCAGAAGGCTCAAAGGTGTTCAATAACATCAAACTTTTTCTTGACTTTAGTTTCTTGTGTTGGATACTCAAAACAATGGATTAAGAATCAAGCAAGATTGAATCAAATCAAAAAGTGGTCACTCGGATTTCGGACCTCTCCCTACCCTCTTTAAGAGCTTATAACTCTAGATAGACACATCAAATTGATTGGGATCAATTGCAATGTAAAGTACTCTTCATAAGCTTTCCATCAAGCTATAAGACCACTATCTTTGGACCAATTAGCAAGGAAATAAAAGGGACTGACTCTGATTTTCACACGTGCGGAATTCCATAATTTTGTACAATGTCAGTTATGACCTAAAAATTCAGTTTCTATCCACTTTGATCCACTCCCTTTTCAAGGAAAGATAAAGAAAAGACATTAACTATTTTTTTTGCTTGAATTAACTCACAAATTCTTGAACAATTAGAGATAATAGCATGCAAAGCTTAATTTGGCTCTGATACCATGACAAAATTTTCAGCAAGTTCACACGTGTGGGGAGTGATCCTCAAATGTGAATGATCTTATTAAGCTTTATGATTAGCACACAAATCGATTCTAGAGTGAATTTCAAGATCTAGTATAGAATTTAATGGCTTAATCACAATCTAGCATGCTAAGAATCAAAGAATGATAGCTTTGATTATAAGAGAGAGAAAGTACAAGAATTTAGTGTATGTGCATAAGCCTCAGCACGAGTTAGAGAGAGAGAGAGAGAGAGAGAGAGAGAGAGAGAGATTCAAGCAAATAATTGTGTAGATCCAAAATAACATGGAATAGCTTCAAAGCTTGGTTCATTATCAAAGATCATAAGAATGTCTACACATATTTATGGAGTTTATGGTAGGTCGAGGTAGAGCCACATCCATCCACCTTCCATCCACATCTATGAGTGAAATCTAGAGTATTAGTGACATTTGTCACATCTCATGCATGCATTTCTACCTACTTTTACCATGTGTCATTTTTCTAACTAGAATTGTACACATCATCATGCATGTGTCCATTTCACTTTGTGCATGCCTTGCATGTCACTATGGATAGCTTACAACCATTGCATGTGATATGCCATGAGTTTCTACAAGCATATTAATGACATTTATAAGTCTATAATCTATATGCGAGTTGTATACTACCATCTAGACTTAAGAAACTCATATAGCTCAAGTTCCTTCTAGGCCAAATTTGGCATTTACATTATGAAACAACAAACTTACATTGACAAAACTTTGTAGCAAGCCTAAAGTCAAGATAGATGATTTTTCCATTTTCAAGAGAGGGGGTGCCACACTCGGCCCATTTAGATCTTAGAGGATAGGGGAGGTAGTGGGCATTAACTCGTAATTGCTTGTGACTAGTAACGTACGCCTTGATGGCCGCAGGGTCCCATTCAAACAGTTTTTTCCACCATTTTGACTGAGTTCCTGAAGTTGGAATGTAGGCCAACTCATTGCCCTTGATCTCCTTTATTGTCACAGATAGTTGTTAGCCATCGCGTGAGCTTCATATGGGAACTACGCCATATAGGAGTTGATTTCATCCTCTATCGAGGTTGGGCTTTCAGAACGCACAGCTGGTGGAGATCGATTGTGAGCCTTGGGAAGATGAGGTTTGCACTTGGCTCGAATCTGGTTGTTACGTGGTATTTGGGCCCCTGTCTTGCCCTTGGGTTAAACAATCTATCGCCAAAATGGCGTTGGCATATAGAATAGAGTCAGACTCCAAACTGAAAACAAAGTACACTATGCACGAAGTGGGTAGAGGCTCGGGCGGTCAAGAACGCCCGCCAAAACCACTGCTCGGTTCCTTTATGAGTAGATCATTGTACGATTTGGTTGCCCACTTGAAATCATCAACGACAAGGGTACACACTTTTTGAGCACAGTAATTGAACACTTGTTATCAACCTTCCTAGTTGTTCATCACAAAAGTGCCCCATATTACCCAAGATGTAACGGGCAGGCTGAGTCCACGAATAAGGTTCTATGCGAAATCCTCACGAAGACGGTGGAAGCCAGTCAGTCGGATTGGGAGTTCAAATTACATGCCGCTTTATGGGCGTATCGAACAACACCCAAAAAGGCCACTGGTACGACACCATTCCAACCCACGTATGGACAAGAGGCCGTGATGCCTGTAGAGAGAATGACACAAAATTGCTTCCAAAATTAAGATTGATGTTTCATATTGATTGTGGCCAAATATGCCTCTATATATACACTTCTTGGAGCTCAAGGTACTGATCATGCATCAGATGTCACACGTGTGAGGATGCTTTGTCATCATCATGCAAATTTGACACTTGGATCAAACTTTCTATTTTGAACATTTTTTATCCAATTTCCTACTATATGGAGATCTTCATGGAAATCTTCTAGAAGCAAAAACTCGCCTACTTCAGCTTTTTCCACATGTGTGAGCTATCCTCTACAAATGGGATGTGACACCTAACCAAAGAATTTGGCTCATGCAATCAATAGATTGATGTCATGTGTCATATATCTAGAAAACTAGTTTTTGGCCTTTTTAGCCACTTTCTGTTGGCAATTATGTTACCTTGAGTATCCACGTCGTAATAAGGATTTGTGGATGACTCTTCGGTAGGGGCGGGAGCCGCGACCACTTGTGAGGAACCATCCTCATCTTGGCTAAGCATACCTTGCAGTTGTGCTTTCTGCTCGAGAGTTAATGATGCATAAAAAGTTGAAACATAGTCTCCTGAGCTTTCACCACTATCTAACCCTGACATGATTACTGCATTCATGAACATACAATACATTACAATAAACCCTAATATATTGAAATGAAGTAGAAGAAAAAATCGATTACGGAACTTTAATGCATATTGGAGTGGGACTTTCATACATGTGATAACAAAAGAAGAGATAGATATGCGTTTAGAGCCTATACCAAGATGCAAAAGAATCATATAAGTGACAACATATAAGAATAGTACTATCTAAAAATTAAAACATTAGAATCATACAATAATTGGAAGATAAAAACTATGCTATCTAAATATCGGACGATAAGAATCATGCTATCTAAATATCAAAAGATAAGAACCAACATATTGTTTTTGAAAAATTGATCAATTTTATGTTATTTGTGTTTTGTACTTGTGCATATATGCAGTTTATCACAACAAGATGAATTACATTTAGATCAGTCTAGCGATGAAGACACTACTCAAGTTAACAGGGTAAGTAATAAACATGCATGTTTTCTTGTTCATAAAGACTCTGTTAAATATAAGTTAAACTATTGTGCCAAAGTGACATGTATTTGATTTTTGTTTCTCGTAGAAAAATTATTTTCAAAATAAAATATAGTGCACATGTGTCAAGTGTGATGGGCAAAAGATGTGTGAAAGACACTTTGTTGAAAATCATTTGTGGAAGTTTGGACGAAAAGAAGAAGGTCAACCATCAAATTTGAAAGACGTTGAGGTTTGTTAACTTTATATGATTGTTTTTTATAATAATACTCATCAATCTATATACGTCACTTATGGAATTTGTTTCATATGTGTAGCCAATAAATCGAATGCCATTCCACGGAGTTGATCCATCCATGTTTAGTTACAATCAACGTCAAGTTTTGATAGAAATGAGAAAACAAAGAATGAAACAAACAAGAGGCAAACACAATTGGAAAAAAGAGTAATCAACTTGATTCTAATGATGATGATGATGAGGTGCAACACGATGAAGCAATGCACAACATATTTGAATCTTACTTTGAAACAAATGAGAATGCTGCTATGCATGCATCTTCTAATGAAAACAGAGATCATGAACAATTTGAGATGGATGAAGACGAGATTCTATTGCGCAAGGAGGCATACACTCCTTTGTATCCTGGAGCATCAATTTCGAAACTCGCTACGTCAATTCTTATTTTAAACCTTCAAGCAATAGACAAATGGAGTGACCATAGTGTGACATCATTATTTGGGTACTTAATGCATTACACAGTTATTGTACTTTATAGTGTGTTTACATTAAGTTGATTTTTTTTCTTTTCTAACAACTCACATTGCTCTTTTTTTAGATTGTTGCATCGAATACTTTAAAAAAAAAAAGTGATACCTAAAACACGAAAAGAAGCACAAAAGATGATGACTATGCTTGGAATGGATTACGACACAATACATGCATGTCCAGAAGACAATGTTCTATATAGAAGTGAGCATTCAGAAAAGCTTCAATGTCCAATGAGTAACGCTTCACATTTTCGAGATGATGTACAAGGGGATAAAGTGCCACAAAAAGTGTTACGACATTTTCCAATTATCCCATGATTGTAACATTTATTTTGATGTAAATCTTTGGCACAACTAATGGATTGGCATGTCAAAAATCGGTCTATGGATGATGTCATGCGAGTACCAAGTGACTCACCTACATGGAAACATATTGAAGACCAATGGCACGAGTTTCAAAATGAACCTCATAATTTGAGATTTGGCCTTGGTAATCCTTTTAGCGTTCAAGCGTCAACTTGGTCCACATTGCCAGTTGTGCTCATTAATTGTAACATACCTCTAGGCCAAGAACATGGATATGTATCTTGCACCTTTGGTCGATGAATTGTGCATTCTTTGGAATAGTATTCATGCTTACAACCTCTCGAGACTTTTACAACAAAGGAACTTCATTGTTCGTGGGATTCTAATGTGGACAATGCATGACTACCCCGGTTTAAGCGAATGTTCAGGTATCTATATATTTAATCTAATCCATTTTAGGGTTTAGCGTTTGAGTATATTTAACTAAGCTTATGTTCAATTTGGTATATGAACTATGCAGGTTTAACCACATCGGGTTACAGCGCATACTACATTTGTGGACCACTTTTGAAGGGTCGACATAGTACAAATATGTTGAAAAAAGTGGTGTACGAAAATCATCACATGATACTTGTTGCTTGATCATCCTTTTCAAATGAATATGCAATTTTTTGGAGGGCGAGGAGATAATCCTCTAACTACATACAAACCTCCCCCCCCCACCCCCATGCATGGGAGTAGCGGAATGGCATGGTGAATGGCTTAACCATCACGACGTGAATTCTTCATGGAATGAATCCATGGATGTTATGAAACGGTTGTCTATTTTTCATAAATTACCCTACTGGAGGAATTTATTGATAAACCATCTATTGGATCCTATGCACATATTCAAAAACGTTAGTGAATCCTTATGGAACCACATCATTGGCATAAAAGACAACTCCACATCTCGTAAAGATCTACAAGTGACCGATGTGAAAAGACCCTACTGGATTCAATACACCGAAGGTGGAGATGAAATTCTACCTAGCGTGCCATGGATTCTTACAAAAGACCAACTCTCATATGTTAAACATGTCATAAAACAAATGAGAACTCCAATAGGCTAAACTGGTCATACAGTTCAGAGCCAGTAAACCACTTGATGATTGGGTTGTGTCTCTTTATTTAAAAGGACTTAGATATGCAATCCAAATTGCTGTTAGACAATGACAATGATCTATTGATCTCAATGAAGCATACAAAAGGTTTCTCCAACCTGTTCTCCACGACTTCCCTACTATTTATGGATGAGGAAGATGACTCTCTCTCCTCTCTCTAGAAGGTACTTGACCCTAGATATTCCCTATATAGGAAAAATAGCTAAAAATGGCTTATATGACCAAAATACATCAAAATGGTCTCATTTTGAAGGGTATGAAGTTTGACACTTCATCATACTGAAAAAATACAGTAAATAAAAACATTGTGGCCTGGTTCACACGTGCAAAACTCCAGAACCAAAACTATTTACAATTTTAGCCAATTTAGGCCTCAAACTAGCTAGGAAATGTTGACAATTTTCACAGAGTACGTTCATAAGACCCCTCCTCCCTCTGATGAAAGTAATCAGTAGGCCACAGGCATCGTGAAGCCTGTCTGCGCATCCCCACCTCCCTCGCTTCAAAAAAGAAGATGCTTGCCAAAATCCATATGGTCTACTAACAGGAAACAAACTGATAGGAAACAGATTGAGGGATCCATTAAAATTTTAAAGAAACTTAGAATAACCAAATCTTCTTTACCAATAAACCAAAAAAAAGTTAGTAACTTATAAGTTTTAAAGGTTGAAAGGGAAAGAAAACACAACTAGTTTTTATCCCAACAACAAAATTTTAACATTTTCAAAAATAAATTTGAACCAAGGCTATTAAACACAATCAACCACATTTCAAATGAAGGAATACCAAATGCAAAGGCAAATAAGGGAACTTGTACACCTTAAAGAGAATCAACTGCTCTGATACCAAATGTTACAACTCCCTAAGATCTCCGACTATGAAAGTTCTGCACACCATACCAGTGACGACACACCGTATTCGCCCATCCATAAGTTCACAATTGACTCACCCCCATGCACTAGAGCTATCAACATAGTCATGCCCAGTTGAGCCTCCTACGATAACTGTTATCCCATACCACTAGTCATCGCACTCGGCTCTCCCTAGCACATATCTCCTAGTCTGGAGATACATCCTGGCTCATGTATGTGATCTCCATCCACCAACTCCCAGATAGACTGAGTGAATGGAAAGAGGAAAGCCCCACCACCATATAGGCGTAGCCTAGTGGGTCCTATCAAGCATGGTCCCAGCAGCGACATGTGGCCACCTAGGATGGTGACATGTGGCACCCAAACATGTCGATAACTCCAGACATGTGTTATGCCCCTTGCGAGGCCATCACTGAAGGGCATACGGTTATGGTCCATAACATGGTGAGTACATATCTACCAAGTTCAAGGTCTTTTGTGATGAGCATGGGATTAAGAGGGAGTATACAACACCAAGGACTGGGCCACAACAAAATGGAGTGGTTGAAAGGAAGAATAGGACTTCGTATGAAAGTGCTAAAGCCATGAGGTTAAGTGCTAATCTTGATCAAACATTTTGGGATCAAGCTTTGTTGTGTGCCAATTTCTTGTGCAATAGGTTGCATGGTGCTATTGTTAATTAAATAAAACTTGAGGCCACAATGTCAATTTAATAAACTTAGACTAAACTTACAAAGTTGGTTCCAAAGTGAAACTCACATGTATCATGTGATTTCCAATGTACTTTTCTTAGGACCTTTGGATTAGATTGGACCCAAAGTGAATGTTGTGGATTAAAGTCCATATTATTAGGAGTAACCAATAGGATTAAGGGGCAAGGGCCTTCCCCATCCATAAAAAGACACCATCTAGTCCTATTAAAGGAATTTTTGAAGGATATGCATCTTCTAAAAAAGCATATAAAGTTTATCTTCCCTCTACTGACAAGAATGTTGTAAGTAGAGATGTGATCTTTCATGAAGATCAAAAATTTAACTTGGATGAAGCAAAGATTAGGGAGTCTCATGCAGGATCTACAATTATCAAGCTTGATGTTGTTCAAGAATTGGTGAGGCCGAGGCTTGAGGAGGAGCAACTTCAAGCACCTACACCAAGAAGATCCATAAGAGAAAGATCTGATCCAAGAAGGCTCACTTATGATGAGAGAGGAAGGCAAGTGGAAGGTGAAACTTCCTATCATGCATTCTTCATATCAGATGAAGGGCCTAAAGATGTCCAAGAAGCACCTCAATCCGAGAAGTGGGTTGAGGAAATGACTCTTGAGTTTGAAGCAAACAACACATAAGAGCATGTGGAGCCACCAAACAACATGCATGTCATTGATGTAAATGGGTATTCAGGATCAAGTACAACAATAATGGATCCATCAACAAATACAAAGCAAGACTTTGTGCCACAGGCTACTCTCAAATCAAAGGTCTTGACTATGAAGACACTTTTGCACCAGTTGCAAAAATGGTAACTATAAGAATTCTCAATTCTCTTGCATGTTATCACAATTGGAGTATGTTTCAGCTTGATGTTTCTAATGCCTTTCTCAATGGTTACCTTGAGAAGGAGATTTATATGGAGCAACCACCTAGATTTGTGAAATAGGGTGAGGAATCAAAAGTTTGTCTTTTGTTCAAAAGTCTCTATGGACTAAAACAAGCACCAAGGGCTTGGAATGCAAGGCTCAACTCCTTTCTCATATCACTCAGATTTCATCTTAGTGAATATGACCCTTCATTGTACATTAAGTCTGTAAATAACTCTGTAGTTATTATTCTCATCTATGTAGATGATATCATTCTTAGTGAAATAATGAGGAGCTAGTTGAAGAAAGTAAAAATGCACTTGGTAGTGAATTTAAGATGTAAGATCTAGGAGTTCTTCACTACATTTTAGGCCTTGAAATTGACTTTTGAAAAGATCATGCTTTCATAAGTCAAAGTAGATATGCAGTTTCCATGCTTAAGAAATTCCAAATGAAAAACTGTAAAGGCATAGATACACCAATGGATCACTTTGTAAAAGTTCCTATAAAAGATGATGAAACTTAGTATCCTTCAAGGACATCACTATTTATAGGAGTCTTATTGGCTCACTTATATGATTAATTATGACAAGGCCTGATCTATGTTTTAGTGTGCATAAGCTAAGTCAACATATGAAGGACCAAAGATATATCATTGGAGGTTGGCTAAAAGAATCTTGAGATATGTATCTTCTACCTTAGATTATGGATTGATCTACAAAGGAGAAGATCTAACTTTGGTTGCTTTTTCGGATTCAGATTTTGCAGGAGACAAGTTGGATAGGAAATCCACAAGTGCTTACACAATTTTTTTTGGAGGGAATCTAGTTTCTTGGCTATCAAAGAAGAAAGCAACTATATCCTTAAGTTGAATACCAATATCTTACAACCACAGCAAAGGAGGTTTTATGGATCAAAAGGCTACTCTTGGAGCTAAAGTGTTATGGAGATGAAGGCCTTCCAATTATCAAGAATGATAACATCTCGGCTCAAGATCTTGCAAACAATCTTGTGTTCCATGCAAGGAGCAAACACACCAAGGTAGCTCATCATTTTATAAGAGAAAAAGTCATTGGGAGAGAGATCTTATTGGAGCATGTTGGATCTTCAAATTGTGTTGCAGATCTTCCCACCAAGCCATTGCTCAAGAATGTTTTTATCAGGATGAGATCTAAACTTGGCCTAATTTCAAAGTCTATGTTGGACAGGAACATATATTTTGAGGAGAAGTGTGAAGATTAGTAAAATTATATCTTCCTATCTCGTGTTTAGGGGGTGCCTATCTTATTTCCATTGTATATTCTATTGTACATAGAAGTATGTGAATTGAGCACATAACCTTCTAGAATAGGTCAAGTTTGAGTTAGGTAGGTTCTGACAAAATTTCCAAAAAAGTCACACGTGTGGGGAAGATCCACAAGTATGATAGATCTAATTAAGCTTTATGATTAGCACAATAACCTGATTCTAGATTGATTAGCAAGATCTAGTACAGAAGTTATGGCTTAACCACAATCTAGCATGCTAAGCATCAGAGAGATATCTAAAGTAAAAACTAGAGTCTATGTGACATTTGTCACATCTCATGCATGAATCTCTACCTACTTTTTCCAAGTGTCCTAGTTCTAACTAGATGTACAAATCATCATGCATGTGTCCATTACACTTTGTGCATGTCTTGCATGTCACTATGGATCACTTACAATTAATGCATGTGAACTGCCATGAGTTTCTACTAGCATATTTTTGCTAGTTCTAAGTCTACAATCTATATGCAAGTTGTAATAATCAAACTAGATATGTCAAATCCATATAGCTCGAGTTCAATCTAGGCCAAACTTGGCATCTGCATTTATGAACAACATACTTGTATGGTACAATGTTTGTAACAAGCCTAATGTCAAGGTGGATTATTTTTCCATTTCAACACTCCTCCTAAAAACAATCTGTATTGACTTGAACATGGATCTTGGTACTACTCCAAGATTGGCTCTACGCTTGATGAAGGAACTTTTGCTCAAAGGTTTGGTGAGCATATCAGCAATACAAGATGATGTGTCGATGTGCTCCAAGTAGATTTCCCCTCCAATGAGCTTCTCTCTCACGAAGTGATGTGCAACTTCACTATGTTTGCTCCTTGCATGGAATATTGGGTTGTTTGCAAGGGCTTGGGCTGAAATGTTGTCACACATGATCATAGGTAGATCATCTTCCATGATTATCTTTAGCTCCACTAGCATCCTCTTGATCCAAAGCACTTCCTTTGTTGTTGTAGTGAGTGCCTTATACTCAGCTTCACAGGTTGAGAGTGGTATAGTATCTTGCTTTTTGGAGATATCAAGCTTCCTCCAAGATATATGACATAAGCACTTGTAGATTTTCGATCATGATCTTGGAGCTTGCTTTAGTCCATATAGACTTTTGAAGAGCAAGCAAACTTTGTCTTTGTCATGGATGAACCCAATAGGCTAATCCATATTAATCCCTTCTTCTAGATATCCATTTAAAAATGCATTAGAGACATCTAGTTGAAGAACTTGCCAGTTGAAAAAACAACCAATAAAAATTATGATTCTAATTGATACCATCTTTGCAACTGGACAAAAGTCTCCTCATAATCAAGTCCATAAACCTGAGCAAAACCCTTAGCACAAAGTCTAGCCTTGTACTTGTTGATTGCGCTATCTTGATTATACTTGACTCAAAAAACCCACTTGCAACCAATGGTGTGCTTGTTGGATGGAAGATCCACAAGCTCCCATGTCTTGTTGGCCATCAAAGCACCATATTCCTCCTTCATAGCAAGATACCATTCCTTCGAATTGAGTGCATCATATACATCCTTTGGCTCCTCGTGTGAAATAAAATAAGCACAATTAGTGGAGTTGAGTTCCACTTGCTTGCCTCTATCTTCATATGTAAGCCTCCTAGACTCAAATCTTTCTCTTTGAGATCTCCTTGGTGAAAAAATTCGAGGTGACTCCTCCTCAATTCTCGGCCCCATATCTCCATGATAGTCTTCAAGGGTGATGCTTCCAAAAACTGTAAGGTGATCTACCTTAGGTTTCTTCTTAAACAAGACTTCAAAAGGTGATTTTCCAACAAGTGCATTGTGAGGTAATCTATTGCACAAATAGTTTGGAAATTTATAGCTTCACCCCAATATTCAATAGGCAAAGAAGCTTTAACTCGGATTGCTTTAGCACATTCACATAAAGATTTGTTTCTTTTGCAATAGGTGGCCGAGTGCTATTTTGGATGCAAGGACACCTTTTGAGATGCTACTCAAGAGGAGGCCGAGTGTCAACTTTCTAAGAACCTTTGGATGCACATGCTATGTCAACATTACTCTTGATGATAGGACCAAGGAGGGTTCATCTTCAAGAAGAGGTATTTTTATTGGATATAGTGAGGTGAGTAAAGCCTAAAAGGTTTACATTCCTTCTACTAACAAAGTGATTGTTGGTAGAGATGTCATTTTTTATGAGGGGATCATTCCAAAAGTGTCTTCAAGCATGATTGATGGTAGAGTGGATGGATCTAACATTCTTGATGTTGATGAGAAGGATCTTACTTTGGATGGTGGTGATGATGGACCTTCATCAAGTCAAAAGCCAAGGAGAACATCAAGAAAAAGACAAGTACCTTCAAGGCTGTTAAAAATTCACAATTCTAGCTTGACTAGTTCTGATCATATGACTTGTAAATAGTTAGATGGTCATGATGTGGCTTGTCACACGTGCCAAATAGCATAGGATTCCATTCATAAGGATGCTCTCAAGTAGACCTAAGTGTTAGAACCTTTGGAATGAGTCCAAATTATGCTTAGATACAAGGGAGAAAAAATAGGAGCTATTTTTGATAATTTTTGCATTGTTGAGGGATCTCCAAGATTCCAGCCCTAACTTGGTAGGGATGAAAGATCCACCAAAATTAGCATTAGGGATAGGTTTAGGGCTACTCATACCTGCCCAAAATCGTGATGGATCATGTATATATAGGTGATATCTCACCAAAATCAATCAAGCAATTTCATGTTTTTTCTCTCATAATGGTGCAGTTGCTCTCTATGTTCATAATTGTTTGAGTACTTGTCATTACTAATGATTATAGGATTGAATGTAGGTCTGGTGTACAGTACTCAGACTGTGGGAGGCCGTACTTTCACACGTGTGAAGCCTTCTTCAAGGATTTGGGCCATTTAGTGAGGTTCAAGCATAGATTTTTGATGGATTTTGATGGTTCAACTTGTGCTAATCTTATGAAATCATAATCTATTGTTTCCCTCATCATTTAAAGTGTTTTAGGATCCTTATTTGCTGTAATTGTTACATGGTATCAGAGCCTGAAGGTTGAAATGAGCTAAATCCTTGGTTTTCATTCAATTTGATCACAATTTTTGATCTAAATCTTGTGTAGATTGGATCTTAGCATCTAGTATTGATTCTAGAACTCAAAGTGAGTAAAATACATTGGAGATTGGTGTTGTGTGACTTCATTTGCAGGTGTTTAGGTGTCTAAAACCAGAGGCAAAGTTGAATTCAATTCACATTACCAAGATAGCAAGTTTTGCTTGCTCCAAGCATTGATTTCTAAGCGAGTTTTGGAGGTGATTTCATAGAGGAGGCTTTCTAGCATTCAAGGAGAGGGAAGATCAGAGTTTTGGGGACTCTTCAAGGCTGTTCTAAGGTGTAGTAGGCACCTCCTAAAGTGATTTAGGTTCAGTCCAACCATTGCTTGACTTATGCACCAAATTAGATCAATTTTTCATCAATTTTGATCATTTTTTGCTTGTGATTGGATAGTAGATTGTGTTGCATCCTCATTAAGTTCCATTTAGCTCCTTCGCAAGTGATTTTGGAAGTATATTAGGTTGCTGAAATTCACTCTCGATCAGATCATTTGGAAGCTTTAATGTTCTTTATAGAAAGAGGGGCAATTCTACTAGTATTGTCTACTTCAATCAAGCAAGTGCATTGTTTCTAGTATTCTATGATTTGATTTTGTTAGAGATCATTCTTAGATCTTTATAGGAAGTCTATTACTGATCTTTTAAGGTCCCTAAGAAGTGGGATAAGATAGACCTTCAATCAAATCAATAGAAGTAACCTTCATTTGTGTCAAGTCCTTGATTAGGAGACTAGATGGCATCTATAAATGCATATCTTTTGGATACTAATGAAAGGCTCAACAAAACTAACTATTCCATATGGAAAGTTAGAATGGAATCTATCATGATCATGCAAGATCTGATGGAAATTGTAAATGGTAAGGAGGGTGAACCTATTCATCCTCAAGAAAAAGCCAAATACATCAAGAGGTGCAATGTTGCACTACATTGCATAAAAATGAATGTTGCAAATGAACTCTTAAGAGAGGTAGGAGATTGCACTTCAGCTCAAGATGCTTGGGAGACTTTGCAAAAGGTCTATGAATCCAAGAACCAAACTAGAATGTTAGCTTTGAAGAATCAAATCTATAGAAGCTATCAAAAGAAAGGAGAGAGTGCACATACTTTTGTCCTAAGAGTAAAGGAATTGAACAAAGAGCTAGCCTTTATAGGTGATCCTATCAAGGATGAAGAGCTTGTTCAACTCATATTGAATGGACTAAGCTTTGAATTTGACAATTTGGTTCAGGGATATGCAATTATGGGTAAGCTACCCATACTTGAAGAACTCCAAGGCACACTCATGGCCGAGGAATCAAGAAGGAGCCAAATGCAAGAGAGGATGGATAGGCTTTCCATCCAAGGTGGAGATGACCAAGCTCTCTTCACCAAAGGCAAAGGCAAGTCCAAAGGCAAAGTATCAACACTCAAGAAGTCTACAAAGCTTGAGGATCAAGAAGGACCCTCAAAGGATCTCCATCAACCACCAAAGTCAAGAAGGACAAATCAAAGGTGAAGTGCTACTATTGTAGCAAGATGGGGCATTATGCCTCGGAATGCTTCAAGAGGAAGCAAGATCAAAGCCAAGCCAACATGAGCAAAGAGGAGGAGGAGGAGAGTTCACATGAGGACTCTCTCATGATGTCCATATTTTCTTCAACAAGCTTCAAAGGAGAAGATCCTTGGTGGATTGACTCGGGTGCTAGTTCACACATGACTAGTAAAAGGGAGTTTTTCTCTTCTCTCTTATCTTATGATGGACCTATAAAGTCTATCTATACAGCAAATGATGAAGCTTGTAAGATTGAAGGAGTTGGTAGAATTCCCCTTTGCTTAGGATCTTCCAAAAAGATCAACATAGAAGGTGTTTTGTACATTCCTACAATAACAAAGAATCTACTAAGTGTTGGCCAAATGGTAGACAATGGTTTCAATGTTGAATTTGCTTCAAATGAATGTTTCATCAAGAAGAAGGGTAAGATAGTGGCTAAGGGCACTAGACTTGGCAAACTTTATAAGTTGGATGCATTTGTGGATACTAATGTTGTCATGTTGGCCGAGAAGAGCAAGATATCTACTTTTACTTTATGGCACAAAAGACTTGGACATGTCAACTCGGGTTCCATGGAGGCTATGATCAAGGAGGAGTATGCTTTAGGCCTACCAAGGTCTATTGGGAAGGAAGACAAGGTTTGTGAAGCTTGTGCCTTATCCAAGGCACATAAGAAGGTGTTTCCTAACTCCATCACAAAGTCATCTCATCCTCTTGAACTCATACACTCGGATGTGCACATTGCTAGCACCAAATCTAATGGAGGTTCATCCATGTTTTTAACCTTCATTGATGACTACTCAAGATATTGTTGGGTGTTCTTACTTTCCTTCAAGTCTCAAGTATTTGATACTTTTGTAAAGTTCAAGTTGTTTGTGAAAAAGCATCATAATCATAGCATCAAAATTCTTAGAAGTGACAATGGTGGAGAATTCATCTCCAATGAGTTCAAGGCCTTTTGTGAGGAGGAAGGGATCAAGAAAGAGACTTCTTGTCCTTACACTCCTCAACAAAATGGAGTTGCTGAAAGAAGGAATAGAACATTATGTGAATGTTCTAAGGCTTTAAGATTAGATGCTTGTTTTCCCAAATCCTTTTGGGGTGAGTCTCTTGTATGTGCAAACTACTTGATGAATAGGGTGTCTTGCAAAGCAATTGAAGACAAAACTCCTTATGAGATGTTGTATGGAAAGAAACCCAATCTTAATCACTTGAAAGTTTTTGGGTGTATATGTTATGTGCATGTGCCATTGGAAACAAGAACCAAGGAGGATCCATCTTCCACAAGAGGGATCATGCTTGGATATGCAAGCTCAAGCAAGGGCTACAAAGTCTATCTCCCATCCTTAAACAAATTTGTTGTTTCAAGGGATGTCATCTTTGATGAACATCATATGCATATGCTTGAAGAAGGCTCAAGTGCTCCAACAATCAAGAAGAAGATGGCCGAGGAGCAAGATCTTGGTTTTGAGGAGGAGCTCATGGAGGAGCAAGCACCAAACCCACCTATCACACCAAGGAGATCTTCAAGGGCAAAAGTGGAGCCATCAAGGCTCACATATCAAGGCAAAGGACAGCAAGTTGAGGGTATCTCATCCACTTCTTATGCTTTATCTAGTTTTGAAGAACCATCTAATGTTGAAGATGCATTGAACTCCAAAGAATGGTATAAAGCTATGTTGGATGAGTATGATGCCTTGATTGAGAATGAAACTTGGTTGCTTGTTGAGAGACCTCAAAGGAATGTAATAGGATGCAAGTGGGTCTTCAAGCTTAAGTTGAATGCAAATGGGAGTGTTAACAAACATAAAGCAAGATTAGTTGCAAAAGGTTATGCTCAAGAGAGAGGGATAGACTATGAGGAAACTTTTGCACCTGTGGCCAAGATGGTCACAATAAGGCTAATCGTTGCACTTGCATCACATTTTGGATGGATTCTATGTCAAATGGATGTCTCTAATGCTTTCTTGAATGGTTTTTTGGAAGAGGATATCTATATGGAGCAGCCACAAGGGTTTATCAAGCATGGTATGGAGAACAAAGTATGCCATCTCCAAAGAAGCATCTATGGCTTGAAGCAAGCCTCGAGATCTTGGAATTCAAGACTACATTGCTATCTTATTTCACTTTCTTTTGTTCAAAGTGAATATGATCCCACTCTTTACATTAAGTTTGATGATGTTGGTATTGTACTTTTACTCATTTATGTAGATGACATCATCATTAGTGGAAATAGTGTTGATGGTATTGAAAAAATCAAGATAGATCTATCCTTAGAGTTCAAGATGGTAGATCTAGGGTGTCTTCACTTCATCTTAGGCATAGAAGTACTTAGAGGGTCTGATTTTATCTTTATAAGTCAAGTAAACTATGCTCAAAGTCTTTTGAAGAAGTTTAAGATGGAAGTATGCAAAAGTGTTGACACACCAATGGAGCAAGATGTAAAAGTGCCAAATGAAGATGATGAAATCAAGTAATGGATCTGGAAAACAAATTTTGCTCAATGACTTTGATGGTCAAGTTGAAGATCAAGAGGTTGATCTCAAAGCGCTTCAACCAGTCAAAAGGAAAGTTGGCAATTTGGAGCTAGTCAAGAGCATCAAAGGAGAGGTAATTGACAAAAATGTAATGTGTGAAAATTGTCAACATTTCCTAGCTAGTTTGAGGCCTAAATTGGCTAAAATTGTAAATAGTTTTGGTTCTGGAGTTTCACACGTGTGAACCAGGCCACAATGTTTTTATTTACTGTATTTTTTCAGTATGATGAAGTGTCAAACTTCATACCCTTCAAAATGAGACCATTTTGATGTATTTTGGTCATATAAGCCATTTTTAGCTATTTTTCCTATATAGGGAATATCTAGGGTCAAGTACCTTCTAGAGAGAGGAGAGAGAGTCATCTTCCTCATCCATAAATAGTAGGGAAGTCGTGGAGAACAGGTTGGAGAAACCTTTTGTATGCTTCATTGAGATCAATAGATCATTGTCATTGTTTCTTCCTCCATTGAGAGCATTGTTGTGTGTATTGTCTTCAAGCTATTGTGTATGATCTTAGGTGCTTTCCAAAAGTAATAGGCTGATGTATTATGGACTGTATAATGCTATTTTGGGCCGCACTTGATGTTTATGGAAGTTTCCATTTGTGATAAATGCTTTTTGATCAAGTTCTTTGCATTCTAGGTAGCATAGAATGTGTTGCCAATTCCTAGCTTATGTAGTTTGGAGTGCAAGCATTCAATCCAATGATCTTGGAGTTTAGATCCACTTAGGATCTGTATTTTTCACATGGTATCAGAGCTGGTTGGCTTCTATTTACAGTAAGTATTCCATTTTTGGTGATATTTGGATGTTTGATCAAGTTCTAGCATGATTTTGCATTGCTTTGTTGATCAAATCTTACTAACCTTTGTTTTGTGAGTTGAACTTGTGGATCAAAAGCATATTTCAGGTCTATTGAAGATCAGAGGCTGAAAAGAAACTATTTTGGATCAGATCATAACACCTAATCATTTGTGATTGTGAGGCTTGTGCATATTCAATACTAACAATGTTCTTTTCAATCCTATTGTTGACAATCTCCATTCTTGGATGAACACTCTCCTTAAGTGGATGAAACTTCTCCTTAAGTGGATGACAAATGCTCTTTTGAGTGAGTTGTAATTCTCCTAAAGGCTGAGCAAAGCTCCCATTTGGATGAAAGATCCCCTTTTTTGGGTGAACATATTGTAAGCTCCATTGTGAAGAGCATATTGTAAAGATTGTCATCAATTTTGGCATAAATTTTGGTGTACTTTGTTGAGCATGTAAGTAACTCTCCTTATGTAATTTGATTGGAGCATTTGCTGGAAGGTGTTAACCATTATGCAAGTGTGTTTTCAGGTTCTTAACAGGTTGAGGAACATTCTCATGTGAAGTGATCTTAGATCTACATCTAAACACCAAGATTTGACAAGATAGTGAAGCTAGTCTTGTGATTCACTAAGTGTGCTCATTCATTCACCTCTAAATCTTGTATTTATCACTTGCTGGAGTTTATAAACTTTTAGAAGTGTGGTTTACATGTGGTTTTACAGGTTGAATCAATATCTTAGTGTGTTGATCATATGTTGATCAAGTTTGTTCATTACTAGGTAATCTTGGCATCCTAGTTTTGGGTATTTTCTAAGAATGCAAGTAACTCTTCACACCATAACTTGATTTGGTCACTTGCTGGAAAGTTTGAGAGCTTAAGCAAGAGTGTGTTCAGGTTGGTTTGATTTTGTAATCCATTCTTAGTGTGTGCAAAGTGTTGCATGTGTTTCAATCTTCCTTTCTATGCTTGGAAACCATCTAGGTTCAAGATAGAAGTGTTTTAGGGTCCTAAATCTTCATAGATCTCTTTATCTATCATTTGTTGAGAGAAAAGTGAGTGCTAAGTGCTTTAGGACAAAACCTAAAAGTTGAAGAAACATTAGAATCATGGCTTCCAATGGTGGGATCATGCTAGAGTCTAGTGAAAGGTTGAGTTCATCAAACTACTCTACTTGGAAAGTGAGGATGGAGTCCTTACTTGAGTTGAATGAACTCATGGACATAGTTGCAGAAATTGAAGAGAGACCTCTCACACTTCAAGAGCAACAAAGGTTTGATAAGAAGGCCAAAAGGGCTCTTCATATCATTAAAATGAATGTTACAAATGAACTTCTCAAGGAAGTTAGAAAGTGTCAAAGTGCAAGTGAGGCATGGAATGCCTTAAAGAAGCTCTTTGAATCAAAGTCCACATCTAGGGTATTGACCCTAAGGAGACAAATATTTTCTAGTAGGCAAAGAGAGGGTGAAAGTGCTCATGCATTTATCTTGAGAGTTAAGTCCCTAAGTGATGATTTAGCATGCATTGATGAGAACATAAAAGATGGTGAAATAGTCCAAGTTATGTTGAATGGTTTGCTAAATGAACATGCTAACCTTGTGCAAAGTTTTGCCATTCAAAGAGTCTTGCCAAGTGTGGTTGACTTGCAAGAAATCTTATTGGCTGAAGAACATAGGTTGCAATCAAAGCTTGATGGTGCATCCTTGCAAGGTGGAGGTGAAGAGGCTTTCTTCACAAAAGGCAAATTCAAGGGCAAAGGTAAAGGCAAAGGGAAATGGTCCAAAGGTGGTAACTTTGATCATGATGATCACTCTTCCTCTTCCTCTTCTACTAAGAACAATAAGTCAAAGTTCAAGTGCTTTTATTGTGGGATAAAAGGTCATTTTGCAAATGAATGTTATAAGAAGAAAAGAGAGCAAGGAGAGAGGCAAGGAAATCTTACAATAGATGAGGAAGAACATAACACATGTGAATCACTTGTTATGACTTCAAGTTTGTTAGCCAACATAGATGATAATGATCCTTGGTGGATTGATAGTGGAGCCTCATCTCACATGACAAGACATAAGGAATACTTTACATCCTTATTGTCTTATGAGGGAGAAGGTAACATCATCTACACTGCAAATGATGGTCAATGTGACATCAAAGGCATAGGCACTATTCCTATTTCCCTTTCAACAAATAGGAAAGCAAATCTTGAAAATGTTTTGTACATTCCTTCAATCACTAAGAATTTGCTTAGTGTAAGTCAAATGATTGACAAAGGACTTGATGTGGAGTTCATTGGAGATGCATGTTTGATAAGTAAATGTGGATCCTTGATTGCTCAAGGTAGGAGGCATGGTAAACTTTTCAAGCTTGATGCATGTGTGATCTCTAATCATGAAGGATGTATGGCTAGGGAGCAATTGACAAACCAAGAAGTTTGGCACAAGAGGTTGGGCCATCCCAACTTCAAATCTTTGGAGGTAATGGCAAAGAAAGAGCTTGTTCTTGGTCTCCCTAAAAGTCTTGTTGCAAACAATAGTGTTTGTGAACATTGTGCCTTGTCCAAATCTCATAGACTTGCTTATTCTAGATCTACTTCTAGATCTAAAGAAGCTTTTCAACTTGTGCATTCTGATATTCATTCTTCTAGTACAACTAGCAATGGTGGGGCAAAGATGTATGCAACTTTCATTGATGACTTTAGTAGGTATACTTGGATCTATCTTCTTAAAAGTAAGGATGAAGTGTTTGCTGCATTTGTCAAGTTCAAGAATGAAATGGAAAACCAATTCAATACAAAGATCAAATGCTTAAGATCTGATAATGGAGGGGAATACACCTCAAATAGGTTCAAAGACTTTTGTATAGCACATGGGATTAAGAGGGAGATGTCTAGTCCTAGGACTCCACAACAGAATGGAGTGGCCGAGAGGAAGAATAGAACCCTTTGTGAATGTGCCAAGGCAATGAGACTACATGCTAATCTTGCTAAGTCTTTTTGGGGGGAAGCTTTAGCATGTGCTAACTATCTATGTAATAGATGGACAAGTGCTTCCTTGGATGGTAAAACTCCTCATGAGGTTCTTTATGGTAGAAGGCCGAGTGTCAAGCATTGTAGGATCTTTGGATGTACATGTTTTGTCAATATCACACTTGATGATAGAACTAAAGAAGATCCTTCATCAAAGAAGGGTGTGTTTGTTGGCTATAGTGAAGTAAGCAAGGCTTACAAAGTGTACATTCCTTCTACAAAGAAAGTTGTCATAAGTAAGGATGTCATCTTTCATGAAGAGAATGTTTCCAATGTTGTTGATGTTGATGTTGATGTGCCTACTAATCATCATGATGTGCAAGATGTCTTGGATGAAGATGGAGATGCCACTCCAAAGCAAACTTCAAGGAAGACTCAAAGGCAAAGGGCTAAGCCATCAAGGCTAACCTATGATGAAAAAGGAAAGCAAGTGGTGGACAACTCTAACTTTGCTTTTCTTACCTCTTTTGATGAACCAACTTGTGTAGGTGAAGCAATTCAAAAGAAGGAATGGATCCAAGCCATGGATCATGAGCATCAAGCACTCATCAAAAGCAACACATGGAGGTTGGTAAAGCTTCCAAAGGACAAGAAGGCAATTGGTTGTAAGTGGATCTTCAAGATCAAGACAAATCAAGATGGATCAATCAACAAGTACAAGGCAAGGTTGGTGGCAAAGGGGTATGCTCAAGAATATGGTATTGACTATGATGAGACCTTTGCACCCGTGGCAAAGATGGTAACTATTCGAATCCTAATCTCTCTTGCAACTCTTTATGATTGGGATATGTGGCAAATGGATGTTACTAATGCCTTCTTGAATGGTGATCTTGAAGAAGATATTTACATGGAGCAACCCGAGGGCTATGTTTCACATGATGAGCCTAATCATGTGTGCTATCTCCAAAAGAGTTTGTATGGGCTAAAGCAAGCACCAAGGAGTTGGTATGCTAAGCTCAATTCCTTCTTACTTTCTCAAAACTTTGTTATGAGTGAGTATGATCATTCTCTCTACTTTAGATTGAATGAAAATGATATCACTTTACTTTTGATCTATGTTGATGACATTATCTTAAGTGGTGGTAACAATCTAGATATAGATGAAATCAAGATGGCACTCAAAAGAGAGTTTGAAATTCAAGATCTTGGTAAACTTCATTATATCTTAGGAATAGAGATTATTAGAACTTCTAAATCTACATTCATATGTCAAGAAAAGTATGTTAACTCTATTCTAAAAAGGTTTCATATGGAAGATTGTAAAGTTGTTTCTACTCCTATGGAATCAAATGTAAAGCTAACTACAAGAAGTAATGAAAGATCCTTCAAGGACATTACTCTCTATAGAAAGCTAATAGGATCTCTTATATGGTTAACCATCACAAGACCTGATCTAAGCTTTGTGGTTGGTAAACTAAGTCAATTTATGCAAGATCCTAGTGAGGCTCATTGGAAGCTAGGAAAGAGAGTACTTAGATACATCTCGGGATCTAGAGATTTTGGCATCTTGTATGGAGGTACTACACCTAACCTTTGTGGATTTTCAGATTCAGATTTTGCAGGTGATCAAATGGATAGGAAGTCAACAAGTGCCTTTGCAATCTATCTTGGAGATGGAGTGGTCTCATGGCTATCAAAGAAGCAACCAACTATCTCTCTATCTTCCACCGAAGCCGAGTACAAGGCATTAACAACATGCACCAAGGAGATTCTTTGGATCAAGAGGATGTTATTGGATCTTCACTTACTGGAACCAGAGAAGACTCCAATCATACTTTGTGATAACCTTTCAGCCCAAAGCTTGGCAAGCAATCCTGTTTTTCATGCAAGGAGCAAGCACATTGAGATTGCTCACCATTTTGTGAGAGATCAAGTCATTGCCAAAGAGGTGGAGCTTCAACATGTCTCTTCAAAGGAGTGTGTGGCTGATATCTTCACCAAACCATTGGGAAAGGACCTATATTTAATGCATAGATCTAATCTTGGAATGTGCTCAAAGACTATGTTGAAACTAGCATCCAATGTTGAAGAGGGAGTGTGAAAATTGTCAACATTTCCTAGCTAGTTTGAGGCCTAAATTGGCTAAAATTGTAAATAGTTTTGGTTCTGGAGTTTCACACGTGTGAACCAGGCCACAATGTTTTTATTTACTGTATTTTTTCAGTATGATGAAGTGTCAAACTTCATACCCTTCAAAATGAGACCATTTTGATGTATTTTGGTCATATAAGCCATTTTTAGCTATTTTTCCTATATAGGGAATATCTAGGGTCAAGTACCTTCTAGAGAGAGGAGAGAGAGTCATCTTCCTCATCCATAAATAGTAGGGAAGTCGTGGAGAACAGGTTGGAGAAACCTTTTGTATGCTTCATTGAGATCAATAGATCATTGTCATTGTTTCTTCCTCCATTGAGAGCATTGTTGTGTGTATTGTCTTCAAGCTATTGTGTATGATCTTAGGTGCTTTCCAAAAGTGATAGGCTGATGTATTATGGACTGTATAATGCTATTTTGGGCCGCACTTGATGTTTATGGAAGTTTCCATTTGTGATAAATGCTTTTTGATCAAGTTCTTTGCATTCTAGGTAGCATAGAATGTGTTGCCAATTCCTAGCTTATGTAGTTTGGAGTGCAAGCATTCAAGCCAATGATCTTGGAGTTTAGATCCACTTAGGATCTATATTTTTCACATAATGGATCTATTTTTGCAGCATATTGAAGACTCAAGTAAGGTCAAGGGAACATCAAGGAAGTGTTGTTCAAGTTTACTTTACTTGTTCTATCTCATGTTTGAGCAATTTCATGAGGATGTGTGCAGATTGTCAAGATATGGTAAAACTAGCTACATTGGTGAACATTGTTTTGATGTTGGATTTGTAATAGCATTCTTGGCTGGCTTTGCTGATGTAAATGAAGCTATTGGAGGTTCATTATGTCACTCATTCATGGTCAAGTCATCAAGGTATGATGGTATCTTGAGGCAAGATGAAGATGGAGGCTCGTTCATGGAGTGTCATGGTGGATACAAGGCAACAAAGGACAAAGGAGGACGAGACATGCAAGCAAAAGTTGATCACTCACATTTATTGTTTGTTTACTGTATTTTTCCAGATAGTTCAGAGTTGGAAGCATGGTGGAATCATTTCATTTACATTCTATTTGATTCTGCATGTTCTAGTTACATCTTGATATGTAAAATTGATGTAAGAAATAGTGAAGCATCCCAAGTGGACACTATTCTCTATATCAATTATGTTCTTTCTATTTTGAGCATTACATGATTATTGAAAGGAGGTCTATTCTCAGAAAGAAGATCATTCTTATGATGGATCAAAGTTCTATTGTCAAAAACTATGCTAGGAGCAAGCACATTGAGATACAATATCATTTTGTGAGGGAGCAAGTCATTGCAAATGAGGTGTAGCTTCAACATGTGTCTTCAAGGGAATGTGTAGCTGATATCTTCACCAAAGCATTGGAAAAAGACTTGTTCATGAAGCGTAGGACTCACTTGGAGTATTATCAAAGTCTATGCTAAAACTAGTTGAAGAGGGAGTGTGAAAGATTCAACTAGTTTCATCACATTTTGCAATATTTCCATATTTGGCATATTGAGGCCAAAACTTGTTTTAGACTTAGAGGTTGACTTTTCAAAGTTCATTAGTCTAAATTTCATTTGAATAAACACTTTTCGAAAGTGTGGGAAAGTTAGAATGTGAGTTTGAGTACAATTTGAATAGTTGGGTACATTGAATCTAGACCCAAAATTGGTAGGATTAGCATTTTGGTGGGAACGCCAGGTGGCCAAATAGGGTTTGGACCCGTTATAAAAGGATGTAACTCATGGAGAGAGCAATCTTCTCTCTTCTCTATCTCATTTCATGCTTATACATGCTTCTCTTGGGTTCTACTATCCATTGGTGCACTATCTTGGTGTTTGCTTGTGATTCTATGTGTAGAATGATTTATATTTACTATTTTGGATCCACACGTGTGAAATACAGTATCTTGCTGGTTTTGTATGGACAGCGACAGTACTTTTTCATTTCATTCAAGTTTGATCAAGTTTTATTGGTGTTTGCATCTCATTTTGTGTGTAGATGCTGATTTTTCTACATTGGTGAGATTGGTAGTGTATTTCTCTTTCTAACCAAAGATCATTCAAGTAGATTGGATCTTAAGGATCTGAAATCTTTCACAATGAGCATCCATTCAAAACTATTTTTGTCAGTTATTATTCTTCTAATGGAATGTATCGACTATATAATATGGAAATCTATAAAGTTTTCACTTTGTCTAACAGGGATGTGACTTTTATTGAAGATCAGTTTCTCGACTTGAAGGGCGAGGACCAGATGCAATCCACATATTCTACCCCAACAACTAATAATATCGAAATCTCATTTCGATTCTTTCAAGCAGTCAACTTGTATGGTCAGAATCAGAAGACATTCAAGAAGCTGCAACTTAAGAACAGCCGATACAACTGACACACCCCACACAAAGTTGAATTTTGCAACCAGAAGCCTCAAAAAGAAGATCAACAAGAATTTTAGTTCAACCTGTGTGATATACTGATGGATTTGCTCATATTCTATTCGGGAGCCAACCACAATTGAGGAAGGCCGACTCAGATATCTGGAAAGAGAATATGGACAAGGAGTACAAGTCACTACTGAGAAACAATACATGGACTGTCACCAAGATGTCAGCAGGCATGAAGATTATCAATTGCAAATAGATCTTTAAGATCAAGTATAAAGTAGATGGCAACATCGATAGAAGGAAAGTTGGACTTGTGGCAAGGATATTTTCAAAAGTTTCCAATATTGACTACTTCGAAACCTTTAGTCCAGTGTCAAGCACACTTTCATCTGACTACCATTGTCAAATGCTGCTGCAGTCAATCTTGAGGTACACCAGATGGATGTACAAACAACATTCCTCAATGGAGTTATTGAGGAGGACATTTATATGATCCAGCCAGAAGGCTATATCCTCAATGGTCAAGAAGACCAGATATAAAAACTCCATAAAGCTTTGTATGGTCTGAAACAACCTTCTAGAGCGTGATTTAATCGATCATGAATTTGGTTGAACCAAGCTTTGTAGACTGTAATGTATACTTCAAAGCTATTAATCGAATCTTTGTCATCATCACACTCTACATGGATGATACGTTGTTGTTTGGCAACAATATCGGCCTAACAAAGAATACTAAGAGGATGCTATCTCAAGAATTTGAGATGACAGATCTGGGAGAGGTCTACTATTGTCTCGGGATTCAAATCCACAGAGTCAAAAATAGAAGGCTTTTCTACATCATTCAGTAGAGGTACTTCCATTATCAAAATTCAGTTTGATGAATTGCAAGCTTGTGCAAAATACCATCAACCCAGGCTTAAAATTATCTAAGGAGCAATGCCCTAAAACTGATGAGTAGAAGGCCAAAATAAAGCAATATTCATATCAATCAATTATCGGATCTCTGATGTATGCTATGATATCGACTAGACTGATCTAGCATACACTGTCAGCTCTTTAAGCCAATATATGGCTAATCCTGGTATGGTCCACTGGAAAGCTCTTCTAAGAATTCTTAGATATGTACAAGCTACCATCGACCTTTGCATCTGCTATGGAGATGAAGATCCATCCGATATCCATACACTTCATGGATGTACAGATGCGAATTGGACAGGCGATATTGACACCAGAAGACCTACATTTGGAGTTGTACAACATGATGGTTACAACTCCTAGGCGATTAGGAATGGTCTAGAATCTTGGAATAGTCAAAAGCATACCTCCATTGCAATGTCTTCAATAGAATCGGAGTACATCGCAGCCTCTCAAGCTACCAAAGAGAAAATTTGTTTGTTAAATGTTGTTCATTCAGATATATGTGGACCTATGCAAACTCCATCATTGCTAGATGCAAAGTATTTCATTACTTTTATTGACAAATTTTCTAGAAGAACAGTTGTTTACTTCATTAAGTAGAAATCAGAGGCTTTCAACAAGTTTCAACAATTCAAGGAGCATGCAAAAAATCAAACTGGCAAAAGAATCAAAGTATGAGGTCCGACAACGGGGGAGAATACATCTCCACTGAATTTAAGGAGTATTGCCTTAACAGCGGCATTGAGCAACAATACATTATCTCCTATTCACCTCAGTCGAATGGTCTTGCTAAAAGAAAAAACAGAACCTTAGTCGAATCGGCAAAGTGCATGCTTGCACATGTGACACTTCCAAAGTCCTTCTGGGCTGAAGCTGTTTTAATAGCAATCTATATTCAAAATAGATGTCCTACTAAAGGTCTCTTAGCCAAAATTCCATACGAAGTTTGGACAGGTACCAAACCTTCTTTATCGAACTTACGAGTCTTTGGATGTACAAAATCGCTCACAAGTGGCTCTGACATATCGGAGATCATCGACAATCTTGATCGCACATCTTATCGGGTGAAAGATAGTTTATTGTTCCACTTGAATTGAAGCTAAAGACTTACCCTAACCATTTAGCAAGTGAATTTTTGGGAAGTCCTAACTAGCACATCACAACCAACTTGATGTCGCAATTTACAACCTAATTTTTTAGTATAAATAGCTACTCATATTTCTACATTATCATCATCAATAAGCATCTTAGATCATTTTTTGAATGATCTAATATTGAAACATAGTTAGCATCTCTCTCAAGCTTGAAAGCTTGAACACTCTTGAGCATTCTAGCTCAGTTCTTTAGAGTTGATTTAGAGTTCGCTATTGCGTTTACTGCTTATTAGCGGTAGTGCTTAATTCAGACAGAGTTACAATCACTCAGAGATAGCTTAGAGCACGTGGCTTTGATCCACAATTCCTTTGTGCTCATTTCCATTCTAATTTGTTTCTTTCATTGAATCAATCTATCTTTTATTGCGTTCAGTATCATATCAGTATGTATGCATCTCTGTAATTCTTTTGTAACTGATAATCTCTTATTATTTGTTTGATCATTCAATGCTTTATGTTTGGCTACGTAATCACTTAGTTGCTAGTGATTTCAAATTCAGATTGAACATGATTTCTTGTCAAAAAGGTGGGGATGACCAGCAATGGAAGCTTGAAGCTTGAAGCTTTGAGCGTAGGCATGTAGGATCGAAAATGCAACAGTTAGCAGCAGAAATATTCAACATGAATCATTCATACAAATTGCGCAAATGAACAATATAGTAGTGAGATAGAAAAATTGCACTCTGATTAATATCAACAGTGAGTACAATGGCTTAAAATAATAACTTTAGCTTGCTGAGTGTGATAACCCTGGCTACAGAAGAACTTTGATTATAATGTTAAAACAACACTTACGTTTCTTGATTCAGCTAGTAGTATATTCACACTCCACACATGACCAAAAAACTCTATAAACACACTAAAAGTTTCTCAATTTGCATTGCTTGCCAAGAATATTACAATATTTGGTGTCATTGTTGGAGAACCTGGTATCCTTTCTACATTTATATCATTAATTTACCTTTGTGTTTCTAGTTTTGTATTCTTTTATGAATTACAAACTAATTTAATCTAGGTGGAGTTCCTTTCATTTCATTTTGCAGGCATTTCTTTGTTTTACTACTTTCCATAGTCATCTAGACTACTTTTTTCAATGGCTCATTTGGGACTCACAATAACTCAAATAGGCACTTTCTGGCAAATTTACTCGTTGAACCACAATTCAATTTAACATGTCAAGATATATATAAAATAGTGACTCATTAGACTTGCTAATTTGCCTAACTTGCTAGTGACTTAAAACACCACTTGGCACATCATGTAAACTCGCCACAATACTTGTCATGCCATCACACATTTACACATCTTCTACTAATTCAGTGAGTATGGTTGCTATCACACTCGCTAGAGGCTTGCCACATCATCTAGACTCACAATTCATGTTGGAGTATCACCAACCATGTTGACAAGTTTGATTACCTTAGAATTCACCTTAGACTTGCCACATCCTTTGCCATGACATCTACACTTGCCAATGTGACATATCAAAAATTTGTCTGGGTAAAATCTTGCATCACTCAACCCACATCCCATGCCTCACCAATCATCTGCCCATCCTCCCAAAATAGTTCTTTTCAATTTGCATTTTTTACAAGCAAAATAATCCTTTAGAATGCATCTAACAATGTAAAGCTCTTGAAGAAACCCTCAGAGAGAACCACAATTACTCTACCACTGCAGTTGCCAGATGAACCTAAATGGTTAAGTCAATTTAGATGAGGCTAGACGAACTAATCATGGATTACACAAAGCGACTACGTCAATTATTGTAGAACTTGGATCAATAAATTCCAAAGTACCTAACAAATACTAGCTTTTGGGAATGCAAGAGGACTATGGGCTTCTCATGTTGTGATGCTCGATATTGCACCTCCATGCATAAAATTTATGATGAGATCATGCTAATTTGGAGTTTTTGTTGCAATGAAAACACTCTAAAGACGTGGTAGATGGGCTATTGTTTGGAAAAGTCTACTTAGAGGAGAGCTCAAATGAAATTAAATGTGTAAGTTATACAGAGTCAATGATTCAAAATCCATAAAAAAAACCATACTTAAAAGTAGCTGTATTTACCAAAGCATGCCTCCGAATTTCAGGCTCTTCCTTGACTTTTGACTTCGTGAAAACCTTCGCATTGTCCCAAAGCAAGGCTTCAATGGCAGTGAAAGTGCATCCTATTCGGTGGAAAATTTCCATAGTTGAATTATTGGTTTGAAGCATCCTGTTCATTGGTATATAGAATACATGCAGAGGAATGGCTTGGGGATTAGTCTGTGCAGATGGCGCACATATCTACCGCAGCCTGTTCGTTAAGAAGGAGAAAAAAAATTATAAATGATTTGGTCCAAAGTTAAAACGTGACGAACTTGTAATCAATATCTTTTTGCTCCACTGCGGTAAATGTGCATCTTATCATGACAAATAGTTCATATTCGGTAAACGATGCTCTGCGCTTGAATCATTGTTTTGACAAATGCTATACATTATTATATGTTGCCTTGTGCGAAACACAGGCAGTCAAATGGGGTTTGTATTGTTCGAAAGTACTGATTATCTTTAGAATGCTGTTAGTGTAGCAAGCGATAAACCAAATTACGCATCCCACATTTCTTCATTCTTTCATTAAAATGTCCATTTACTTGTCTAACCATCATCTAATACATTGTATGAAGCTGCTAGAAACTAACTAGTATAAGTTACATGTGTGACAGCAGAATGTGACATGATTTTTTTGATGTTGATGATTCCTATTGCTATTTTGCTTCGGATTTTGAATAATTGTCATTACACTGATTTCCAAAATCTGGAGAGCATATTCAGCGATCACTAATGAAGCTCACCCAAGCTTTCTGCTTGTGTGTCAAGAAGCCACCTTAATAAAAATTACAGACGCATAAGAAGCCGAACTTCTTCAACACGCATTAGCCTTTGCTACTTCTGGGATTTACCAAAGGCAACCGGGCAAACTGTCTTTTCCTTTCTTGCAGGTCCAATATGCGCTCTTCAATGCTGTCGGCAACAATCAACCTAAAAATATGCACCTTCCTTGTCTGACCGAGCCTATGTACCCGATCCATAGCTTGTTCATCAACAGCTGGATTCCACCATGGGTCTAGCATGTATACATGTGAGGCTGAGGTAAGATTCAAGCCAGTGCCAGCTGCCTTTAAAGTTAACAAAAAAACGGTGGGAGATTTTGACTTCGTTGATTTAAAGGCCTGGAGTGCTTCTTCCCTCTTTGTGGCAGACATGCTACCATCAATCCGTACATACTTAAACCCTGCATCTATCAAAGGTTGCTGAACAAGTGTTAGCATCTTGGTAAACTGTGAAAATACTACTGACTTGATTAAGGGATCCCTTTCCCGTGTTTCTTGTAACAGGCTAATAAGAGCATCAATCTTAGCACTGCTCTTCACATTGCTGTCCGTGTCGGACCCATTTTCTGCTTCATCCAATAGAGCTGAAAAAACATCGGAATCTGTCAAAGCAAATCGACATAAAGGGCAGCTCTTCTTGTCACACATAAGTGTTTTCTGAATGCATCGTTGGCAAAACACATGTGCACAACGTGTAATAACTGCAGAATGTGGAGGTGAGAGGCAGATAGGGCAGTCAAAATCTTCCCCAGTTTGAGCTAGCAGCTTCTGTAGCAACTCTGGGCTAGCTAATGAGGGTCCTGCAGAACATAAAATACCAGGATAAGTGTTACACCAAGAAATAGATAGTTCATAAAAACAATTAAACAGAGTTGGTTACTTCCTATTCCTGAATGCCATTCTTACTGGTGCTGTAAGCTTATAAATTCATTGAGGTTTTGGTGAAGCAGCAACATATATCTCCATATTCAGATACAATGCCAGCCAACCAACCCATAAAACTTCAGTCACATCAACCAATTGCTGTCACAGTCAATGCCTATTGTTTATGCAACATTGACCAAAAGCTTCCTCTCAAAACAAGCCCACAAAAATCTAACGTCACTATGTAAGATCTAAACGAAAACCATCTATCAGCAAACCAGAGTTTGAGATGTGAAATTATGCTCACTAAGGTAATGCCATGGCATTGATTAGTTCATAATCTTAACCAAGTCACATGCAAGACTCAGTATCAGAAGCTTACCATTTCCTTAGAGTTCTGAGATCCATGAAAAAGCAAATTTGTACAACATTCGTAGGAGTAGGATATTGGGCAAGAGAAATTAGCACGTGTGAACATGGAAATGTTTAAGCTCTCCAAATTATAGGAGCTAACTTGATTGTGAGTTTCCAAGATGCATTTAGTGATTCTGAGCCTTGAGGTGGAAAAAATTTGCCATCGATTCATTGTGAGGATTTAGGATTGTTTTGGGGTTTTTGTACATTGTGAGATGATTAGATTTTGTCACTTGATTCTTAACATTATGCAATCATGAATGTGCATTTGTGAGGGCTTAGTTAGTAGTTAGTACCATTATCCACAGTAGTTAGTTCTTACTAATTTGTTAATAGCATTTAATGGCATGTTAGGTGTTAGTGGTTGGTAGTCAGTCTCTAGAACTTTGAAATTTCAGCTTCGAAGTTAGTAGTTACTACTTAGTACTTAGTGGTTTACTATTTAGGAATAGAAGTTTCAAGTTTCAAGTTCAAACTGAAATCAGTGACTTGAGAAGAGAGAGAGAGAGAGAGAGAGAGACGACTCATGAGGGACCTAAGACCACCATGCCGAGGGGTAGGGATCCCGTATGAAAGCATGTTATCGTTGCTGCAAACTATGGCAAATTGGGCACTAAGAGATGGACGTGCCAATATTGCCATAACTCTTACACGGGTGGGCCTATGCGCACCAAGGTGCATTTATTACGCTATAGGGTTACGAGATTGCCGCTTGCATGCATGCTCTTGACATGCTATTCACTCCTATTGCAGCGGATGAGGCTGGCCCTTTGAGGCCCAAAGGTAAACAATGAAACTCAACTCTCAGCTCTAGCCTCTCTCAGGTCTCAACTATTGAACTAAGTGGTAAGATTTCAATTTTCATTGCACGCCCGCACGATAAATTATAATCGATTCGTTTTTTGAAATTTGAAAATTTGGTTTTTATCTAATATCATGATTCATCGATGTTTTAACTTTCTGTCATTTAATCGAACTAGTAGAGACTTAAGTAATAGCCTATATAGTAATACTCTATAGCCTATAGCCTATAGGCATGCCGTAAAGTACTAACATCTAAGTAACTTTTTATTCTTAAGGTTTAGATTTTGAAATTTGATTTTTGACAAATGAGTCAATGACTCATGACTTGAGTCTTGGAAAATGTTTAATGTGCGCTTTTTTTGGCAAATTGAGATCAAAATGCGACCATGACACAACCAAAGGCTACCACAACCCTCTCTTCTCATAGAGAGGTCAGATCTCTAGATGAGGCAGGGCCTGATAATTAGAGTGCCAGTATTGGATCCTCCACGACACCACCACCATGACTGTCTTTAGCCACCAAAAAAACCACAACCAACATCGAGAGGGAGAGGTGGACGGGGAGGCCGCCGCACTACACAGTTGGGGGGTTAGGGATGATTATGTATCCAGTTTTGCTCCCAAATTGATGGCAGAGGCAAAGGTTGCAGTTCGACAGTGCTTCTACACCTGCGATCTCCCGTTTCATCTTCCTAAGACCCCGACATGGAGGAAGATGATGACCACAGTGAGCACGATTGGGTAGGTGTGGCCAAGGCCTTCTAGTGAGTATCTTAGGACGAGAGGACTTGTTGCTGAGCGGGGAGCAGTTGACGAGCAGCTAGATCCCCTCAGGAGGGCATGGGCCCATTATGTACTTGTATGTACTTACTATTATGCATTGAGCACTCTAAATATCAATACTCTAGAGTCTATGGCAATGGGCATATGCCCATCATCCATGGGCCATTGCTGGGTTGCCTCCTTTTAAGTGCAATTAAAAATCATGTACAACATTGACGGTAGTAACTCCAGGAGTTGAATTTGAGAATTAGCTTCGAACAAGAAATAACTTGCATACTGATTTTATACTTTGTTTTCACATTCTAAATCTTAAGATACTGCATTACACACTCTTTAGAATCCAATAATAGTTTGTTTTCACCTTCTAAAACTCAAGATATTGCGAAGTCAAAATTTGGTCAAATTGGAAAATAACCTATTTTCTTCAAAAAGGATTTCCTTCAACTGCTAAGTGAACCTTCACTGTCCTTGCCATCACACACGTCCATAGCACTTTAAAGTTTGCTATTTGGAGGAGCACATGTTAAGATATTCAAAGTCAGGCCTGGTCAAACAAACAAATTTGGAATGTCAGAACTTCTGTTTTGAAAGTTCATATCAACTCCACTTGTTCCACATGTTGTACCGATGCCGCACCCCTCGCATGGTATCAAGACCTGTTTGAAGCTAAACTTATATTTGATATATACACTTTGAGACTTAGACAATTAGCTTTATAAGCTAGAGCACAACTTTTCCAATTTTCTCCTCATGGATGATATGAAGGAGATCTGCTTTGTTGTTTCATACTTATAGAATAATGCCTTTTCCATCACTGATGTCATGTCTCCTGTCTTTCAATGGCCTATGTTCAAGCACAAGTTATATGATGCATTTATTGATCCATGTTGGCAACTCAGCGATAACTTAAGTTCCACCACTTACGCCAGACAAATTCGCTTTATTTAGATTCATAAGTTTTAGAGTTTTTGTGTATATTTCTTGATACTTCTCTACAAGAGCTCCTTGTTTGCTCCAATGAGATGCTTTGCGAGATAAGATCTATCGATATTATGTATAGAATACTCGACTTAACGAAAGAGAAAAGCATCTCCAACGCCATGTAGTACCATTCAGTTATACACTTTTAATATCAATATCATCCCGAAAAATCTAGCAAGCTGTCAATGCACTGTCCCATAATCCAAAACATTGCTCAATTGCGACTTTACTAAAGGTTACTCTAGCTGATTGGTAGAACAATATAGTTGTCCAGATGTTGGTGGCACTCTTACTCAGTCCTATTCATCCTTGATAGGACAACCTGTGGATTCCAAAAAATGTTTGAGCTTTGTCCCAAGGGACTATACCTCAGGTTGTACCTTTGCATAATAAGTAGTCTTTTTGCCTCATTTGGCAACTCACAGAACTAGCACATTCCTCCCAGACGGTGGCAAGATGTTTCTATGAAATTCATTCTATTTTCCACGTACTCAAAATCATCAAAATTCTACTTACCACGTACTCAAAATCATCGAAATTCTTGTTAAATGCTATTGATTGTTTATCTAAATATGCCCATTTTCTTGCTGACCAATTGTGATACTAAGTCTACTAGCACCCTTTCGCAAGATATAACCAAACTCATTCACTTGCAAACTTTGATAGGTGTTGCTTAGTATTCATCCGTTGACAGCCAATCCAAGGTCCTTGACCACAAGGTCTTCGTAAGTCTATCTTAACCAATTGTGATACTAAGTCTACTAGCACCCTTTCGCAATATATAACCAAACTCATTCACTTGCAGACTTTGATAGGTGCTGCTTATTATTCATCTGTTGACAGTTAACCCTACAATTTTGTGTCGATTCGTAACACTGACTATACCAACTCCATCAATAACATTATCATTTCATGATCTATTATTTCATGATTTATTTACTAGTATTTGGACCTATGTTCATGTTTTTTGGCAGTTGCATATGCCTGTGGAGTGAGGGTGCAATGCATGGCCCACCCTCATCCAAGAGTGCTTCTACTTGACGAGTTGTAGCTCCTAGCTCTGGAGGAGGGAGGATCCCTCACTACTGATCAACGACGGCTATGTTTACAGTTGTCCAATATTTCCATTCCTTTTTCAACAAACTTTATGACTTGGTCTTGAGGCACAAACAATCATTGGACCTTTTATATTTATTATATTTGACAATTGACCAAATGGTCAGGGCCCAAGGTAATAGGTCCCAAAACCTAACCTTAATTGAGCTCCAAAAGGCCATAAATAACCTCAAGGTCCTTTACGTATGATAGTTTGAAAGTCAGCAGTTCATGGTCTACTAGCATAGTCTAGCACTAAGGAAGCGGACCCTGGACGCGTCCGCGTCAGTGTCCGAATGAGGATGCGTCAAGGGTGCGTCCGCGTCCGGATGCGTCCGGCTTTTTGAATTTTTTTTTTTTTTAAAAAAAAAAATACAGGCACCTGCCCATGCTGTCCCACAGCCCAAAAGCGAAATAAAAGCAATTTATGGCCCCTGTTTTTCCCCCGAAATTAATTATCAGAGGGTGTCTGGCACCCACCTACCCCCTCTTAAAAAATAAGAAAACGGTACCCAAAAATATTTGCAACAGACCTAACCACTGCCCATGCCTCCCATAACTGAGATATTACCAAACAACGATGACTAATGAGCAGTTCATAAATTATTACGAACCTTCATTGGGAACTGAGCTCCAAAAAAGCGGCAAAGAAAGGTCTGAAAGTGGTTTGAAGTGAAGATGATGGTTTGTATGGCAAAGATATTACTGATTTAGGGTTTAGGGTGCATCAGTGACTGTCTCAAAGAAATGAATAAGCTCTCAGGACTAGAAGTCTCTAGGGGAAATCAATGCTCACCAGAAGAGTGACAAGCTCTCAAGACAGGAAACGACACACTACTATGTCTTATATGATGAGATCGGTTTCCCCCCGGATGAACTTCAACAGCTTACTAATTACTTATGCAAAACTGTGTCATTCACTACAGAAAACCACAAGACCTACACACTACTGTGTCTCGGTTGATGAGATCGGTTTCTCCCCGGATGAACTTCAACAGCTTACTAATTACTTAGGCACTACTTCAACACGCTACAATGCTGTCGAAATGTTTTGTCAATTCCGAATGTTTTCAGGTCCCATCCCGGCAAAGTGTCCCTGAAGCCCTGTTTGACATCGAACTTCAGAAGGACGCACTGGGCCTGTCGTCCGTCCGATCCTCGTCCCGTCTGCTCCCACAGGTTCCTATCGAGGTTGTTCGCTGGCCGAAACGGACGACACCTGAAACGGATCCCGTTTGGAGAAACGGGACCGTCATACGGAAAGCTACAAAGCTAGTCCATTTCGCTTGACCTAATTGTGTTTCTGTCCCGTCGAAGGGCCATTTTGACCGAACGACACCCGAATCGGGCCAGGCTCGATCGTTTGAGTTTGTATCGGGATCACGAATCCGTGGACTGTATTCCTGGGCCATTTTGTCGATTCCAAATGTTTTCGAGTCCCGTCCCGGCAAAGTGTCCCTGAAGCCCTGTTTGACGTCGAACTTCAAAAGGACGTACTGGGCCTGATGTCCGTCCGGACCTCATCCCGTCTGCTCCCACGGGTTCTTATCGAGGTTGTTTGCTGGCCGAAACGGACGACACCTGAAACGGATCCCGTTTGGAGAAACAGGACCGTCGGACGCTGTAAAACTAGTCCATTTCGACTAACCTAATTGCGTTTTTGTCCCGTCGAACGGCCATTTTGACTTGAGGATACCCGAATCGAGCCAGGCTCGGTCCCTTGGGTTCGTGCCCGCTTCACGAACCAGTGGACTGTATTCCTGGACCATTAATGCATTCTACACAGGTTCAAGTGTATGCTACACAAGTGCAGCTTTGATGTTGAATCTGCACATACATGTGGTGCAATGCCTACGACACAATGAGGACGTGGGGTGGGGTTAATGATGTTTATGGATGTGGTTATGATGATTATGGTTGTGGCTTGTTTTGATGGTTATGGCTGTGGGATTGTGGGTTTAGGATGATTTGTTAGGGTTTAGGGTGTTATGTTAACTGTGCCATTTGTTAGGGTTTAGGGTTTAGGGTGTTATGTTAAATGGTTGAACATGATGCACATGTTATGACGGAGATGCAGATGTGTTGGTCTCTCTCTCTCTCTCTCTCTCTCTCTCTCTCTCTCTCTCTCTCTCTCTCTCTCTCTCTCTCTCTCTCATCTTGCACGAAGCAAACCAATTCTGACTAACCATTCAAATTTCACAGAGCTAACAATTTGTAAGCAACCGATATAAATTAGCCATGATACCAATAGACTGTCAAAAAATATATACACCTCATCTGATGCCACTGTACATGATGCTAAAATGTGTATCAGTATCTACAAGTCTGTGCTAAAAAAATCATCCCTCTGCATGCCAGATGCATCTGCAGGGGTGTCATATACAAAGTCTGGCTGGGAGTCTGGGGGCATCTGGGACTCCTCTAAGTCTGGGCCAACGCCTGCCAAGAGACGACTAGAAAAATCATCAGTGCGTCCCCTCTTGGCTGGCCTGCCTCTGGGTCTGCCGGAAGGAACCCTCTGTGGTACACTCCTGCCTGGGGGTCTCCCTCTGCCACGGGGGGGTTTCTCGGAAGAACTGCCTGCCTGTGATGCTCTGAGTCGTCTCTGCGCTATCTATCTCTGGGCAGCAGCCTCTGTCTCCCTCGCAAACTCTGACCAGCCATGATCTGAAAGGGGGCGTGATGCGGGAGTACTGGGTGGGGCATGTGGACCATCCCTTGCAAGGTCGACCGTCTCGTCTGAATCATATGTGGGCTCATCAGAGGAGGAGGGCAATGGAACGTCAACAGGGACGGGGGTGGTCTCATCGACATCGGCATCATCCTTGGGATCACCCCGCAGAGCACGCCGAGCGGCATCATCTGGATCAACCTCTGGCTCTGCCTCATGATCGGCCGCTGCAAAATTGGGATTGACCTGCACAAGTCAATCATTCGTGAGAATAGCCGAAGCAACCGTGAGGGCAATAAACTGAATGTCTTAAACTAATACGAAAGCAAATGATACAGCATAGACATACCTGCAAGAGTAGGGCGCATGCGCCTCCTGCCCTCCTGCCCTGATACTCTCCGTGATGCATCGAACCACCCTAGTGTTGTTGCAGTACACCAAGTCATTGCATCGCTCCGTCGTCAGACGGTTCCGCCTGTTCGTGTGAACGAGGCTGAACGCTGACCAGTTCCGCTCGCACACGCAAGCAGAATAGTCCTGCATTAATTGGCAACCACTCGAGTGAGTACCGACCTTGTAGAGAAAATGCGAAAACTGGTTGGATGAATGAGATTGGACAACATACCTGTGAAAGGACTCGGAGTGCGAGCGTCCTCAGGTCTGGCTGTCCAGCGCCGTAGCTCTCCCACCATGATACAGGCAAGAGTCTGTTCTCTCGGACACGTGCAAGGTCCTCGCCGAACTGCCCCAGAGAGTGCCTGCAGTTGATCAGCGATGTGTGTGAGTACATCTTGAGCCCGCGCAGGGAAATTGAATGAACGACGGCGTACGATAGAGCAAGAGTTTACCTATAACTGAGCCTCTGCACCTCGAGCCTACTACGGATACCAGTGTCACTGCTGAGGAGGCGGATGTATGCGAACCAGTCCGCACGCAGCTCTGCATCGTCGTACTACCTCTCGCTCTGAAACAATGGATGTAGTATGTGGGCCACACTGTGCATGGGCCGGTGAAACTTATCCCATCGTCGCTGCCACAAGCGCCTGATAGGCTCCAACTTGTGGACCAAACCACGTGGAGGCAACAGTTACATACCATCATGTTGCGGCAGCAAGACGAAACAGAGTGCGAAATGGAAGTAAGGATCGTGAGACGGAAAAAAGTTATACCTGGCAGGGTCCAGCTCGGAATGCTGGAGAGACTCGCCTATGCAGTCCATGAACTCGTAAATGACGCCCATCGTGCACCCCTCGCGATCAACGAGCCTCTGAACAAAGTAGATGGGGCACATGACGTCCATCAACTGCTGCATATCCACCCAGAAAGGCTCCATGAAGAGAATGTCGTGGAAGGCCAAGCCCTCAAGGGTCGTGGACAGGTTCATGGCGGTGAACCTTGCCGAAGTAGCCATGTACCGCAAATCACCCTTGAGCTTGTGTAGCCGCTCAAGCATGATGAACTGGTAGGCGAAGCGGGTGCGAGCGGGCTTCTTCAAGTCTAGCCTGCATTGACAAATGGAATGAGAGGCACACATGAAACCAGCAAAAAAAAAGAAGCATCTTGAACGAGCCAAAAAATAAATACCATATTGCCTGCTGAATGTGCGGAAAAGGGCAGTCATGCGGCACTTGCGTGTGACGAAGTCCACAATCGCAAGTGCCCTCGTGAGAATCTCACTGACCAAAGGCAAGCGCCCGATGGAATGCAGGAGGAGGTCCAGTGAGTGTGCAGCACATGGAGTCCAGACAATGGAGGGGTACTCTGCCATAAGAAGCTCCCCCATACCGCGGCAGATGGACGCATTGTCCGTCACAACCTTTCGCGGTACGTTCACACGATCAGTTCACAGCTTGGAAACACATTGCAATCAATCGAAAACCACGCAAATTTTTTGTATCAACATTAAGCAGTAAATGACCAAGCAACTAATGAAAAAAAATTGTACCTGGACAACGCGCTGTGGCCCGACCTCCTCTATCGCTGCGTGGATGATGCCGTAAATGTACTCGGCCGAGTGCACTCTCCCTGCCTCGGAGGCGTCGATGCTGCGCAGGAACATGGAACTGTAACAACTAGAAACAATTACGTTGATGAGTGGACGTCTACGACGATCAGTCCACCCATCAGCCATGATGGAACAACCGTATCTATTTCAAGCCTCCTGCAGTGGAGCCAGTCTCTCTCTGACTGATGCAACCCGGTCCTGGAGCAAAGGGCAGCGTAGTGCGTCGGCTGTGGGTGGTGTGTAGCCGGGCCCGCAGACTGCAAATTTCGAGATAGCCTCTCCAAAGATGCGGGATGATGCCATGATGCCTTTCTTGTGGGAGTTGGGAACTCAATGGACACTTTAGAAGGGCGCCCTCCTACTAGGTCCCATTGCCCAAGTTGTGGGAGGTTCAGGTCATAGAACATCTGTGCTATGGTCCTGGTGGCCTCTCTGTGCTGCCCCTCTCTGAAAGATCCAGGCATGGACATCTGTCTGGTGCCTCAGGATGTGGATGGCTGGGAGGATGTGGATGGACGATGCAGATCTGGAGGTGGTGGCATAGGCGCAGGTGCGGAAGCGGAGGATGTAAACGAACCATGGTGATGGCAGAGGCGTAGGTGCAGCAGTGGAGGCTGTGGATCCATGGGGAGTACTGGCGAAGGGGGTACGGGTGGCGGAGGCGGGTGCGGATGTAGCGGCTGTGGCGGGTGCGGATGCGACGGTGGGGGCGGTGGCGCTGGGTGTACCAGTGGTAGGGGCAGTGGCAGTGGGTGCGGCATCTGTGGACGGCTCATCGGGCTCAGCAACCGACTCAGAATATGCCTCGAGAATGCGAGCCCTCTCCGCAGCGGGGATGACCATAAAAACGCCGATCCCATAGCGTCCCCCATGGGTCGGACTCGCAAACCCCCCAGATGTGCTTGAACCCGAGAGCCGTTCCCTGTGAACTGCTTTCGACAAAAAGGGCAACGCCACTTTTTGTCGGGCAACAACTCCACCTCATCCCAAATGGGACGAGCGGCCATATCTCTCCCTCTCTCTCTCTCTATCTCTCTCTCTCTCACACACACACACAAAAGCACGCAAATCTAATCTCTCTCTCTCACCCTAAACCCTAAACCCCAAACCCAAGCACCCTAAACCCTAAATCCTAAACCCACACACACACACCATGTCTCGTACACGTGCGCACACACACAAATCCTCTCTCTCTCTACCTCACTCTTTGTCTCTTCCTCTCTCTCTCACACAGATCACCACACACACACACACACACACAAACACATTCTCTCTCTCTCTCTATGCCTCTCCCTCACTCTCTCTCTCTCTCTCTCCCTCTCCCGCCCTCTTTCTCAGCTCTCGGGCTTCTGCGAAACAGTCCGCAAGGAAAAATTAAAAAAAAAAGGACGCGTCAGGGGGTCGTACGCGTCCAGGTCTGGGCATCGGACGTGGACGCAAGCATTCCGGCCCGGACCCTCATGTCTGGACTCCGACTCTAGCATACTTCAGTGTACGAATGCTCAGTAGCTTTTGTTACAAAACGGGTAACTTTCAACTTTGGTACATATATACTCAATACTCAAAGCTACTACCTGACAACAGCCTGACAACAAGGCCACACAGTTTGACACAGACTTTGTAAATGTGCACACAAGAAGCAAAGCACTACCTCAATAGGTATGAATTTTAAACTTGTATAGATATCCCTCAGTTTGCCTGTGGTACATTTACAAAAGCCCATAAACGACATCACAAACCGACCAGCCTTGGGCTCATTCAAGCATCAAGTCAACAAAAAAATTCAGACCTCCGGTCCCTGATTCCTTTTCGATTTGAATCAAACAAATCGGTTTGAATCCAGAATCGCAACAGGGTCCCAATGAGAGTAAGCGAAAGTGCATTCAGCATTGGGTTTAATAACGCCTCTAAGTGACCATTAATTCTTCAATGGCTATCTGTGTGACCAAACATGTTATCAATTTTGCGGTTTAGCTCCTCTCTGGACATGTCTTTCTCTGGAGCAGCAGACATGGCCTCCTATTGCTGCAAAACAAAATCATTCTCCATGGGCCTAATCAACTGAAACCCAGAATTGAAGATAATCCGCATAATTGTTAATTGTTAAGGCAGGCAGGCAGCGAATGTGTTATAGAGCGCTTGGCGAAAGAGAGATGAGAGCGTGGGGAAGGGAGGAAAGGAAAACTGCCATAAAATCCAAAGCTTAAACCTCCGTTCCTGTTTTGGTGTGTCATTCGAAGGTGAAGGCGAAGGCGAAGGTGAAGAAAAGAAAAACACATTATTCGTGACCCTATCATTTGGGGTAGTGCTAAAGTTTAAACCTCCACTCGTGTTTGGGTGGGTCATTTAGAAACCAAAATCACGCTATTTATGACCCTATTTTTTTTTTAGGGTAACTACATTCTTTCTTCATTGTTACACGGGTATATAGGGTCTTGCCTGGTTATCAACCATGGTATTAAAGAACATACCACTTTGGTTATATACCTGGCCAGACTCATGTAAGCTCGTGGTCTAATATAACCTGGCCAGACTCATGTAAGCTCTTGGTCTAAGCTAAGGCAATACTAGGGATACACCATAATAGGGGGCAAATTTTACCTTGTGCCAATGTATCAAATCGGGCACATCCTTACATTGTCATCAATAATCAAGATGAGAAATTGGTAAATGTAGCCAACAGAATGTAGTAACTTGTGTAGCACTCCAAAGAGCTAACTTGAGGCTCAAGTTTGCACAATCTTATCCTCTTAAGTTGGCCTAATTTGACATTTTACAATACCATGTGCACAACTTCTTCGAGGCTCCTTTGGCGTTGCATCGAGCTCAGCTTCTTTCTTGTGTGGGTTCGGGTGTGGGGACTTGGCTGTCAGCTTAGCCTATTATTCCTTCCTTTTGGTTGTCTTCGGCCATCTTCACCACTGCTCTTCATCTTCGCTTGGGGCTGCCTCATCCTTCGGTCTTGGGTCTCTCCATGTGTGTTTGTGGTCACTCTATTGATGCTCTTGCTATCCACCTCCTCCGATGTCCTTCTGGGAGTGAGCGCATTGCTATACATGATGTTGTCAAAGATGCAGCGGCCGCTATAGCCAGAGATGGAGGATTCCATGTCCTCAGAAAGCATTCTCATGTCCTTCCTTCTACCGCGTCCCACTCTTCTCATAGGCGTGTTGACATTGTCCTCTCTAGGGATGGGCTTCGTACTATCACATGATTGAATATAATTTTTGGTGTCTTTATGAAGTGTAGGCCACCAACACCCTAATTGCAAAAGCTTGCGAACAGTGATATCTGTAGAAAAATGCCCTCCGCCCATTCCATCATGTAAAAACATGATTAATTCAGGTACTTTATGTGGTAAAACACATCGATTCTTAATTGACAATGGATGCTCAACTTGGATTTAGGACCTGTCAGGAACTCGCTTTTCTACTGCTCTACAAACTGCTTCAGTTCATTCTTTAATTTTACAGATTGCAGATTATTCCTAATCCACTTATACTTAAAGAATGAGAAATTAGACTAATTCTACTCCTACTGAAGTCATAGATTCATCAACACAACTTTAACTAAACAATTGGGAATCCTACAGAGTGCTTGCTACAATTGTCACTCAACATTTGTAACAAAAACTCCTCAAGGAGTCGAAACTAGGAAACAACATAAATCATTGTAATAGTGGATCAATTTCCAAGTCCTGCACATCTACCTGATGCTAATCCCAAACCAATCCTTAAGAGAAGGAAACAACAACAAGTACATTCATACATCAGTACCAAAACAAAAATGCAAGTAGAATAACAATGCAACATCATTTCAGTATATTACATGCTTTGAAACTCGTGGTGGAGACCTCTAGCCACGAGTTGTTGGACCCAAGTACATATTATTTTGGAGTCCACTTCTTACAATTGAGTAAACCCCAATCTATAATGATTTGAGTTTCACCTCTTACTTGATAATAGGAGGCCTCTTTATTTTTTAAAACATAACTCAAATTGAGATAATCTAATACTGTATATTTTAGCCTAGCACGAACAATTCTCGTGATCTCAGACTCGGTTCTCAACTTCATCTCTGCTAAAAGCCCTTTTGAGTGGAGAGGTTCTGCATCGACACCTCGGGGCATGGCATCAGCTAACATTATCCTCCCCTTATGGTGTTGCGAATCCCACTGCATTGCTTCAATTTCGACGTGTGGTTCTTGGAAAGGCATAGATCAGTGTTTGCCTACGTAAAACTGAGAACTTATTGGCTTCATTGTTGCTTTTCTTGACAAAATTTCGAAGGTGCAGCAGCTCATCAGGATAGCCCTGCGTAACCGAGAGTCTCTTTGTTGCTATTTTCAGCTTTTCTCTATCAAGAGATTTCTCGTAGCCGACCTTCTTTCCGATGGCTTCAAATGTGATGAATTTTGTCTTCGTGCCTAATAGAATAGGTCCCAGGTACGGCCTTAACCCAAGTATGAATTTATTTTCATACCACTTTTCGATCATCTACATGTACTGACTGGAAGTAAATGCGGTGCGAAAATAAAGCCTTGTCATCATTAGATGGGCATCTTTTGATTGCAAAGATTGATTGATGTCCAGCATTATGGGTGGTAGGCCCTTATTCCAGTAGCACTCCAATGTCATAAGAAAGGCTATGGATGAACAATAATTTGCACTTTCTTGGACTACGGTATCTGCACTTCCTCTATAGGCATATCCAAACTTTAGTAGCGCGTCTCGATACTTTACCACAGTTGAGCTTGAGTCAATTCCTAGAGTAAAAGACCAATTGATCTATCGCTTGGCTAGTTTTGTTTTCTCCTAAGGGTCTCTTCTCTTGATTGGTGCATAATAGGGGTCGACCATTTTCCATCTTGGTGCCCTTAAGTACTTCTAAAGCTTCTCGTCACTATTACGCATCATCACGATCCTCCAGGAAGGTTGTGGTCGTAAGGCATTCACGAGGCTGCTGAGCTTTGGATATTCTTCTATAGTTACTTTTTTTGCGCCTCCTTGTTCTCCTTTCTTATAGGTCTTCTGGAATTCATCAGACTCTTTCCGATCGTCGTACCATCTTTTGGTCTTTTCTATGGATTTCTTGAACAGCTTCCTTGAGGGCTCTACCAAATAGTCATCCAAGGCTATGTCACTCTTTTAATCAGGAATCCTTGGGGTTGAACCCTCAAACTTTGATTTTTATGTTGTGCTAGCTGGTCTGCCATCCAATGCTGGTGGTAAAAGGTCTCAACATGCCACTTCAAAGATTCCTTGGCTCTTTTGGGCAAGCTGTCATAGGCTGGTAGGACAGGGAACTCAGTAGAAAAACGATGGTAAGTAGGAAAGAAAAACTGAGAAACTATGGAACTAGACAGTAATGGAACGGTTAGTTGAGTATTTTCATCAGTATTAGCGGAGGTGGTAGGAATGGTAGCAATAGGAGCAAGAGAGACGGCGATAGATGTGGTATCAAAAATGTTAGTGGTAGTGGTGGAAGTGGAGCTTAGTGACGTGATTGGTGCAACTACCTCTAGAACTGTCTCCACCTCCTCTTCTATAAGATTGTCTTCATCAAAATATTCAAGAGCGTCTACATAAATGAAGCTTTCTTGCTTCAGAGCAGAGGGATCTTCAACTTTCTCTTCAGCCATTGGGCTTTCCTAGACTTCCACTATTTGTTGCTTGAACTTGATCTTCTACCCTTGTTTCTTGATCAAGTCCAGCTCCTCTTGTGACTTCTATTGTGTCTTCATGAGCGGGATCAGCTGCAATTGTGTCTTCTGCTCATGTAGTTGCATGCAGCTCCCTTTCTCCCTCCCCTGAAATGGTTGTCTACGAGTGAGTGGCCACCACAGATGCTAGAGGTGACTGGACACAAGGGAGTATTGTAATAGCTGGAGGTGGTCCTGATGGGGACTGAGATCTGGAACGTCGCGAGTAGGTGATTGCACTGGTAGCTGCTGGGTGTTCATGATCTGGAGCTGAGGTGAGGAGACAACAGGTGAGATTTTTCGTCGTCTGGTGCGTCGTGTCTGAAGGCTGCCTTCGTCTTCACTGTTAGATGGAACATCTTCGTACCTAGCCATCTTCTTCTACTGTTTCTTTGGAGTCAGCTGATGTGTCGTAGATGGCGGCAGGTTATCGAACTCCGTGTCGGATTCAGGAGCCGGTTTACTGGCGGTCATTCTCATCCTCTGCTTCTTCGATGGTGGTGTGATATCAGCAAGTTGAGGGGCTGGTGGTGATGATCGGTCATGTCTCTTCTTGATGTGACGTTCATGAGTTGTAGCAGCTTGTTGGGAAGATGTAGCTGAAAACACTGTTTCAATTAATATTGGATTTTCTTAAAAGTTTTGGACTATTTTTGGGATGTGGTAGCTCCACCCGCCGCGACGGGTGGAGCCTCCTGAAAAAAATAATAATAAACGAATTTTTTTTCCTCAAAAAAATTCATTTTTTTTCTTTTTAATTCTTATTTATTTCTTAAATGGGAGGCTCCTTCCATCACGACGGGTAGACACCTCCCACGCACCTTTAACATATATATCATAATATATACAACAATTTGTGTATATGCATGAGATGCGAGGATATATCGCGGGGGGGGGGGGGGGGGGGGGGGGGGGGGGGGAGTGTGCACCCATATATCCTCTTTTGACACACTTTGTAATTGTGAGTTTTTTTTTTTGTATGGGGAGGGTGCACCTCCCATGTATATGTACATTTCATGTACATTGAGGGTCGACTTATAAAAGATTTCTCCCCTCCCCCATAAAAGATTCTCTCTCTCTCTCTCTCTCACTCACACACACACACACACATAAGGGCCTGGGGTTTAGGGTTTATTGTTTAGGGTATAGGGTTTAGGGTATAGGGTTTGGATTCTATTTTGGATTTAGGGTTTAGGATTTAGGATTTAGGGTTTAGAGTTTAGGATTTAGAGCTAAGAGCTTAGGGATTAGGGTTTAGGATCTAGGGTTTAGGACTAAGGGCTAAGGGTTTAGGGTTTATGGCTAGGTTGGGATTTAGGGTTTAGGGTTTAGGGCTAAGGACTTAGGGTTTAAGATTTAGGATTTAGGGTTTAGGGTTTAAAATTTAAAATTTAGGGCTAAGGGCCTAGGGTTTAGGATTTATTGTTTAGGGTTTGGGGTTAGTATCTAGGATTTAGGGTTTAGGGTTTAGAGTTTAAGATTTAGAGCTACTAGCTTAGGACTTAGGGTTTAGGAGAGACGTGTACACCATGCCTCTGCCGTATATAAAGTCGTGGGGGTGACAATGGTATCAAAGAGACGACACTTACTGCGAGCATCTTAGATGGACTTCCAGAACCCAAATCCAGTCAAGTGGTGGCGGTCTGTCTCATGCTAAAAGTAGGACCTGAGAAAAGGATTCCCAGGTATGTGTAGGAAGGGACCACCTCTAGAACGATATCGAAGGAGAGAAATGAGTGATCGGAAAGGGTGGTGAGAGAAACATGGAAATCAGAGATTGTGGGTATAAAGGGTGGTGACCCCATGAGATAGTCAACGACACTATGTCCTCCACTGTGAGAGTGGCATGTATAACTATCTAAATGTGGCCAGCAGGGTAAGCCATTATAAATGGCTAGCTCATGTGCCTCTCCAAATTGTAGTAAGTGCTCCTCGTATGAAGTAGTAGGTCCCAAACTATCTGCAGAGGTCCTGGTAACTCCAAGTATGTCACTATCAAGGGCACAAACACGCAGCTGATCATTGGTGTCAACTTTATCTATCTCGAAGACGTCTGGGCATTACAATCCCTTGTGAGGAGAAAATGTCCCTGCTCTGAGAATCCGATAATATTTGGTTAGAGGTCTTGATATTATGGAGCTAATACTCCTAGCAAAAGACGAGGACTCTAGTGGAAAGTAACATGCTACAATAAAAAGTAACACTCTTTTGGCTGAGATAACTGAGCAAATGGGGGTGCTAGGCTTGATGCCTTTCTTCAAGACTGCTGCCCATGAATCTTTATGTTGCTCGTCCAATGAAGCGACTTTGGACTGTAGTAGGTTCTTTTCCTTTAGTATGGAGACCATTACTTCTTTCAATTGTGAAAGTTCTTGCTTCAAGAACTGGAGATCTGCTCTCATTTGGTCAGCTTCCCAAGAGGAAAATAGTTCAGTTGATTTGGAGGGAGTGTAGAGAATGGATGTCGTGGATGGAGGAGCTGTGTGTGTGTGAGTGTGTGTGTGTGAAGATGATGCGGAAGAGGAAGAGGATGAAAGAGAGGGAGGGGCAGTAGTGAAAAAAAATTATGTGGAGGAGGGTGCCACGGTAGCAGCAGACACATTGGACAACGCTGAGGTGGCAACGATAGCGAGGGTGGAGGCTGCAGTAGTAGTGAGGGTGGAGGTGTCATCAGCAGTGAGTGTGGAGATTTTATCAGTGGGGGGGGGGAAGTTGTGACAGCAACAACGATGGGGAGGGGAGTTGCGATGGTGGCAGCTGTGAGGTGGGAAGGGGATGAGGTGGCACCAAAGGGGGGGGTAGTAGCACCGAAAGGAGGGGAAGCTATGACAGCAACAACGAGGAGAGGGAGAGTTGAGATGGTGGTAGCTATTGAATGGGCGTCAAGTCTTCATCCATAAAAATAGTAGATCCTTTCAAGGCTTTTACGTAGAACCTTTTGACAAAGCAAAGCATCCTTGAAAGACAAAAACACTATGGTGGATTGGAGCTTAACCACCCAAGCATCAGATATGACATCCTCTTTGAGACCAAAGGTGGAATGAATGAATGAAAGCATTTGCCTCAACCACGAGGTCTTACTCTAACATTGAGGGCCAAAGGTTAGGGATCGCGGGCTAAGGGATGAGGGATAAGAGCGAAACATCAAGGGTCAAGGTCAAGGGCCAAGGGCCAAGGATAAAAGGACAAGGATTAAAGACCAAGGGTTAAGGGCCAAGGGAGGATGAAGGGCCAAGGGGTAAGGGCTAAGAGCGAAGGGCTAAGAGTTAAGAGTTAAGAGAGGAGATAAGGAACAAGGGTTAAGAGCCAAGGGCCAAGATAGAAGGACCAAGGGCCAAGATGAAGGGCCAAGGGTCAAGGATCAAGGGCTAAGGGGAGAGAGAGAGAGAGAGAGAGAGAGAGAGAGAGAGAGAGAGAGAGAGAGAGAGAGAGAGAGAGAGAGAGAGATAAGAGCGAAAGGCCAAGGGTTAAGTTTCAATGGCCAAGGGCCATAGGTTGAGGACTAAGGGACAAGAGCTAAGGGCTAAGGGCCAAGGACTAAGGGCTAAGGGCAAGGGTTAAAGACCAAGGAATAAGAGCGAAGGGCTAATAGCCAAGGGCCAATGGCCAAGGGTTAAGGACTAAGGGCTAAGCACTAAGGGATAAGAGCTAAGGGCCAAGGGTCAAGAATCAAGGGCTAAGGGCCAAGGATTTAAGGACCAAGGGTTAAGGGCCAAGGGCCAAGACGAAAGGCGCTAAGAGTTAAGTTTCAATGGCCAAGGGCAAGCTAAGAGCTAAGGGCCAAGAGAGAGAGAGAGGCGATAAGGACCAAGGGTTAAGAGTGAAGGGCCAAGAATTAAGTTTTAGTGGCCAAGGGCCAAGGGTTGAGGACTAAGGGACAAGAGCTAGGTGTTAAGAGCGAAGGGCTAACAGCCAAGGGCCAATGGCCAAGGGTTAAGCACTAAGGGCTAAGCACTAAGGGATAAGAGCTAAGGGCCAAGGGTCAAGGATCAAGGTCTAAGGGCCAAGGATTTAAAGACAAGGATTAAGGACCAAGGGTTAAGGGCCAAGGGCCAAGATGAAAGGTGCTAAGAGTTAAGTTTGAATGGCCAAGGGCCAAGGGTTGAGGTCTAAGGAACAAAAGCTAAGGGCTAAGCGCCAAGGGAAAAAAGAGAAAGAGGTGATAAGGACCAAGGGTTAAGAGTGAAGGGCCAGGAGTTAAGTTTTACTAGCCAAGGGTTGAGGACTAAGGGACAAGAGCTAGGTGTTAAGGGCCAAAGACCAAGGGCGAAGGGCCAAGAGTTAAGGACCAAGGGTTAAAAGCGAAGGGCTAAGAGTTAAGGTCCAGGGGTTTAGGGCCAAGGACTAAGGGTTAAGGACCGAGGGCTAAGAGTTAAGGTCCACGGACCAAGGATCAAGGGTTTAAAATTTGGAGTTCCACCCACCACGGCAGGTGGAGCCTCCAAAAAAAATTTTAAAAAAGAAATTTGGGAGCTCCACCAAAAATTTAGATTTAAAAAATTCTAAAATTAAAAAAAAAATTGGAGGCTCCACCCGCTGCGGCGGTGGATCCCCTAAAAAAAAATTTAATTTTTTTAAAAAAATATTCTTTTTTTCAAAAAAGAACTTAAAATAAAAATTTCTTGAGGCTCCACACGTCGCGGCGGGTGGAGCCTCCCAATTTTTTTTAAAAAAATTAAAAAAAAGTTTAATTTCTTTTTTTAAACTAAAAAAAAAACCTTTTGAAAGCTTCACCCACCGCGGCGGGTGGCCTCCATAAGTTTTTTTTTTGAATTTTTTTTTAAATTATTTTTTTTTTAGAGGCTCCTCTCGTCGCGGCGGATGGGACCTCCATATATATATCTTTATAAAACAAGTATCAAACATTGTCAAAGTTTCAATTATTTTGTGATTAATTAACATCTTGAAATTCTTTTGTCCATTTTTGAAAATGAATTTTGAGAAAGTCTAAAATTAATTGAACCAATGTTTGAAGATGTGGACGGTGTATAGCCTCGACTAGCAACAACATCTCTGGGAAGCAATGCAAGTCTCAAGTCGATAGAGGATTGACTGTGAGCGATATAAAAAAAGATGTAGTTCAATGAGGTGACTGGGGATCTCTTTTGTAAAGTATTAATCAACTATCTTGAGGTGAATCTTGCCCAATTATACATGTTGTGACAGACTTTATAGGATTCTCCAACCATGGCAAAAATCTAGAGGAGAATCCACAACAGATGTGCCTTGAGTGTAAATGTGTACCTGGTGAGGTAGACATAGGCAGCTCCTAATTCCTTGAATTTGATGGCTTTGAGCAGGATGCCATACTTGTTCTTCCACTTGTCGACGAAGGTGTCAAGGAACTTGGCATATGATTGTTGCATCGTGTTGGTCAACTCTACCGGTTTCTCTTTATGACCACTTGGGAAGCCGAAGGTAGTAAATCTACTAACATCCAAGTAGACATAGAGCTGAAGATTGGGAATATCAATGCAGAACATTAGCTCTTTGGCTACAAAATTTTCATAGGCCTGGTACATCAGGTAGAGGCTCTGATGTCCCTTCCACTTAGAAATTTTGAGCTCAAGCATCTGGAATAACAGCTCGGCTTGTGTGTATCACTGGCGCATGGCGCTATGTTCACATGGAACCAATTAAAATGTCGGAGGCATCTCTGGTACAAGTGTGAATGACCTTGTTAAGCTTTGTGTTTAGCACATAATTTGATTCTAGATTGAATATCAAGATCTAGTACAAGAATTTATGGGCAAAGCACAATCTAGCATGCTAATAATCAAAGAATGATTGCATTCAAAATCAAAAGATAAGAAGTACAAGAATTTAATGCATTAGCATAATCCTCTACTCGAGTTAGAGAGAGAAAGAGAGAGAGCAAAATTCAAGCAAACAATACGATAGATCCAAATTGACATGGAATAGCTTCAAAGCTTGGTTCTTCATAAAAAATTATGAGAGAGCCTACACATATTTATGGAGATTGGAGTAGCTCGAGATAGAACCATCTCTCTCCTACTTTCATCTACATCTAAAAGTGAAAACTAGCAAACTAGTGACATTTGTCACTTTACATGCATGCATTTCTACCTACTTTTACTAAGTGTCAAATTCTAAACTAGAATTGTCCAAATCACCATGCATGTGTCCAATTCACTTTGTGCATGCCTTGCATGTCACTATGGAACACTTACAATCATTGCATCTGATGTGCCACGAGTTTCTACAAGCCTATTATTAACATTTCTATGTCTACATATTATATGCATGTTGTATATGACCAACTAGACTTCAAGAAACCATGTAGCTCGAGTTTCTTCTAGGCCAAATTTGGCATTCACAATATGAAACATTACATACACATAGAATTTTTTTTGCCAAAGCCTAAAGTCATTTCATTTTTCAACACTTCTACACTATGATAGGAATCTGATTCTGCCATTTCTTCTATTTGGAGTCTCTGTAGTGGTGAGGAATGCAAAGGTATCGAAAAAATGTAGAGGTATCGAAAAAATGAGGAGACTTGGAAAAAGGAAGTGTATTGGAAAAGTTGCAAAAACTCGAAAAAAATGCAGGGTATCAAAAAGTGTTCAGACTCAAAAAATGCACAAAGGCGAAAGGCAAACAGACTCGAACAATTGAGAAAATTCAAAAAACAAGCAGACTTGAAAAATTGAGAAAACTCAAAAAACAAGGAGACTCGAAAAAATGCGGATAGGCGATAGATGATGGCGGATGCAATAAAAAAAAAAAAAAAAGTTGGTTATCGGATGGAGTCAAGGAAAACTGAACGGATGCAATAAAAATAAAAAAAGTTGGTCGTTGGATGGAGTCAAGGAAAACTGAACGGATGCAATTTGGCAGATACAAATGTTTTGTCGGCTGAAACTGTTGGTTGAGCATGGACGAATGCAACTGAGATGTACACTGGTGGATACAAATAGAGGGTATTTGTGAGAGATGGTGGATGCAGACAGACCTAAAGATGATAGATGCAGATGGCGGTTGCAATTGGCAGATTGAATTATTAGATGTACTTGTGATATAGAAAGAAGAGGTACAATGGCGGATGGACTTGGCGGCTGCAAGTGACGGATATAGTTGAAGGCGGATGTGAAGAACAGTTGTGTCAAATGCATGCGTATGCAGAAGTGAGAAATGAAAAAACAAATAAAAGAATCAGTTAGAGCGGTCAATGTGTAGTTGAAATCGGCTAACTTGGATCAGAAATCCTGAAAAGCGCTAGAAATTTGTTAATCTAACATGAGCTTTTCTGAAAATTGTGAGATAAAAACGAAGAGACCACCAAAGAATTTATAGGAAAAAAATTTAGGGTAGGCGTCGGATGCAAGTTATCATGGAAGCTGGAGGATGGAATTCCGGGTCAAAAACATAACAAGACTCGAAAAATGAGAGCGACTCGAGAAAACAATGTATCGAAAAATGGATAATGAATAAAAAATTAATGACTCGAAAAAATGATGAAAAAGTTTATTATTGACTCAAAAATTTTTCAATGACTCGAAAAATTGAGGAGTCGAAAAAATTGTAAAGTATCAAACATTTTCAAGGACTCGTAAAAATTTACAATGACTCGAAAACATGAAACGTATCAAAAAAATTTTATAAAGACTCATAAAAAACCAAAAAAAATTGAGTCAATATTGTATCGAAAAAATCTGAAAAAATTAGTGTCGAGTATCGTTATTTTTTAAAGTTCGTAGAAATTTACAAGGGACAAAAAAGAACAAATATCGAAAAAATATTTTTTGAGAACGTGCTTAAAAAAATCGAGTCTTCATATATATTTTTATTTTCCAAAAGTAAGTATGAAACCAATGGTTTTCGAAAAATGTAGGTAGGAATATACATGGAAAAAAATACAAGGAAAAAAAAAACTCTAATAGTTATACAAAGAAGATGGATCAGAAAAAAATAGAAGAAAATTAATAACCGGGAAGTCCTTCTCAAACATGATCTATCGTAAAGGTGTCTTCATAATATTGCCGTAGGCAGCTACCATTGACTAAGATGTCAAGGGGTATGACTTCTAGCGTCTCTAATTGCACGACACCATTGGTAAAAAATTTCTGGACAACATAAGGACCTTGGCTACAAAATTTCAATTTTTTCTGGATGGACTTTGGAAGATGTGTAAACTAAAACTTTATCACCATCATGAATATCCTTAGTCCGGACATGACGATCATGCTAGGCCTTCTGTCATCGTTTGTGGACTAACTGTGCATGGTAGGATATAAGTCGTGTTTCACATAGTTTTGTCAATGTGAAAAGTCGATTCTGAACTTGGTGTTGATAAGCATTATCGTCACACAAGTCAGTGGCATAAGCTAGAGTGACGCGTAAGGACGGAATTAAAAATTCTACTGACATAATAGCCTCTTGGCCATATACCAGTCCAAACGGTGTTTTTCAATCAATAGCTCGCTTTGGCGTTGTGCGATATGCCCAGATAGCAGAGAATAACTTTGTTTCCCAGTCTGATCGATTGGTTTCTACTATCTTGGTTAAGATTTTACATATCATTTTATTCGTAGACTTTGCTAGTCCATTACATCTAGGATAGTACGGGGTACTCTTTCGGTGCATAATGAAGTAATGAGTCAATAAACTATTGATTACTTCATTAAGGAAGTATGAACTTCGATCATTGACAAGCTCTATTGGACAACCAAATCTAGTGATGATGTTTTCATAGAGGAAGCGTGCTACAGACTTTGCATTTGCTTTTCGTGTTGCTCTAGTCTCTATTCACTTTGTTGCATAATCAGTGGCAATCAAAATATGTCGTGATTGGGTGCCACGTGCTGCTGGGCTATTGGGTCCAACAAAATCAATATCCCATTTGTGTGCTTCACTCTCAAGTATTGGAGTAAGGAGATTGTGATTGGCTTTTTTGGTATTCTTTGCGCGTTGGCAAACGTCGCAAATTTTTATATACGCGTAAGTGTCTTTGAAAAGGGTTGGCCACCAAAATTATGCCAGAAGAATTGCCGTAGCAGTAGCATCAGAGAAGAAATGGCCTTTCCCAATTCCTTTGTGTGTCATGGCAATAATCTGTCGAACTTCAGAAGTCCCGCAAAAGGCCTAAAGTTCTTTTATTAACTTGTAATTAATCAAATAACTATGTGATCAACGGGTTGGACTTACACACGTAGGGTGCCAAATCCCTTTCACTTATTAACTAGAGTCAAGGTTGCCTTGGGATCTGCAAACCCTCCAATAGTATTCCCCACCATAATTGGTGGCGTTCCCATGACACCTTGCAAGATTTATTCACTTGGGGCTTTGATTTGCCTCACGTCGTACCTTGATAAGATGATATTGTACCTTCTCCATAAATTTTAGGCATGCCATATTGAAATCTTTCTTGTGCGGTAAGAAACACTTATTGGCCCCTGCAATCCATTTGGAAGTGGTCCATGCCATAAATCTTGATTCTCACATTCCACCCATCATCGTGGCAAAACACATCTTTGTAAAATATCATCCATTTCTCAGCGATACAATCATCCCGCAATCAATTGATAAGGTTGTGTCTTATGAATCAATTGTCTCTTTTGTACTTTTGTCAAGGAGTCATTGGGTTGGCCAAGCATAAGATATTCAACAATATCAGTTGCCACTCAGGTACTACTTCAACATAAAGCATTGCAACATCTGGTAATTCATCATCCATTTCAGTATTAACTAGTGCTGATTCAATCCTTGAAACATGGTCAGCTAGATAATGTTGTTTACCTATTTGAACCACAACTCAAAAATCAAATTCGGTCAATAAAAGTAGCCATCTTGCAATACATCCCGTATTACATGTCTTGTTCACCAAATAAAGTAACAGCTGATGATCAATATAAAATGCAAAGTGCGTTGCCAATAGATAATGTCAAACGTTTTCACAAAAAAAATCATGGCCAACGCTTCGCGTTCGGTTGTCGAATACTTCTTCTCCGGATTTGTAAGTTGTCTACTTGCAAATCTGATAGGATAATCTTTCTTATATTCACCTAGCTGCGTCAAAATTGATCCAATGGCATATTTCGATGCATCAGTATGAACATGAAACTCAATTGTCCAAATTGGAACTCGTATTATCGGTGCAAAAGCTAAAGCTTTTTTCAATTTCTCAAATGCTTATATAACATAATGGTTCCAAAATTTGACAGAGGCTAGATCTGGTAGATCAAAACCTAAAAGTAGTATAGGTGAAGGTTATTTGGCCAAAAAGCCCCAACATGCATGGGCTCGACAAGTGTCAACACACTAAAAAGGTACCTATCCGACTAAAAGGCCCAACATGGGCTAAAATACTGACAAACCTAGAACATGCTCATGAGCATAGCATAAACCGTAAAAAATACACTATATAGGCTAATTTCTCTATGTGTGGCTACTCAACTAACCCAATTAGCCATCTATGGAATCAGTGCTCGACTGATATGACAATAGTGGGTCACATCTTGATAACAACCAAATACAGTAAAGCTAGTTAACTGTACACTAATTACAGTATCACATTTGAAGCTTATACTAATGAATCAAATCAAATTAAATTCTAACAACAATTGGATCTACCATTCCAATCATAAATACCCAGGCCACCTCACATCCACAAACTTCAACTATGTCACTGAATACCCAATGATTCATGGATTTGTTTGATGATTCTGACCCATTACAAGTAGATGACCATTTTGTGATGCCTTTAGTCTCGAGCCATTTAATCTAAACTCTCCCAGAAAAGAATTCGATCTATTCGATGAAAATAACGATACTTTTGATTCAACACCACAATTTCAACAAGGCCAACAAGCAGATCCAGCAAATTAGGCACCAGAGACCATCAGAGTCACTCTTGCGGTTGTATCTTTGAAGCAGTTCGACACCCAAGTACCTGATGAGTTTAAAGAAGAAGATATTGGTGAAGAGGAAGATCCACAGACAAAAATTCAAGGCCAATCACGACAATTCATGGGATTTGGACCTCTTCCTTTTGCTGCTAATACCACGTCAACACTCTTGGATTCTGATGATGTCATTGGACTCATTTCACACCTTGGACAAATGATCCAGAACATGCTTGATCAGAAGACATCGATGAAAAAGATAACCACGGAAAATCGGGCTAATATTGAAGTTTAAGTTCGCAATAATTGAAAAAATCGGCATGTAAAGTTCGGTTATTAGAGAAAAATCAGCACAAATTTGCCTTAGGTCTGGGTCCCAGCCCGTCCCTAAAGTGGCTAGACACAGTTTAAAAGTAAATAATTGACTTTTCAAAAAAACTGCCAAAAATATTTTGTGGTCAAGTTTTGTAAGAACGAGCCATGAGTGCCGGTCCACCTAGAATTGGGTCCCAGCCTGTCCTAAATGAGGCTAGAGCAACTTTTGCGGCATTAGAAATGATCGGTGAATATTTTACAGCTTTTCAAAAAAAATGGCTAGTTGTAAAAAAATAGCCGGTATGATCGTGCTAAAATCTCACCACGTACTGAGTCCATTTTTACTAATATATGATCACTCAGTGTATTTTTCAGGGAAACCGTGTTGTCGTGGGAGCCCTAGTCATGAATGCCGAAAAAGTCAACCACAGAAGAAAAAACCGAAAAAAAAAGTTTCAGGTAAAAACGGGACCGAGAAATATGGATTCAGTGTCAAAGAGACACAAAAACCCTAATGACAAAGTTTGGTCAATTTACGGGCAACTAACAAAATGTGTGGGCCAAGTGGTTACCCAACAGACCAAAAACCCAGACGAATGAGCAGTAGGCGCACGGCCCTTGAAAAATCGAAGAGAGGCCAAAAACACAGGTACCCAAAGAAAAACGAAGGCCGCCTACCAAAAATAGGGGTTGAAAAAGGGCCTCACCCAAAATTTGGATGATAAATGCCAAAACACCTTGAAGGCTATAAAAATTGGGAGGTACACCCACTAGCCATTGACATTTTGGGTTTCTAGGGTGTACAAAAGGGGAAACTTGAATGGTCTCCCTAGCCTTTGACAAAAATGATATCTTGGCTAGTTTTGGAAGATAGCCTTGAATGCACCACTCCCCCACTCTCTTATGGAGGCCACTAGGTGTACTATCAATTGGGTTGGGGGCAAATGGCAAAGAGGGCTTGAAGGGCATGAAGAATGACAAGATGACATTGTGAAGGGAATGCATTGGATTTTCCTATAAGAAGGAGCCAACTCCTTGTATTTCACATGTTAGTATTTGTATGTTAGTACTTTTAGGAGTTGGCACTTTTGGGAGTTGCTTGCTTGTTTGAGTGTGCTTTGAAGTTAATTCCATTTTATGGCTAATTGTTGTGAATGTTAGTTGCTCAATGTTAGTCACTTGCAATGTGGGTTAGTAGTTTGTGGGAGGTTAATGGCTGCTTTGTGCCCTCATGCCTGTTTGTTGCTTCTGTTTTGTTAACTCCATAGTTAGTAAGGTGTATTCTAAACTTTGGCTTGATTGTTTGCTTGAGGTGAGTTCAATGTTGGTGGGGTGGTTAGAAGGATTGTGAGTTGCTTGAAATTGCTCAGTGATAGTTGGATAATAATTAGATGATGTGAAGAGTTAGTACTTTTAAATGTTAGTACTTTTGTGAGTGAGGATTTTAGGAGTGGGTATGTTTGAGAGTCGAGAGTTGTAGTTGTCTTGGGGGTTGGGAGTGATGTTACTTATTATGCTTGCTTGCTCATATTGAGGAGTTGAGAGATTGTGGTTGTTTGTGTTGATTGCTTGGACCTCATTACTAGTGTGAGTTCATAGTTGAGTGCTTCAAATTACTTGGAGAGGATGTTTGCTTGCTTTTGTTGAGAGGATTGATGGGTGAGAGTGATTTCATGGTGAGGGTTGGTTGGTTGGTTGTAGTCCATTGTTATACTAGGAGGCTTATATCTTGAATGAGTGGGATGGATTGCTTGAGGGCTTAGTGTGAGTGATGGGTTGCTGATTTCTTTTAGCCATTGTATCTTTCTGGCCTGTTTTTTTTTACAGAATTTCGGTTCAGTTGTCTCTCAACTGAACCGTTTACCGTTCATATTCTAGAAACTATATTTTTCTTCATTTTCTCTTTTTACACCAATTTGATCGGACATGCAAAAAGTGGAGACAACTACATCAACATGCATGGCTCTGATTTTTGCTACAAGTTTCATGACTAGGATTTCACATGCAACGGCTACCTAAACTGCACATTGAGGTGTGAGATGATTTTTATATCTATTTGCATTGATGGTAAAAGCTGTGTAACGACTCCTTAGTATCTGATCAGATGATGGTTGTCTTTGACGCCTAAGGAACTTGCATTATCACACTGCTCTATCACTTTGATATTTTGATCTCAACTTCTTGTTAAAATCCAATTGTAGTAATATCACACACCTCTTCTAATCTCTTCGGGGACTGTACTCATTCATCCATTTGAGTATGAACTAATTTTTAAGATCCTATAAGTGAGAGTGCTCGAGCTGTGAGTTTACTTCAGCAACTACAATCTTTAGACTATTCTTGCCCATAGCAATCCATAATAACGAAAGAATCGTTCTGCAAACTATTTCCTTCTCTCTTCCTCTGTTCGCGTCCTCTCACCCTACTCCTACACTACGGACCTAGGATCCTAGATCAATACATGGAAGCAAATATGACCGTCCGAATCAAGGAGATCGTGAATCCACAGTGGGAATTGCGAGCAAGAAGGGCCAGTGGATGAAGGTTGAAGTGGGCCCTTGGAAATTGAAAGGAAGAAATATTCATTTCTTAATTAAAAATCTTCAACAAAAATTGCAAGAAAGGACCCTCCATTTAGAATGGGCATTTCTTCATTAAAAAACCTCAAAGCAAAGTTTCAGTTCATTTTTGCAAGACTTTCTTTGGAAGAGCCTGTCTTTGGCTAGAGGGCATCTTTTTTGGCCATCCTTGGGCCAAAATGACCTCTAAAACTAGCTGCTCAAAGCCAGCAGACAGAGCGACATCAAGAGCAGGGAAAAAGGCATTTCAGAGACTTTTCATTACCATTCCATTGAGCCGAGTGCGGGTGACCTAGTGAAGAGCTACATTTGCCATTTGGGTGTTGTAGGGCCAAATTTGGGGCAATTTTTGGCTATGAAACCTATTACAGGGTGGTACAATGAGACATAATAACTTCTAAATCATTATTGCTTACTCCTCAGGACATAATAACAGGGTGTTTGAAAGCGGTAAATGCATCATGGGGGTGAATGATAGCGGAATTGTGTGGAGGAAGCTAGTTTTGGTGTAGGCATGGTATGCTGGTTACGAGTGAAAAATTCTCATGATCAGGTTCAACTTTTGGGGTTCGAACCAACCAACGTCAAGTGGCATTTTGGAGGAATGCTCTCACAAGTATGATCGGCAATGGCATTGTCGAGTTAGGTGATAGCTGCATTGACACACGTATCTGTAGCTTGGAAATTTCTTGTTCGAAAGGAAATATGGGCTAGCTTGGAGGTACACACATTTTGGCGGTCACGGGTGATGGAAGTGCGAGGTGGTGCCAATTGGAAGCTGTTGGGCAAGATAGCGGACTTGCATTGGACGAGCTGTGTGTGGGACACATGGAGGATGAAGAACGGGTTAATAATCACAGTTTGGTGACTCTTGGTGAGCGATAAGTGTGATGATTTTGTGGTTTTGAAGTTGGTAAGTCATTTTGATCAAGTCAAAGTAGTTGTGGAGCAGTGTATCGGGTTTGTCATCGAGATATACACTTCAATAGCCTATTTATGGGTAAGTCAAGTCAATTGTCGTATCAGTATTGCATCAGAGATGCAGATTCCAGTGATGACAAGGTGCAGATCCTTTGGTTTGGGCCATGGAATATCTCAAAGGTTCACTTGGAGAGATATTGGCATGCACAATCATGTGAGGGACTTGATGGTGACTTTGGAGTTCATATATCAATGTATTCTCAGGGAATGGTTTGGAATCATTCACAGGAGCAGCTTGAAGCTAGCTTGGGGAAATACAGGTGGACACTACAGGATAGATACTCAGATCTTTGTGATCAGGGATGACATTGGGATACCTGATAGGGATAGCACTGTAGGATGACATTGGATGAGCATTAGGGGACAACTATCTCATATTGGACTTGAGTCATTTGACAAGACCTATAGGGATGTTTCATGATGAAATCAGAAAGCTGCAAATGCAAATGGGCAAAGCATGAAGCTTTGGGAGCCAGCTTTAGGATGGAGAGCTGATGGAGATCACACAGTTGGATGTGATCAGGGGGGCAAGTACCATGATGGGTGTTTTGCTAGTGATCTACTGGAGGAGACACTGACGGCAAGGACTTCATGGTGTGCTCATTTGGGAGTACACGATGGCACTATAGCAGGGGAGACAATCATTGGAATTAGCATCGATGGGAAAAAATCTACCATCATGGGCATGGATAAGCTATCATAAGCTTTCATACATTTGGCTGTATTTGCAAGAGTCTAGGCTTGGTACAAATGTTGGAATTTGTATAGTTTAGATCCACATGTGGTGAGATCATAAAGCCTAGAGGAAGTCACTCAGATCTATATACCTCAGTACGTTCAAGGAGACATTAGTCTCCGAATCCTGTGAGCGGCGACTCATGGATGAGCTTGCGTTGGCATGGTGTCGGGTGGCACATAGCCAGGGAGACCGAGCGACACTACTAGCTAGATTCAGGAGGAGTAGGTGATTTTGGCGATCGACTTGGATAGCAGGATGGTGACCTAGGGATGGGTGGCATGGAGTGTACCTGAGGTGGTGCCTATCTTGAGATCATGGAGTGCATTATGGGGTGATGTGGATCCAGCATGCCTATGGTTGTGAGCCAACAGAGATGGAGATGGTTGCCCAGAGAGTGACAGTTGATACTTTGGTGAGTGATCAAGTGAGCTGCATGGTTATATGCACAGTTGTCTCTAGGTTGGTGTCACATGTTGTGGTGAAATAGGCTCCTTGGTGGGAGGCCTATGTACTAGTCAAATCGGAGTTGGCAATGTCAAGCATGGGAAGTTGAGCCTACATGGGATGTAGGACAGGCTAATCATCATCAGTATCTCTAGGAGATGGGTGAGCTACTCAGGTATAGCCTATGGTGAGGTTTTCATACATTCATTCATTGAGTCCTTGGTAGGCTCTTGTGCTTGGAGCATGGGGAATGAATGGGAATCAGATTTCAAGACTATTGGATAGATGTATATGCTTGGACGTGAGGGCATCTTGGTGACAGGTGCTAGCCATGGTTGAGGACCTAATTTGGAGACCAGTGGTGTAGTAGTGGATCTACATGTGACAGGTATTGGTATGACATGATACCACAGTCTACACAAGCCTAGTCATGTATTTAACGTATTCGTGTTGGCTTACATGAATGTGTGCTTGCATGTTACCTTGTCACGGGAGTCTAGATCTGAGTCGGAGTTGTATGTGCTTATGCATTAGTGAAACAAAGTAGTCATTTTATGCTCGTTGACTTGTTATTATATCTACTAGCTGTCGATCTGGTGAGGGTATAGTCTTATTGTGGCAGTAAGATTTCCTCAAGTTGAGCCTCGGTCGCTCATTTATGTCAGCTTTACAGGTTTGTGCTTGTAAGTGTCTGATAGGATGTCAGCCTAGCTAGATGGAGGATGTAAGTCTCATGGTGGCAGTGAGATTTCCTTAGTTGAGCTATGTCGTTCATGTGGTCCACTTGTGTTCAAGTCAGACGAGTCAGTTGGTCAAGAGTGCGGTAGACTCTCTATATGAGCATTGTGTTTGCATGATACTTTGTGTACCAAACCTAGTGGTTTGATGGTGTGCTTGAGTGTCTGTCAAGTACAGGGTAGCAGAGATATGCATAATATCTTTTGGACACTCCAGACGCTGCTGCAGTCAATTTCTTTACTCCTATCACATTTGAGCTTAAGGGAGAGTGTTAGAAATTACTTTGATCTGATTCATTAGTATAAGCTTCAAATGTGAGACTGTAATTAGTGTACAATTAATTAGCTTTACTATATTTGGTTGTTATCGGGATGTGACCCACTATTGTCATATTAGTCGGGCACTGAACCCATAGATGGCTACTTGGATTAGCCGAATAGCCACACGTAGAGAAATCAGCCTATACAGTGTCTTTTTTACGGTTTATGCTATACTCAGGGCCATGTCTTGGGTTTGTCAGTATTTTAGCCCATGTTGGGCCTTTTAGTCAAACTGGTGCCTTTTTAGTGTGTTGACACTTGTCGAGCCCATGCATGTTGGGGCTTTTGGCATATATACAGTTTTCTCTTTATAATCAAAAGCTTTTGTTGTGCCATCTTCGAGAGCTTGTGACGAGTGTCTATGGTGATTGATTGATGTGATCTGCATACTACACTATATCCTAACAGAATTTTAACAATTGTCACAATGGAAGTCAAAGAGAGAGAGAGAGAGAGAGAGAGAGAGAGAGAGAGAGAGAGAGAGAGAGAGAGAGAGAGAGAGAGAGAGAGAGAGAGAGAGAGAGAGAGAGAGAGAGAGAGAGAGAGAGAGAGAGAGAGAGAGAGAGAGAGAGAGAGAGAGAGAGAGAGAGAGATTGAATAGAGTGTTTTATCTCGCATTAATTGAGTCATTGGATGACAAGGTAATTTGTGGATGCACTATTGAATATATATATATATAAATATTTATGTATTGTTTGGACAATTTTCGACTAGGGATTGGTCCAGCCAAAATGCCCCAGTAAGGGAAGGACCCACACCGTCCTTATTCAAGTAATCAGAGTCTCTTCCAATCCTGGGGGGGGCCACTGATTACCCCATACTCTTGGATCAATGAGAGTCTTCCAGGCTCTCAAATGTATGACCACAAGGAGATTGTCTTCACAAGGTCTTATCTAGAGTACGTGGTGTTTGATGTCCAACATCCCATTACAAGGATGTAGGTGTATTCTTTAGTAAGTCTCAGTTGGGTTCACTTTTTGTAGGTAAAGATAGTCCTACCCATGGTCTTTGGAGATTTCCAGATCTCGTAATAATTGTAATGTGGTGTCACGGGCATCACATTACTCACCCCTTTTTCATTCTAGGTACGAGGGTCCCCTTCTCTTTATAGCATATGAAAATAGCTTAGTGGTTTCATCATCAAAGTTTGTGGCTTGCGTAAGGTATGTCCTTAGGTCCTGAGGATGGCCTTTATAAGGAGTGGGGTTTGACTAATTGATAATGGGTTTTTCAGTTACTTCATCAAATGGGGCTCCTACGGCTTGGTTGGTATCTTCCTAGATCAATTTTCTTCTTGCACTTGTGCTAGTGAGTGGGCCTGGGTTCCAAGGGCCCATGAATCCTATAGTGCTCGTATATTCCAACGGACCATTATGAATTGTGTTCTAGGTTTGGCATGAAAAACAATTGTTTTTAATTTCCTAGGCCCGGAAGGATATTCTACCTCACCGGGTGTCCGGTTACCCTCCCTCTTTATTCCAAGAGGTCGGGGTAAAAAAATTTCATTCATTCACACACACGCAACATCAAAAATATAACTCGAAATGATTACATGCTACCAACATACACTCATAACCAATGTGTTCACATATTAGCCACTCTTAGCATTCGTGATCACCAAACATATCTAATATGAAATATCAATCATTTGTGCCTAACAAAACCCCGAAGCACCTCTTCATCATCCAAGGCTAGTTATCACATAAAATGATGCACACAAGCAACTCATACCCATATAGAAGATGAAGATACAACTGTGATAGAAGCATGCCTCGTAATGGCTACATAAACTCATGCATAATGCCTTTTTGTAAAGATTTCTACCAAACATTTATTGACTTCAAGAAAAAACAACTAGCATTTCGGATAGATAGAAATTTGGTTACAAGACTCTTTGCTACTCCTGAGACATAAACATGTCATTCGATACCAATTAAGTGATTCGATCATTTCACACACATACCAAATGTCAGTTCCTTCTTGCAATTATACACGAGATGACACAAAATCAAGTTTGAAAAAAAGATACCTCAGTACGGTGTTGGGATCGTGCTCAGTGGGAGAAGAGGCTCAGACATACATCATGTGGACACCTCCTTTTCAATTTGCCATATTGCCACTTTCCCCATTATTCACAACAACCTTGCATTATTCATTTCAAGGGCATTAAATGTTAATTTAGCCCTTAACCTCATGTGCCTATTGGAAAGCCCTTTTTGAAGTGTAGCATGCCTATTTGCTTTAGGCCCATGGTAACTAAATAGTGGCCCTTTAAAGCTTCAATAACTTTGAATTGCCCATTATGAGCCCTTTTCTCTTTGCTAGCAAGTAAAGGATAGTTGGCCTCTTCCTCCATGTGCCAATTAGAAGGGCACTTTTGCAAGTTGTTATGTCTATTGCCATTTGCTTCTTTTGGTCTTTAATGGTTCCAATGCCCATAGCTCCCATTTATTGGCCTCCTCATTTCTCTTGGTATTAAGAGTGATTTGCTCTTTTCTCCATATGGGTATTAGGAGGTCCCATGGCTAATTTTCCTTAGCCCTTGGTCCATTGCCCATTTGGTCATCAAGTCATGCTCTTTTTCTCTTTGCCATTGGCCCTCCTTTTGATTTTGTACTTTATAGGTCCCTTTCCCTTGCTTTTGGAGTTTGTTGAATTTCCGCCTTTAACTTGAGGGTGGTAATTGAGCCCCCTCCCCCCACTGAGCAACAAACCTGAAAACATAGTACCTCGGTTTTATATTAGTATCAAAAGTCACAGTACATTGCAAAAGTTGGCGTAATTGCCGAAATTATCCTATGAACCGATTTTTAAAGGCCGTTAAAAATTTTAAGGGCCAATTCTAAGGCCATAATTACTTCTCTAGCCACATTACGGACGGGCTGGGACCCCTAACTATTTGCAATTTTCAGTCATTTTACATTGAAATTTTGTGGCTTTTACATGTCAATTTACATGTCATAGCAAAATTAGCTAAAAAATTAGCCCGATTTTTTATGTCAACAATTCGGCAAACATAGGCACTACATAACGACTTTGAAAATTACTAAAAACTTTCTAATAGTGTGAGACTATGAGCTTTACAAATCTCTCCCATGAAGGCAAGTTTTTCATGCATAAGCAATCAATGACATGTAATGAAGTTCTTTAGAAATGCTAAATTGCATCTTGTTCCAATTGTGATCGTATTAATACATGAAATAAGTACAATTGGAATACTAAAATGACTATTTTGAAAACCGACAAAAAGGCCCAATGCTTTGAGCGCAATTGCAATAGCTACATCATATATGTAACCCTTTCAAAGTGTCCATCACATCCTTCAATGTAAAGTTACGGAATGCGCCGTATATTAAAATTCACTTATGGTCACAAAGTTCACATCTAACTTTTACTCACTTTGTGGAATACAACCCTACATTGTTGCCAAAGGTAGAAGAGGATAAACTTGGATTCTATTTTTAATGGATTCTCTTTTTCTATGTTCTTACCATTCAAAAACAAGATATAAATTTATTTTTATTATTTCTTTTGTTTATTTTTTTGAAACTTGTTTTTGGTTTTTTCAAAACACACAAACCTGAATTCATCTGTCGCGGTGGATGGTTTTTTTTTTTTTTTTAAATGTATTGAAGCCATCCGCCGCGACGAATGGAATTAAAAGTTCTGAAAAAATATAGATAAAAAATTTCAATAAAAGAGAAAACCATGAAATTCCTAACTTTGCATTCAAAGTTTGGTGTTTTAAAAATAAATTCTAACTTGTTTTGATAAAAACAAAATTCGTGGTGAGGGAGGGGGGGGGTCCTAAACCTAAAATAAGGTGAGACTTGGACCCCGTCATCCGATGCGACCGATGGAAAGGAAGTCCAAGCCTCTTCACCATAAATTTTGTTAAAAATAACATAAAATTTGTATTTTAGGGGGGCCTAGACCCCTCTCTTCTATCTAGCTCTTTTTATTTTGAAAATATTGAACAATATAAAGAAATCGGAGAGGTGGGTATGTATTGCAATGAGGGAGGTTCAAAATATAAGGTGTTCAGCTAAGAGGTTTTGAGAGAATACAAAGTTCAAAATGAGAGCAAAGAGATCATACAATATTTATATAATTTATTCAAAATCACAAGACGACTTAAAAATAAAACAAATGAGAAACTTAGGCATGGATTGATGAGTTGTACCATGGCTTGTTGAACAGTACAGAACTGAGAAGCATGACTGTACACCAACAAGAGAAAAATGAGAAACGTAACTTGGTTTTATGAGTAGTATAGAACTAAAAAACGAAGACATGGGTTCATGAGCTGTACAAAAATAAGAGAAAAATGAAAAACATACCATGGCTTTATGAGTTGCGCAGAATTAAGAAACGTAGGCATGGACAAAAATAAGAGAAAAATAAAAAAACGTACCATGGCTTGATGAGCTGTGAAAAACTGAGAAACGCAGACATGGATTGATGAGCTGTACACAAACAAGAATAAAATGAAAAACGTAGACATGGATTGATGAGTTGTACACAACATAAGAATACTATATAAGTTCGGCTATTTCAATTCAAACTAGAATTTGAACAACTTTTTTTCAAGTCATTGCAAATCGTTTTCAAATGTCATTTTTTATTTTCGTTTACAAGATATATATGTATTTTTAAAAATGTGTTGAGGAAGGGGGTGCCATGTGCTTAGGGCATCTCTTGAAACATTGTTATGTTTTTGAGAAAAATAAAATAAAATAATAAATTGACCTTCACTCGGAACAAATTTCAAGGTTTCCAAAGGAAAATAAAAATATTGTTGTTTCATTGAAATTTTTTTTCATAAATATTTTTTTTCAAAAAAAGGAAATTGAAAACAAAAAAAATTATGTTTTCTAAGGGAAAATTAAAAAACCGTTTTTTCTTTAATTTTTTTTTTCAAAAAAATAAATTGTCAAAAAAAAAAAGTTTAAAAAAAAAATTCTCAGGGTCCATCCGTCGTCACTGCAGATGGACCCCCCCCCCCCCCAACTCATAATAAATTTTAAGTTTTTCAAGGGAAAATGAAAATACTATTTTTTCATAAATATGTTTTTTCAATGAATCCCCACCCAAAACAAATTTCAAGTTTTCCAAAGGAAAATGAAAATACTGTTTTTTTATAAATATTTTTTTGTAAATATGTTTTGTTTTCCCTCAAGGTCCATCCACTGCGACGGATGGACTCCCATTCAAAACAAATTTCAAGTTTTCCAAAGGAAAATGAAAACACTTTTTTTTTTTTAAAAAAAAAAATCGAAAGAAAAACATATTAATTTTTTTTTTTCTTAGAGTTCATGGACCCCCACTCAGAACAAATTTCAAGTTTTCCAAGGGAAAATGAAAATATTGTGGGTTATAAATAAAGACCCATCAAAAAATAAACCTTGCCCACAATTGTTGTTGAGAAAAAGAATAATTTAAGTTTTTATATATAGCCTAAAAAAATGTCATGCTTAACTAAATGCTTACGGAATAAATCTGCTAACCTAATGGTCTCTCCTCATTTCTCCATTCATTCTACATTATTTAAAAAAGAACAAAATGTAAAAAACATAATTATATTGCCAAAACTTTGAAAAAATACAAAAAACAAAGAAAAAACAAACTAAAAATTAAAAAAAACAAAACATGATAAAAAGAAAACTACAAAAACCTCAAAGTTAAAAATAAGTAATAGAAAATTAAAAAATGAAAAACAAAAAGTAAAAAGATATATATAATAAATCTTAAAATAATAAAAGGTCAAAATATATATATATATTAAATCTAAAAATTAAAAAAAAAATCAAAAAGTCAATTTTTTTAATAGAAAGTCAAACAAACTATAAAATAAATCTAAATATATATATATATATAGTATAAAAAATAAATAAAAATATTATAAAAGAAATCTAAAAATAAATAAATCAAAATTACAAAATGAATTTAAAAAAATAAAAAAAACTATATAATAAATCTATATTTGTCTTATTAATCCATTCATTTTACATTATTGAAAAGAGAAACAAGGACTAACGAGTAAGGGCCAAGTACTTAGGGCCAAGGGCTAATAGTTAACGACTAACGACAAGCAATCTTCGATAGCTCTATCTTCTACAAAATCAGAGTATATCACAGGCTCTCAAGCTACAAAGGAAGCAATTGTGAAAAATACAGATCCTAAGTGGATCTAAACTCCAAGATCATTGGCTTGAATGCTTGCACTCCAAACTACATAAGCTAGGAATTGGCAACACATTCTATGCTACCTAGAATGCAAAGAACTTGATCAAAAAGCATTTATCACAAATGGAAACTTTCATAAACATCAAGTGCGGCCCAAAATAGCATTATACAGTCCATAATACATCAGCCTATCACTTTTGGAAAGCACCTAAGATCATACACAATAGCTTGAAGACAATACACACAACAATGCTCTCAATGGAGGAAGAAACAATGACAATGATCTATTGATCTCAATGAAGCATACAAAAGGTTTCTCCAACCTGTTCTCCACGACTTCCCTACTATTTATGGATGAGGAAGATGACTCTCTCTCCTCTCTCTAGAAGGTACTTGACCCTAGATATTCCCTATATAGGAAAAATAACTAAAAATGGCTTATATGACCAAAATACATCAAAATGGTCTCATTTTGAAGGGTATGAAGTTTGACACTTCATCATACTGAAAAAATACAGTAAATAAAAACATTGTGGCCTGGTTCACACGTGCAAAACTCCAGAACCAAAACTATTTACAATTTTAGCCAATTTAGGCCTCAAACTAGCTAGGAAATGTTGACAATTTTCACACTCCCTCTTCAACATTGGATGCTAGTTTCAACATAGTCTTTGAGCACATTCCAAGATTAGATCTATGCATTAAATATAGGTCCTTTCCCAATGGTTTGGTGAAGATATCAGCCACACACTCCTTTGAAGAGACATGTTGAAGCTCCACCTCTTTGGCAATGACTTGATCTCTCACAAAATGGTGAGCAATCTCAATGTGCTTGCTCCTTGCATGAAAAACAGGATTGCTTGCCAAGCTTTGGGCTGAAAGGTTATCACAAAGTATGATTGGAGTCTTCTCTGGTTCCAGCAAGTGAAGATCCAATAACATCCTCTTGATCCAAAGAATCTCCTTGGTGCATGTTGTTAATGCCTTGTACTCGGCTTCGGTGGAAGATAGAGAGATAGTTGGTTGCTTCTTTGATAGCCATGAGACCACTCCATCTCCAAGATAGATTGCAAAGGCACTTGTTGACTTCCTATCCATTTGATCACCTGCAAAATCTGAATCTGAAAATCCACAAAGGTTAGGTGTAGTACCTCCATACAAGATGCCAAAATCTCTAGATCCCGAGATGTATCTAAGTACTCTCTTTCCTAGCTTCCAATGAGCCTCACTAGGATCTTGCATAAATTGACTTAGTTTACCAACCACAAAGCTTAGATCAGGTCTTGTGATGGTTAACCATATAAGAGATCCTATTAGCTTTCTATAGAGAGTAATGTCCTTGAAGGATCTTTCATTACTTCTTGTAGTTAGCTTTACATTTGATTCCATAGGAGTAGAAACAACTTTACAATCTTCCATATGAAACCTTTTTAGAATAGAGTTAACATACTTTTCTTGACATATGAATGTAGATTTAGAAGTTCTAATAATCTCTATTCCTAAGATATAATGAAGTTTACCAAGATCTTGAATTTCAAACTCTCTTTTGAGTGCCATCTTGATTTCATCTATATCTAGATTGTTACCACCACTTAAGATAATGTCATCAACATAGATCAAAAGTAAAGTGATATCATTTTCATTCAATCTAAAGTAGAGAGAATGATCATACTCACTCATAACAAAGTTTTGAGAAAGTAAGAAGGAATTGAGCTTAGCATACCAACTCCTTGGTGCTTGCTTTAGCCCATACAAACTCTTTTGGAGATAGCACACATGATTAGGCTCATCATGTGAAACATAGCCCTCGGGTTGCTCCATGTAAATATCTTCTTCAAGATCACCATTCAAGAAGGCATTAGTAACATCCATTTGCCACATATCCCAATCATAAAGAGTTGCAAGAGAGATTAGGATTCGAATAGTTACCATCTTTGCCACGGGTGCAAAGGTCTCATCATAGTCAATACCATATTCTTGAGCATACCCCTTTGCCACCAACCTTGCCTTGTACTTGTTGATTGATCCATCTTGATTTGTCTTGATCTTGAAGATCCACTTACAACCAATTGCCTTCTTGTCCTTTGGAAGCTTTACCAACCTCCATGTGTTGCTTTTGATGAGTGCTTGATGCTCATGATCCATGGCTTGGATCCATTCCTTCTTTTGAATTGCTTCACCTACACAAGTTGGTTCATCAAAAGAGGTAAGAAAAGCAAAGTTAGAGTTGTCCACCACTTGCTTTCCTTTTTCATCATAGGTTAGCCTTGATGGCTTAGCCCTTTGCCTTTGAGTCTTCCTTGAAGTTTGCTTTGGAGTGGCATCTCCATCTTCATCCAAGACATCTTGCACATCATGATGATTAGTAGGCACATCAACATCAACATCAACAACATTGGAAACATTCTCTTCATGAAAGATGACATCCCTACTTATGACAACTTTCTTTGTAGAAGGAATGTACACTTTGTAAGCCTTGCTTACTTCACTATAGCCAACAAACACACCCTTCTTTGATGAAGGATCTTCTTTAGTTCTATCATCAAGTGTGATATTGACAAAACATGTACATCCAAAGATCCTACAATGCTTGACACTCGGCCTTCTACCATAAAGAACCTCATGAGGAGTTTTACCATCCAAGGAAGCACTTGTCCATCTATTACATAGATAGTTAGCACATGCTAAAGCTTCCCCCCAAAAAGACTTAGCAAGATTAGCATGTAGTCTCATTGCCTTGGCACATTCACAAAGGGTTCTATTCTTCCTCTCGGCCACTCCATTCTGTTGTGGAGTCCTAGGACTAGACATCTCCCTCTTAATCCCATGTGCTATACAAAAGTCTTTGAACCTATTTGAGGTGTATTCCCCTCCATTATCAGATCTTAAGCATTTGATCTTTGTATTGAATTGGTTTTCCATTTCATTCTTGAACTTGACAAATGCAGCAAACACTTCATCCTTACTTTTAAGAAGATAGATCCAAGTATACCTACTAAAGTCATCAATGAAAGTTGCATACATCTTTGCCCCACCATTGCTAGTTGTACTAGAAGAATGAATATCAGAATGCACAAGTTGAAAAGCTTCTTTAGATCTAGAAGTAGATCTAGAATAAGCAAGTCTATGAGATTTGGACAAGGCACAATGTTCACAAACACTATTGTTTGCAACAAGACTTTTAGGGAGACCAAGAACAAGCTCTTTCTTTGCCATTACCTCCAAAGATTTGAAGTTGGGATGGCCCAACCTCTTGTGCCAAACTTCTTGGTTTGTCAATTGCTCCCTAGCCATACTTCCTTCATGATTAGAGATCACACATGCATCAAGCTTGAAAAGTTTACCATGCCTCCTACCTTGAGCAATCAAGGATCCACATTTACTTATCAAACATGCATCTCCAATGAACTCCACATCAAGTCCTTTGTCAATCATTTGACTTACACTAAGCAAATTCTTAGTGATTGAAGGAATGTACAAAACATTTTCAAGATTTGCTTTCCTATTTGTTGAAAGGGAAATAGGAATAGTGCCTATGCCTTTGATGTCACATTGACCATCATTTGCAGTGTAGATGATGTTACCTTCTCCCTCATAAGACAATAAGGATGTAAAGTATTCCTTATGTCTTGTCATGTGAGATGAGGCTCCACTATCAATCCACCAAGGATCATTATCATCTATGTTGGCTAACAAACTTGAAGTCATAACAAGTGATTCACATGTGTTATGTTCTTCCTCATCTATTGTAAGATTTCCTTGCCTCTCTCCTTGCTCTCTTTTCTTCTTATAACATTCATTTGCAAAATGACCTTTTATCCCACAATAAAAGCACTTGAACTTTGACTTATTGTTCTTAGTAGAAGAGGAAGAGGAAGAGTGATCATCATGATCAAAGTTACCACCTTTGGACCATTTCCCTTTGCCTTTACCTTTGCCCTTGAATTTGCCTTTTGTGAAGAAAGCCTCTTCACCTCCACCTTGCAAGGATGCACCATCAAGCTTTGATTGCAACCTATGTTCTTCAGCCAATAAGATTTCTTGCAAGTCAACCACACTTGGCAAGACTTTTTGAATGGCAAAACTTTGCACAAGGTTAGCATGTTCATTTAGCAAACCATTCAACATAACTTGGACTATTTCACCATCTTTTATGTTCTCATCAATGCATGCTAAATCATCACTTAGGGACTTAACTCTCAAGATAAATGCATGAGCACTTTCACCCTCTCTTTGCCTACTAGAAAATATTTGTCTCCTTAGGGTCAATACCCTAGATGTGGACTTTGATTCAAAGAGCTTCTTTAAGGCATTCCATGCCTCACTTGCACTTTGACACTTTCCAACTTCCTTGAGAAGTTCATTTGTAACATTCATTTTAATGATATGAAGAGCCCTTTTGGCCTTCTTATCAAACCTTTGTTGCTCTTGAAGTGTGAGAGGTCTCTCTTCAATTTCTGCAACTATGTCCATGAGTTCATTCAACTCAAGTAAGGACTCCATCCTCACTTTCCAAGTAGAGTAGTTTGATGAACTCAACCTTTCACTAGACTCTAGCATGATCCCACCATTGGAAGCCATGATTCTAATGTTTCTTCAACTTTTAGGTTTTGTCCTAAAGCACTTAGCACTCACTTTTCTCTCAACAAATGATAGATAAAGAGATCTATGAAGATTTAGGACCCTAAAACACTTCTATCTTGAACCTAGATGGTTTCCAAGCATAGAAAGGAAGATTGAAACACATGCAACACTTTGCACACACTAAGAATGGATTACAAAATCAAACCAACCTGAACACACTCTTGCTTAAGCTCTCAAACTTTCCAGCAAGTGACCAAATCAAGTTATGGTGTGAAGAGTTACTTGCATTCTTAGAAAATACCCAAAACTAGGATGCCAAGATTACCTAGTAATGAACAAACTTGATCAACATATGATCAACACACTAAGATATTGATTCAACCTGTAAAACCACATGTAAACCACACTTCTAAAAGTTTATAAACTCCAGCAAGTGATAAATACAAGATTTAGAGGTGAATGAATGAGCACACTTAGTGAATCACAAGACTAGCTTCACTATCTTGTCAAATCTTGGTGTTTAGATGTAGATCTAAGATCACTTCACATGAGAATGTTCCTCAACCTGTTAAGAACCTGAAAACACACTTGCATAATGGTTAACACCTTCCAGCAAATGCTCCAATCAAATTACATAAGGAGAGTTACTTACATGCTCAACAAAGTACACCAAAATTTATGCCAAAATTGATGACAATCTTTACAATATGCTCTTCACAATGGAGCTTACAATATGTTCACCCAAAAAAGGGGATCTTTCATCCAAATGGGAGCTTTGCTCAGCCTTTAGGAGAATTACAACTCACTCAAAAGAGCATTTGTCATCCACTTAAGGAGAAGTTTCATCCACTTAAGGAGAGTGTTCATCCAAGAATGGAGATTGTCAACAATAGGATTGAAAAGAACATTGTTAGTATTGAATATGCACAAGCCTCACAATCACAAATGATTAGGTGTTATGATCTGATCCAAAATAGTTTCTTTTCAGCCTCTGATCTTCAATAGACCTGAAATATGCTTTTGATCCACAAGTTCAACTCACAAAACAAAGGTTAGTAAGATTTGATCAACAAAGCAATGCAAAATCATGCTAGAACTTGATCAAACATCCAAATATCACCAAAAATGGAATACTTACTGTAAATAGAAGCCAACCAGCTCTGATACCATGTGAAAAATACAGATCCTAAGTGGATCTAAACTCCAAGATCATTGGCTTGAATGCTTGCACTCCAAACTACATAAGCTAGGAATTGGCAACACATTCTATGCTACCTAGAATGCAAAGAACTTGATCAAAAAGCATTTATCACAAATGGAAACTTCCATAAACATCAAGTGCGGCCCAAAATAGCATTATACAGTCCATAATACATCAGCCTATCACTTTTGGAAAGCACCTAAGATCATACACAATAGCTTGAAGACAATACACACAACAATGCTCTCAATGGAGGAAGAAACAATGACAATGATCTATTGATCTCAATGAAGCATACAAAAGGTTTCTCCAACCTGTTCTCCACGACTTCCCTACTATTTATGGATGAGGAAGATGACTCTCTCTCCTCTCTCTAGAAGGTACTTGACCCTAGATATTCCCTATATAGGAAAAATAGCTAAAAATGGCTTATATGACCAAAATACATCAAAATGGTCTCATTTTGAAGGGTATGAAGTTTGACACTTCATCATACTGAAAAAATACAGTAAATAAAAACATTGTGGCCTGGTTCACACGTGCAAAACTCCAGAACCAAAACTATTTACAATTTTAGCCAATTTAGGCCTCAAACTAGCTAGGAAATGTTGACAATTTTCACAGCAATTTGGTTGAGAAACTTACTTTCAGATATCAGTATGAATCAATAGGCTCCGACATTATTATTTTGTGATAATCAAAGTGTCATTGTCTTGTCATTCAACCCTAGATTTTATTTTAGGAATGAGCAATTGAATTGAAGTATCACTATGTCAGAATCAAAGTTCTCGACAAAGAGGTTAGATTGCAGTATTGTCGAACACAAGATATGACAGCGGATATTTTTACCAAAGCATTAAGCTTGGATGCACACATTAAGTTTTGTGCAGAAACTAAGTTTAAAGGTCAAGACATTCATGGATTCAGGTTAAGGAAGAGTGTTGGATTATTCTCCTTCCTACTAATCGACTAATCGGTTTTTAATCTTTATCCAACTGTTTATCCAATTCTGTGAATTTTCTCGTGTTTTCATACAGTCTGTAGAATTACAAGCGTTTTTACACAGTCTGTAGAAATACACGGAGTTTGACAACAGTGTCAAATTTTTTCTCTCTACAAAACCTGATAGTGTTGTCTTTTTCGTATTTTTCGTCTGTCAGAAATTATGAGTAAAAACACAATGTTGCATTTTTCCCCTGTGAAAGTTTACGTTCATTTATGTAGAGTGACAGTTTACGTTCATTTATGCAGATAAACTGTTTACGACCAAGTGTCACCGCTTATCAATAAACAACTTCTGAGAAGAACTGGATGAATGCCAACGGACTCCAGCCAACTGACAATCACATTTGATGACCTAATTACTTAGTATAAATCATTTGTTTATACATCTCAGAATAACATTGTGAATTGTGAAGGAGTTGAGTGTTATTACATGACGCTTCATGCGCTCTTATCAAGTTAATAATTTTTTATTGTTTTTTATATCTGGTTCTTTTGGTATGATATGTAGAAAATAGTCCTAAATAAATTAAAAAGTTCAAAATTAATTGAGACAATGTTACGAGCCTATGGTAGTCCTGCGTAGCTTATGACATGAGAACTACCAGCCCTACATGCTTATCCACTTGCAGGCCTACGTGGCTTGTCATGTGGCAGACCTTAGCCCTTGGCGCTTAGCTTAATCCCTTACTTCACCCTTGGCCTAGCCCTTGGCCCTTATTCGTCAGCCCTTAGCCTTAGCCCTTGGCCCTTAACCTTAGCCCTTAGCCCTTAGCCCTTAGCTCGTGGCCCTTAACCCTTGGCCCTTGTCCCTTGGCCGATGGCCCTTAGCCGTTGGTCATTGGCGGTGGCCCTAGCCCTAAGATCCTTAGCCCTAGCCCTAAGATCCTTAGCCTTAGCCATTGGACCTTAGCACTTAGCCGTCAGTCCAGGAAATTGGACCATTGTTGAGGAAGAATGTAAATCCAAAAGTGGATTTACGAGTGTCTACATCTTCTGCCCAACTTGCATTTGTAAACCCAATGAGTAAATTGAGTCTGTTGTTGTCGACTGTTCCATAACAAATGCACAAGTCCAGAGTATCTCGAAGATATCTCATGACTCTGACCATGCTCGAGCAGATTGTTTTAAGCCATAAAGTGTCTTATGGAGTTTACACACATGATTGTGTTTACCCTCGATAATATAACCTTTGGGTTGCACCATGTAAATGTCTTCTTCAATTACTCCATTGAGATATGTTGTCTATACATCCATTTGATGTATTTCCAAATCTGTTTCAGCAGCAAATGATAATAGAAGTTGAATAGATGAATGCTTGACTACTGCACTGAAAGTCTCACTGTAATCGATGTTATATACTTGAGAAAATCCTCTGGCGACAAGTCAGACTTTATCTTCTATCGATACTTCCTTCTGCTTTGTACTTGACTTTGAAAATACATTTGCAATCAACTACGTTTCTGCTAGCATGTAATTCGACAATCATCCATGTCTGGTTTTTTATGAGAGATGAAGACTCTTTATCCATAACTTCTTTCTAGAGATCAGAATCTGGTTGACTGAGTGTCTCTTCGATAGTCGTCGGCTCGTGAACAAGGTAGGCTGCAGTCTCTCGATATACCTGATAGGTGGTTTGCTAGCACTTGATGATCTTTTGGGAAATAGGAAAAGTTGATCATTTTCATCATACTATAGTTGCTGAACTGCAACATCATCATCTTTTGATTCACCATTGATTTGTTGTTCGTCAAAAGTAGATGAGCTTGTTCCTTCAAGGGGAATAGTCAACTGAGGAACTGGAAAGTTCAATATGTCAGGAGAATCTGACAGGTCGGCTACATGGGCACTACCATTAGAGGAGTTCTAAATCCAAAAAAGACCCTTTGTAAAGATTCTTTTTATATTTTTTCTCAAATTTTTCTTACACACGGACCAATCAAAACACTCAAATTTGAAATCTTCGTAACGTAACTTTTTGAGTCCACATTTTGATTCCATACTAAAATTGGCATAACTTTTTAGTGGTAAGTCCAAATTGAGCGAAGTTTGGTGCATTGGAAAGCACTCGACAAGGGCTTATCAATGATTAGTTAGATGACATACTTCTGAACTGCGATTAAAAAGTTATGGCAAGTCAAAATTATTAGTGTTATAATATGTTAATATAAAAAAGGCATCTTGCACGAATTCTTAAAGGGTCTTTTTGGAGCTCAAAACTCCTCTAATGCTTTTCCTTTGAGGTCGATAAACTAATCTTTGATGAAGATGGCATCCCAGCTAGTGAATACCTTTGACTCGATGGGATCGAACAATGTGTAGGCTTGATCTGAAGTAGTGTAGCTGATGAAAATACATTTGATACTCTGGAAGTCGAGCTTCTTCTTGAAATCGTGAGGAATCTGCGCATAAGCAGCACATCCAAAAACTTGTAAGTTTGATAAAGAAGGTTTGGTATCTGTCCAAACTTTGAATGGTGTTTTTTCTGAGAGACCTTTAGTAGGACATCTGTCTTTAATATAGGTTGTTGTTGAAACAGCTTCAGTCTAGAAGGACTTCGGAAGTGTCGCATGTGATAACATGCACTTTGCCGATTCGAGTAAGATGTTGTTCTTTCTCTCAGCAAGACTATTTGACTGAGGCAAATAGGTAATAATGTATTGTTGCTCAATTCATTATTAAGGCAATACTCCTTGAATTTGGTGGAGATGTATTCTCCCCCGTTATCTGACTTCAGTGCTTTGATTCGTTTGTCAATTTGATTTTCTACATGCTCTGTGAATTGTTTGAGCTTGATGAAAGCCTCTAATTTATGTTTAATGAAGTAAATAGTTGTTCTTCTGGAGAATTTGTCAATAAAGGTAATGAAATACTTTGCATCTAGCAATGAAGGAGTTTGCATAGGTCCACATATATCTGTATGAACAACATCTAACAGACCTTTTGCTGCATGCCTATGACTTGATCTAAAAGAAATCCTAGTCTGCTTTCCAGGGATGCAACTATGGCAGATAGGGAGATCGACTTTACCAGAAGGATAGTCGAGATCAAGTGCTAGGAATTGTCTAGACATGTTCAAAACAAATGCATAATTCAAGTGTCCTAAGTGATGATGCTATAGTAATGTTTTATTGACAAGAACGGAGATTTTTAAGGCTTGACTAGAATTAGAATAACAATGTGCCAATCTATATAAGTATCCATGTCTCTTGCTGAGTGCAATGATCTTATAATTTTGCATTGATCATACTCAAACTCCACCTTATGACCTAAATCTGTATTTCTACTTACTGATAATAGATTTGTAGAGAGTTTAGGAATATACAAGACTTTTGACAGTAGTTTGAATTGATCATGCTAGAATCTCAATCTTACAGTACCTTCACCTTCGATAGTGTGAGTACTATCGTCACCAAGATGCACAATGATAATTGGATCCATTCAACTTGTCTACAATAAAACTGGCTTTACTTTGAGAATCCATCTGGAACTTAGTCTTTCAATTGTATTAATGATGCTAAGATGTAGTGATGTCAACAATAGGAAAACAATTCTTTGATACTGAAAGGATGAAAGAAACTGAAGAATATGATATCAATTTGAGATCGTGAAAGATATCAAGTATTAGAGCTTTTTGCTCTGATATCGAAATAGCATTAGGCCATGATAGAGATCACAAGTCTGATACCTTGACGATTCAGATAAAAAAGTAGTGATCTAGCACTGATACTATGATAGTATGCTCTGATACCATGTTGGAAAATAGGTGAGTAATGGAATAGAGGAAACTTTCTACTTTCAATGCATGACTACATCTATCAAAAATTGAACAAAGCAGTAGTGATGGGAATCACGACCAATCTTTAGCAACTGACTTTTGCTAGATACTAAGTGGCTACGTAGCCAAACATAAAGTATTGAATTCTCAGACAATTTCTATCAGTTACAAAAAGCAATACAGAGATGCATGCATTCTAACACAATGAATGTCCAATCAGATGCTAATGAGCGCAAAACAATAGTGGATAGAAACCGCTCACTCTAAAGCTATCTCTGAGTAACTGAGAATAAGTCCGAAATAAGCGACTCTGCTGATAAGCAGTAGCCCAATAGCAACTCTAAAATAAAACTCTAAAATACTGAGCTAGAATGCTCAAGAGAGTTCAAGCTTGAAAGCTTGATAGAGAGCTAACTACAATACTTCATAGTTGTGAACGATCTACTTGATAAGAGCGTAGGAAGCGTCATGTAATAACACTCAACTCCTTCACAATTCACAATGTTATTCTAAGATGTATGAATAGTTGATTTATACTAAGTAATTAGGTCATCAAATGTGATTGCCAGTTGGCTGGAGTCCGCTGGCATTCATCCAGTTCTTCTCAGAAGTTGCTTGCTGATAAGTGGTGACAATTGGCTGTAAACAGTCTGTCTGCATAAATGAACGTAAACTGTCACAGTCGCAAAATGCGACACTGCATTTTTACTCGTAATTTTTGGCAGGGAAAAACGATGAAAAAAATGACACTACATTTTTACATGTAATTCTTGACATGCGAAAAATGTGAAAATGCGACAATGTATTTTTACACTAGATTCCTGACATGCAAAACAATGTGAAAAAGACAACACTGCATGTTTACACGAGATTCCTGACAAGCAAAAAATGCGAAAAAGACGACACTGTCGGAGTTTGTAGAGAGAGAAAACCCGACACTGTTGTCAAACTCCGTGTATTTTTGAAAACTGTGTAAAAACACTTGTAATTCTGTAGACTGTATAAAAACATGGAAAAATCCACAAAACTGGATACACAGTTGGATGAAGATTAAAAACCGATTAGTTGATTAGTAGGAAGGAGAATAATCCAACAACGACAACTACCTGAAAATCATCGAAATCGCTAGAACATCTCCGAGGGTGGTGAATAACAATTCGATATACTGAATGATCAATAGTTCCATGAGAATGAAAGGATAGGATATTCTAGAATATGCAATATTCTTCAAGGTCACTTTGAAGATGTTAACAATGACTTTAATACAGAAGGAATATTTAAGAAAGTTCTATTGAACTCGTATATCAGAAATCAGACCAAAATCCCAAACACATTGCAAGATCATTACTAGGACCCACTAGATACCCTGGACATATATCCAAAGACCATTCTACCTTGTTTTCAAGATGATCTTTATGTCTATCCTCCTTGATAGAGTGCCATGGCATAGTGCGGTAATCCACGACGATTCTGTCCAATAATAAGGATCTTGAGTTGGGGATCTTCCACCATTATGACTTTAGACACTACTTTGGAATGTGTGACCACCGACAACCTCGCTTTAGAAATCAATATCAACGGAGCTCAAATACAAGCCACTTTGTACCTATGATTGGGCCATCACTGGTTTCTCCTAGTAGTCCAAGTTGCACTAATAGACAAAATCTCGAGTAGCCTTAGGGTTTATATGATGGACCTAGAATATCAGTTCCTACCCCTACTGGGTGATGTATGCCAACTGTTCAGATGAGGAATTGAGAGATATCATTTTTACACACCTGAGTTTCACCACAACCTACAATCCTGGGATAGTTTATTTAGAATATGACATCACGAATATTACAACTATTTAGACGTATATGAGTTCAGGCCAAACGGGTCATGGAAACTAATTGATGCTACATTCACACACTTCGTAGGAGTATCACAAGAAGTAACGCAAATACCCCCAAATACCCCTTACGTTGATCTATCTGAACAATATCCAGAGTCGTCTGGAACTGTTAATAGCACAAATGTAAACGTAGAAGACTGAACTAGTCGTGAATATTTCAAGTGATGGACTATCTGAAGACCCTACTAATAGTCTCAGCTTAGAAGTGAGGACCATTTGAGTCGTTCGGGTTGGATCTAATTTGAATCTCACGAGACTCTTGGCTAGAAATCTCTTTTAAACCCTTGAATGATTTATACCCCAGATTTTCTGAGATTCCATTATAACCTACCAAGGGTCCATATTCAGATTTACCAAAATCCTATATCGATATCATGAATGGCTGCACCTCTTAGATATTGCCCAGTTCTACGCATAGAAAAATGGATGACCATAAGATTTGTTATTCTCAATACCCAGCATGAGAGTGTTCACACCAGAGATTTAGCCATTGAAGTAGTTCAAGAAGTACGTCAATTTTGAATACACCTCTATTATCGCATAGATCTTGTATGGGTATTGTTGTCCACAAACTTGACTCGACTATGCCAAGGATAGAAAAGAGTTAGCGTACCACATCTATTACCAAACCAGAATCTGAAAGGGTAAAAGTGACAAAAACAACATCCTAATTCGATAATTAGCTCATCTCCCAAGTAGTCATATCTCTAAGGGCTTGGAAAACTCTCATTGATCCGAGAGTAGGAAGTGATTAGGATGGTCGTCGGGATTGGAAACGGTGTTACTCTGATCACTCGCGTAAGGGCAGTGTGGGCCCTTCCCCCATTGGAGATCTTCTGATGGGACCAGTGCCTCGACAGAAAATCCGCCCAACAACATTCTATTCGTTCAGAGAATTTAAAGTTACTAACAGATGTGAAAATATTAAATAAGAAAGCTAAAAGCAAGAAACGAAAGCGACAATCTTGTGGGTGCGATTTATTAGCGAGCATTAAATGGCGAACAAATTTTGTTGAGCAATCTTGTGAGAAATTGTATGGTGGCAAGCACTTCTCTAACATGAGGATTATTGTAATATTATTATTGTTTGGGTTTAGGGATGAAAGTGTGGCTCAGATAAGGCTTTTTAAATTATTTAGAAGCTTAGCGCCAACGTTAGGCTTTTCCTAGCCATCTTCTTTTTTTTTTTACTGATTTTGAACTGAGAAATCAATGAAAAGAAAGGTTTTCGTGGCCAAAAAAAGCCTAGCATCGGCATATTGTGTTATTGGTAGATAGATCTCTAAACCAAGGTGTGACTCTTATCACTACACCAAAAACAGTCCAAACAGACTTTATTTCAAAGACTTCACAACATTTCTAATAAGTCTCCAAATTGCTAGTAAAAGAAAAGTACGATTCACGGGTTTATTTCTCTCTTAGGAAACTGTTGATAGATTAGATAGTAATCTATAGTTCTAACAAACCCACAGTTGGCCACCATGGTGCAAACTTTATGGTTTGCTTTATATAATGGCTACAAAATATTAGCTTTACTAAATTCGAATAGATATAAAGAAAAAAATCACAAGTAATATTCACAAAGTATAGAAAAGTGTTGAGAAACTTCATTTATCAAGAGTGTTTATAACTTTTTTGAAATATGTGATACAACAAAGAACAAGTATGACAGACAAGCTCGCCCAACAGGTAATAACTTATTATTATGACACTATTTTCTCCAAATATTGTGACTCATAGCTCTAAAGTCAACCAATAAAACATTGTAAATAGATTGCTAGGTATAGCCTCAGTCCCACAAGACAATGCAGCATACTTAGCACATTAGTATGATTGAATTGTTCACTCCAGCTCTAAAGATCCAATGTAGTACTATCATAAATACATTTTCCAAAAGAATAACGCCAATGAAGTCTCATTTTTCTTCCACTACAGGATTAGGTATTTCAAATTTCATCAAATATTTTTACACCATGTAAGCAAGTTGTGCCAAAGGTTCTCTTTAGTTTTGAGCTTTTATCTTAAACCCTACATGGTTGGGATGAGGGACGAGTATGTGCTCAAGATGCTCACCTTTGTAGTGAAACTGCTTGCCGCAAGGATGAAAGTTTCAACTTTATGATTGGGATGAAGAGAGAGCATGTGCTAAAGATGTTCGCCTTTGCCATGAAACTGCTCGCCGAGAAATGCTCACCAAAAATCATCCCCCCAATCTTGCAAGAATATTCAGAATCTCTTGAGAAGAGGTTACCAAAATAGAAGGATTTGTGCATTCAAGTAGGTATTTTGTAATTTATCTCAGATGTTTAATTGCATATGCTTATGCAGGCTTGTTTTCTAATCTGTTTTCTCTCAATGCAGATCTGCATTACTTACAAATCAAAATATCAAAGATCATGATTCAATCGATAAGAGATTGGGTTGCATATTAATAGGTAAATCAACTGAATCTATGTTGATGAATAATAAAAGTCCACATATAAAGTCAAAATTGTAGAGGGCTTGATGATGGACATACAAAAATTCTTAGATAAAACTATGATACAAGGTGCTTGTGATTTTGCGAGATAAGTATGGAAGCATATGATACAATTTTTAAACTTATCAGAGAAGCATTTAAGCAAGTTTGTATTAAAAAGGTTTCTCTTCCAAGGTCATTTCATTTGAAGCATGAGAGAAGTAGCTTAAATATAGGAATGCATAAGATTATAGACACTCCATTTCATATTCAAGAGACATATCAAACTGAAGGAAGATCAATTTCCTACAATGCATCAAATAACCTATTTGTGGATGTAAATCATGTAATCATATAATAATCATAGTGCTTAAGTTAGATGAGTCAGAAATAGTCAAAGGGCAAAAGATGGAGAGAGTTAGTATAACTCTCATGAATGGGGCACTTCGACAATCAATCGATCAGGGAGATTTTAACTTCAATGTTCTGTCAAAAAATGATATCGGGTGGTTGGCAGCTTTCCAAGTACATTTGCTCATTCAATAATGAAATATGATTGAAGTTTTAAATCAAACTAATTAGCTATGTTGATTTATGAATCAAATGGTAGATATCTGTTGATAGGTTTTGAAAAAAGATCATAGAGAGAGAGAGAGAGAGAGAGAGAGAGAGAGAGAGAGAGAGAGAGAGAGAGAGAGAGAGAGAGAGAGAGAGAGAGAGAGCTTTAGATTGAGCAAGCAAGAGAGAGCGGCCCAACAATCTGAGAGAAATGTGGTCCCTATGCGGCCTAAATACAGTCCATAAACAACTGTAAGTGACTCTCTTTGTAAGTGAACGACAACGTTGACTTTGTAGTCCTTTGCGGAGGGGAGGGCTGAAGGGAGGGGCAACAGTGAGAACCGTGAGGGCCGAAGGGAGGGGCAACGGTGATGGAGAGAGAGAGAGAGAGAGAGAGAGAGAGAGAGAGAGAGAGAGAGAGAGAGAGAGAGAGAGAGAGAGAGAGAGAGAGAGAGAGAGAGAGAGAGAGAGAGAGAGAGAGAGAGAGAGAGAGAGAGAGAGAGAGGTGTGTCACATAGGAACACAATGGGACCGCAAATGACTACAAAAATGACCTCCTTTGCGATCGTTTGGGAGGGTTCAAGGGAAGGCCAAAGGGAGGTCCATTGCGGTCCTAAATGGTCGCGTTTTTCAGGGAGGGCATCTGAGAGAAATGTGGTCCCTATGCTGCCTAAATGCGGTCCGTAAACGACTATAAGTGACTCTCTTCGTATGTGAACGACATCGTTGACTTTGTGGTCCTTTGCGGAGGGGAGGGCTGAAGGGAGGGGCAATCGTGAGAATCGTTTCTTGCCCTAATGTGAAAACCCTAGCCTAGATCCAAGAGTCATACTTGGTAGGTGCATGGTAGGTACAAATCTCATCATAAATCATGGTCTAGATCCTACAAAGTAGGAATCACTACCAAATAGACACAACCACTCCTCTTGACTTGTGGTAACCTACTTTAGGTGTGTATGTACAAGTGGCACTTTGGCCATTCAAGTAACCAACAAACAATATTGACAAAATGTACAATATTCTACATGGCTAGATTTGCCAATGTAGGCAATTTTTCACAACATATCATAGCAAAATTAGCTAAAAAATTAGCCCGATTTTTTATGTCAAAAAGTCGGCAAACATAGGCACTACATAAAGACTTTGAAAATTACTAAATCTAAAAACTTTCTAGTAGTGTGAGACTAAGCCTTACAAATCTCTCCCATGTAAGCAAGTTTTTCATGCATAAGCAAACAATGACATGTAATGAAGTTCTTTAGAAATGCTAAATTGCATCTTGTTCCAATTGTGATTGTATTAATACATAAATTAAGTACAATTGGAATACTAAAATGACTATTTTGAAAACCCACAAAAAGGGCCAATGCTTTGAGCCCAATTATAATAGGTACATCATATATGTAACCCTTTCAAAGTGTCCATCACATCCTTCAATGTAAAGTTACGGAATGCGCCGTACATTAAAATTCACTTATGGTCACAAAAGTTCACATCTAACTTTTGCTTACTTTGTGGAATACAACCCTACATTGTCTGCCAAAGGTAGAATGGGATAAACTTGGATTCTATTTTAAATGGATGTCATTGTATGTCTTGCTTGCATGTCTTCTTAGTCTAAAATAATGTTCAAAGAATTGACATTTGTGAGTTTAAAAAACATCATATGGTAATATTAATGACGTCACATGTCCGTGCAAAGAAAAAAAGCACAAAGCAAACGTCGGATTTCGACGGATAATACAGATGTCAAAATCCGATGTCCGTGACCGAATTCTCAAAGCCACGTCATTTTTCTAGGGTTTTCTTGTTTTTTATACTTGCAGAAGATTGTTGGAGATCGGCTTTTGGCGCTTCTTCTCAACTCTATCAATTTTATTTTTCTCATTCACGTACGATTCTTTTGTTTTGTTATGTGCAACTAAGATTTCTTTCTTTGTAACTCTTCTTTTTATAGCATATGAAAATAGCTTAGTGATTTCATCATCAAAGTTTGTGGCTCACGTAAGGTATGTCCTTAGGTCTTGAGGATGGCCTTCATAAGGAGTGGGGTTTGACTAATTGATATTGGGTTTTTCACTTACTTCATCAAATGGGGCTCCTACGGCTTGGTTGGTATCTTCCTCGATCAATTTTCTTCTTACACTTGTGCTAGTGAGTGGGCCCAGGTTCCAAGGGCCCATGAATCCTATAGTGCCCGTATATTCCAACGGGCCATTATGAATTGTGTTCTAGGTTTGGCATGAAAAACAACTATTTTTAATTTCCTAGGCCCAGGAGGATATTCTGCCTCATCAGGTGTGCGGTAACCCTCCCTCTTTATTCCAAGAGGTCGGGGTAAAAAAATTTTATTCATTCACACACACACAACATAAAAAATATAACTCAAAATGATTACATGCCACCAACATACACTCATAACCAATGTTTTCACATATTAGCCACTCTTAGCATTCGTGATCACCAAACATATCTAATAACAAATATTAGTCATTTTTGCCTAACAAACCCCAAAGCACCTCTTCATCATCCAAGGCTAGTTAACACATAAAACGATCACACAAGCAACTCATACCCATACGGAAGATGAAAATACAACTGTGATAAAATTTTGTTTTCTAACCTTCGTATATATTTGAACATTGTAGTCCTCCCAGCAGGTTGATTTAGTTAGTTGTGGGTGGCATACGATGTACAATGCCAAATATATTTTTAAATGGCTTGCAATACAAGATAAGCTTCTGAATCTGCTAGAGGTAATCTATTAATTCACGATTACAATCAGATATTCATAATTCTCAATAACTTATTTTTGATTAATAACATGTACTTGTGTTTTTGTTTTTTGCAGCTCAAATGCTCGCAGGTCTCTCCAATGGAGATAATGCATTATCCAAAATTCATATCCAATTACAAAGTGTTCTCCACCAAAGTTACTTCTTATTGTAGAAATGGATTTAGAGATCATAGAACAGAATGACCCTCGACTTGAACAATGATACTCAAGTTGAGTGGTTCATATATTGTCAAACATGATTTATACAGAAAATTATGTAACATAATACAAAATTACATTTTTCAAATTCTATGGATCTTCAATTTCGATGGATGTTCCTATGTCTTTGCATTTTATATGCTCTTCCTGCCTTGCTCTTACCTACACAAGAGAAATTGTTTAAGTTCATTTATCTTATAAAATTGATTCACTAAGAAATAGAAACAATGAAATTTTCATATGGCATAACGTATCTTTACACCATTCAATCGAAATTGATAGTATTGAGGTAGATCAAATTGCAACATGTCTAGTTTTAATCGAATGTGATTGAGACACCAATCTTCCTCAACCTCAACCATAGCAAGAATGTTGTCATTTCTTTTCACTACTATAAATTGCTCTTGATAGTTTATTGCAAAATCTCGATCAAGTGTCCACTCATTTTTGCATTTTATCCATCTTCTATAATACAACAACAAAGTGACCATTTTCTTTCAATGTGATATCTAGATGTCATTGATGAGTTACATACTCTGCACTCAACTTGCTGATTTTGTTTCGTATCCCAACCATCATCCAACAACTCGACAAGCATTTCATCACTCAAGTCCTTACAAATAGACATTGTTTTTGTTCGCCGACATTACATTTGGAAAAAAAATCAACAAAAATAGAAAAAGATAGATATCAACTTAATCTATTATTCTTTGAACCAGTGCTACATTTTTTGTATACTCTAAATATCGATTTAAAGTCTAGATCGAAAACTTTCTGAAAATTGCTGAATCAAGAAAAATCCATTTCTCACTCGAAAAATCAGGTAAAGGATATGGTTCTAATCTACCCACTAACTCATTTTTATCAGGAATATAGGTGTGATCATTAAAAAAACTCTTGACTCTAAAAGAAATTTTTATATTGTAAAATACCGATATCAGAATGTATGACATCAATTATTCTTATAATCGATTAAATTGGTTGCCATTCAACAAAATTTGATAAATACAAATTTGCAAAACCAACAAAAGTATCGCATGAAAAATTTGATATAAAGAAAATGCTGATACTAAAGAAATTTAATCTGAATATGCATATCATTTGGATTCAAATCCTGAATGTTGAACTCTTTGTGAAGATAATCATGCTAAACTAAAACTTCTGTGATAGATTGACCGGCAGCTGATACTTTGAAATCCATTATCCTGCCTTTCCAAGAGCTTCTATATATGTTATTCGATATTTTTCTTTTTTGAAAAGACCCTTTTGAGGAAGGATGCATCAAGATCCATTGATATTTATGATATATTCTTGGTATCCATGGATCTTCTGCATTTTTTTCATTACAAATATTGATTGCATCAATGGTTCCTCTTGGTCTCCGATTATGTGTAGCCATTAGTCCAAAATATGTCTACGCAAGCTGAGACCGGAGAGAATGAAGAGAATGAGAGTATATCTATGAATCCAAAATATGTTGGAAGCCAAGAAGAAAGAGAATGAAGAGAATGAGGGGTATACCTAAGAATGACAAGAAGTTCCTAAACTACAAGGATTAGTTAACTATAGTTTACGACTATTGACGTAAATCTGTTTGGTACAACAAGAGAACGCATAGGTGGAGTCGTCGAATCAATGTGAAGACGACCCCTACCATTGGTCGCATGTATTTTGTACACCCCTCCAAAGGGGAGAGGTTCTATATGCGAGTTCTTTTGGCTCATGTCAGAGGTGCAACCAGCTTTGATGACTTGTGCACTATTGATGTTGAGTTGTTTCAGTCGTTCAGAGATGCTTGCAAACATAGACGTTTTAAGGATGTTGAGTTTTTGAGGAGTCGTGCAATCATTAGGGGATATTAGAACTCAAAATGGGCCCTTTGTCAAGATGTTTTTTTTGACTTCGCACACTTTCAATGCTTATGTGTCCCAATGAATGGTGTCCATCTGTGACGAACTGTAACAACGGTTGACGGACGGAAATTGTATCTAACTTTCCTGGCCAAATATTTGTGATTTTCAAATATCCCACCGGGCAGAATAAACAATTGTGATTGGACCATAGTCACTGTCCAAATACTCTTATGTTGCTCATCATTGTACACTCGAGATTGATTTGATGTCAATAGTCATAAACTATAGCTAACTAATCCTTGCAATTTAGGAACTTCTTGTCATTCATAGGTATACCTCTCATTTTTTTCATTCTATCTCTTATTTTGGATTGTCATTCATAGGTCTACCTCACAATCTCTACATCTCTCCATACTCAACTTGCGTACTCGTATTTTCGACTAATGGCTACACATAATCGAAGACCAAGAGGAACCATTGATGCAATCAATACTTGCAATGAGAAAAATGCAAAAGATCAATATATAGCAAGAATATATCAAAAATATCAATGGATCTTGATGAATCCCTTTGCAAAAGGCTCATTCCGAAAAAGAAAAAGATCAGATAACATATATAGAAGCTCTTGGAAAGGCATGATAATGGATTTTAAAATGATAGAAGAAAATGCAATTGTAAGTTTTCAGATTTAATTTTTTTAGAGTTAGCATTTACGATTATGCCTAGACCTAGATTCAGATGAGTGTAGTTGTCAAAACAGGCATGCTTGTTGAAATATGTAGTTCAAACATCAATATTGAAGATGGTCTTGTAAATGGTGTTGATGGTCTATTTCAAACAAAAATGACCATAATGGCAACTGATATTATTTGGATTCAATTTCTCGATTCACTCATTGGCCAAAAAACACGACTTGTCCGTACTCATTTCTATACAATGAAACATATACCAGAAACATGGACACCAATTTACAAAGTTAGTAATGAATTCCAAATAGGATCCTCAGTTTTAAATACCATTACACGAAACCAGTTTCCTATACAACTTGTTGTTGCTCGTACTATACATCGTGCACAAGGTCTAACGATGGAACATGTAATTTTCAATCCAACCGGAACCAACAAACATGGCTTGACATATACAGTGCTATCTATAATACGAAATATTAGAAATTATATTTAACCACCCCGCTCCATAATCAACATTTGAAAGTCGACCCATGTATCAGAAAAGAAATGCACCGCCTTCGCAATCATGCAAATTCCTATCATGGAGCAGTTCAAAACTACACACCTTGTTGTGAAGGATTTCAGATCATTCAAGATCCAATCCATGTCCCAAATCTTTGGTTACAATAAGGAGCAGACCAACAATCCTGCCAATGTAGAAAAATCAGCATCTACACACAAAATGAGATGCAAACTCTAAGAGATATTGATCAAACATGAATCAAAACATAAAATATGTTTGATGTCCATACAATTACAGTACCCTACTGTATTTCACATGTGTGGAATCGAAAATAGCAATAAATGATCATTCTACACATAGAATTGCAAGATAACACCAAGATAGTGCACCAATGATAGTAGAACCCAAAGAGAACCATGTATAATGATGAAATGAGAGAGAGAAGAGAGAAGACGTGTGTCTCCACGAGTTATATCCTTTTATAGAGTTTCCAAACCCTATTTGGCCACTTGACTTTCCCTCCAAAATGTAAACCCTACTATTTTTGGGTCTAGATTCAATGTACCCAAAGTTCAAATTTGAATCTCTCTCAAACTCGACTACCAACTTTCCCACGCTTTCCAAAAGTGTTTATTGAATGTATTTTAAACTAATATAGCTTCAAAAAGTTTATTTCTAAGTCTAAAATGAGTTTTGGCCTCTTATTGACAATTTACCAAAATGTGACTAAACTAGACTAAACTAGTTGAAATCTCTCACACTCCCTCTTCAACTAGTTTTGGCATAGTTTTGACAATAGAGCTTTGATCCAACTTTAGAATGATCTCCATCCTAAGTATAGATCTTCTTTCTAAGGTTCTAAAGTATCTTTCATAATTGATATATAGAATAGTGTCCAAATTGGATGCTTCACTATTTCTTACATCAATTTTACACATCAAGATATAACTAGAACATGAAGAACCAAATAGAATGTGAATGAAATGATTCTCCATGTTTCAAACTTTGTACTCTCTGGAAAATTACAGCAACCAAACAATAAATGTGAGTGATGACCATTTGCTTGCTTGTCTCCTCCAACTTTGTCCTTTCTTGATATGTCTCCACCATAAAACTCCATGAATGAGCCTCCATCTCCATCTTGCCACAAGAAACCATCAAGCCTTGGAAATCCATGAGTAGGTGAGTACGTACATGATGCAAATCTAGCACCACATGACTCCATAAACCAAGTAGTTTGCACTAGTCCATTTTCAAGATCTACTTGACACAAGAAAATGACCATGAATTCACCAAAAATTGACAATCTCCAAGTATTGGCACCAAGTAGCTCAACACTTGAGAACTTAGCCATGGATGAGTGACATAATGAACCTCCAATAACTTCATTTCCATCTGCAAAACCAGCCAAGAATGCTAGTACAACTCCAACAATAAGATATTGCAAGACAATGTAGCTAGTTTGTCCATATCTTGACAATTTGCACACATCCACATGAAATAGCTAAAACATGAGATAGAACAAGTAAAGTAAACTTGAACAAAACTTCCTTGCTTCTCCTTTGACCTTACTTGAGTCTTCAATAAGCTGCAAAAACAGATCCATAACATCTTTGCCAAATAGCCTTCCTTTGATGCTCTTGACTAGCTCCAAATTGCCACCTAACTTTGTTTTCCAGATCCATTACTTGCTTTTCCAGTATAAAAACCACGAGAACCAATATCCACTTGCATAGCATCATCTACACAAGAAAATTCTCCAAAACATGTGAGTAAAGCAAAATGAGTCGCTTCCACTTGCTTACCTTTCTCTTGATCATCAAAGATATCAAAGATATGAATTTCTTCAGACCTGAACCTTTGGAAATACTCCCTCTCAAACATATGATCAATATCCAATAAGAACTCATCAATGCTTGATCTTGAATTTCCACAAAGGTTAGTGAAAACAATGTCACCAATGTCACCATCATAAATCAAAAGATAGATTCCAAACTTTCCATTCAACATGAAGTAGCACTTGCCATGAAGAACCATTGAAACACCATCATTATCCTCAAGACTTTAGCACAAAGATGAACATCTCCAAGAAGCATATTAGATCTTGAACTAGATCTAGCATAAGGAAGCTTTTTAGACTTTGCATAAGATCCACCAATCTTATTAATGCTAAAAGGTAACTTTGGAAAGTTGAGACCAATATCCTTTTCCATTCCATCCTTTTTGTTAGCCATAACAAAAGCATCAAGCTTGAAAAGTCTACCTTGTCTATTGCCCCTAGCAACCAAGATTTCTTCCTTTGTAATGAAACAAGCATCACCACCAAACTTTACCATGTATCCTTTCTTTATCATTTGACCAACACTTAGCAAATTCTTTGAAAGTGAAGGAATGTAAAGAACACCATCAAGTCTTGCTTTCCTATTAGTAGAGAGATAAATAGGAATTGAACCAATACCTTCGATCACACACTCACCACCATTGGCCATGTGAATTGCTTTCTTGGCTCCATCATAAGTGACCAAAGAAGTAAAGAACTCCTTGTGACTAGTCATGTGTATCAATCCACCATGAATTTTTGTCACCTTCACTTGATATTGGACTTGAAGAACACATCAAAAGAGAATCACCACCACCTAGATCCTCATCATTAGTAGTAAAGTTGATTTGCTTGCTACCTTCATCTCTTTGCTTCTTCAAACATTCATTTGCAAAATGCCCTTTGATTCCACAATAAAAGCATTTCAACTTAGACTTATCTTTCTTTTTGCCAAAAGAAGAAGTCTCACCTTGATCTTGCCCTTTAGACCACTTGCCTTTGCCTTTGCCCTTGAACTTGCCTTTGATGAACATAACATCCTCTTCATAATGAGATGTCGATGTAGATCCACCTCTTCTTGATTGAAGCCTATACTCCTCATTTACCAAGATCTCTTGCAAATTCACAATACTTGGCAAAGTCTTTTGAATAGAAAAACTTTGAACAAGATTAGCATGATCATCCAACAAGCCATTAAGTATAACTTGAACAAGCTCTACCTCCTTAATGCTTTCATCAATACATGCTAACTCATCATTGAATGCCTTAACCCTCAAAACAAAAGCATGAGTACTCTCTTCCTTCTTTTGCAAACTTTGAAAGATTTTCCTCCTAAGAGTAAGCACTCTTGATGTAGACTTGGATTCATAAAGCTTCTTCAAAGCTTCCCAAGCCTCCAAAGATGATGTGCACTTACCAACTTCCTTGAGAAGTTCATTGGTAACATTCATCTTAATCATGTGTAGAGCTTTCTTTGCTCTCTTGTCATACCTCACCTGATCTTGAGGTTCTTGATGTCTCTCCTCCACACCTGCAACAATCTCCATCAACTCATTCATCTCCAATAAGGACTCCATCCTCACCTTCCAAGTAGAATAGTTGATTGAGGTAAGCCTATCATTGCTCTCCAACATAAAGCCTCCACTTGTAGCCATGTTGAAGTGAACTGATCTTCTCTTTCAACCTGTTCCAATTCACAAAGCAATCTCTTGAATGTCAAAAAATGAACTCAAGAAGAAATCACAAAGATATGGAACCTCTCGAATCTCTTCTAGCACTTCTAACCAGAAAATCAACACATAGAATAGTGAAATCTTGATCAACCTATGATCTATTCTCAATCTAATGATTCTTGCCACTTCCTAAGATTGAAACACACTCAAATGAAGTTCAGTAACCTCACAAACTAGAGATCCAATCAAAATTAGGGTTTTGACAAAATCACAAAAAATTGAATATCTCAAATTCTACATGCAATTTCTAGAAACTTGGTATATCTTCTTGTAGACTCCAATGAGACCTTCCTAATGCACCAAAAATCATCTAATTCCAGTAATCCAAGTGTGAAATCAGAATTGATCAAGTATCTAACCCTATATTGATTTTTGACCTACAAAAGATCAATTCTACACATGCAAAAATGCTGATTTTTTAGTAGAGATCAATCTAGCATGCTCTAGCATTGGTAACTCCTCCAAAATCCTTGCTAAAGATGGCTGATCCTTTCATAATTTGAAACACAAGAGCTTTGATACCATGTGAAGGATTTCAGATCATTCAAGATCCAATCCATGTCCCAAATCTTTGGTTACAATAAGGAGCAAACCAACAATCCTGCCAATGTAGAAAAATCAGCATCTACACACAAAATGAGATGCAAACTCTAAGAGATATTGATCAAACATGAACCAGAATATAAAATATGTTTTTTGTCCGTACAATTACAGTACCCTACTGTATTTCACACGTGTGGAACCGAAAATAGCAATAAATGATCATTCTACACATAGAATTGCAAGATAACACCAAGATAGTGCACCAATGATAGTAGAACCCAAAGAGAACCATGTATAATGATGAAATGAGAGAGAGAAGAGAGAAGACGTGTGTCTCCACGAGTTACATCCTTTTATAGAGTTTCCAAACGCTATTCGGCCACTTGACTTTCCCTCCAAAATGTAAACCCTACTATTTTTGGGTCTAGATTCAATGTACCCAAAGTTCAAATTTGAATCTCTCTCAAACTCGACTACCAACTTTCCCACACTTTCCAAAAATGTTTATTGAATGTATTTTAAACTAATATAACTTCAAAAAGTTTATTTCTAAGTCTAAAATGAGTTTTGGCCTCTTATTGACAATTTACCAAAATGTGACTAAACTAGACTAAACTAGTTGAAATCTCTCACACTTGTTATTCAATCTTTAAACACTGTCTCATTGCAAAAACATGAAATCGATATTTTAGCGGATTACAATTTGATGAACTCAAATATCATGTGTTTCCAAAAAACAAGAAACCACAACCAGACATCATACTTGACCAGGAATTTTCATGCCATACAAAATTACTGCTTCTCTAGCACAACCATATACTATGACCGTACCCAACAATTGCATTGTTATGACATACACAATACAGATGTCGCAGAAATTATCAAAGCTTATTTCAATGTGAACAAACCATATAGTATGATTGTGCTTGCAGTGTATCGAAATCCGAATTCAAATCTAACGAGTTTCTTGAATACAATAGAAGATATATTACAAAATGCATCCACAGACATACCAACACCAACGACCATTCTTGGAGACTTCAATATCAATATGCTTGCTTGCAACAACCATGCCAACCATCTTACGACATTCGTGCAAAACCATGGTTTCCAACAAACTATCACTACACCAACAACATTGTATGGAAGCCAATTAGATCATATATGGACAAATGCACACAACTCAAAAAACTTTTACGGAGTCACACACTGTTACTGGAGTGACCACTCACCAATTTATTACCTATATAGTGACCCAAATATCGTGTAAGTCTCCTTCATCGAGTTCCTATTGCTGGAAATGGTGTTGGTTCTCATGGAGCTCAACATAAAGAGCAGTATTACTGTCATCGCATTCTTGGACAAGATCAGAACAACCTTGTAACTGCCCTGCCTTCTGACTTGCATCAAACAATAACTTTTAAACCACCTTCTAACATTCACATTTCCCACATGCAATTTCTTGTACTAAGATGCCTCTTTCCATTTTTTGTGTCACATTTACATTCACTCTAACACATGTAAAATAAAATAAAATACCAACCTAAGGCAGGGCCAAGTGGCTTGCCACACGCCCTTGTTTAGATTGGTGCGATGTGCACTATATAATTACGCTCTGCATGATACGGTATACCTGTACACGGATCTGACCTTAAAATTGTTGAAAATTTAGAAGATTGTGACATTATTGGCACGTGGGCTGGGATGGATTGGACATCAACTCTTTTGTGAGGGTGTCAATTTTACCCCCTACCCTAAAATCTTTAGCTTTTAACTTTTTTTAAGCTTTTTTTTTAGATTGGTGCGATGTGCACTATGTAGTAAGTAATGGCCATTGGGAGGGCCATTACCATGAATAATCCGGGACCCAACAGTGAGTGGCGGAGGCCACGAGCTGCTCAAGGACCGGATTATTCATGGTAATGGCCCGACTGATGGCCATTACCTAGCGTAATTGGTTTTCACATAATTTCTCCTCCAGAGCTGCTCGGGGACCGGACTATTCATGGTAATGGCCCGACCGATGGCCATTACCTAGCGTAATTGGTTTTCACCTAATTTTTTTGCCAATTTTTGTGTCAGGCATAGTCAAATGGATCAGTCATTTTTTTCATAATTATGATACCACATGGGACAGCTGTCTTGAAATGAGCACAACCACGTGACGGCTGTCTTGAAATGAGCACAGCCACGTGGAATTTCTAAAAAAATTGACGGGTGATTATGAAATGTTCTGTTCAAGTGATTCTAGAATGTTCTGGCGAGTGTCTGTTGAGGTGGTGTGGGCTCGTTCTAGAACTTTCCGTTTCTAGGTGGCGTGGGCTTATGTTTCGTCTAGATGTTTCTAGATGGCGTGGGCTTACGTTACGTAATATTAATTACCCTCTATATTATACGGTATACCTGTACACGATATGGTATACGTGTACACGGATCTCACCTTCAAATTGTTGAAAATTTAGAAGATTGTGACATTAGTGGCCCGTGGGCTGGGGTGGATTGGACATCAACCCTTTTCGTGAAGGTGCCAATTTCCCCCCCTACCCTAACTGTAGAAAAATCTTTAGCTTTAACTTTTTTAAGCTCTTTTTTATATTGGTGCGATGTGCACTAATGAGCCAATGCAGACCTAAACTAGATTTTACCCTCTCTACCCTACCCATACACGAATCTTGCTTCTATATTTCTTAAAGCTTGTTAAAGATTGTTGCACTTATTATGGGCCGGGGCTGGATTGGACATCGACCCTCTTTACGAAGTAGGTCTAGTAAATGTATAAAAAACATCATTTCAGGAAAGTTTGAGAGATGCCAATGCCATGGAGTTTGGAGCGCTTTTTAAAAGCATTCAATTAAAAAATAAAAACGTGTAGCTGACGGCTCACAAGCGCTGAAGAATCGAAAGCCAATGTTGGTAGGCAATCATCCCGCCGTGTTGATATGGAGGCCAACATTTTCAAATCATTTGCAAAAAGTGTACATTGCCTAACAGTTGAATCTCACGAATTTCGATACTCAGAAGCATAAAATTGTAGTGCACGGTGAAAATCAACTGATATTTTCTAGTTATACTTTTGATAAATTGTGGGCCAATTTGGAGTGTGGATACTGACTTGATCCACTAGAATACCAAGTCTTTCCATCTATTACATCGCGGCATTAGCACATAGTAGGGATCTAATCACAATTGGTGAGGGCTTGCGACATAGCTCTGGTGGAATTTAAAGCTTTCTCAAAAATGGTCCTGCGCCATTTTGATTGCTCACCCAATGCGGGTAGCTTGTCCAATTCTTTGTTTGCCTCGATCTCTGAGGTCTTGACCTTGATTATCCATCCACCCATTGAGGACGCATGCGGATGTTGTTGTAGAAAGATTTAAGTCCGGTCCTCGATGGTGATCAAAATGATGGCCTAGTCTTGAAAGTCGATGGACATGCTTCTGTGAGCATAGTATCTGGGACTTCTTCAATATCTCTATGTTAAAAATATCACTTCCAACTTGATGTACCTTGTAGATCTCAAGTTAATTGATCTTGATAGGATCTCACACATGTGGAGTCTATTCCCACATGTGAAAGAATGCACATAAGTCACTTTTATAAAGTTAGATTGATTTTAGCTTGATCTACACTAGTTTGAACTTGACCTTTGAGAAGAATCTTGAAAATGGTCAAATTGGTCACACTTTATGTAAATAGATTTGACTTCCATGTGAATGAGTTATTACTCACACATGTCAAGATACCATTCACACATGTGGATAAGCTTCTAGATGATAAGATAGGAAGATTCCATTAGATCCTATTTAGTAGAAAATATTCCTATAAATGTGGAAGACTAGTTTTTTGTTTCCTAGCCAAAGAGAATAGTCAACTTTGGGAAATGAGCAAATATGGCTCCCATTGGTGGATCTGGATGACTAGGCACTCTTCACACGTGTTAAGGCTTGCTAGACCATACACAACTTGTGGATGTACTTGATGTATAAAGGGATCAACCAAATCAATGAGAAGTTGATGTGACATTGGCAAATTCTAGCTTGCTTGTATTTTCCACATTTGTCTTGTGTTTTTGTGATTGAAATGCATTTCTAAGCTTGAGTACTTTACTCTTTGTAAACAGGCCGTATAGGTGCTATCCTCCACACGTGTGAGGCCGCTCATCCAAGTTTTTAATCATTTGATTCATTGCTCTTGCTTAAATCGTAGTGTAAAGCATCTAGATCAAGATCTAACACCTAGAACTTGATAGATCTTTGGATTAAGCAATCAATAACTCTTAATGATTGATAAGTACAATCATAATTGTTCTTTTTCTCTGAAAATTGACATGGTATCAGAGCATAAATTTTTTTGACATTAGCCCTACCTTCAAATTAACTTCCATTAGTATTTTTTGACCCAAAAAATTGCATATTAGTCCAGAATTCAAGGTTTAAGATCGGATCTATAAGGCTGATTTATTCAGATCTTAAGTGTGTGTGAAATAATCAAACAAAATTGAACTAGAATCAATTTTTTGGAGGAGTGATTTGCTAGGATATTTGTAGTAGATCTATTATACCATCATCCAAGTTGAACTAGGATTGATTGGGACGACATTAGAAGCTTTTTGAAAGCTAGAAATCTATCTTAGATCAGTCTTATCAATAAATCTTTGTGTATCTCATAAGCTTTCACTCACAATGACATCCATGGGGATATATGTTAAAATCTCGTGAGAAACTAACTTCCACAAACTATTCCATTTGGAAAGTAAGGATGGAATCACTACTAGTGGTTCATGACCTCTTTGATATTGTTTTAGGAGTTGAGGAAGAGCCTCAAGCTACCCAAGAACAACTAAAATACAAGAAGAGGGTTATATTAGCCCTACATTGCTTAAAGTTGAATGTAAGCAATGACCTCTTGAAGGAGGTGGCTTCTTGTACCACATCAAAAGAGGCTTGGGATTCACTAAAGAACATTTATGAATCCAATAACACTTCAAGAGTGCTTATGCTAAGAAACTTGATCTTGCAAAGCATGGGGGAGAAAATGGACAAGAGTATCTCCTAGATAAAATCTTTGAGTAAAGAATTGGGATCTACAGGAGAGAAGATCCAAGACAATGAACTAGTACAAGTAATTTTGAATGAATTAGGAGATGAGTTCTCTAATCTAGTTCAGCCTTTTGCTATTCAAGACCAACTTCCATCAATTGAAAAATTGCATAATGTTCTTGTGGCCGAGGAGAGTAGGCTTCTACACCTCAAAACAAGAATGGGGTGATTCTTATCACTACATAATGGTGATGAGAAAGCAAACTTCACATCTAAAGGCAAAAAGAAGACTCATCCTTTCAGGAAGATTTAAGGCAAGGAGGCCAAGGCAAAGGATGGAGGATCTACCTCCAAAGGGAAGCAAAAGAACAAAGCCAAGCTAAAGTGTTTCTTTTGTGGGAAGAAAGAACACTTTGCTTCCGAATGTTATAAGAAGAATAATGCACAAGGGAGTGAAGATCAAGGAAATCTTGCACAAGGGGAGGAGGAAGAGGATGGCTTCAACACATCCTTGATGATAGCATCTACACCAAGATCAAGCCAAGAGATATGGTGGATTGATAGTGGGGCTAGTTCCCACATCTCATTCAACAGGCATTACTTTTCTAATCGCTTAGGATAATGTTTTGTATGTTCCATCCGTTAAGAAAAACTTGCTTAGTGTTGTCCATCTTGAAAAAAGATAAGTGCATAGCTAATGGCATTAAGCAAGAAGGATCTATAAGTTGGATGCTAATGTGGCTATTGAAAGTGTGAAAATGGTTAGGGAGGAGTTGACTCAAGTGGAGCTTTGGCACAAAAGATTGGGCCATCATAATCTTCAATCAATGGAATCCATGGCATCAAAAGAGCTAGCTCTCGGCCTACCAAAAGCTTTCAAGAAGTGTGGCAAAGTGTGTGAGGCATGTGGCCTTGCAAAGTCACACAAGACTTCCTACAAGATATCTTTAACAAGATCTACCTCACATTTAGATCTTATCCATTCGGATGTACATGCTTTTTCTCATGAAAGTAATGGAGGTGCTTTAATGTATGTGACTTTTATAGATGATTGTACTAGATACACTTGAATTGAATTATTGCCTAAGAAAACCCTTGTATATGAAGCTTTTGTAAAGTTTAAGTCTCTAGTGGAAAAGCAACTTAGTTCTTGCATTAAAGTTCTAATAAGCCCAATGTAAAATATTTTAAAGTGTTTGGATGTATATGTTATGTCCACATTCTTTTGAAAACAAGAAGGAAAGAAGATGCAACTTCCTTCAAAGGAATATTTGTAGGCTATAGTGAAAATAGCAAAGGATATAGGATATTTGATCCTATCTTAAAAAAAGTAAAAGCTAGCAGTAATGTCTTATTTGATGAATCTCAAAGTTGCAAGCTGTCTCCAAATGCATCTAATCTCTTAGGTGATGAAGATCTTGCAACACTCGAGGAGGAGCCTCTTGAAAATGATCTTTTGGAAGATCAAAATCAAGTTCCAAAGGAGCTGAGAAGATTCACAAGGAGCAAGGCCGAGCCTTCAAGGCCCACATACAAGAAAGGGAAGCAAAGGGAAGACACAACTCCTTTTACCTCTTACTCTTTTCTAACCACAATGCTTGAAGAGCCATCATGTTATGAAGATGCAAGTAGATCACAAGTTTGGAGAGATGCAATGCAAGTAGAGTTTGATGCTTTGATAGATAATCAAACTTGGAATCTTGTACACCTTCCATATGGGAAGAAGCCACTTGCATGTAAGTGGATCTATAGATTAAAGTACAATCAAGATGGATCTATAAGTAAGTACAAAGCTAGATCGGTTGCTAAGGGATATCTTCAAACTAAAGGCATAGATTATGAAGAAACATTTGCTCCTAAAGCAAAGCTTGTAACCATTAGATTGATCATTTGTATTGCTACTTTATTCAAGTGGAATCTCTATCAAATGGATGTGACAAATGCTTTCTTGAATGGCTACTTGGAGGAGGAAATATACATGTTGCAACTCGAGGGCTTCATCAAGGATGGTGAGGAGGACAAGGTTTGCCACTTAAGGAAGAGCCTATATGGCTTGAAGCAAGCACCTAGAGCTTGGTACTCTAGGTTGCATGATTCTCTCTACTCTCTTAGCTTTGTGATTAGCTCTTATGAGACTTCTTTGTACATCAAATGTAATGATGGAAAGATCATCATTTTAGTACTTTATGTTGATGATATCATATTGACAGGAAATGATGGTGAAGGCATAAGAAATGTTAAAGTTTCTTTGTCTAGTAAATTCAAGATGGTAGATCTAGGACTTCTTAAGTTCATACTTGAAATAAAAGTTACTAGAGGGAGTGATTTTACTTTTATAAGTCAATCAAAGTATGCTACTTCCATTCTTGAAAGGTTCAGCATGAAAGATTGTAAGGGGATTGACACCCCTGTGGAGCAAGTTTGTAAAGTTACTAATGATTGTGATGAAGCAACCTTTGAGGACATCACACTCTTTAGGAAGCTAATAGGCTCCTTATGCTATTTGACAATCACTAGACCAGATTTGAGTTACAGTGTAAGCAAGTTAAGTCAATATATGCAAGTTCCTTTGATGCATCGTTGGAAAAGTGCCAAGAGAGTGCTTAGATATGTCTCTTCTACTAGATTATTTGGCGTTCTCTATCAAGGATCTAACTTGTACTTGAGAGCATTTTCGGATTCAAATTTTGCAAGAGACAAGATGGATAGAAGATCCATAAGTGCATTTGTCACCTTTCTTTGTGGAGGAGTGATATCTTTCCAAAAAGCAAGATACAATTTCTCTTTCCTCTTGTGAAGCCGAGTACAAGGCATTTACTTCAACAACCAAAGAACTCCTATGGCTAAGAAGATTTTTGGTGGATCTTCAAGTGCTAAAGGCTGAGGAGGTCCCTTGCATCTATTGTGACAATCAAGCTTCTCAACAAAGTGCCACCAATCCATTCTTCCATGATAGAACAAAGCATATTAAGATAGCTCATCACTTTGTGAGGGAGAAGGTGCAATCCAAGGAGGTTCAACTTCATCATGTGCCATCATCCGAGTGCATAGCTGATATCTTAACCAAACCTTTGGCTAAAGATTCATTTTTCAAGTTAAGAGATGCTCTTGGAGTTGTAGATAGATGTACATTAGACTTGCCAAGTTAGGAGTGAGGAGGAGTATTAAAAATACCACTTCCAACTTGATGTACATTGTAGATCTCAAGCTAATTTGATCTTGATAGGATCTCACACGTGTGGAGTCTGTTCCCGTGTGTGAAAAAATGTTCATAAGTCACTTTTATAAAGCTAGATTGATTCTAGCTTGATGTACACTAGTGTGAAATTGACCTTTGAGTAGAATCTTGAAAATGGTCAAATTGGTCAAACTTTATGTAAATAGATTGGACTTCCATGTGAATGAGTTATTACTCACACATGTCAAGATACCATTCACACGTGTGGATAAGCTTCTAGATGATAAGATAGGAATATTCCATTAGATCCTATTTTATAGGTAATATTGCTATAAATGTGGAAGACTAGCTTTTTGTTTTCTAGCCAAAGAGAATAGTCAACTTTGGGAAATGAGCACACATGGCTCCCATTGGTGGATCTGGATGACTAGGCACTCTTCACACGTGTGAAGGCTTGTTGTACAATACACAACTTGTGGATGTACTTGATCTATAAAGAGATCAACCAAATAAATGAGAAGTTGATGTGACAAATTCTAGTCTTGCTTGTATTTTCCACATTTGTCTTGTGTTTTTGTGATTGAAATGCATTTCTAAGGTTGAGTACTTTACTCTCTGTAAACATGCCGTATAGGTACTATCCTCCACATGTGTGAGGCCGCTCATCCAAGTTTTTAATCATTTGATCCATTGTGTTTAGCACATAAAATGATTCTAGATTGAGTATCAAGATCTAGTTCTAGAATTTATGACCAAAGCACAATCTAGCATCCTAACAATCAAAGATTGATTGCTTCCAATATCAAAAGAGAAGAAGTACAAGAATTTAATGCATTAGCATAACCTTCTACTCGAGTTAGAGAAAGAAAGAGAGAGCAAAATTCAAGCAAACAATATCAGAGATCCAAATTGATATAGCTTCAAAGCTTGGTTCTTCATCAAAAATTATGAGAGAGCTTACACAAATTTATGGAGATTGGAGTAGCTTGAGGTAGAACCATCTCTCTCCTATTTTCATAGACATCTAAAAGTGATAACTAGCAAACTAGTGACATTTGTCACTTTACATGCATGCATTTCTACCTACTTTTACCAAGTGTCAAATTCAAAACTAGAATTGTCCAAATCACTATGCATGTGTTCAATTAAACTTTGTGCATGCCTTGCATGTCACTTTGGATCACTTACAATTATTGCATGTGATATGCCACGAGTTTCTACAAGCCCATAATTGGCATTTCTATGTCTACATTCTATATGCATGTTCTATATGACCAACTAGACTCAAGAAACCATGTAGCTCGAGATTCTTCTAGGCCAATTTTGGTATTTACAATATGAAACATTCCATACACATAGAAAAAACTTTGCCAAAGCCTAAAGTCAGGATAGATGATTTTTTATTTTCAGCAAAACACCTATGCATATGTTATGGAGATAGCCAATCTGCCAATATTCTTGAAAGATATATGGATATAGATTGGGCAGGAGATATTGACACTAGAAAATCAACTTCTAGATTTTTATTCTTATTCAATCAAGGCCATGGAAGAGCTGAAAACAGACCTCAGTAGTATTATCATCAACTGAATCAAAATACATAGCTGCCACAAATGCTACCAAGGAGGCGATTTGGGTGAGGAATCTACTTGCAGAATTCGACCTTGCTCAACTACATCCAACTACCATATATTGTGACAATTAGGGCACAACAACACTATCTCTAAATCCGCGATTTCACTCTCAAAGCAAGCATATTAAAATCAAATATCACTAACTTAGAAAAAAAGTGCAAATCAAGGAAGTGTCATTAGTTTACTGCAGGGACTGATTTTATGGCAACAGATTACTTCACCAAAGCATTGTCTAAGGATCATCATATCAGATTTAACAACATGCTAAATCTGAAGATCCAAGTTTTTCAGGTTCCACATTAAGGGAGAGTGTTGAATTTTAATGCTCAGGTCCAAATCCATTTGGTAATGAGCATCCTAGAAAAAGTTCTGTCAAAGTCTAATTCCATCAAATTCATTGACTTCGACATCATTGACTCCATCAACTTACTCGACATTCCATCATCACTCGACTTTAACTCCATTAACTTACCCGACACATCAACTCACGTGACTTACTCAACATTGACGTACCCGACTCACTCAACATCGACTTCAACTCCAACTACTTATTCGACTCCATTGACATCCACTTCAACTCCAACTCCATCACATCGACTTATTCGACATCAACTTCAACACCAACTCCATCGACTTACTTGACTTCGTCGACTTACCCAACTTTGTTGACACTTCATCAACTCTCAACTAACTCGACTTACTCGACTCCATCAACTCCATCGACTTACCCAACTTCGTGGACACTTCATCAACTCTCAACTAACTTGACTTACTCAGCTCCCTCATCAAGGAAACTATCCATGTACTATCAAACAACTTCATTGACAACACTGACCATCCACATTCGTGTACATAGATTTTACTACTTACAAAGATGACTACCTACTACAAGGCGGCTCTAATTAATTATGTAGATCCAAAGTACTGATCACTAAACTTAAGACATGTAAATAAAGTCTTTACCTTTCAATTTGTAATTATGCTAATATGCTGATTAACCTTGACAATCAAGTTAGCAATGATCAAGCCTATGAAGCTCTACAATTTTTGCACCTCACAAATTAGCACTCAACTTCACACTCATGTACTCCACTTTTTGATTAATCAAGAGTGCATTTGTCCACACAACTTTCTTTTTCATTTGCGCATTGTTACTGATTATTCATCTTGATTATTGCTAGCAATTGACGCACTTTCGATCCGCAACCATCTGTTGTTAGACTTCCACTACTAGCCCATGCATTTCTGACATGATATTAGAGCAACTGTTATAACCAGCACTCTACTAATATGATATCATTCGATACTTCCACAATATCATAGTTTTATGACAAATTATTTTTATTATTATTATCATGTATGTGGATGACACACTACTATTTAGGGACAATGTTGAACTGATAAAAGATGCGAAGAATCTGTCTTCAGAATTTGACATGACAAATTTGAGCGAAGCTCACTACTGTCTCGATATTCAAATCCATAGAAACAAAGAGCAAATGTTGATCTACATCACTCAATAGAAGTACATTTACAATATGTTAATTAGATATAATATTAGATGAATTGCAAGTTAGATTAATCATCAATGGACCCATGACTTAGTTTGTCGAAGGACTAATGTCCTCAAACAAAATAGGAGAAGGAGCAGATGCGAGAATCCCATATCATTCGATAATAGGTTCTCTCATGTATGTAATCATCTATACTAGACCAAACATAGCTTTTATTGTCAATTCCTTAAGCCAATACATGGCTAATCTGAGTATTATACATTGGGAAGCTCTTATCAGAGTCATGAGAAACATTCGAGTTATTATGAATCGATGCACCTATTATGGAGCAGTCGACAATGACAAATTCAACATTCTATGTAATTACTTAGATGCAAGTTGGGTAGGAGATGTAGACACTTGTAAATCCACATTTGGATTTGCAATTTTCCTCAATAATAGTCTAGTCTCATGGAATAGTAACCACAAATCTCAATAGCTCTATCATCTATAGAATCAAAGTATATCCCTCTCAAGCAATGAAGGAAGTAGTGTGGTTGAGAAACTTACTATCAGATGTGTATCTAAAATAGTATGATTCAACAATCATCTTTTGTGAAAATCATAATGCTATTGCTTTATCAGGTAGCCCTAGATTCTAGGAAGTATCACTATGTCAGAATCAAAGTTCTCATTAAAGAGGTAAGCTTGTAGTATGGTCAAAAGCAGGTCATGATGACAGATATTTTAACAAAGGCAGTGAGCGTGGATGCACATAAGAGATTTTGTGCAATGCTAAGTTTGAAGATCAAAGCTTTCATGGATTAAAAAATAAGAGGCAGGGAAGGGGGGGGGGGGGGGGGGGGGTGTTGGATTATGTTCTCATTTCTAGACACTCTAATCTGATTATTAGTTTACATCCATTCAGTTATTCAGTCTTTGTAGGTTTACTCGTGTTATCACAAACTTTGCAGAAACACACAAGAAAGAGTAACAGCCAAATTTAACATCGACATGGACAATGACAACTATCAAAGGGGTCAACATGTTACCACTTGTTTTGAAGCTAACTATTTGTTCTAATTATTGCTAGTAAGTAATTACCATGTAACCTAATTGGATAAGTGACAACGCAATTTGGCTAAGTGCCAATCGCAACCTGGCTAAATTGATGTCCTAACCGTCATTTTCCATAAGATATTCAGCATTCATAACTAGTATAAATAGTTGACCATTTATCATTTTAGAGTTACTCTCTTAGTTGTTTAACTGACTAAAGCTACTCAATTTATTAGCTACTAAGTTAACCAGTCAAATAGAGTATTGCTAACGGGGCTTATTGCTTGTTAGGAGAAGTATATCAGACAAAGACGATCAAGTGATTGGATTTATGTCGAGTACGTGGCTATATCCACTATTGTTTTGTGTGTGTGATTCATCTAATTTCTACATGCTACTCACTAAGAACAACCATATAGACTTGTTGCATTCAATTTCATGTCAAAATGAATGTATGTTTTTTTGATCAATTGTTATCTATTCAATCTCTTGTCTATTTGTTTGATGTATCGACTACTTTCGCATTTCAATACTTCTATTCAATTTATGTTTGTCTATGAAATCAATCTCATAGATTATGATGATTTCAAAGTTAGAATCAAGTAGAATCAAATGTGACTATTATTGCAATAGTATAGTTCAAATTTGATAAGCATAGTCATGCATTGAAGAAGGATCATTCAGCAAAATTTGACTTTGCATCTACGGAATGTAGTCTTTCAAAGTCGAATTTCTTTTCTTTTTTCAACACCATTAATCTATAGGTAACTATTATGAACATTACTTGTTCATATGTCTATGTTCAATGACTAGTTTAAGTATATGATATAAACTTAGTACTTAGAAAACACATAGTAGATCCACAAGATTAGTGACATACGTATCAAAATATTCCACTATGATCCAGTCCATAAACATACAATATTATCTAGCAATTCTTTTAAAATTTGCATACTGAGAATCTTGTAACTCAACTACCAAATATTTCTATTCCTCATGAGTAAATAGCTTATCTAGAAAATCTTTGAAGGGAATAATTTCACATTCACAAGTTTTCCAACCATCAAACTCTTAATAGATTAAAAAATAAAGCTACAACAGGTCTTCGTATTTCTACCAAGTCCAGATATACTTATACAGACATCCTTGACTTCAAGTTAAGATTGGAACTTTATTCTAACTTCACAAGATTTCAAGATATCATCAAGATAGTGCACCAATGGATAGATCAACCAAGAGAACTCATGCATAAGCATGAAATGAGATGAGAGAGAGAAGAATCCTTTCTCCCATGAGTTTACACCCTTTTATAGTAGGTCCATGCATCATCATGAGCTTGGTTACCCTCCATACCAAAAACCCTTTTTTTAATGTGGACTAGATTCAATGTCTCCAACATTCAAATTTGAATCTATCAAACTCGATCTCCTACAACCTCCCTCACTTTTTATAAGTGGTAACTCAAATGCTTTTGGACTAATATAACTTTGAAAAGTCAAACTCCAAGTCTAATAGGAAAATTGGCCTCAACTACCAAATAAATAGATATGTTCGAAGTAGCAAACTAGCTGACAATTTCTCACAAAGATCATTTCGACTATCAACAGTTCTTATCATAGCTTGATCAAAAGGTCTCGCATTCAATTTGTAGAGTCAATTTTTGTTGACTCTAGGCCCTATAGCAATCAGTTTGAGTGATTCTTGATGTCCTTGACAAGACATTTGTCACTATCAAACTCAACATTGATTTGCCATCATCCCAACTGATAGTAGATTGTTTGCTAAACCAGGTACATATTGCACATTGCATATTCTCTTTATCATCCTGCTGGCTAGCTTCATTGGTACTACTCCAAATCCTTTCACATGTAGCAATTGGCCATCAGCTTGTCCAACTTCATCGCCATTGTGGATTTCCTTGAGTTCTAAAAACCACTCCTTCCTCAAAGTCATGTGTTTGGACGCTCCACTGTCGATGTACCAGGTACCCTTGGCTTCATCACTTGTCATTAGTATTGTAATAAACAAGTTTGAGCTTTCACCTGCATCATCCTCATATTGATCATCATCAAATTGATGTTGATCAACATAATTGCCTACCTGGCATTTGCCTTTCAGCTGAGCTGACTGCTTTTGTTTCTTGCAACACTCACGCCCCCAATGACCAGGTTTGTTGCAATATCTACAATTTTTAGATCTCTTCTACCTTGGATTGTCACATCCTTGACCTTGACCTTGATGCCAATTGTCTCAATTTGGGCCATGGAATTGTTGGTAAGTTGATGATATTATGTGCTTTATGTTTTCTCCTATCAAATGTTTGCTAATCTTCTCCAATCACTGGCCTTGTTTCTTTATGTGTCTCGATCTCCCATAGCTCAGAATGTTCTTTAGTTTGAATTTCCAAAATAGCACTATCATGGACTTGTTTGAATCCTCTTCTAGGGGATTGGAGTTCAAAGAGTCCAGGGCTCTGAGGCATCACAAAAATTTCATCCGCCCCCAAGGGATTGAGAATCATCGAACATATCCATGAACAATGGCTTCCGCATCAGGTTCGAGCTCTATAATCATTTAGAAAGCACGCGCAAGAATCTATCTGGCATCCATCCAGTCCTTTTTGGATCGATGTAATCTTTTTGACGGATGTGGATGCCACCATTTCAGTTCAAAATTTTGGGTATATATTAGATGCTCTTGCGGGTAATCTAGTGTGCTTCGACATTATCACATACAAAGCCTTCTTGCACTGGATTAAGCACCAAAAGTTTTTTGGAGTTGGAGCCCAGGTATCTCGACTCTGCACTCATTTTGACATATTGAACGATCAAGAGAAAACCATGCTGACAGGAAGATTGTTGGTTCCCAAGCCAATAGATCTTTCCAGCATCCTTTCTGTACCTATTCCGGTTCCAGTTGATGCTGCACCAGCAGTCGAAGTAGTAGCCACCATTGCTATGGAGAGTGAAGCTATGGCAATGGAAACTGATGGAGCTACTGTTGCTGTGGATTCTTCAAAGCCAGCATCTGCTTCCACATCCCAGAAACAGCCGAGTGCATCCACCTCTGATGATGATACAACCCAGTTCGATACATCAGACAAGGGATGCATAGCTGCTGAAGGCGACATTGGGGCACATGTGGCAGATGATGAAGAACCAGACGACCAGCCCCAGTGGTTTTGATCCATGACAGAGAAAGCCAAAAACCTTGTGGCTGAAGTATATGCATTCGACAAGTATCACCGTCAACTCACAATGCAGCTTTTCACCTCAGAGAGGAAATCACTCGACTCTCTGAAGGAGTCCTTCGAGAAGATTGATTCACTCAAATCAGACAACACGAAACTGATCGAACAACATCGTTCTCTCAAAACACAGCTTCAGACTTTAATAAAGGAAGCTGATTCTTTGAAGCAGACCAATAAGGCGATTCAGGCCAAGTCTGACAATTTTCAGACTCAAAACAATTCTTTTAAGTAGCAACTTTTGGCTGCAAATCAACATAATGTCGCGCTCTAGAAACATCTACAAGAGGAGTGAATGACAAGATTAAAGGCAAAAGCTGTTTTCTTCCTAAGCACCACCGCAGGGTCAATCACTGTCGATCTCGTAAAGCTGAACCAGCTCCAAGGCCAAATGCTCGACAATTTTCGAGTCGAGTTGTTACAACTGCTCGAGGATGCGAAGGCTCTTGTCGAGGAAGAGTTGGTGGAGCTGAAGGAGCTCTCCAGTGATGCCACCCCATCTTGCAGCGGGCCCGATGCACACGATGACTATCTTCAGGCCCTGCTACGAATTGATGAACTTACATAGCAATGCAAAGTTCTGCCTACCTGCACCGGAGCCTCAAACCATCCAGAATTTCTGGAGGTTGTCGCGAAGATTGACCAGTTCGAATAGGAGCTGTCAAACCAAAAGCAACAAATGGAAGATCAGAAGCTGGCTGATGAGTTGCAAACTCAGGATTTGGCAACTACATCTACACAGCCAAAGCGAATGCGACGAAATCAGTCGAAGGTATGTGATGACAGATTTCGTGCATTTACTGATCGCTTCTGGAAATGGTGTCCACATGCTTTTAATATTGAGTTGCAATGGCATGTGGATTACATGATGCTACCAGGCGCAGTAGGCATTGCATTCGACGAATGGAAGCGACCGTGGGAGAAGGATGACTTTTCTGGTTATGGGCCCAACTCACTATCGAGCCAAAAGGATGTCTCTGTTAGGGCATAATCCAGGGTAAATTCCAGGTCGTACCTTTTGGATTGGCAGAGTTATACATAGGCTCTTTGGCTATGTATGCTCTTGAATATATCTGTATCAAAGAACTTCAATTTTTTCAAAACGAAGATAATAAGCGACACTTTTGGTAGCGAAAGTTGCAGTTTCAGTTGTACAAACCACAAGCGGTTGCAGATTTAGACGCATTCGACGATGCAGGTCTGCTGATAAATATCAATATGGCTTATCCGGAATTATTCAGTCTATATGTTGATTGGGAGCGAAACCTTGCAGAATATTTTGTGGAGATTCGCCATAATTTGCAAGATAGAAGGAAGTCATTTCGTTATAAGCAATTTTGTACATGTACATTTTGGCAGTTTGGTACTTTTGCGGCGAAGACATTATTTTTTGTTCAAAACCTTTATGTTAAAAGCAATTTTATTAGATTTTCAGCTCGGTACTATAAAGAAATCACTCTACGAAGTGATTCAGATGAAGATACCAAGTTAACCCAAGAGCTGTTCGATGGAATATTTAAGTTAGAAGAATTCGACAACTTACCAGTTGGCCGCTATACCAAATCGAAAGAAGACTTGCTCTTGATCGAAGCTCAATAGAACTTGGAGCTTGTTCAGAAGTTATATGAAGAACTGAATCATTCCTAAATATCCATACTTGTCTTTGTCATGGTGATGTTTCTATGGGAGCAAATTTTTTGAAGTTTAAAGATGTCTTGAAGTTTGATTCCAGTTTTCATCAGCAATTCAAAGATCAACTCAAAACAACCTATTCAATTAAAAGAAACAGCAAGACATATATTCTCTAAGATGAAGAAATATCTAAAGGACAAAATACATGAAGAAATATCTTTTCGCCTCAATGAAAATCCGACGAACAAGAATGTTTCTCGAATACTCCTCGAAATAAAGATGATATGTTCATGAGGACGTTTCACATTTGAGGAAGGGGATATGTGATGCCACAAAAATGTTAAATATTGAATATCAACATAAATATGGCATGATATACTCAAAAATGAAGATATGAGCTGGATATGTATAAATCATGAAGAGGCCTAAGTCATTTTTCGGAAATTTATCTCCTAAGTACTTGCCTTGTAATTAAGGGCAAGACCTTTTAAAGGAAAAGACATTGTCCTGGACAACCTTTACTAGGTTGTCCATACGAAACGACCAGATATGAAAAGACATGATAAACTAGAGTAACTTTAACTCATAGTTAAGTATACCTCCTATGGTATAGGTGAACGTATTTTCAGTGTAATCGTTAACTAGACCCTTTCGCGGAGCAACGCACCTGTTGTTTTAGAGGTGTGTTTGTTCGTCCCGTAGAACATATATTGATCTTACACTTTAGTCTCGATCATCGAGAGAGAAGAGTTTATGCTTATGTAAGAGATTGAAGAAGTGAATAGACTTCTGTGAGTTATTCTCTCTTATCTCTGTGCTCCGCACTGCTGAGTGTGAGTAATCTGGAGTCTGCTAACAATCTCTAACGCATTTCATGAATTTTTCGCTGATCAGACATATGCTCTAGTGCATTACAGTTGTTTGTTGTGTTTCCGTAAAGCATGCTCTAAAGAATTGTCTTTAAACCATCTTATTTGTCTGTCGCGAATACTTTCTTTTCGGCACTCGAATAACGACTATCTTTGGTACAGTCTAGCACGATCATTGAATAAAGCTGTATGTATACATTGATAGGCGTAGTCATGCATAGAGAAAGAGGAACATAGTTCTTCCGCCACGCACAACCTATCTTCTGCACACTTCTTTCCGACATGGTATTAGAGCCAAATCTCTGATACTTGATATCTTTCGCGATATCAAATTGATAATCATACTCTTTAGTTCTTTTCAACCTTTCCGTATCAGAGAATTTATTTTCTATTGTTGGCATTACTACATCTTAGCGTCATCGATACAATTGATAGACTAAGTTCCAGATGGATTCTCAAAGTAAAGTTGGTCTTATCACATACAAGCTGAATGGATCCAATTATCATTTGTGGAAATTAAAAATGAAGACCTTGCTAATTTCCAGCGAATTATGGGATGTTGTTACAGGTACAGAAGTAAAATCTGAAGATGACAACTCAAAGTGGAAATCAAAGGACTGTAACGCTTTCGTGTTTATTATTCTCAATATATCAGATACACAGATTGGACACATAGCTGAAGCTAAAATGTCAAGACTATATGACGTGAGGGACATAACTACTAAGTTACATCTACAAAGGAAATTCTTCACATTCAAGATGTCTACTAGTGATTCTCTTTAGAATCACATTAGCCAGTTTAAGAATCTCTTGCAACAGATGGCCGCTGTCGGATCATAGACGATCAAGATGCAATTATGACATTGCTTTTAAGCTTGCCCTCTACATATGAGAACTGGGTGTTGATCATATCGACACACTCAAATCTAAATCTTACTAGAGTTATACTATGTTGTTGCAAGAAGACAATAGAAGAAGTCAAGACACTTTGTCTACTTCCTCCTCTCAGGCTCTATATGTCAACAAGGGCTCTAAGCGACAAAAGAAGAGAAACTCCAAGAAGGCTGCAACAAATCAAAAGCAGACTAAAAGTCAAGCACAATCATCAGATTCATAATCAAAGAAGAAGATGTTTTGTAGGTATTGCAAGCGCAATAGCCATGAGATCAAGGATTGCCAAATTCTCCAAGCGAAGAATGCATCCAAGCAACTTGATCAACAAGCAAACACAGTTTCATCATCTCCCCATGTCGAAGTGGACGAAGGCGCATTTATGGTCAAAGATCAAAGCACATTTTTGGATGATTCATGGTTTCTGTATTTTGGAGCAACTCAACATGTGACCAATCAAAGTGAGATCTTCAGCTCCTATACACCTTATATCACGAAGAAATTTGTTCATCTTGGTGACAATAGTATCACACTATTGAATGTGAAGGTACTGTAAGATTGTGATTTCGACATGATCAATTGAAATTACTATCAAAGGTCTTATATATTCCTAAACTCTCTACACATCTATTATCAGTAAGTAGAATTATAGATTTAGGTCATAGCGTAGAATTTGATTATGATCAATGCAAAATTATTGATAGGAGTCTCGCACAACTTGTTTCTGTTATTGGATTTTCAAGATCAGACCATGTAGACAGGCTAATTTCACTGCTCTGATTCCATCTAGACACCTTGCGAGGGTTGGTAAGATGATTTTGATGCTCTACGAGGGTTCTGAAAATTCAGCTTTTGGGAACCCTCGCACACACTAAAAAATGGTGATTCCTCCATCAAGAACTCGGCAAGAGACAAGGTTACTTATATAGATTGGTACATTGTTATTCTGAGTCTAGTCAAGCCTTGAAAACCTCTATATCAGTCAATAAAGAATTACTATAGCATCATAGCTCACTTGAATTATGCACCTATTTTGAACATGTCCAAACAATCCATGGTTCTTGATCTCGACTATCCTTCTGGTAAGGTTGAGGATTCCTTTTAGATCAAACCACAAACATGAAGCAATAGATCTGTTAGATGTCGTTCATACATATATATGTGGATCTATACAAACCCCTTCATTGCTAGATGAGAAGTGTTTCATTACTTTTATTGACAAATTCTCCAAAAGAACAGCTGTTTATTTTATTAAACAGAAATCAGAGGCTTTCATCAAATTTAGACAATTTAAAGAGCATGCTGAGAATCAAATTGGCAAAAGAATCAAAGCACTAAGGTTAGATAGCAGGGAAAAGTACATCTCCATCGAATTCAAGCAGTATTGCCTTAACAACGGCATTGAGCAACAATGCATTACCTCCTATTCGCCTCAGTCAAATGGTCTTGCTGAGAGAAAGAATAGAACCTAAGTTGAATTGGCAAAGTGCATGTTATCACATGTGACACTTCCGAGGTCCTTCTGTTTCAACAACAACCTGTATTCAGAATAGATGTCCTACTAAAGGTCTCTCAGACAAAACACCATTCGAAGTTTGGATAGATACAAACTTACGAGTTTTTGGATGTACTACTTTTGCGCAGATTCCTCGTGATCTCAGAAAGAAGCTCAACTTCCAAAGGATCAAATGTGTTTTCATCAGCTACACTACTTCAGATCAAGCCTACAAGTTGTTCGATCCCATTGAGTCAAAGATATTCACTAGCCGAGATGTCATATTCATCGAAGATCAATTTCAAAACCTCAAAGGAAAGGACAGTCCCCATGTAGCCGACTTATCAGACTCTCCTGACGCATTGAACTTTCCAGTTCCTCAGTCGACTATTCCCATTGAAGGTCCAAGCTCTTCTACTTTGAATAAACAACAAATCAACGATGAATCAGAAGACGATGACATTGCAGTTCAGCAACTACAATACAATGGAAATGATCAACTTCCTCTGTTACCCAGAAGATCATCAAGAACTAGCAGACCACCTCATAGGTATATCGACGAGTCTGCAGCCTACCTTGTTCCAGAACCGACCTTTGTCCAAGAGGCACTCAGTCAGCCTGATTCAGATATCTAGAAAGAAGCTATGAATAAAGAGTATTTGTCTCTTATCAAGAACCAGACAAGGACGATTGTCGAATTACTGTTAGCAGAAACATAGTTGATTGCAAATGGATTTTCAAAGTCAAGTACAACGTAGATGGAACCATCAACAGAAGAAAGACATGACTTATTGCCAAAGGATTTTCTCAGATATACAACGTCGATTACACTGAGACCTTTAGTCCAGTAGTCAAGCATTCTTCTATTCAACTTTTTCTATCATTTGCCGCTGCAACAGATTTAGAAATACATCAAATGTATGTACAGACAACATATCTCAATGGAGTTATCGAAGAAGACATTTACATGGTGCAACCCAAAGGTTATATTATCGAGGGTAAATACAATCATGTGTGTAAACTCCATAAGACACTTTATGGCTTGAATTAGACTGCTCGAGCATGGTTTCAAAGGTTCAATACTTTCCTTATTGATCACGGCTATACACCTAGCTCTTTAGATTCAAACTTTTACTTCAAAGCAGTACAACAGTCTTTTATCATTATTACTTTATACGTGGATGAACAGTGCTTTTCGGGAACAGTACCAATCTGATAAAAGAGGCCAAGACAATGCTATCTTCCAATCCAACATGACCAATTTGGGTGAAGCTCATTTTTGCCTTGGTATTCAAATCCATAGAGACAAAAAATAGAAGTTGGTTTACATTACACAACAGAGGTACATCTACAACATGTTAATCAGATATAATCTAATTAATTCCAAGTTAGCTCTCTCACCAATGGAACCTGGTCTCAAATTGTCAAAGGACCAGTGTCCCAAACAATTTATGAGAAGCAGCAGATGCATGAGTATCCTTATCTTTCTATTATAGGATCTCTTATGTATGCCATGATCTGTACTAGGCCAGACATAGCTTTTGCAGTCAGCTCTCTCAGTCAGTTTATGACTAATCCCGGTGTAACACATTGGAAGGCTCTTATCAGAGTCATGAAATATCTTCGAGCTACTATGGACTTTTTCATTTGTTATGGAATAGTCGGCAATGACAAACTCAATTTACTCAGTGGTTACACAGATGCAAATTGGGTAGGAGATGTAGACATTCGTAAATCCACTTCCAGATTTTTATTCTTCCTCAACAATGGTCCAATTTCCTAGAACAGTCGCAAACAATCTTCGATAGCTCTATCTTCCACTGAATCAGAGTATATCGCAGTCTCAAGCTACAAAGGAAGCAATTCGGTTGAGGAACTTACTCTCAGATATCGGTCTGAATCAATATGCATCAACGACATTATTTTGTGATGATCAAAGTGTCATTGCTTTATCAGCCAATCCTAGATTTCATTCTAGGAGTAAGCACATTGAGCTGAAGTATCATTTCGTCAGAAGCAAAGTTTTCAAGTAAGAGGTAGATTGTAGTACTGTAGAACGCAAGATATGACAATAGATATTTTTACCAAAGCATTAAGTTTGGAAGCACATAGAAGATTCTGTGTAGAACTAAGTTTGAAGGTCAAGGCATTCAAGGATTCGGATTAAGGGGGAGTGTTGGATTAGTCTCCTTCTTACTAATCAACTAATCAGTTTTAGTCTTCATCCATTATTTATCCAGTTCTAATGATTTTTTCGTGTCTATACATAGTTTGCAAATTTACAAGTTTTTTTACACAATCTAAGAAATACACGAAGTTTGACTATAGTGTCGCATATCATTTTCTCTCACTTCAGCTTTTTTGCCTGTCAAGAATCTGGTGTAAAATCACCGTATAGCATTTTTCGCATTTTAGCGACATTGTCGCCTATCAAGATTTGCGAGCAAATATGCAGAGTCGCATTTTTTGCTTTTTCCAGAGTGCCTCAAATGTTAAGAAAATGACTCTGGCAAAGTGGGGGGCAACCCTAGAGGAGATTTTAAGGCACTATCGGGTTTTTCGCAAAATGCCGACACTGTTGCCTATGGCTGTTTTAGTTCATTTCTATAGAAGTGACAATTTGGTTCATTTATGCAGACAGACTGTTTACGGCCAATTTCCACCGCTTATCAACAATCAATGACAAGGAACCGGATGTATGCCAGTGGAGGGCCAGCCAACTAGCAATCACAATTGACGTTCTAATTTTTTAGTATAAATAGTTGTTCATATTCATACATTATAACATTATCAAAAGAAGCATTTGAATAGTTAGCTCTCTCTCTCTCTCTCTCTCTCTCTCTCTCTCTCTCTCTCTCTCTCTCTCTCTCTCTCTCTCTCTCTCTCTCTCTCTCTCTCTCTCTCTCTCTCTCTCTCTCTCTCTCTCTCTCTCTCTCTCCCCCCTCTCTCTCTCTCTCTCAAGCCTACGAGCTTGAACACTCCTGATCATTCTAGCTCACTTTTTAGAGTTTTGTAGAGATTGCTATTGCGCTACTACTTGTCAACATTGCGTTTAATTCAGACTTTCACTTTTGTCGCTCAGAGATAGCATAGAGTACGCGCCTTTGATCCACAACTTATGGATTCATTTACTTCTGTTTCGTTTTCATACTGAATCAATACAATCTTTTATTGCATTCAGCTTCGTCTCAAAATATATGCGGTAGTTCTTCGCGACAATTTGTCTGATAATTCAATGCATTATTGTTTGGCTATGTAATCATTGTAGTACTGATGATTTTAAAGTCAATTACTGTAAGATCAAACGTCACTATTGTTTTGTTTGAAATTGATAGGCATAGTCATGCATAGAGAAAGAAGAAGATAGTTCTTTTGCCACGCACAACCTATCTTTCACACACCTCTTTCCGACAGTGCTCTTGTACTCACGTTTTTTATATCAATCGGAGTTCAAGTTCTGTCTACATTGTTGTACTATTGCGCATTGTATTGTTTGATCCATCTTGAATGCATTGCTGGTAATTGCAACACTTCTGATCCACTACACCACCTGCTCCATTTCCGCTGCACACCACATTTCCAATGATTTTCGACATGGTATTTGAACATTTGTTTCTATCAGAGTCTACTAATCCGATATCATCTTGATTTTTCTGATTTCCTACAAGGTATCAGAGCTCAGCTCTTTGATTATGTAGATTTGCGACAAGTAGTACGATCCATGATGTCAAATGCTCAGTTACCCAAGAAATTTTGGGCTGAAGCAATTCCTACAGCTTGCTAATCTACAAAATTATTTCAGCACAAAGGCAGTTGATTCCAAATCTCCATTTGAAGCCTACTACGGTTACAAACCAGGCCTCAAACACCTACATGTGTTTGGATGTCTCTACTATGCACAAGTACCATCTGATCAATGGAAGAAGTTAGACCCAGTCAACTGTAACTATATTTTTATTGGCTATTCAACATCACATAAAGCGTATTGCATCTATGATGTTGAAACAGGTCAATCAATCGAGATGTAGTCTTCTTTGAAGACCAATTTATGATTTTAAGCAGAAGCAGCAAATGTAGGAGTTTGTTCCAACAACTCCATTTACCATCGACAGGCTTGGACCTACGACTGTTCAACCACAATCTGAAGATACCCCAATTATTCACTAGGAGAGACATTTGCTTAGGAACCTGTAGTTAGAAGATCTACATGACAACAACAACAACCTGATCGTTTCGTCCCTCAAACATTCATCAGTCATGATAAACCTACCACTGTTGCAGAAGCATTGTCAATGTTAGATGCAGACAAATGGAAAGCTTCCATGGATGTTGAGTACCATTCATTAAAGGACAAGGCCTGGAGTCTTATTAGTCCTCCTGTAGATACGAAACTCATTCACACTAAGTGGATCTTCAAACTAAAGCCAGCAGATCAATCAATATCCAAATGGAAAGCTCATTTAGTGGTTAAAGAATATGAGCAAGTTTACAGAATAGATTACACTGACACTTTTAGTCATGTGGTAAAGCATCAATCTATTCAAACTTTGTTGGCTATAGCTGCTGCAGAGGATATGGACATTCATCAGATGGATGTCCAGATATCATTCCTTCACAAATTTATACAAGAAGACATTTTCATTTATCAATCAGAAGGTTACGTCTTTCAAGGCCAAGAGCATATGGTATGTAAATTACAGAATATACTTTATGGCCTCAAGCAAGCTCCTAGGCCTAGTATGAAAGAATTAATCACTTCTTGTTGCAACACAACTTTATTTTTTGCTTCACAGACTCAAATTGTGACCAGAGATCGCGTAGGCATAAGAATCACTATAAGCCAAGAAGCCTATCTAACCAATGTACTTTGCAGATATGGCATGCAGAATTGTAAGCTGATAGACACACCCATGGATCCAAGATCCAAACTATCAAAAGGCATGCACCTCAAAACTTGAGCAGAATAGAAAGAAATGTGCAGATACCCCTATCAGTCAATAATAGGATCTATAATGTATTTTATGATCTGCACATGACCTGATCTAGCATATGAAGTAAGCACACTATCACAATACATGTCTAATCCAGCCTTACAACATCGAAAAAGATCTACAATTTTCACAGATCGGTCCAACTATACTCCAGTGCGACAATCAGAGCTGCATAGCTCTATCTTCGAACTCCCACGAACTCATACTAGAATAAAACACATAAAAATTCAGTATTATTTTCTTAGAGAGGAAGTTCAAAATAAAGATGTTGTGCTAAGTTATGGTCATGCAGACAGTATGTTGGCTGACATTTTGACAAAACCATTGTCAAGAGAGAAACATTTTAATTTAGTAGGTATGTTAGATCTCAATTTAAATTCAGATTCATAGTAGTAAGTTTAAGTGGGAGTGTTGGAGTTAATCTTACTCCTACTCATCCTAATTGCCTTCCAATTCACACAAGTAAATCACTCTCTCAAAGTACTCTACAGAATTCAACTATTTTTGCAACAATTTTTACATGCAAACTTCATCAGGCAAAAAATGCGAAGACTTTGACAAAGTATTTCACATTTCAGACAGCTGAAGGTTTTTTGAATCATGTGAGACATGCGACAAAAGTGTTTTACTCAACATTCCGACCACTTTAGGAATGAGAAGTCTTTCCAAATAATGCGAGGAATGCACCAACACTGTTTTACTCGACATTTTAGGCACCCGAAAAATGCGACATTTTTTTGAAGAATGCGGGGAATTCAGCATACTGTAGATTTACACAAGATTTCATGTATAGCCTATCTACGTCTTCATATCATCCAACAACTATACAAGGAACTGAGCGATTAGAGACAAGGCATCGAAATGTATCAATCAAAATCAGACAAAGATCAAACGACCAAAATTGGTTTCACTATATTTGACTCCTCAAAGTTAGAGATTATAGAGAGAGTAAAAAGTATTCAAAACTATAGCAAATATTTGTTTCTATAAGTAGGATCACGCGCTCAGCACGATTGTCTTGTGATCTGATAGTTGTTACTACAACATTCAATATACATAATCGCTATTGTTTTATCTCAATGCATTCATGCTGAATGTGAATTAACTCACACTCAACTCCTCTTCTATAAAGAGTATCAATAGGTGAAGAAATGTATGGTTGTCATAGATGCCTAATTACTTCACATTACTTTATGTCAGTAGTAGAAAAGTGCACGACTGTTTCAGACACCTAATCGTTCTTCTCCTTATAGTTGCCTATGACATTTATACTAATGTTCATCACATATCAGATTTGCTCTATCATTCCGATCTCCAGATTCTTTGTCAGTTTTCATACTGTCCATCGTATCTTATTTTCTTTGTTGGGACGATGGCTTCCATTTTCGTTGCGGCCTATTCACCCTGTGGGTCTCCAACAGAGTGGTATCAAAGCATTGGTGGATCTTATGCAAAGTCTAAAAAGCTTCCTTATGCTAGATCTAGGTCAAGATCTAATATGCTTCTTGGAGATGTTCATCTTTGTGCTAAAGTCTTGAGGATAATGAAGGTGTTTCAATGGTTCTTCATGGCAAGTGCAAGCATGCAAAAGGTAAGGAAAGAGCTAACTTCATCAATGGAGGTGAAGGTTCTTCCTTGGAAAATATTGTTGTTAATGATTTCTTTGATCATATAGAAAAGGATGTTGCCAGGTGCATGCATGAAGGAGGTGGTTCTTCTACATTATTTTGTTATGATTCCAAGAAAGTCATTTTTCCAGCAAGTGGAGTCACATGTCTTCATAAAGAGAGTAGATCAAATGGTTCTATCAAGAGACTTGGTGAGGAAGATAGTCACAAGTCAAGAATAAGAGAAGTATGTGAAGAGTTCAAAGTAGGATGTACTTTGAATGATGTCATTGTGAATGATAGTGAGGAAGAATTATTATCATATGATTCATTACCTAAAACATTGAGTAGAAGTTCTTGTTTGAAAAAAGAGAGTACTTCAATCATTCTTATGTTGAAGGTACTAATCATTTTTTTCATGGTTACTAATGTTTTTGAGGTTTCTACTTCTTATGATGCAATCATTAAGAGGTAGTCTTATGAAGGAAAGAGCAATGGAAGATTGGTTCTTGGGAAGATCAATGCATGGATCTCACATCTCGTCATCAACTCAGAGGATTATATGATTGTGAACTGATCACTCATGATCAAGATGGCAAAAGGTTGGTTGGAGAAGACTACATGGAGCAAATCGAGAAGCAATTTCTTCAAGGCAAGGGAGATCTCATTGGTGAGCTTATTGAGGTTTTTTATGGACTCAAGAAGGCTGGATTTATTAGGTTTGATACTCATCTTCACATATTCTACTTCATGTTGGATGGAAAGTTTGGAATCTATCTTTTGATTTATGATGGTGACATTGATGACATTGTTTTCACTAACCTTTGTGGAAATTCGAGATCAAGCATTGATGAGATCTTGTTAAATCTAGATCATATGTTTGAGAGGGAGTATTTATAGAGGTCCAGGTCTGAAGATATTCATATCTATGATATCTTTGATGATCAAGAGAAAGGTAAGCAAGTGGAAGCGACTCACTTTGCTTTACTCACATGTTTTGGAAAATTTTCTTGTGTAGATGATGCTATGCAAGTGGATATTGGTTCTCATGGTTTTCATACTGGAAAAGCAAGTAATTGATCTGGAAAACAAAGTTTGTTCAATGACTTTGATGGTCAAGAGGAAGATCAAGAGGTTGGTCTCAAAGGGCTTTAACAACACAAAAGGAAAGGTGGCAATTTGGAGCTAGTCAAGAGCATCAAAGGAAGATTATTTGGCAAAGATGTTATGGATCTATTTTTGCAGCTTATTGAAGACTCAAGTAAGGTCAAAGAAGCAACAAGTGTTGTTCAAGTTTACTCTACTTGTTCTATCTCATGTTTGAGCTATTTCATGTGGATGTGTGCAAATTGTCAAGATATGGACAAACTAGCTACATTGTCTTGCAATATCTTATTGTTGGAGCTGTACTAGCATTCTTGGCTGGTTTTGCTGATGGAAATGAAGCTATTGGAGGTTCATTATATCACTCATACATGATCAAGCTCTCAAGTGTTGAGTTACTTGATGCCAATGTTTGGAGATTGTCAATTTTTGGTGAATTCATGGTCATTTTCTTGTGTCAAGTAGATCTTGAAGATGGACTAGTGCAACCTACTTGGTTTATGGAGTCATGTGGTGCTGGATTTGCATCATTTATGTACTCAGCTACTCATGGATTTCCAAGGTTTGATGGTTTCTTGTGGCAAGATGGAGATGGAGGCTCATTCATGGAGTTTTATGGTGGAGACATATCAAGAAAGGACAAAGTTGGAGGAGAAAAACAAGCAATTGCATTTACTGTTTGGTTGCTGTAATTTTCCAAAGAGTTCAAAGTTTGAAACATGGAGGAATCATTTCATTCACATTCTATTTGGTTTTTCATGTTCTAGTTATATCTTGATGTATAAAATTGATGTAAGAGATAGTGAAGCATCCAATTTGGACACTATTCTCTATATCAATCATGAAAGATACTTTAGAACCTTATAAAGGAGATCTATACTTAGGATGGAGATCATTCTAAAGTTGGATCAAAGTTCTATTGTCAAAACTATGCCAAAACTAGTTGAAGAGGGAGTGTGAGAGATTTCAACTAGTTTAGTCTAGTTTAGTCATATTTTGGTAAATTGTCAATAAGAGGCCAAAACTCATTTTATACTTAGAGATAAATTTTTTGAAGTTATATTAGTCTAAAATACATTCAATAAACACTTTTTGAAAGTGTGAGAAAGTTGGTAGTCGAGTTTGAGAGAGATTCGAATTTGAATGTCGGGTACATTGAATCTAGACCCAAAAATAGTAGGGTTACATTTTGGAGGGAAAGCCAAGTGGCCAAATAGGGTTTGGAATCTCTATAAAAGGATGTAACTCGTAGAGAGACACATCTTCTCTCTTCTCTCTCTCATTTCATCATCATTATACATGGTTCTCTTTGGGTTCTACTACTCATTGGTGCACTATCTTGATGTTATCTTGCAATCTTGTGTGTAGAATGCTCATTTATTGCTATTTTCGGTTTCACATGTGTGAAATACAGTAGGGTACTGTAATTGTATGGATAGCAAACATATTTTATGTTTTGGTTCATGTTTGATCAAGTTCTCTTGGAGTTTGCATCTCATTTTGTATGTGGATCCTGATTTTTCTACGTTGGTAGGATTGTTGGTTTGCTCCTTATTGTAACCAAAGATCAGCGACATGGATTGGATCTTGAATGATATGATGTCCTTCACAACTATCTATTGCTCGGCAGATCCATGTCTGTAGTCCAAACAAGAGGTAGTGGGCCTTGTCAGCTTTCGACATATCTTCAATTACCCATACTCTCTGTCTGAATTTGTTCATGTACTCTTGCAATGAACCTTTTTGCTTGAGTTCTGATAATTCTGCCCTCAACTTCATGTGTGAATATTTGGGTATGAACTCCTCTCGTAGCTCATTTTTGAATGCATCCCATGTCCGAAACTGCATCCCTGCCACTCGGTAGCAGTTTGTTGTGTAACTCTCAAGATATGCTAATGCCAAGTTTGCTCTCTCTTCTGCAGGGATATTCATCAAGCGGAAGTAATGGTCCATGTAAAACAACCAATCCTCCACAACTCGAACACCATGGTCCCCTTTGAAAGTAGGTGGCGCTTTTACTTTAGCAGTCTTCCTTGGGCCTTCTGCGTTTCGCATTGGAGGATCCCTTGGTCTGAGTGGAGGAGGCGCCTCTGCATTCCCTCTTGTGGTCTCCAGTTCTTCAAATCTGACGTTGAGCTATGTTAGCCCATCTCTCATTTCTCTAGTGAGGTCAAATTGACTGTGGTTCATGGCTTGCATGGATGTTTGCCATTCTTTCCTTTCTATTTCTCTGTCCTTCTTTACCTCATTAAGCTTAGCCACCATTGCCCTGGATAAATATTGGTGCATCTTCACATCAAAGAGGTCTTGGTAAGCCTCTGGCATGGGTTCATCTCTTGGTGTCGGTTTAGAAGGGGTGCCAATTTCTTCTTGAGGAGGTGCCATTGGGATGTGCATACGCTCTTTCTTTCTCGATTTGGATCTAGCGCAGTCTTGATGCAAGCGGGAGTCATATTCTCGACCTTGCTCTTCCCCGTCTGTTAATGCTCACAATTCATCAAGGTGGTCATCCATCTTGGTAAGAGGTGCACTTTCACTAGACTATTTTTCTTCTCTTTTTAAAAGCTCTCCCCTTTGCACATTGGGCCCCACAACTCTCTTTCCTTCTTTATTAAGTCAGCTTCAATACAAAAGTATCTCTCCCTCAAATGGGCATGATCAAATCAACTGGGAGCCAAGTAGGAATCAGGGGTTATTCAGGTCCGGGCAAGCACACAACAAACAAGCATACCAACCAAAGCAAACTCAGAGGACCCCTCTCAAGTCACATCCACCTTGACATCGGACGTAGGACCTTTGCCTAGCACACCCACACAAATCTATCACAAAATTAGCCCATAGGGAAACATCCATCCAACCATCTGTGCTTTCAACATTAAGCAACACATTGCCTCAGTCACACCCCACCAAATCTGGTCGATAGCCCTTATATCTAAACGATCGATAGCTATCCCGCACCGGCAGCTAACCACCCGAGTTTTACACCCGAATTCGAGCATTATTTTTGTATCAATGGTTAACTTGTACAATTCGAATATGTCACCCCGCACCCCACAAGGCACAGACCGTGCTTTCACCTACCTACGCAGTACTTTGTCTCATATGTCCTACGTGCAGACGGTGAAAGGCCATAACCGCGAGAACTGACCATGCTTACACCTCGAGGGAAACACATTGACTCATCAAGTCCCCCGTTCTACCGACCACCCCGACCGCACCCGTGCTTACACTGTGGGTAGCACCTTGTACAACGGCTGTCCTGACAAATTCCAAAAAGTGGGCATCCCTATGAGACTTGTGTAGATGATTGGCTAGTCAGCTCTGATACCACATGTTGCGCTGGCACCTCAAAGGGCGTTGGGACTTGAGCGGTTTTTCCAATAGGTGCTTAAGTCTAACATTCATCCATCATGCACTTACATAAAAGCCAACTTCAAAACGTAAGAAGCTTAACCATTCAGACTTAAGAAAACTGGAATCCCAACCAACCCACTTAGAATCCGTCCCCAAAGCCACACATGAAACCCAAGGCATAGTGGTTGCCATATTGACCAAATGGCATAGCGATGAGCCACACGTCGGTGACGTGGACCCTCAGGTGCCGGTGACGCAAAAGGGTTGTAGTAAGGGTCCTTCTACTTGGACCAGTCCCGAAGGTGAAACCGAAATGGCAATCATCCCCAAGGATCAACTTTATTAAATTTGGAAGAGGTTACATTCATACATAGACTGACCAGTCTTGGGCCCCACCAACACGTGCTGGGCATTGTGCCTGACTCGTATTGGTTGAGGGAGCTGAGACCTAGCGACTGGATTCCTGATGACACTGGTTGAGCTGCGCAAGTTTCTGTCTGCCGGACTCTCCCTATAGTTCTGGTGTGATTCGGTGAACCCCCTCTGTCCTGGAATATGGTGCTTTCTGGCAAAGCACGCTTTTCTGGACTTAGTTTTTATTTTGCTGATTAAGCCTGGCAAGCCTAGCAGAATTAGTCTGGCTATCGGACATGGGTCCCAGGAGCCATCTCGGCGGCATAATCAACTTGGTTCTTGACTAGGCCATGACTTAAGCTCCAGAGCTAGCTCATGACTTGTAACTACTTGGTTGGCTCACTACAGGTCGGAGGCTCGGTCTTTGACTTCCTAACTCGCCCTGGGACCTTAGGGAGCGTCACTCCTTAGAGTCTTACAAGGCACACTGGGTGCACCCGAGTCAGCTTTACAACACAAGAATTCTATCTAGGCTGGTAAAGCACATTTTCTCTCTCTAGGATTTTTTATCTCTAGAAAGTCATTTTCTCTCTCTAGAATTTATTGATCCTCAAGCTTCCTTTAATCATGCCTAGATCATGTGAAGTGATTGCACATCGATCTGAGCTCTATGGACTTCACTAGAACTGATCAAAGGATTTCGGCCATAGGAACTTGGCGTCGGCTAGATTCTGGTCACAGTGGCTCAGGGAGCAGCGCTGGCATCAAGAGTAGCAGTGGCGCTGCGTGTGCTAGGGGCAGTGCTGGCGTCAGTGGCGTCGGAATTAGAGCTTGTAAAGGTAGCTTTACAACATCCATCCCACCTCTATAAAATCTGATGTCCTCATCAGATGTCAAATTAAAGTAAAGGTGTCTCCCAATTAAAAATAACTATACATTTAACCTGCTTGGCACATTACTCAATTTACTGGCCACTTTGTATTGACATGGTAATTAGCACACCACAAGTCGGAGGCTCAGCTCTTTGTATTGAAAAATTACATAACTTGAAAATATCACCTTGTCTGGGAAAAGCGTAGATTTTATATCGCTTATGTAAAACCCAAGAACCTTATTAACTGGTGATAGAGGCCTTTTTGTGAAATGTTTGCCTCTGTCGCTTCTGACTTTTGACTTTAGAACTCCTTTGAGCTCCTAATTTGTCCTTGATGCACTTTGTGTTGAGCTCCTTGAGCTCTAGATTTGATCAGTTCCGCACAGATATCAGGGCTCCCTAAGCCAAAGGATTTATCATTTGATTGCCCACTTTATGGTCCACTCTTTGCCTTGATGCTTTTGCACCTTGATTTCTCTCCTTGTCCCAGTCTGATCTGTGAAATATTTCAGATCCTTAAGATCCAATCTACTTGAATGATCTTTGGTTAGAAAGAGAAATACACTGACAATCTCACCAATGTAGAAAAAATCAACATCTACACACAAAATGAGATGCGAACACCAATAGAACTTGATCAAACTTGAATGAAATGATAAAGTACTATTGTTGTCCGTACAAAACCAGTAAGCTACTGTATTTCACATGTGTGGATCCAAAAATAGCAAATATAGATCATTCTACACATAGAATTGCAAGCAATCACCAAGATAGTGTGGATAGTAGAACCCAAGAGAACCATGTACAAGCATGAAATGAGATAGAGAAGAGAGAAGATTGCTCTCTCCACAAGTTACATCCTTTTATAACCGGTCCAAACCCTATTTGGCCACTTGGCTTTCCCTCCAAAATGCTAACCCTACTAATTTTGGGTCTAGATTCAATGTACCCAACTATTCAAATTGAATCTACTCAAACTCGCATTTCAACTTTCCCACACTTTCAAAAAGTGTTTATTCAAATGAAATTTAGACTAATGAACTTTGAAAAGTCAGCCTCTAAGTCTAAAACAAGTTTTGGCCTCAATATGCCAAATATGAAAATATTGCAAAATGTGATGAAACTAGTTGAATCTTTCACAGTCCCTCTTCAACTAGTTTTAGCATAGACTTTGATAATACTCCAAGTGAAGTCCTATGCTTCATGAACAAGTCTTTTCCCAATTCTTTGGTGAAGATATCAGTTATTCATTCCCTTGAAGACACATGTTGAAGCTCCACCTCCTTTTCAATGACTTGCTCCCTCACAAAATGATATTGTATCTCAATATGCTTGCTCCTAGCATGGTTTTTGACAATAGAACTTTGATCCATCATAAGAATGATCTTCTTCCTGAGAATAGACCTCCTTTCAATAATCATGTAGTGCTCAAAATAGAAACAACCATAATTGATATAGAGAATAGTGTCCACCTGGAATGCTTCACTATTTCTTACATCAATTTTACATATCAAGATGTAACTATAACATGAAGAATCAAATAGAATGTAAATGAAATGATTCCACCATGCTTCCAACTCTAAACTCTCTGGAAAAATACAGCAAACAAACAATAAATGTGAGTGATCAACTTTTGCTTGCATGTCTCCTCCACCTTTGTCCTTTGTTGCCTTGTATCTACCACGATACTCCATGAATGAGCCTCCATCTTCATCTTGCCATAAGATGCCATCATCACTTGATGACTTGACCATGAATGAGTGACATAATGAACCTCCAATAGTTTTATTTCCATCAACAAAACTAGCCAAGAATGCTAGTACAAATCCAACATCAAAACAATGCTCACCAATGTAGCTAATTTTACCATATCTTGACGATTTGCACACATCCAAATGAAATTGCTCAAACATGAGATAGAACAAGTAAAGTAGACTTGAGCAATACTTCATTGCTGCTCCTTTGACCTTACTTGAGTCTTCAATATGCTGCAAAAACAGATCCATAACATCTTTGCCAATTACCTCTCCTTTGATGCTCTTGACTAGCTCCAAATTGTCAACTTCCCTTTTGACTAGTTGAAGCGCTTTGAAATCAAGCTCTCAACTTGATCTTCAACTTGACCATCAAAGTCACTAAACAAATTTTTTTTTTCCAAATCCATTACTTGACTTTACAGCAAGATAACATCCATCCACTTGCATAGCTCCATGTACACAAGAAGATCCTCCAAAAGATGTTCCACTCTTCATAAGAGCTTGATACTCAAGATCCATTGCTTGGATCCACTCCGCTTCTTTCCTTGCTTGATCTACACTTGTAGGCTCATCCAAAGAGGTTAGGAAACCAATATAATTTCTAGAAACTACTTGCTTACCCTTTTGATCATATGTGAGCCTTGAAGGTACTTGTCTTTCTCTTGATGTTCTCCTTGGCTTTTGACTTGATGAAGGTCCATCATCACCACCATCCAAAGTAGGATCCTTCTCATCAACATCAAGAATGTTAGATCCATCCACTCTACCATCAATCATGCTTGAAGACACTATTCCCCTCATAAAAAATGACATCTCTACCAACAATCACTTTGTTAGTAGAAGGAACGTAAACCTTGTAGGCTTTACTCACCTCACTATATCCAACAAAAATACCTCTTTTTGAAGATGGATCCTCCTTGGTCCTATCATCAAGAGTAATGTTGACATAGCATGTGCATCTAAAGGTTCTTAGAAAGTTGACACTCGTCCTCCTCTTGAATAGCATCTCAAAAGGCGTCCTTCCATCCAAAATAGTACTCGGCCACCTATTACACAAGAAACTTTCACATAAAGTCCTATGGTTCCTTTCAGCCACTCCATTTTGTTGTGGGGTCATTGATGTTGTATACTCCCACTTGATCCCATGCTCATCACAAAAGGCCTTGAACTTGTTAGATATGTACTCACCACCATTGTCACCTCTCAAGCACTTGATCTTTGTGGAAAATTGGTTCTCCCTTGCATTCTTGAACTTGAAAACGACATCATACACTTCATCCTTGTTCTTTAGTAGATAAACCCAACAAAATCTACTAAAATCATCAATGAATGCTACATACATCTTAGCTCCACTATTGCTAATTGTAGTAAATCCATGAATATCTAAATGTACAAGTTGAAAAGGCTTTGTAGATCTAGAAAAAGATCTAGTATAAGGTAGTCTATGTGACTTAGACAAAGCACAAGACTCACAAGCATGCTTGACATTACTTAAGGAACTTGGAAGACCAATCACAATCTTCTTCCTTGCCATTACCTCCAATGACTTGAAGTTGAGGTGTCCCATCCTTTGTGCCAAACCTCTTGAATAGAAATTTGCTCCCTGGCAACACATCCAACTTGGTCAGCAATACACAAGCATCTAGTTTGAACAACTTCCCTTGTCTTTTACCTTTTTTTCCAATCAAGACATCCTTCCTTTTGATCAAACAAGCATCTCCATCAAACTCCCCCTTGAGGCCTTTACTTAGCATTTGACTCACACTAAGCAAATTCTTGGTAATAGATGGAATAAACAAGACATGCTTCAAATGCACATTCCTATTTTTAGAGAGCAAAAATAGAAATTGTGCCAATCCCTTTGATTGCACACCCACCATCATTGGCCATGTAGATCACCCTCTTGTCATCTCTATATGCCAACAAAGAAGTGAAGTACTCTTTGTGAAAGGTCATGTGTGAACTTGCTCCACTATCAATCCACCAAGGATCTAGATATCCATCATTAGCAAGCATACATGAAGACATCACAAAAGCATCATCATTTGCATCTTGAACATCCAAACCATCCTCATCAAGAGTAATATTACCTTGCTTGTCTCCTTGATCTCTCTTCTTCTTGTAGCACTCACTTGCAAAGTGTCCTTTGATGCCACAATAGAAGCACTTGAGCTTTGATCTATCCTTATTTTTGTCACTTGAAGAAGCATCAACTTGATCTTGCCCTTTATACCACTTACTTTTGGTTTTGCCCTTGAATTTGCCCTTTGTGAACATAGCATCCTCTTGAAGTGTCCATGTAGATCCACCTCTTGCTTGAAGCCTATATTCCTCATTTATCAAGATCTCTTGAAGATCCATCAAACTTGGCAAACTATTTTGAATAGCAATACTTTGAACAATGTTAGCATGAGCATCCAACAAGCCATTAAGAATTCCTTGAATAAGCTCTCCTTCCTTAATGCATTCATCTATGCAAGCTAACTCGTCATTCAATGCTTTCATTCTCAAAACAAAAGTATTTGGACTTTCTTCATTCTTTTGCAAACAAGAAAAGATTTGTCTTCTAAGAGTCAACACTCTAGAAGTAGACTTGGATTCATAAAGTTTCTTCAATGAATTCCAAGCTTCCAAAGATGATGTGCACTTACCAACTTCCTTGAGAAGTTCATTAATAGCATTCATCTTTATAATGTGTAGAGCCTTTTTGGCCCTCTTGTCATACCTCACTTGATCTTGTTGTGTTTCTGGTCTCTCCTCCAAACCTACAACAATATCCAAAACATCATTCATCTCAAGAAGTGACTCCATCCTCACTTTCCACAATGAATAGCTACCTAAGGTAAGCCTATCATTGGCTTCAACATGACTCCAATTGAGGTTGCCATGGAGCAATGACCTGATCTTCTCTTTCAACCTGCTTCAATGCGCAAAGCACTCCTTTGAACAACAACAAATGCTTTCAAAAGAAATCACCAAGATTTGAAACTATCTCACAAATTCACTTTTAGCACTTATCCAAACAAATCAACACATAGAATCATGGAATCTTGATCAACCTATGATCTATCCTCAATCTAATGAATTTTGCCACTTTCTAAGATTGAAACACACTCAAATGAAGTCCACAAAACCTCACTATCTAGAGATCCAATCAAAATTAGGGTTTTGACAAAATCACAAAAAATTGACTATTCAAAATTTACATGCAAATGCTGAAAATTTGATATGCAATCTATAAGCCACCACTTAGGCTGAACCAATCATCCAAAAATTGGCCAAATTCAGTATGTGAACTCAAAAATTGGAATTGATCAAGTATATTGACCTATTTAGTGTTTTGATCTACAAAAGATCCAATCTACAAAAGCAAAAAAATCCGATTTTGGTGTAGAATCCTCTCTAGCATGCTCTAGACTTGATATCTTCACCAAATCATTGATAGATCTGATTTTCTCCTTCATAACCTAAAACACAAGCTCTAATGCCATGTGAAAGATTTTAGATCCGTAAGATCCAATCTACTTGAATGATCTTTGGTTAGAAAGAGAAATACACTACCAATCTCACCAATGTAGAAAAATCAGCATCTACACACAAAATGAGATGCGAACACCAATAGAGCTTGATCAAACTTGAATGAAATGATAAAGTACTGTTGTTTTCCGTACAAAACCAGCAAGCTAATGTCTTTCAAATGTGTGGATCCAAAAATAATAAATATAGATAATTCTACACATAGAATTGCAAGCAATCACCAAGATAGTGCACCAATGGATATTAGAATCCAAGAGAACCATGTATAAGCATGAAATGTGATAGAGAATAGAGAAGATTGCTCTCTCCACGAGTTACATCCTTTTATAGAAGGTCCAAACCCTATTTGGCCACTTGGCTTTCCCTCCAAAATGCTAACCCTACTAATTTTGGGTCTAGATTCAATGTACTCAACTATTCTAATTGAATCTACTCAAACTCGCATTCTAACTTTCCCACACTTTCAAAAAGTGTCTATTCAAATGAAATTTAGACTAATGAATTTTGAAAAGTCAACCTCTAAGTCTAAAACAAGTTTTGGCCTCAATATGCCAAATATGATAATATTGCAAAATGTGAGGAACCTAGTTGAAGCTTTCACATGATCTTGATACTTTTTCTTTTTGGCTTTTTAAGGTAGGCAAAGATTGAGTACTCTGAAAAGTATCTCTCACTTAGCTTGAAGTAGTTGTCTTTGAATTAGCCCAAATGTAACCATTGACCTCGTGGAGAGCCAAGGGGTCGCACTAGTTTGATCCGCATACGAATTATCTCTTCGCGTTTGTTTGAAGCACCATGTCCGTCACGCAAAACATGACTTTCACAATTCCATCACTGGTCAGTTGTGTCACAGTCAAAAAAGGAAGTGTATATCTAGCTTGGCTTCAAGTAGCTCTCTTTGAATCAAACACGTGCACCCAGAGTTTGCAGTAGTCCAATTTCAATACGAATTGTCCCTTAGCGTCTGTTCAAAGTACCAAGTCTCAGGGAGCAGGGAACCATGACTTAGCTTCCCAGCCTTCAACTCTTGCCATTCAAACCCACTTGACATACAAGCAGCCAACTCGCCAACAACAATTAGACTTAACCCACTTGAAGTTCTGAAACCAACATTGAGATCCAACCTGGCGCAATGCCAGATAAGGGGTCCCAATGTGGGTGACTTCCTTCCAAGCAAGCTGCTCAAACTTAACTAACTCGAAGCTTTGTTACAAATGAGTAACATCCAAGTCGTCTGACTTACATCAGACTTAACTAACTCAAAGCTTCATCATGAGCGTTGTAAGCCAACCTGACGTCATGCCAGACTGGACAACCATAAACATGTAACTTCCACCCCAGCAAGCCATCCAACTCAGCCAACATGTTAGAGCTCGTTCCCCAAGAGCTTAACCTATTCACGTTCATGCAAGGAACACTCATAACCACAAGTCGCAACAAATATGGAGATAACCAGTTCCTGGATCGAATGGTCCCGACAGCATACCGCTGGCGCCACAGACCGAATGGCCCTGACGGCATACCGCTGGCGTCCCGACTTGTTATTTTTTAATACAAAGTGCTGAGCCTCCGACTTGTGGTGTGCTAGTTACCATGTTAATAAAAAGTAAATTGAGTACTGTCAAAGTACAGCAAAATGGACCAAGAATAGATCTAAATCAGATCCACAAGTGTGATTGGATGTTAGATTAGATCAACCTATCAATCTACACAAGATTAGATAGCATTTAGATCAAATCTAGATGAATAAATCTAACAAGAACAATTATTATTGATCAAAACTTGTACTTGTTGTAAAAATTACAGCAAATAAGGATCCTAAAACACTTGAAATGATGAGGGAAACAATAGATTATGATTTCATAAGATTAGCACAAGTTGAACCATCAAAATCCATTCAAAATCTATGCTTGAACCTCACTAAATGGCCCAAATCCTTGAAGAAGGCTTCACACGTGTGAAAGTACGGCCTCCCACAGTCTGAGTACTGTACACCAGACCTACATTCAATCCTATAATCATTAGTAATCACAAGTACTCAAACAATTATGAACATAGAGAGCAATTGCACCATTATGAGAGAAAAATCATGAAATTGCTTGATTGATTTTGGTGAGATATCATCACCTATATATACATGATCCATCACGTTTTTGGGCAGGTATGAGTAGCCCTAAACCTATCCCTAATGCTAATTTTGGTGGATCTTTCATCCCTACCAAGTTAGGGTTGGAATCTTGGAGATCCCTCAACAATGCAAAAATTACCAAAAATAGCTCCTATTTTTTCTCCCTTGTATCTAAGCATAATTTGGACTCATTCCAAAGGTTCTAACACTTAGGTCTACTTGAGAACATCCTTATGAATGGAATCCTATGCTATTTGGCACGTGTGACAAGCCACATCATGACCATCTAACTATTTACAAGTCATATGACCAAAACTAGTCAAGCTAGAATTGTGAATTTTTAACACTTGTTGGTTTCACACGTGTGAAAAACTGTCAGAGTACGGATAGTAGGCTGAGAATAAAGTATACTAAGCTTAGAACCCAATCAATGCATAAAAACACAAGACAAATAGAGAGAAAACACTAGAATTGCTCCAAAACCAAGATTTAGCTTCCATATCAATTATGGCCAAATGAGCCACCATATATACACAAGAGCTGATGCTTACTCAGCTGATTTGGCACGTGTGAGGGTTCCTACTCATCAAAGGATCCACCAATAATCATCAATATGGCACATGGACCAAGTTTCCTAACTTATAGCCACCTCCCTTGATTTTAGGCAATTTTCCTAATTTATAGGGACTTGCACAAATATCTACTACAAGTTGGATCTCACCTAATACTGATGTTTTGACATATGTGAGCAATCCTTGGCATGTGTGAGATCACTCCTATCCATGTGAAATAGCTTTTCCTACCAATAAAATGATGCCAAGTGGCATATAAGCTAGAAAACTAGATTTTGGCCATTTTAGCCACTAGATCTCAAATGAAATGGTATGTACAACCTATATGACTCATCTAAATGATAAATGCATTTAATTCACACGTGGGAACAGGCTCCACACATGTGTAACCATAATATGTACATGATTTTGGCCTAGATCAAGCATGATTTTAACATTTTCACAAGTACTGTGCCAAGTAGCTTAAATGTATAGTTATTTTTAATTGGGAGACACCTTTACTTTAATCTAATATCTGATGAGGACATCAGATTTTATACAAGTGGGGTGGATGTTGTAAAGCTACTTTTACAAGCTTTAATTCTGGCGCCACTGGCGCCAGCATTGCCCCCGGTGCTAGCAGTCTCACTGCTGCTCCCGGCATCACCGGTGCCGGCACCGGCGCCACTATGATCAGAATCCAATAGGTGCCAATTTCCTATGGCTGAAAATCTTTGATCGGTTCTAGCGAAGTCCAGAGAGCTCAGATCGATGTGCAATCACCCACACATGATCTAGGCATGATTAAAGGAATCATGGGGATCAAAAAATTCTAGAGAGAGAAAGCATGCTTTACTAGCCTAGGTAGTGTACTTGGTATGAGGGGAGGTGGCGAATCCCACCACTACTACAACGGAGTGCGGGTTGAGACTCAGGACGAGCTCCAACCAAGTCTTAGCCTCCCTTGCTGGAATGTTGTCCTGGCGCCCGCCTTGGCATGCCATCGCCCTAGAGACTAGGGTCATTTACACACTTGAAATGTAACCTTCTTAGATCTATTAATAAAGTGGGATTTTCCTCAAACTGACTTTGATTACCTTCTGGGTTTAAGTGTTCGGTAAAAGCGCCAGTTGTAAGGCCACTTCAAACTTTTTGATCTGGCACATAGTTGAGGGTTGTATCCCAGGACGCCAGTGGTTTGCCTTCGGGACCATTCGGTTCGTGGCGCCAGCGGTATGCTATTGGGACCATTCGGTCCAGGCACTGGTTGTCTCCATATCTATTTTGGCTTGTGGTTCTGAGTGTTCCTTGCATGAATGTGAATGAGTTAGGCTCTTGGAGAATGGGCTCTAACCTGCAATCGGCTGAGTTGGATGGCTTGCTTGGGTGAAAGTTACTTGTTTATGGCTGTCCAGTCTAGCATGGCACCAAGTTGGCTTCTAGTGCTCGTGACGAAGCTTTGAGTTGCTTAAGTCCGATGAAAGTCATACGACTTGCTTGGAATGGATGTTACTCATTTGTAACGAAGCTTCAAGTTAGTTCACTTTGATGTATGTCGGACGGCTTGCTTGGAGGGAAGTCACCCACACAGGGACCCTTGATCTGGCATGGCACCAGGTTGGATCTCAATGTTGGTTTCAGAACTTCAAGTGGGTTAAGTCTGATCATTGTTGGCGAGTTGGCTGCTTGTATGTCAAGTGGGTTCGGATGGCAAGAGTTGAAGGCTGGGAAGCCAAGTCGTAGTTCCCGGCTCCCTTTGGGATGCCTGCGCTACAGCTGGCGTCCCGGGATATGACCCTCAGTTATGTGCCAGATAAAAAAGAAGCGGCCTTACAACTGGCGCTTTTATTGAACACTGAAATCCAGAAGGTAATCAAAGTTAGATTCAGGAAAATCCCACTTTAATAATAAATCTGAGATCCTAGTCTACGGGGCCCTGGCATGCCAAGGTGCACGCCTAGACAAGATTCCAGCAAATTTGTGATCGACCCTAGTCTACGGGGCCCGGGCATGCCAAGGTGCACGCCTAGACAAGATTCCAGCAAGGGAGGTTGATTGAGGCTCCAAATTTGATCAGTTCTGCACAGGCATGAGGGCTCCCTGAGCCAAAGAATTTATCATTTATTGCCCACTTTATGGTCCAGTCCGTGCCTTGATGCTTTTGCACCTTGATTTCTCTCCTTGTCTCAGCCTGATTTTGATACTTTTTCTTTTTGGCTCTTTAAGGTAGGCAAAAATTGAGTACTCCGCAACACACCTCTCACTTAGCTTGAAGTAGTTGTCTTTGAATCAGCCCAAATGTAACCATTGACCTCGTGGAGAGCCAAGGGGTCGCACCAGTTTGATCCCCATACGAACTATCTCTTCGCATTCGTTTTAAGCACCATGTTCGTCATGCAAAACATGACTTTCACAATTCCATCACTGTGGTCACTTGCCTCACAGTCAAAACAAGAAGCGTACATCTAGCTTGGCTTCAAGTAGCTCTCTTTGAATCAGACAATTGCACCCAGAGTTTGCAATAGTCCAATTTCAATACGAATTGTCCCTTAGCGTCCGTTCGAAGTACCAAGTCTCTCGTGCAAGACTCAACTTTCGCAGTTCCTTCGTTGATCAGCTGCTTTACACGGAACACAAGTCAATGTACTCATTATATCTCCTCATCATTGCTGGTCCAGAGAAAGCCTATAACAAGCTTTCCTTTCTACAACAAAAACTTGTCAACTTATTAGGTCCAAAGTTTGCCAGTCTCCTCGTGTGAGTATGGCTAGGTGACCTTGAATTTGCCCCCGTTTTGATCAACTGTCATTCAAAATTTGCCCTAAGAGAGAGGTGTGCGTGATAGTTCCCCTCCACTTATAAAATTAGCTGACAGAGTAGAGTCTCAGACAAAAAGCCTTTCCAACACTTTGCTTTCCATGTGCTAGGATTATGGCTTGATCCAACTTATTGCCAATCTCTGAAGAGGATCCTAGTCTTTCCCCTTTGAGGAAGAACCCAACTGACATTGGATATCACCCATGCTTAGTGAGTTTCAGTTCCGAAGGTAGTCATCCCAAATGAAGACCAACTACTCCATAGAAGATCTCAAATGAAATTGCCATTCCAGATGAAGACCAACTGCTCCATAGAAGATCTCCCTTGAAATTGCCCTTGGGCATTCTCACAAATGAAACTAACCCAAGTAACAGGCTAGCCATGCATCCTTTGCAAACATCGAGTCATTTTGTTGTCGTTCACGTGCTAGTACTTGAATTGCGAATCCGCCCTCATAGATTCTGTAGTCCTCTTTGTTTGATGGTATTAGCCTTCAAAAGAAAGGTTCCTTCTCGTGCCATCAACTCCTTGTATCGCAAGAAATCATGCAAACCAGACAAAGCACGAGTACTAAGAATCACCACAAATACATACAAGCAAGACACTCATGCAGACTTACTAACAGGTAACAAGAACAAGGTCCACACCCCTCCAACTATCCGTGCTTTCACCATTAAGCAGCACATTGTCTCAGTCACGCCCCACCAAATCTGGTCGATAGCCCTTATAGCTAAATGATCAGCAGTTATCCTACACCAATAGCTAACCACCCGTGCTTTACACTCGAAATCGAGCAGCATCTCTGTATCAATAATTAACTCATACAGTTCGAATATGTCGCCCCGCACCCCACAAGGCTCAGACCGTGATTTCACCTACCTAGACAACACTTTGCCTCATCTGTCCTACGTGCAGACAATGCCAGGCCCAAACCGCGGGAATTGACCATGCTTACACCTCAAGGGCAACACTTTGACTCATCAAGTCCCCTGTTCTGCCAAACACCCCGACCGTGGATGCACCCATGCTTACCTGTGGGCAGCACCTTGGACAACAGTTGTCCTGATGAACCCCAAACAATGGCCCTTTCCATGAGATCTGCATAGCTAACTGGCCATTCGGCTCTGATACCGCATGTAGCACAGGCATCCCAAAGGGAGCCGGGAACCACAAGTTAACTTTTCGACTTTCAACTCTTGTCGTCCGAACTCACTTGGCATACAAATAGCCAACTCGCCAACAATGATCAGATTTAACCAACTTGAAGTTCCAAAACCAACATTGAGATCTAACCTGGAGCCATGCCAGATCGAAGGTCCCGATGTGGGTGACTTCCCTCCAAGCAAGGTGCCTGACATGCATCAAAAACTTAACTAGCTAGAAGCTTCGTTACCAACGAGTAACATCCATTCCAAGCAAGTCATCTGACTTACATTAGACTTAACCAATTGAAAGCTTCGTCATGAGCGCTCGACCAGAAAGCACTATATTCTAGGACAGAGGGGGCGCGCTGAATCATTCGAGAATTATAGGGGGAGTCCAACAGACAGAAACTTGGGCAGCTCAACCAGTGCCATGAATCCAATCGCCAGGTTTCAGCTCCCTCTACCAGCACAAGCCAGACACAATGCCCAGCACATGTTGGTGGCCCCGAGACCAGTCAGTCTATGTATGAATGAAACCTCTTCCAAATTTGATAAAGTTGGTCCTTAGGGATGATTATCATTTTGGTTTCACCTCCGCGACTGGCCCAAGTGGAAGGACCCTTACTACAACCTTTTTGCGTCGCCGGTGCCTAAAGGTCCATGTCACCGACGTGTGGCTCGCCGCTATGCCATTTGGTCAATTTGGTGACTACTATGCCTTGAGTTTCATGTGTGGCTTGACTTTGCCCCTGGTTACCTTTTGGGAACAGATTCTGAGTTGTCTTTTAGGTTGGTTGGGATTCCAGTTTTCTTGAAGTTTGAATGGCTAAGCTTGTTACATTTCTAAGTTGGCTTTTACGTAAGTGCTTAATGGATGTATGTTAGACTTAAGTGCATGTTGGGGAAACCGATCAAGTCCCAACATCGTTTGAGGTGTTGACGCAACAATCCTTATGAGATCCGCATAGCTATTCGGCCAGTCGGCTCTAATACCACATGTAGCACAGGCATCCCAAAGGGAGCCGGGAACCACGACTTAGGTTCCCCTCCTGCCGTCCGAACCCACTTGACATACAAGCAGCCAACTCACCAACAATGATCAAACTTAACCAGCTTGAAGTTCCAAAACCAACATTGAGATCCAACCCGGTGCCACGCCAGACTGGACAGCCATAAACAGGCAACTTCCACCCAAGCAAGCCATCCAACTCAGTCGACAGCAGGTTAGAACCCGTTCCCCAAGAGCTTAACCCATTCACGTTCATGCAAGGAACACTCAGAACCACAAGCCGCGACAGATACGGAGACAACCAATTCCTGGACCGAATGGTCCCGACAACATACCGTTGGCACCGCAGACCGAATGTTCTCGGCGGCATACCGCTGGCATCCCAGGATAGGAACCTTAGTTATGTGCCAGATCAAAAAGTTTTGAAGCGACCTTACAACTGACGCTTTTATCGAACACTGAAATCCAGAAGGTAATCAGAGTCAGTTTGAGAAAAATGTCACTTTATTCATAAATCTAAGAAGGTTACATTTTAAGTGTGTGACTGACCCTAGTCTTCAGGGCGCTGGCATGCCAAGGCGAGCGTCAGGACAACATTTCAGCAAGGGAGGCTGAGACTTGTTTGGAGCTCACCCTGAGTCGCAACCTGCACTCCCCTATAGTATTGGTGGGATTTGCCACCTCCCCTTATACCAAGTACTCTACTATAGCGCAGGCATCCCAAAGGGAGCCGGGAACCACGACTTAGCTTCCCAGCCTTCAACTCTTGCCGTCCAAACCCACTCGACATACAAGCAGCCAACTCGCCAACAATGATCAGACTTAACCAATTGGAATTTCAGAAACCAACATGGAGGTCCAACCTGGCGCCATGCCAGATCGGGGGTCCCGATGTGGGTGACTTCCCTCCAAGCAAGCCACCCGACATACATCAAACTTAAACCAACTCGAAGCTTCATTACAAATGAGTAACATCCATTCCAACCAAGCGGTACATCAGACTTAACCAACTGAAAGCTTCATCACGAGTGTTGGAAGCCAACCTGGCACCACGCCGGACTGGACAACCATAAACAGGTAACTTCCACCCAAGCAAGTCATCCAACTCAGCCGATAGGTTAGAGCCCGTTCTTTAAGAGCTTTCACGTTCATACAAGGAACACTCAGAACCATAGGCCGCGACAGATATGGAGACAACCAGTTCCTGGACCAAATGGTCCCGAGATACGACCCTCAATTGTGTGCCAAATTAAAAAGTTTGATACGGCCTTACAACTGGCGCTTTTACCGAAGATTGAAACCCAGAAGGTAATCAGAGTCAGTTTGAGAAAAATCCCACTTTATTGATAAATCTGAGAAGGTTACATTTCAAGTGTGTGACCGACCCTAGTCTCCAGGGCGCTGGCATGCCAAGGCGAGTGCCAGGACAACATTCAAGCAAGGGAGGCTGAGACTTGGTTGGAGCTCGTCCTGAGTCGCAACCCGCACTCCCCTATAGTATTGGTGGGATTCACCACCTGCCTTCATACCAAGTACTCTATCCAGACTGGTAAAGCACGTTTTCTCTCTCTCTCTAGAAAGTAATTTTCTCTCTCTAGAATTTATTGATCCCCAGGCTTCCTGTAATCTTGTCTGGATCATGTGAGGTGATTGCATATCGATCTGAGCTCTCTGGACTTTGCTAGAACCGATCAAAGATTTTCAGCCATAGGAACTTGGCGCCGGCTGGATTCAAGTCACAGTGGCACCGGGAGCAGCAGGGGTGCTGCTGGCACTGGGGAGAATGCTGGCGCCGGAAGTAAAGCTTGTAAAGGTAACTTTACAACATCCACCCCACCTTTATAAAATCTGATGTCCTCATCAGATGTCAGATTAAAGTAAAGGTGTCTCCCAATTAAAATTAACTATACGTTTGAGCTACTTCGCACAACACTCAATTTACTGGCCACTTTTTATTAACATTGAAGCTGGCACACCACAAGTAGGAGGCTTAGCTCTTTGTACTGAAAAATTACTTAACTTGAAAATATCACTTTGTCTGGGAAAAGTGTAGATTTTATATCGCTTTCGTAAAACCCAAGAACCTTATTAATTGGTGACAGAGGCCTTTCTGTGAAATGTTCACCCCTGTCACTTCTGACTTCTAACTTTGGAACTCCTTTGAGCTCCTGCATTTTTGGCTCTTTGAGGTTTTCAAAGTTTGAGTACTCCGCAATGCACCTCTCACTTAGCTTGAAGTAGTTGTCTTTGAATCAATCCAAATGCAACCATTTACCTCATGGAGAGCCAAGGGGTCGCACTAGTTTGATCCGCATACGAACTTTCTCTTCGCGTTCGTGTGACGTGCCATGTCTGTCGCACAAAACTTGACTTTCACAATTCCATCACTGGTCAGTTTCCTCACAATCAAAACAAAAAGTGTACATCTAGCTTGGCTTCAAGTAGCTCTCTTTGAATCAAACACATGCACCAAGAGTTTGCACTAGTCCGATCTCAACACGAACTATCTCTTAGCGTCCGTTTGAAGTACCAAGTCTCTCGTGCAAGACTCAACTTTCACAGTTCCTTCATTGATCAGCTGCCTTACACGTAACACAAGTCAGCGTACTCATTATGTCTCCTCATCATTGTTGGTCCAGAGAAAGCCTATAACAAGCTTTCCCTTGCACACCAAAAACTTGTCAACTTATTAGGTCCAAAGTTTGCTAGTCTCCTTGTGTGAGTATGGCTAGGTCACCTTAAATTTGCCCCCGTTTTGATCAACTTTCTTTCAAAATTTGCCCCAAGAGAGAGGTGTGTGTGATAGTTCCCCTCCACTTATAAAAACAATTGATCGGACTTAGAGTAGAGTTCTCAGACAAAAAGCCTTTCCAACACTTTGCTTCCCATCTGCTAGGATTATGGCTTGATTCAACTTGTTGCCAATCTCTGAAGAGGATCCTAGTCTTTTTCCCCTTTGAGAAAAATCGAACTGATATTGGATATCACCCATGCTCAGTGGGTTTCAGTTCCGAAGATAGCCATCCCAAATGAAGACCAACTGCTCCATAGAAGATCTCCCTTGAAATTGATCTTTCCAACATTTTGACTTCCTGTTTGGATCTGGTGGGCATCGTCACAAATGAAACTAACCCAAGAAACATGCTAGCCATCCATCCTCTGCAAACATCCAGTCGTTTCGTTGTCGTTCACGTGCGAGTTCTTGAACTGCGAATCCGCCCCACAGATTCTGTAGTCTTCTTTGTTTGATGGTGTCAGCCTTCAAAAGAAAGGTTCCTTCTCGAGCCATCAGCTCCTTGTATCACAAGCAATCATGCAACCCAGACAAAGCACAAGTACTAAGACTCACCACGAATACATACAAGTAAGACACTCAGGCAGGTTTACTAATAGGTAACAAAGACAAGCCCCCCTTTGAGATAGTCCTGCCAAAGGATCTTTGCCTGGCCGCGCCCATACAGATCGATCACAGAATCAGCCCACAGAGAACACCCATCCAACTATATGTGCTTTCACCATTAAGCAGCACATTGCCTCAATCACACCCCACCAAATCTGGTCGATAGGCCTTCTAGCTAAACGATCGGCAGCTATCCCACACCGGCAGCTAAACACCCGTGCTTTACACCCGAATTCGAGCAGAATCTCTGTATCAATGGTTAACTCGTACAGTTCGAATATGTCGCCCCGCACCCCACAAGGTACAGACGTGCTTTCAACTACCTAGGCAGCACTTTGCCTCATCCGTCCTACGTGCAGACAGTGCCACGCTCGAACTGCGAGAACTGATTGTGCTTACACCTCGAGGGTAGCACTTTGACTCATCAAGTCCCCCGTTCTGCCGACCACCCTGACCGTGGACGCACCCATGCTTACATTGTAGATAGCACGTTGCACAATAGTTATCCTGATGAACCACAAACAATGGCCATTTCTGTGAGATCCGCATAGCTGAACGGCCAGTCGGCTCTGATACCACATGTAGCGCAGACATCCCAAAGGGAGCCGGGAACCGCGACGTAGCTTCCCAGCCTTCAACTCTTGCCGTCCAAACCCACTTGACATACAAGCAGCCAACTCGCCAACAACGAGCAGAAACCAACATGGAGATCCAACCTGGTGCCATTCCAAATCGCGGGTCCCGATGTGGGTGACTTTCCTCCAAGCAAGCCGCCCAACATACATCAAACTTAGCCAACTCGAAGCTTCGTTACAAACGAGTAACATTCATTATAAGCAAGCGGCCTGACTTACATCAGACTTAACCAACTGAAAGCTTCGTCACGAGCGCTGGAAGCCAACCTGGCGCCACGCCAGATTGGACAGCCATAAATAAGTAACTTCCACCCAAGCAGGCCATCCAACTCAGTCGACAGGTTAGTGTCCGTTCCCCAAGAGCTTAACCCATTCACGTTCATACAAGGGGCACTCAGAACCACAAACCGCGACAGATATGGAGACAACCAGTTCTGGGACTAAATGGTCCCGACAACATACCGCTAGCACCACGGACCGAATGGTCCCAACGGCATACCGCTGGCGTCCCGGGATATGACCCTTAGCTATGTGCCAAATTAAAAAGTTTGAAGCAGCCTTACAACTGGCGCTTTTACCGAACACTGAAACCCAGAAGGTAATCAGAGTCAGTTTGAGAAAAATCTCACTTTATTGATAAATCTCATAAGGTTACATTTCAAGTGTGTGATCGACCCTAGTCTATGGGGCGTTGGCATGCCAAGGTGAGTGCCAGGAGAACATTCCAGCAGGGGAGGCTGAGACTTGGTTGGAGCTCACCATGAGTCGCAACCCACACTCCCCTATAGTATTGGTGGGATTCGCCACCTCCCCTCATACCAAGTACTCTACCCACGTTGGTAAAACACGTTTTCTCTGTCTTGGATTTTTTCTCTCTAGAAAGTCATTTTCTCCCTCTAGAATTTATTGATCCCCAGGCTTCCTTTAATCATGCCTAGATCGTGTGAGGTGATTGCGCATCGATCTGAGTTCTATGGACTTCGCTAGAACTGATCAAAGATTTTCAGCCATAGGAACTTGGCGCCGGCTGGATTCTAGTCACATTGGCACCGGAAGCAGCGCCGGCGCCGATGGCGCCAGGAGCAGCAGGGGTGCTGCTCGCGCCAGAGACAATGCTGGCGCCAGTGGCGCGGGAAGTAATGTTTGTAAAGGTAACTTTAGAACATCTACCCAGACTCGTAAAGCATCTTTTAACTTTCTAGAATTTTCTCTCTCTAGTTGTGTAAAATTTATTGCTCCTCAGGCCTCCTTTAATCATGCCTAGATCGTGTGAGGTGATTGCACATCGATCTGAGCTCTCTGGACTTCGCTAGAACCGATCAAAGGTTTTCGGCCATAAGAGCTTGGTGCAAGCTGAATTTTGGTCACAGTGGCGCAGGGAGCAGCGCCGGCGCCGGTGGCATTGGGAGCAGTAGTGGCGCTACTGGCGTCGGGGGTAATGCTGGGGCTAGTGGCGCTCGAAGTAAAGCTTGTAAATGTAGCTTTACAACAGAACTCCAACCAAGTCTTAGCCTCCCTTGCTGGAATGTTGTTCTGGCGCCCCGCCTTGGCATGCGAGTGCCCTAGAGACTAGGGTTGGTCACACACTTGAAATGTAACCTTCTCAGATTTATCAATAAAGTGGGATTTTTCTCAAACTGACTATGATTACCTTCTGGGTTGTAGTGTTCGATAAAAGCGCCAGTTGTAAAGCCGTTTCAAACTTTTTGATTTGGCACACATCTGAGGGTCGTATCCGGGTACGCCAGCGGTATGCCGTCAGGACCATTTGGTTTGAGGTGCCAACGGTATGTTGTCGAGGCCATTGGGTCCAGAAACAAGTTGTCTCCATAGTTGTCGTGGCTTGTGGTTCTGAGTGTTCCTTGCATGAACGTGAATGGGTTAAGCTCTTGGAGAACGGCCTATCGACTGAGTTGGATGGCTTGCTTGGGTGGAAGTTACCTGTTTATGGTTGTCCAGTCTGGCATGGCGCAAGGTTGGCTTCCAGCGCTCGTGACGAAGCTTCCAGTTGGTTAAGTCTGATGTAAGTCAGACCGCTTGCTTGGAATGAATGTTACTAGTTTGTAACGAAGCTTCGAGTTAGTTAAGTTTGATGTATGTTGGGCGGCTTGCTTGGAGGGAAGTCCCCCACATCAGGACCCCCGATCTAGCATGGTGCCAGGTTGGATCTCAATGTTGGTTTTGGAACTTCAAGTTGCTTAAGTCTGATCGTTGTTGGTGAGTTGGCTACTTGTATGTCAAGTGGGTTCGGACGGCAAGACTTGAAAGCCGAGAAGCTAAGTTGTGGTTCCCGGTTCCCTTTGCAATGCCTACGCTACACCAACTCAACCGACAAGTTAGAGCCCATTCCCCAAGAGCTTAACCCATTCACACTCATGCAAGTAACACTCAGAACCACAAGCCGTGACAGATATGAAGACAACCAGTTTCTGGACCGAATGGTCCCGACAACATATCGTTGGCGTCTTGGACCGAATGGTCTCGATGGCATACCACTAGCGTCCCGAGATACAACCCTCATCTTTGTGCCAAATCAAAAGGTTTGAAGCGGCCTTACAACTAGCACTTTTACCGAACACTGAAACCCATAAGGTAATCAGAGTCAGTTAGAGGAAATTGCCAGTATAGTAATAAATTTGAGAAGGTTACATTTCAAGTGTGTGATTGACCCTAGTCTCCAGGGCACTGGCATGCCAAGGCCAGGTGCCAGCTTTCCCTGAGTCGCAACTCACATTCCCCTATAGTTCTGGTGGGATTCGCCACCTCCCCTCATACCAAGTGCTCTGCCCAAGCTGGTAAAGCACATTTTCTCTCTCTAGAATTTATTGATCCCCAAGCTTCCCTTAATAATGCCTAGATCGTGTGAGGTGATTGCACATCGATCCGAGGTCTCTGTACTTCGCTAGAACTGATCAAAGTTTTTCAGCCATAGGAACTTGGCGCCAGTTGGATTCTAGTCACAATGGCGCTGGGAATACCAATGGCGCTGCTGGCGCCGGGGACAGTGTTGGCGCCAGTGGTGCCGGAAGAAAAGCTTGTAAAGGCAGCTTTACAATAGAGACTCCATAGAAGTCATTGAAGTGTGTGCAAAATGTCCATCGTAGTATCACTCGTGCTAGGAGGAGCCACCCCCTCTAGGTGCATTTGTTCACTGCCATAAGAAACCTCCAATTCCATCTTTACGTCGGTGGGAAACCTTCCTCCGCCATCTCTCCACATTGTGTGATCTTACACTAACTTGGACCCTCTTTATGAAATTGTAAACTATTTTTTACCCTCTCTTGCCTTTACCTATGAGACAAATTTTGATTTTCAACATTTTAAAGCTTTGTTTAGATTGTTGCATGGGGCTAGGTGGGACCCCCTTTATGGAGGTTTAAAATATCGTTCTACGATATTATTTTAACTACTTTAATCTTCTTGTTTGATCATGGCGTTTCCCATCATTTTTATACTTTAATTTTCTTGTTTGTGACATTATTGGCATGTGGGTTGGGGTGGATTGGACATCAACCCTTTCGTGAAGGTGTCAATTTTACCCCCTACCCTACCTTGTAGAAAAATCTTAAGCTTTTAACTTTTTTAAGCTTTATTTTGGCCCTGCCTTATAGGCAGGGGCACATAGTAAACACAACACAAAATTCACATGCTTGTGTTCTAACTAATTTCTAAAATTTGTATTGAATTTCATTTTTTTATAATTAAGTTGAATTCTGAACCTGCCACATATTTAAAACATATTTAACTAAAGGATGAACCTCGTTTTAGGGAGAATATGTTAAATATTTACTTTGCTAAATCTCCGCTGGCTTCTTGTCTCCTGTTTGTGTAAGTTTCTGCATGTCTCATGTCTCCTGTCCACGTGGCTTCTGCATGGATGGCTGGGTTCCTGTTCGCATGCATACAAAGCAGCTGGAAGGGGATCGTATAAGACCTTGTGGAACACTTTTAGCCAGTATAGATTCTATCAGCTGATTTTCATTTTTGAAGCTATAATACCATCTGTGTTTCGCTTTGAGAGGCAAGTGTTCTAAATAAGTTTCAGTATAAGCTTCGTTTCTTCGTCTACCGAGGCTTGATTCTCTAAACGAGAACTCACGCATAATATAGTAGAATGTTCCCACTTGATATAAAAGTGTGACTGTGATTTGTTACAACGCTTCAGGAGCTTAAAAGTTTGAGAGTGGTTTGAAAACTTTCAAAACTGGTTAGAGATCGTGCAACGATTATACATCATAAGAACGGTAATTCTAAAGACGGTGTAGAGCTGGATATCAATCAAGAAGCTGATATTGTCCCTGGCGATATTGTTATTCTGAGGACAAGAGCCCTTCTTCCTAGTGATGTGCATTTGGTTACATCAAATTATATGCTTGTAAGGTAACACAAATGTAGTATACTGGAAATGGCTGTACGTGTAGTAAAAGTAGAAAAAAACAAGGACTTTGTGAGTTTCATTAATTGCATTTCCTCGTATTCTATTCTCAGGGCTCAGTCTCAGTGGCACCTTCTTTTGTGCTCACAAGTTTAGAATACATGTAAATAATTATCTTTTGACATATTGCAAACTACATTTGATAAATTGTGTGTCAAACCAAGGCTACCTATTCATGAATTAGTGACGGAATTGAGCCCCTCAATTGCATCCGTAAATATTTACTAAAACTTACACGCAGGGGCACATAGTAAACACAACACAAAATTGATGGGCTTGTGTTCTAATTAGTTTCTGAAATTTGTATTTTAGGGAGAATATTTTAAATATTTACTTTGCTAAATCTATGCTGGCTTCTTGTCTCCTGTCCGCGTGGGTTTCTGCATGTCTCATGTCTCCTGTCCGCATGATTTCCTGCATGGATGGCTTGAGCTGGAAGGGGATCGTACAAGATCTTGTGGAACGCTTTTAGCCAACATAGATTCTATCAGCTATTTTTCATTTTTGAAGTTATAATACCATCTGCATTCCTCTTTGAGAGGCAAGTGTTCTAAATAAGTTTTAGTATAGGCTTCGTTTCTTCGTCTACTGAGGCTTGATTCTCTAAAGCAGAACCCACGCATAATATAGTAGAATGTTCCCACTTGATATAAAAGTGTGACTGTGATTTGTTACAATGCTTCAGGAGCTTAAAAGTTTGAGAGCGTGTTGAAAACTTTCAAAACTGGTTAGAGATTGTGCAATGGTTATACGTTGTGAAAACGGTAATTCAAAGACGGCGTAGAGCTGGATATCAATCAAGAAGCTGATATTGTCCCTGGCGATATTGTTATCCTGAGGACAAGAGCCCTTCCCTGGTGATGTGCGTTTGGTTACATCAAATAATATGCTTGTAAGGTAACACAAATGTAGTATACTTGAAATGGCTGTACGTGCAGTAAAATTAGAAAAAAACCAGGCCTTTGTGAGTTTCATAAATTGTGTTTCCTTGTATTCTATTCTCAGGGCTCAGTCTCAGTGGCACCTTCTTTTGTGCTCACAAGTTTAGAATACATGTAATTAATTATCTTCTGAGAGATTGCAAACTGCATTTGATAAATTGTGCATCAAACCAAGTCTCCCTGATCATGAATTAGTGACGGAATTGAGCTCCTCATTTGCACCCATAAATATTTACTAGAACTTTCAGGCAGGGGCACATAGTAAACACAACACAAAATTGAGTGCTTGTGTTCTAATAAATTTCTGGAATTTGTATGAATTTCATCTTTTTGTAATTAAGTTGAATTCTGAACCTGCCATGTATCTAAAACATATTTAATTTCTGGAATTTGTATTGAATTTGATCTTTTATTATTAAGCTGAATTCGGTTAACTAAAGGATGAACCTTATTTTAGGAGAATATGTTAAATATTTACTTTGCTAAATCTGCGCTGGCTTCTTGTCTCCTGTCCGCGTGGGTTTCTGAATGTCTCATGTCTCCTGTCCGCGTGTCTTCCTGCATGGATGGCTGGGTTCCTGTTCGTTTTTGAAGTTATAATACCATCCGCGTTTCGCCTTGAGAGGCAAGTGTTCTAAATAAGTTTCAGTATAGGCTTTGTTTCTTCATCTACCGAGGCTTGATTCTCTAAAGCAAAACCCACGCATAATATAGTAGAATGTTCCCACTTGATATAAAAGTGTGACTGTGATTTGTTACAACGCTTCAGGAGCTTAAAAGTTTGAGAGCGGTTTGAAAACTTTCAAGACTGGTTAGAGATCGTGCAACGGTTATACGTCGTGAGAACGGTAATTTTAAAGACGGTGTAGAGCTAGATATCAATCAAGAAGCTGATATTGTCCCTGGCGATATTGTTATCCTGAGGACAAGGGCCCTTCTTCCTGGTGATGTGCGTTTGGTTACATCAAATAATCTGCTTGTAAGGTAACACAAATGTAGTATATTGGAAATGGCTGTACGTGTAGTATTAGCAGAAATAAACCAGGACTTTGTGAGTTTCATTAATTGCGTTTCCTCGTATTCTATTCTCAGGGCTCAGTCCCAGTGGCACCTTCTTTTGTGCTCACAAGTTTAGAATACATGTAATTAATTATCTTCTGAGATATTGCAAACTACATTTGATAAATTGTGCATCAAACCAAGGCTGCCTGATCATGAATTAGTGACGGAATTGAGCTCCTCATTTGCACCCGTAATTATTTACTAGAACTTACAGGCAGGGGCTATAGTAAACACAACACAAAATTGATGAGCTTGTGTTCTAATTAGTTTCTAGAATTTGTATTTTAGGGCGAATATTTTAAATATTTACTTTGCTAAATTTGCGCTGGCTTCTTTTCTCATGTCCGCGTGGGTTTCATCATGTCTCATGTCTCCTGTCCGCATGGTTTCCTGCATGGATGGCTGGGTTCCTGTTCGCATGCACGCAAAGCAGCTGGAAGGGGATCGTACAAGATCTTGTGGAACGCTTTTAGCCAACATAGATTATATCAGTTGATTTTCATTTTTAAGTTATAATACCATCTGCGTTTTGCATTGAGAAGCAAGTGTTCTAAATAAGTTTCAGTATAGGCTTTGTTTCTTTGTCTACCGAGGTTGATTCTCTAAAGCAGAACCCACGTATAATATAGTAGAATGTTGCCACTTGATATAAAATTGTGACTATGATTTGTTACAATGCTTCAGGAGCTTAAAAGTTTGAGAGCGGTTTGAAAACTTTCAAAACTGGTTAGAGATCGTGCAACGGTTATACGTCGTAAGAACGGTAATTCTAAAGATGGTAATTATCTTCTGAGATATTGCAAACTACATTTGATAAATTGTGAGTCAAACCAAGGCTGCCTAATCATGAAGTAGTGACGGAATTGAGCTCCTCATTTGCACCCATATATATTTACTAAAACTTACAGGCAGGGGCTATAGTAAACACAACACAAAATTGATGAGCTTGTGTTCTAATTAGTTTCTGAAATTTGTATTTTAGGGCGAATATTTTAAATATTTACTTTGCTAAATCTACGCTGGCTTCTTTTTTCATGTCCACGTGGGTTTCATCATGTCTCGTGTCTCCTGTCCGCATGGTTTCCTGCATGGATGGCTGGGTTCCTGTTCGCATGCATGCAAAGCAGCTGGAAGGGGATCGTACAAGATCTTGTGGAATGCTTTTAGCCAACATAGATTATATCAGTTGATTTTCATTTTTAAGTTATAATACCATCTGCGTTTTGCATTGAGAGGCAAGTGTTCTAAATAAGTTCCAGTATAGGCTTTGTTTCTTCGTCTACCGAGGCTTGATTCTCTAAAGCAAAACCCACGCATAATATAATAGAATGTTCCCACTTGATATAAAAGTGTGACTGTGATTTGTTACAATGCTTCAGGAGCTTAAAAGTTTGAGAGCGGTTTGAAAACTTTCAAAACTGGTTAGAGATCGTGCAATGGTTATACATTGTGAAAACGGTAATTTAAAGACGGCGTAGAGCTAGATATCAATCAATAAGCTGATATTGTCCCTAGCGATATTGTTATCCAGAGGACAAGAGCCCTTCTTCCTGGTGATGTGCGTTTGGTTACATCAAATAATATGCTTGTAAGGTAACACAAATGTAGTATACTTGAAATGGCTGTACGTGTAGTAAAATTAGAAAAAAACTAGGACTTTGTGAGTTTCATAAATTGTGTTTCCTCGTATTCTATTCTCAGGGCTCAGTCTCAGTGGCACCTTCTTTTATGCTCACAAGTTTAGAATACATGTAATTAATTATCTTCTGAGATATTGCAAACTACATTTGATAAATTGTGCATCAAACCAAGGCTGCCTGATCATGAATTAGTGATGGAATTGAGCTCCTCATTTGCACCCGTAAATATTTACTAAAACTTACAGGCAGGGGCACGTAGTAAACACAACACAAAATTGACGTGCTTGTGTTCTAATTAATTTCTGGAATTTGTATTGAATTTCATTTTTTTATAATTAAGTTGAATTCTGAACCTGCCACGTATTTAAAACATATTTAACTAAAGGATGAACCTCGTTTTAGAAAGAATATGTTAAATATTTAGTTTGCTAAATCTGCGCTGGATTCCTCTCTCCTGTCTGCGTGGGTTTCTGCATGTCTCATGTCTCCTGTCCGCATGGCTTCCTGCATGGATGGCTGGGTTCGTGTTTGCATGCACGGTTTTAGCCAGCATAGATTCTATCAGCTGATTTTCATTTTTGAAGTTATAATAACATCTGCGTTTCGCTTTGAGAGACAAGTGTTCTAAATAAGTTTCAGTGTAGGCTTCGTTTCTTCATCTACGGAGGCTTGATTCTCTAAACCAGAACCCACACATAATATAGTGGAATGTTCCCACTTGATGTAAAACTGTGATTGTGATTTGTTACAACGCTTCAAGATCTTAAAAGTTTGAGAGCGGTTTGAAAACTTTCAAAACTGGTTATAGATCGTGCAACGGTTATACGTCGTGAGAATGGTAATTCTAAAGACGGTGTAGAGCTGGATATCAATCAAGAAGCTGATATTGTCCCTGGTGATATTATTATCCTGAGGACAAGAGCCCTTCTTCCTGGTGATGTGTGTTTGGTTACATCAAATAATATGCTTGTAAGGTAACACAAATGTAGTATACTGGAAATGGCTGTACATGTAGTAAAAGTAGAAAAAAACCAGGACTTTGTGAGTTTCATTAATTGCGTTTCCTCGTATTCTATTCTCAGGGCTTAGTCTCAGTGGCACCTTCTTTTGTGCTCACAAGTTTAGAATACATGTAATTAATTATCTTTTGAGATATTGCAAACTACATTTGATAAATTGTGCATCAAACCAAGGCTGTCTGATCGTGAATTAGTGACGGAATTGAGCTCCTCATTTGCACGCGTAAATATTTACTAAAACTTACAGGCATGGGCACATAGTAAACACAACACAAAATTGACGTGCTTGCGTTCTAATTAATTTCTGGAATTTGTATTGAATATCATTTTTTTATAATGAAGTTGAATTCTGAACCTACCACGTATTAAAAAAATATTTAATTTCTGGAATTTGTATTGAATTTGATTTTTTATAATTAAGTTGAATTTTGAAGCTGCCACGTATTTATACCATATTTAACTAAAGGATGAACCTTGTTTTAGGAGAATATGTTAAATGTTTACTTTGCTAAATCTGCGCTGGCTTCTTGTCTCCTGTCCGCGTGGGTTTCTAAATGTCTCATGTCTCCTGTCCGCGTATCTTCCTGCATGGATGGCTGGGTTCCTGTTCGTTTTTGAAGTTATAATACCATCTGCGTTTCGCCTTGGGAGGCAAGTGTTCTAAATAAGTTTTAGTATAGGCTTTGTTTCTTCGTCTACCGAGGCTTGATTCTCTAAAGCAAAACCCACGCATAATATAGTAGAATGTTCCCACTTGATATAAAAGTGTGACTATGATTTGTTACAATGCTTCAGGAGCTTAAAAGTTTGAGAGCGGTTTGAAAACTTTCAAAACTGGTTAGAGATTGTGCAATGGTTATACGTTGTGAAAACGGTAATTTAAAGACGGCGTAGAGCTGGATATCAATCAAGAAGCTGATATTGTCCCTGGCGATATTGTTATCCTGAGGACAAGAGCCCTTCTTCCTGGTGATGTGTGTTTGGTTACATCAAATAATATGCTTGTAAGGTAACACAAATGTAGTATACTTGAAATGGCTGTACGTGCAGTAAAATTAGAAAAAAACCAGGACTTTGTGAGTTTCATAAATTGTGTTTCCTCGTATTCTATTCTCAGGGCTCAGTCTCAGTGGCACCTTCTTTTGTGCTCACAAGTTTAGAATACATGTAATTAATTATCTTCTGAGAGATTGCAAACTACATTTGATAAATTGTGCATCAAACCAAGGCTGCCTGATCATGAATTAGTGACGGAATTGAGCTCCTCACATTTGCACCCGTAAATATTTACTAAAACTTACAGGCAGGGGCACATAGTAAACACAACACAAAATTGACGTGCTTGTGTTCTAATTAATTTCTGGAATTTGTATTGAATTTCATTTTTTTATAATGAAGTTGAATTCTGAACCTGCCACGTATTTAAAAGATATTTAATTTCTAGAATTTGTATTGAATTTGATTTTTTATAATTAAGTTGAATTCGGAAGCTGCCACGTATTTAAAACATATTTAACTAAAGGATGAACCTTGTTTTAGGAGAATATGTTAAATATTTACTTTGCTAAATCTGCGCTAGCTTCTTGTCTCCTGTCCGCGTGGGTTTCTGAATGTCTCATGTCTCCTGTCCGCGTGTCTTCCTGCATGGATGGCTGGGTTCCTGTTCGTTTTTTAAGTTATAATACCATTTGCGTTTCGCCTTGAGAGGCAAGTGTTCTAAATAAGTTTTAGTATAGGCTTTGTTTCTTCGTCTACCGAGGCTTGATTCTCTAAAGCAGAACCCACGCATAATATAGTAGAATGTTCCCACTTGATATAAAAGTGTGACTGTGATTTGTTACAACGCTTCAGGAGCTTAAAAGTTTGAGAGCGGTTTGAAAACTTTCAAGACTGGTTAGAGATCGTGCAACGGTTATACATCGTGAGAACGGTAATTTTAAAGACGGTGTAGAGCTAGATATCAATCAAGAAGCTGATATTGTCCCTGGCGATATTGTTATCCTGAGGACAAGGGCCCTTCTTCCTGGTGATGTGCGTTTGGTTACATCAAATAATCTGCTTGTAAGGTAACACAAATGTAGTATATTGGAAATGGCTGTACGTGTAGTATTAGCAGAAATAAACCAGGACTTTGTGAGTTTCATTAATTGCGTTTCCTCGTATTCTATTCTCAGGGCTCAGTCCCAGTGGCACCTTCTTTTGTGCTCACAAGTTTAGAATACATGTAATTAATTATCTTCTGAGATATTGCAAACTACATTTGATAAATTGTGCATCAAACCAAGGCTGCCTGATCATGAATTAGCGACCAAATTGAGCTCCTCATTTGCACCCGTAATTATTTACTAAAAAAACGTTCTGATAATCTAGGCTGTAGCTCAATAACAGAATTTGATCAGGTGGATTCGACCCTCCAATCACATTTGGATATAATAGCAGAGTGTGTCTACACCATTCTCATTCAAAGGCCTCAGGCTTGACGAATGTGTAGACAACACATGAGTAGATTCATGTCAATGATTCGTAAAGATGGCACTGATATAGCCTTTCTTGGATAATAGTGACGTAAAAACACTAAACCCATATAGAAACATCTTCAAGGGAGTGCAGGTATTGAACAATACTTTGAACCACAAATTCATGGAAGTGAATAGAACGGAAAAATCCTACAAGACTCGAGCTAAAAATCCATTTGCAGAGAAAACAAGGCTAGCCACCGACAGGGAACTCGACCACGGATAATGCAATCTGTCTGATCATTGCCTGCAGGGTCTAAAAAATAGCTCCAGGTTTGAGCATGCTCATTACCATCCATGAACCATTTTCATTGTCGGGGAACAGGAGTAAGAGGTAAGGGGGGCTGAGTATAGAGACCCATCCCAGGTGGTTGCAGTTGCAGTTGTTGGTACGGCCCAGGTGGACAGCCTGGTGGAAGAGGCTGAGGTGGCATTGCCATTTGAGGACTCTGTAATGGAATGGGTGCTAGACCACCTGAGTAACTGTAAGGGACTCCCATTGTAGTAGCTCCCAAGTACTGTGGCATGGGAGGTGCTGCTTGAGGATGCACTGAGGAAGCTTGATGTTGCACCATGTGTGTCTGATGCTGCGTTGGAAGAGGTTGGTGATGCATGGTAGTCAGATGACTTGGAATAGTTTGTTGAAGCTGTGATCCAGCTTGAGGATGCGGAGCAACAGAATTATGCTACATGTAGGGCGAACTAACATCTGAGATAGCCATCACATCTGCAGTACCATTGGTCTTTTTTCTTGAGGATGTATCCCGGAAAAGTAGTTTGCATGGCTGCTTTGTGGCGGAAAGGAATTACCATAGGAAGTAGCGACCTCTTCTGCTGCCAAAGATGACAACACGGATGTGAGCATCGCAGCTGAGGATGTGGAGGCAGCAAGCTTTGCTGCCACTTCAGCCGTAGCTGCTGAAGCATCCTTATGCTTGTTGCCTTGTGTGTCTATTGGAACCATGCTTCCTAACATTGGCTCAGTCGACATCAAGGAGCCGACAAAAGCAGAATGAGGGCCACCATTTTCCAAAGCAGGGCGATGGTCCTAAAGGCTTATAGGTGAACTCTTGAGCACCTTGTGATGAGGATACAGGTTCTCCCAATCTGGAACCACCACTTAGCAGCCGTTGCCGCAACGCCCCAGCATGTAAAGCCTGAATCTATGCTTTTTGCAACAAAAAGTTTATAATGATTATCAAGCAATCCTTATCACAGTATTCTTAACAAAACTAAAAGTTTTTAAGGCTCTACGCAATAGCTGTATTGAAAGACTGCAAAGAAATAACAAGTAATAGCCTTTCCCTCAAAAAGAAACCCATGCAGAAAGAAGTAGGTTGACTTGTCTACTTGTTTTTATGACACTGGACAGCAAAACAATGGCAACTCCACTTGTCCTTCGACCAGATCTATACATATCACTGTTATGTTTAGGATACTAACTGACAACCACCAAAAAGTAGTGCAACTTTGCCTCACCAAGCCTGCCTACAACGTCTTAGACCACAAAACCTGATCATGCACAGCATGTACTATGTGCCATGACATCTTACTGATGTCATCAGCTCCCAAGGGTACATGAAATCAAATGCATAAAGATGTCTGAACTAGCTCTACATACGACATATATAAAAGGACCAAGGTCCTCAGTTTATCTCCCTGCAGGTGAAGGGCAGACTCAGCTATGATGAAGACTAGCTACCAAAGAGAAAAGTTAATTGAATGAACTCGCTACGTTTATAAGGAAAAAGGCCTGATTCATTAGGGCCTCAGGCACCAGTCTATGTTACACGGAAAAGAATTACATTTTACAAAATAAACGTCAGTTGGTTTCAAAAGCTGACACTCCACAGTATAATGATTACAGCTATTTTGTTGCGACCGTACCTGAAGCTATGTACGGATATGAACAGTTTACGCTCCTACAAATAGAAATTCCAATAAGCTCCAACCCACCAAAGCATGCATGTACAAAACTTCTAAAACATAACAAAACTTCTAAAAAAATAACAAAGAATGACATCTAAGTACAAGAGGACTAAACTCGTACTCAAATGAAAAAGACCTGATCATGGAGTGCTTCCTTCAATAGTGAGGCAAGTTTGGTACGGTTGGCTTCACTGGCTTCAAGAAATTCAATACACTACGATATTACCACGTGTTGCTGCTGCAGTTCATCTGCTAGGGCGGTTTCATTGATATACCTAAGAATATCATGTTGTGATTGGGACTCAGTTCATATCAACTGATACATGTACTATATTCCAAAAAAAGTTGGTCTTACAAAAGCTTTTAAGAACTTATAGAACATTAGTGCTGAACTTGAAAAGTGAGTAGGACTTGCAGTGCGTAATTAAAAATCAACCGCAATAGATCTTGGTGAAGATATAGGTAACAAGGATAGTTTTGGAAACTGGGCTTCTATCATCTAAGTCCTGCATTCAAAGTGCCTACATAAGAAACTTCACAAAGCGGTTCTACTGCCAACTATTACCCAAAAAAAGACCTTTGATGCATACAAAACATTGAAAAACTGTTGGTGGGAGATTATTTATATAGCATAGACTGGATGCACAAATATTGGAAAACATACAAAGGAGGAAATATGTACATTTTAAATAATTTGTAATGAAACTGAAATTTTTTTTCAAGCCACCATTTCCCATGTTAAGTGTATAGAAATGTTAATATTCATCAATATTGGTTAGTTGTTTGATATGTATTTCTTTGCAAGGGTGCCTTTTGGGATTCCTTCAGGCTAGTAATATCAGATTGTAATATTTGTGATTGTGTTTTAGATAAATGAATGTGTCTACTTGAAAATTTTCTGTTTTTTGTAAATTGGAGACAAAAATTAGCAAGAATTTTGTATGGGTTATGGTGAGATTCGTTCAATTATTTTGGATGTGTCTAATGAGATTTAGCCTTCACATTCTTTACGAATATGAAAAAAATATGCTTTATGCATGATTGTCGATGTATTTGAGATTTTGTAACGCCATTCTTCTTTGGGTTATTTGCTTAGTTTTATATGTATTCTGATGCTTGGATGAAATATACTTGCACTACGTATAGTTACAAAAATATAGCATTCTGAAAGTGTTCTATTAATTCATAATTTGATTGTCTTATTACGTGACTAAGTTTCTATATTAAGTGCATAGAAAGTAGGTATTGTAACAAATTCATAAGAGTATTGCAATAATGCATATGTACGAAATCAAAAAACATTGAACATTTCTTGATTGTCATTGCCAAGATTTTAAACATTTTCTAAATGCGTAAACTTTTGGCCATCCATCGGGTGGAAAATCCTGGTGCATGAATTATTGCGTATTATTGTTGGTGGAAAATCTAACACTAGTACGTGATTTAGTTGTAGTTCTAGGTACACAATAAACTTTAATTGAGCGTCAAACTTGCACAAGAACTAACAGCAACAAATAGTTTGTAATTAGTTCCCTTTTGACGCTTTGTTGATGAGATTATGGCATTCATATTCTTTGCAAATATGAAAAAAAAATTGAGCCCGAAATGTGTTTTATTCATGCACGTCATCGTATTTAAGCTTCTTAGTCATTTTCCTTTTAGGTTTTTTGCTTCTGCATGTATTGTGATAGTTCGATATATTGTGGCCGTGTAATGAATATGTGGGTATTGTAACAATGCGTGTATACGAAATAAAAAATATCGATCATTATTTGATTGCCATGACTAGAATTTTGTCACTCTTTTTAACCTACAGGCTTTTGCCCATGCATTGGGTGGGAAACCCTCGTGCTTGAAATATTACATACTACTGTTGGTGGAAAATTCAACACTATTAAGTGATTGTTGTAGATAGATAGTAAACTTTAATTGAGCTTAGAACTTACATATACCACAACAAATATTTTGTAATTAGGTACTTTGAACGTACTATTGATGAGATTATGGTGTTTTGCCCGTTCCTTTACTGCTATTGCCAAGACATTGTCAATGTTTTTAACGTAAAAGCTTTTGGCCATGCATCAAGTAGAAAATCATCGTGCACGTAATATTATACTTTTGGTAGAAAAGCTCACACTATCACGTGCTATAATTGCGGTTACATTAATAGGGTTTAGGGTGTGGGTGTGCATGTGTGCGTGTGCCTGTAGGTATGGTGCCAATCGTTTGTGTTCCACGCTTACTAGTTCATGCTACCCTAATTTGAAGTACTTTGATTTATGTTTCATGCTTGCTAGTACATGGTACTCTCATTTGTAGAATCTTAATTTATTCATGCTACTTTAATTTGTAGGATTTTAGTTTTTACGGTATGTATTGGTTATGTTTTATGGTTAGAGAGAGAGAGAGAGAGCATGAAAGAGTTCAAGGTAACCACAACTCTCAATTCCGTTAAAGGCTGGTGCGAATGCTTCTTGCTGGACGATCAATTTCAGAAGAAAGCCCTAACGCCGCAGGGAGGGAGCATGTGGTGACATTCTGGAATAGGATATAATTGTATGTTCAAGAGTTTTGATTAACACTCTATTATGTTCTCTCTTTTCTCCCTCTTCGTGAGGGTTTACGGTTTACGTGCATGTAAGTATGATGTCATTTGTTTATGTTCCACGCTTGCTAGTTCATACTACCATAATCCATAGTATACTGATTTATGTTTCATGGTTACTAGTTCATGCTAAGCTAATTTGTAGAGTCTTAATTTATGCATGGTCCGTTAGTTTACAAGAACTTAATTTATGTTTTGGCATCCATCAAGTGGAAAACCCTGGTGCATGAAATATTGCGTACTGATGTTGGTGGAAGACCCAACACTATCACGTAATAGAATTGCAATTGTGGGTGAATGTTAAACTGTAACTGAGCTCGGGACTTATATGATTAATACTGATAAACACTTCGTAATTAGTTTACAATGAACGTACTGTTAATAGGAATATGGTGTTCGCATTCTTTACTAATATGAAAAAAAAAAAACGAGCACGTTATATGATTTATCCATATATGTCAATGTATCTGAGCTTTTTAAAGCCATTTTCTTTTTAAGTCATTTGCTTTTACATGTACTGGTAGTTAGGTGCAACAAAGTGAAACCACTTACGTTTGTCAAAAACAAAAAAACTATGTTGTATGTATCTATTTCATAATATTACTATATTATTGTGCGCCAAGGTTTTTGTCTTGGATTCATAGTAGATGGGTTTTTTTTTAAACTAGGTGCAAACAAGTAAATTGTATTTGTTGCCAGGTTCAGTTAAAGCTACAGTACATAGATTTTGTCTCATTGCACTACTTAGATAGATTTAATATTGGGATATATTTTGCATGTCATTGTATTGACATTTCCAAAAGCCAATCAGATATCAATTAACATCATCGAATACTGTATATAAATAGTGTCGTCATTTTGTTGCGGACAAATGTGGACTGTACTATAGGTGCTAGACTGCAATATCTGATCGGGTTTCATGTAGTTGTAATGCTAAAAAAAACAAGTCTTAGTTTATGCATGGTACATTAATTTAGAGGAACTTAATTTATGTTTTGGCATCCATCAGGTGGAAAACCTTGGTGCATGAAATATTACGTACTGATGTTGGTGGAAGATCCAACACTATTACGTAATAGAATTGCAATTGTAGGTGAATCTTAAACTCTAACTGAGCTCAGGACTTGTATGATTAATACTAATAAACACTTCGTAATTAGTATACAATGAACGTACTGTTAATAGGAATATGGTGTTCGCATTCTTTACTAATATGAAAAAAAAACTAGCATGTTATACGATTTATCAATATATATTAATGTATTTGAGCTTTTTAAAGCCATTTTCTTTTTAAGACATTTTCATTCACATGTACTGGTAGTTAGTGTTGAAAATTATCACTTCTCACTTGACATTGGTTATTGTAAATATTGATCAAACGTTAGAATAATGTTGATGATCTGATTTCACACATGTGGAGCCTGTTCCCACGTGTGAAAGGATGTACTTTTCATACTTGTATATATTTAAATTGATTTTGTATCAATCTAGTTAGTGTGAACATGATATGACTAGTTTTTAGTCAAGTTGACTAGTCACCTAGAAATTAGCTTTTCCTTGCATGTGCATGAGTAAATGCTCTCACATGGCAAGTGGATGTTCACACGTGTGTATAGTACTAGAAGATAAGAGTTGATCATTTTTCTTAGATCCTATTTTGTAGGGAATATTCCTATATTCTAGGAGACTAGCTTTTTGGACTTTAGCCATATTCTAGAAGGTCAACTTTGGATAAGGATCAAGGATGGATCAAATGAATAGATCTGAGTGATGTGGCACTCTTCACACGTGTGAAGACATGCTGGACTATACCAGACTCGTGGATGTACTTGATCCATAAAAGGATCATCATTTTGCTAAGAAGATTGATGAGACTTTTGCATTTTACACTTTTGGGAATATGGGCAAAGCATATGCATCCAAAAACTTTAAGGTGATCAACCTTAGGCTTCTTCAAATATAAGATTTCATATGGTGACTTTCCTCCAGGAGCTATATGTGGGAGCCTATTGAAAAGATAATTTTCACAATTAATGGTTTCTCCCCAAAAATCTTTGGGCAAAGATACCTCAATTCACATAGATTTTGTATTCACATAGAGATCTATTCTTTCTCTCAGCCACTCCATTTTGAGATGGAGAGTAGGCACAAGAGAACTCTCTTTTGATGCCTTCAAGCTCACAAAAATCATGAAATTAATTGGAGATATATTCACCACCTCCATCACTTTTAAGAGCTTTAATCTTGAATGAGAATTGCTTCTCTACATAAGCTTTGAAAATAAGGAAATGATCAAACACCATAGATTTAGAAGCAAGAAGATATATCCAAGTGAATATTGTGAAATTATCAATGAAAGTAACAAAACAAGTGGCTCCTCCCTTGCTTGTAGTTGATGAGAAATGCACATCCGAGTAGATTAACTCCAAAGGATGCTTGCTTTTGATAGAAGATCTTGTAAATGGCTTTTTGTGAGATTTAGCAATAGCATGAGCCTCACAAGGCTTGATCTTCCTGGAGAATGACTTTGGCAAGCCAATAGCTTTGGCTTCTTTGATCATAGAGAGCATGGATTTGTAGTTGGGATGTCCCAACCTCCTATGCCATTATTCCTCCATAGAGAGCTTGTTCACAAGAGCAACATTACAAGCATTCACATACTCATTTGGATCTAGTTTATAGATGCCTCCAAATCTAGATCCTAATGCAAGTATCTCATCATTCTTCTTGATAGTGCAAGTATCAACATTGAATTTTACATCAAGGCCATTATCAAGCAATTGGCCAACACTAATAAGATTCTTAGTAAGCTTAGGTACATAAAGAACTTTAGAGAGAGAAAGAACTTTAGAGGATGCAAGCTTCAAGGGAATGTTCCCTATGCCTTCAATAGGACATTCAAAATCATTTGCAGTGTATATTGATTTCTTGACTCCATCATAAGGTGCAATAGAAGAGAAAGAGTCCTTGGAGCTACACATATGTGAAGAGGCTCAACTATCAATATACCATAGGCCGTCCTTCTTGAAAGGAGTAGATGAGAAACTAGAGACCATAAGAGATCCCTCTCCATCACTTGCAATAGTGTCCTCCTTCTCATTGGTTATGTTGGCTTGCTTGAGTTGATTCTTCTTCTTGAAGCAATTGGTGGCATAATGGCCTTTCTTGCCACAATAAAAGCACTTGATCTTCTTCTTCTTGAGCTTGGATGATGAAGCATTAGAGGAATCATCTTCCTCCTCATCTTTGTCTTTGGATTTGACTTTGTCCTTGCTTGAGGATTGTTGATGTTGGTTCTTGATCCTCCCTTTGTACTTATCCTTGGCAAAAAGAGCTTTGCCATCATTATGAGTGAGAGAGAGCTTGTCCATCCTCAAGAGCTTGTACTCTTGTCATGATTCTTCTGAAATTAGCACACTTTGGAGAGCCTCCAGATTTGGTAGCTCCTCCTTAATGGCATAGGATTGGACAAGGTTATCAAATTCACTTCTCAAGCCATTGAGAATGACTTGAACTAGCTCATTTTGATTGATGGAATCACCAATACAAGCAAGCTCTCTATGAATATCTTTTACTCTCAAAACATAAGTAGATGCACTCTCATCACTCTTTTGGCTACTTTGAAAGATTTGATTCCTAAGAGTGAGAAGCCTAGAGGTATTCTTAGCCTCATAGATAGTCTTGAGACAATCCCAAGCTTCTTTGGCTGTTGTACAAGTACCTATCTCCCTCAATATCTCATTAGAGACATTCATCTTAATGTAGTGGAGAGCCATCCTAGCACTCTTTTTGTATTTTTGAACCTCTTGGAGAACTTGTGGTTCTTCTTCAAGGTCAAGAACTATGTTCATCACGTCTTGAAGGATCAAAATAGACTCCATCCTCATTTTCCAAATTGAATAGTTTGAAGTGGACAAGTTTTCACTTGGTTTCAACAAGGATGAACCCATTGAAGACATTTTAAGTCAAGAAAACTCAAATGATGAACAATAAATGTTGCTACACACTCTCAATAGGATCCAATAATAGAATACTATCTCCTCCTATGAAAGATCTTGCAACTATTTGTGAATTGATTCTCACTAGCTATCTCTAAACAAGATAGCTAGGAAAATGGACCTTGACAATTTCTAGCTCAAGATTGATGAATAGTTTTCACTTAAATGGATCAAAATGCATGGTAACCTTAGGTAGGCTCTGATACCATGTTGATTTCACATGTGTGGATTGTCCATCACATGTACTTGTGATCTCCTAAGGTGTGTAGATGCACCAAGATCAAGACTACATTGAGATTCAAGATTTATCTTTGATTCTATGGCAAAAACACACTACTACATGCATTCAATCACTTCCAACTCTCACTCACACGTGTGGGAAGTATTAAAAAATTACTCTAAGTAGAAACAAGCTGCTCTCCTCGAGTAGAGAGAGAAAAACCATCATGAGCTCTCGGGTAGAAAGAGAAAGCTAGAAATCCAATGACACTCAAAATTCACACAATCACCAAATCAATTGGATCCAAAACGAGTACAATGATACTAGTAGATCCACGAGCTACCACTATGCTTAACTATGATTGGACCACACTTTGTCACCTCTTAATCCTATTGGACCATTGATCCACGCACCTCTTAATTATATTGGACTATATTAAAGTACACCTCAAATTCCTATTGGAACTCACATGGTTCCACCTCTAGATCCTATTGGACCTCTTAGAATTCATCAAACAAAGGCATTACACTTGTCTACACTCTAATTGGCACGAGTTTAGCCTCTTACTCTATTTTGGCTCAATAGTGGCATTACAAGTGGAAATGCATAATTTGCCATCTATGCCAAATTTGTTCCTATCAACATCCTACACCTAGATGCTTGATGTAAAAAACATGAGACCCCTATATCTAACATAGATAATCTTTTTCAATTCTTTACATAGAATAGATCCTATGTTTTGTGAAAATTGGTGGTATAGTTTGTTGTCAAATCAAATCAAATTCATTCTAAATCTCAAGAGTGAGATTATTTGGGTCAAGAGTGAGTCCAAAATAAGTTGGTAAGTTTTATTTTCATGTGTTTTGAAACAGAACCCATCTTTTGTTCAATAATCTCAAGTGTTGAGAGAACTAGTCAAGTGAAAAGGAGAATCTAGGTGTCAAATCTTTTCATATCCATTTCAACTCTCAAAAGAAAGAGTCATTGGAATTTTTTGAGTCCAATAGGAGTGTTTGGATCTGATTTCTTTTGTGATTTGATTCAAAGATTGTGTGCTTTTGTCTTAGTGATCAAGTCAAAGTTTCCAAGTGACTAATCATTAGTGTGAAGATTGGTTCTTAGATTTGAGAGCTAGATCTTTTGTAGATCCTTCTAGATTATTGAATATGTTCAAAGCTAGTCTCTTGAGGGTCACAAATTATAATTGTAGAATCGTATCACAAGGTTTTTTTCTAATCATGGAATCAATAGGTGGCATCCTATTGAAGGAAAGTAAGGATCCTAAGTGCAACCTTTGTGGCAAGGGAGGATATTTTTCCTCAAGATGCTACAAAAAGAAGACCAATGCATTGAAAAAGAACCAAAGCAAGGGGGCCGAGGTGAAGGATGGAGCTTCAAGTTCAAAATACAAATACAAGAAGGAAAAATCCAAGGAAAAGTGTTTCCTTTGTTGAAAGGTGAATGAGACTTGGAGTCTCACAAGGACTTGCAACATTTGTCTTCAAGAGTCCTTCACAAGACATGTCAAACCTTTTGAAATTTCTTATCTAGAAGTGCATTGTTTGCTTCAAGATGCAAAGATAGATGTCACTTTCATGAAAGCAACTTGGATTTATTTCATATCCTTGGAGAGTATTTTGCTTGGAACTTTAGATAAGCTCAAACTTATTGTTATGATCCAAGAGAAATCAATCAAGAATAAGGAGGAGCAATCACAAAATGAAAATAGTTTCATTTATGCTCTCATGTCAACCTATGAAGAACTATTTTGCTTTGTAAAGATTTTTGTATCTCAAAGGTGGATTAAGGCAATACTAGTTGAGTGTGATGCCTTAAAAGATAGCAAAGTATGTTTTCCTTGTAATCTTACATTAGTTATGAAGTCAAGAAAATGGAAATGTCTTCATAATGTAGGATCTTTTGGTTTTAATAAGATCATGAATGATGTGTTCATTCATAAAGATGAAAATTGTACGTTTTCAATTTTAATAAAGGCAAGTTGTAAACTTCTTATGGGAATAAGTGAAGCATCCAAAGTGGACACTTATATCCATAAGCAAGTAGTTAGCCTTATTGAGATGGAAATACCTTTTGATTTCAATATTAGAAAAATTATGCCAAGTTGTGTTGAATTTTGACTTATGTTCCTAGCATAAGTAATCTTGATAATCATAGGAAGAAGTGCATATGGTATGGTCATAGTTGTTGTGATCATTATGAGACATGGAGGTCTCAGATTTTCATCAAGAAAGAGCATCATGAAGAGGATCTTAAGGAGTAATCTCAAGGTTCAATTGTGCCAATGATTGAGGAGGAGTGTTCTAGCACGTGTGAAAAGTATCCCTGCAGCCCACAACAAGTTTTTGTCCATAATTTTTGAGTAAACCTGTCTTATCCAACTCGCCACATCAAAATTAGCTAGTTTCCAAAAACTTCCTAATTTGGGCTTAGTTTTGGATCAACCCCATCAAATATTCATAAATCCTCTTGTACCTGTCTCTGATACCATGTGGAAAATCTGCAAAATTGGACCAAGAATGGATCCTAAAATGATCCACAAGAGTGATTGGATGTTGGATACAATTGATCTACCAATCTACACAAGATTTAGATCAATCTAGGTCAAATTTAGATGAGAAAATCTAACAAGAGCAATCATAAATGAATGGGAAATGTACTTGCTGGTTTCACACGTGTGAAAACCTGTCAGAGTACAGACTCCAGCCTGAAATCAAATTACAATATGATAGGAACTCAAAACTATCAAGAAAAATCAAGACAAATGATGAAATTGACAAGAATTGCCTCCAAAGCCAAGATTGGTGTTGCTTCTCTGATTATGGCTAAATGTGGCTCTATATATACAAAAAGTAAGAGCTCGTGGTACTGATCATCCCTCTCATCTCACATGTGTGAGGGTGCATTGTCATGTGATGATTCATCATGCAAAATTGACACTTGGACAAAACCTTCTATTTTGAGCACTTTTGGTCCATTTTTTTACTATATAGGGAACTAGTGAAAACTCTTCTAGAAGTGCAAATTCGACTTCCTCAACCTATTCCACACATGTGAGCAGACCTCTACACATGGGATTTGACACCTAATCTCATGATGTGGCTTCATGGAATCTCTAGATTGATGTCATGTGGCATATGACTAAAAAACATGATTTTGGCCTTTTTAGCCCATAGAACTTGATTTAAACTATATGTACAAGCTATATGATTGTACTACATGAAATTTTACACATGGGAACAGGCTCCACACATGTGTAAACATCCCATATACATAGATTTGGCCTTGACCAAGCATAATTTTTGCATTTTTCACACATTCAACATATTGAGAGTGAAGAATTTTCTTCTGAGATGCAACTTGGAAGTCCCGTCCCTCACATCATATAGTGCGCATAGGCTTCTTTCAAAGTTTGAGCTTCAAATACGTGGTCAATCTAAGTGTTTGATATATTGAGCATGATAAGCGCAAAATCTTTATCATTATTTGATTTTTATTAGAGTCGGTCCTGTCATCTTCAAGCTTCAATTTGATACATGTTACAACATCCCACAACTTGTTGGCGTTTAACAAAGTCTTCATCTTAAACTTCCACAAATAGTAATTGGATCCATTCAACTTGTCTGTTATAGAACCAGATTAATTTTGAGAATCCATTTGGAAATTAGTTTGTTGAAAAGTCGATGAATTGATAATGAAAAGATATTGTGTAACACTATAATTGGAAATCAATCATCTAATATTGAAATTTGATACCACCCTTTTGAAGATTATGAGCAAATGTGCTTTGATAATAGGTATGACTCTGATACTACGGATAGCATCTAATAATAGAGCTCGAATACCATGTTGGAAGAAGGAAAGACGATTTGATAGTGATTAAGTCAAAATTGAAAGATGAGCGCAACAAATGGTCCTTCTTCTAATGTATGATTGTGCCTATCATAAATCAAACAAAGCTATCATGACAATTTTCATGTTTGATCTTTTAGTATCCAACTTTTAAGTCATTAGCACTAAAGTGATTTCATAGCCAAACAATTATAGAGTGAAGAAGTGTGTAGAATATTGCAACATCAAACTAAACAATGATATTATTATCAGCTACTAGTAACTATAGAGAAGCATGCATACATTCTAACATAATACTACACGCAATAAGAAGATGGATTGATTCAGTAAGTAGCATGTACAAAATCAAATGATGAGAGCACAAAACAATAGTGGATGCAACCACGAACTGTAAACTACCTCTGAGCAACTGATAACTCTGTCTGATGCACTTCCACTAATAAGCAGTAGGCACTAATAGCAATACTCAGAACATAACACTAATAGAACTCTACGAGTCTTCTAAGTAGAAATAGAAGTCCTCTTCTTTTTCTTTTCTAATGATCAGCTATTTATAATAAAGCATTTTAAGCTTATCCAATTAGTATAGCTATTTAGGTCATAGATTGTAATGGGCAGTCAGTCATAAGGCATTGCCATCCATCCAGTTAGGCATTCCCAAAAATTTACTTTGCAAAGAAGTTAGGGAAAGTCGTTAGCTTCATATCAGATGGAAGTAGTAATTACCATCTTTCAACTCCTTCAAGAGTTCATTGTCATTGTTGAAGCCATCTGTTGAGCGATTCCAGAAGAGTATCTATGGACTGTGTAGAAACTTGAATAAAATCACAAAACTAGATAAATGAATGGATGTAGATTAAAGACTGATTATTCGAATTAATCACTCATGATAGTAGAATAATCCAAAATATTTTGTAGGGTCCTTTGCTAAATTTTGATCGCATTCTATTTCAAATCCCTGTAACAAATACTTTGAACATCATTCTAGTTATAACTTCATTACTTTTCACTGAGGAAAAATGTTGAAAGCAATTTGTTGTTCATTTTTTACATAAGCAAGGTTTTTTTTTTGTCATGACCTTTCATAGACAATTCATGTTTAATTTTTTGCTTGGGATGTGATTATTCTTCCTAACACTGCATTTTCAACCTGTAACAAAAGTGAGCAACAAAATATCACCCTACCAATACAACATAGATAGTTTGGTAAAGAAGCATCTGTGATAGATGGAGGTTCAAGAGTTAACCTGATTTCAACAAGACTATGTGCAAAGTGGGGCCTTACAAAGGTAATATCTACAACTTTTGCCATAAAACTAGCTGATCAAACGACAGTCCATCCTGAGAATGGTAGAAAATAGACCTGTCAAAATCGTTGGAGTTCAGTTTGTCATTACTTTTGTGGTAATGGATTTACCTGAAGCACCGGATCTTTGCCATGCCTTATTGGGTTGTCCATGGTTATGAGTTGCGCCTAAGTAATTCATAATTGGGGCATCGGAAAAATTATTTTTGAGAATCATGAGCGTGCAGTCAAAGTTGATCCAATCACCTGGACTATGAAGCCAGTGGTCCAAAAAGGAGATGATGATTCGGCAACAATGGATCATATCTGTGATTGACATGTAAAGAATTTGGGAGTTTATTATGACTCTCAAACTGATACTGTCAATTGGAACCAAGCTCTTACAACAATGGGTTGTATAGCAAACTATATGTGTCAACAAGATAATCAATTCAAATTGAGCGAGATTCCTTTCCCAGATCAAACTTTGGATACACCAATCACTTTTCCAATGAACATGATGAACGTAGCTTGGATATCAATAGATCCAATAACAGATCCGATTGAAGATGAACTCATACATGTCAGTCATGTCTTGTCTTACGATGAAAATGTAGAACTTATAGATGAGCAGATCTTAAATCATATGGATTCTACTAGGATTGAAATCTGAGATATTCTTGAAGAAGTAATAATAAAACTGCCTAAAGTAGTGGTATTGAAGGAAGAAAAGGCTACAGGGCCAATGACAAAGAAGCAAGTGAAGCAACATTACAATATGGTCCTAAAATGGGAAAAAACATTGAGAGAACCAGTTCCTAAAGTTATACCACTTTTATTGGATAAAGATAAAGAAAAGATCAAGGATGATTCTTCAAGTCATAGTTCTCACAAGACATCACCATCAAGGAAGTTGTCAACTTCCAAGAAGACCACATCTTCTAGAAAGTCATCACCTCTATGATCGATTTCTGCCAACAAAGCTAAACGAAGAGCCAAGATCAATCCTTTTGAGGAAGAACAATCAGATAAAGTACAACATGATATGCTAGAGCATTTCAAATGCTTTACTTTGGATGATGTTGTCATTAAAGCTTATCGTGGACCAAAAGAGCAAGACCAAAAACAAAAGATGATTACAATAGGCCAGCTAGGACACAACCAATGAATCTTGTTGAACCAGGAGAACCTGCAAAGATTGTATAGGTTGGAATGCAACTTACCCCAGAGCAATTTCAAGCGGTAAGGAAATTGTTGGTTAAGTATCAACATTGTTTTTCTTGGACATACAAGGATCTAAAAGGAATTCCAACATCTGTGATTGAGCATACAATTCCCTTATGCCTTGTTAAAAATTCACAATTCTAGCTTGACTAGTTTTGGTCATATGACTTGTAAATAGTTAGATGGTCATGATGTGGCTTGTCACACGTGCCAAATAGCATAGGATTCCATTCATAAGGATGTTCTCAAGTAGACCTAAGTGTTAGAACCTTTGGAATGAGTCCAAATTATGCTTAGATACAAGGGAGAAAAAATAGGAGCTATTTTGGTAATTTTTGCGTTGTTGAAGGATCTCCAAGATTCCAACCCTAACTTGGTAGGGATGAAAGATCCACCAAAATTAGCATTAGGGATAGGTTTAGGGCTACTCATACCAGTACAAAATCGTGATGGATCATGTATATATAGGTGATGATATCTCACCAAAATCAATCAGGCAATTTCATGATTTTTCTCTCATAATGGTGCAATTGCTCTCTATGTTCATAATTGTTTGAGTACTTGTGATTACTAATGATTATAGGATTGAATGTAGGTCTGGTGTACAGTACTCAGACTGTGGGAGGCCGTATTTTCACACGTGTGAAGCCTTCTTCAAGGATTTGGGCCATTTAGTGAGGTTCAAGCATAGATTTTTGATGGATTTTGATAATTCAACTTGTGCTAATCTTATGAAATCATAATCTATTGTTTCCCTCATCATTTCAAGTGTTTTAGGATCCTTATTTGCTGTAAGTTTTACATGGTATCAGAGCCTAAAGGCTGAAATGAGCTAAATCCTTGGTTTTCATTCAATTTGATCACAAGTTTTGATCTAAATCTTGTGTAGATTGGATCTTAGCATCTAGTATTGATTCTAGAACTCAAAATGAGTCAAATACATTGGAGATTGGTGTTGTGTGACTTCATTTGCAGGTGTTTAGGTGTCTAAAACCAGAGGCAAAGTTGAATTCAATTCACATTACCAAGATAGCAAGCTTTGCTTGCTCCAAGCATTGATTTCTAAGCGAGTTTTGGAGGTGATTTCATAGAGGAGGCTTTCTAGCATTCAAGGAGAGGGAAGATCAGAGTTTTGGGGACTCTTCAAGGCTGTTCTAAGGTGTAGTAGACACCTCCTAAAGTGATTTAGGTTCAGTCCAACCATTGCTTGACTTATGCACCAAATTAGATCAAATTTTCATCAATTTTGATCATTTTTTGCTTGTGATTGGATAGTAGATTGTGTTGCATCCTCATTAAGTTCCATTTAGATCTTTTACAAGTGATTTTGGAAGTATATTAGGTTGCTGAAATTCACTCTTGATCAGATCATTTGGAAGCTTTAATGTTCTTTATAGAAAGAGGGGCAATTCTACTAGTATTGTCTACTTCAATCAAGCAAGTGCATTGTTTCTAGTATTCTATGATTTGATTTTGTTAGAGATCATTCTTAGATATTTATAGGAAGTCTATTACTGATCTTTTCAGGTCCCTAAGAAGTGGGATAAGGTAGAACTTCAATCAAATCAATAGAAGTAACCTTCATTTGTGTCAAGTCCTTGATTAGGAGACTAGATGGCATCTATAAATGCATATCTTTTGGATACTAATGAAAGGCTCAACAAAACTAACTATTCCATATGGAAAGTTAGAATGGAATCCATCATGATCATGCAAGATCTGATGGAAATTGTAAATGGTTAGGAGGGTGAACCTATTCATCCTCAAGAAAAAGCCAAATACATCAAGAGGTGCAATGTTGCACTATATTGCATAAAAATGAATGTTGCAAATGAACTCTTAAGAGAGGTAGGAGATTGCACTTCAGCTCAAGATGCTTGGGAGACTTTGTAAAAGGTCTATGAATCCAAGAACCAAACTAGAATGTTAGCTTTGAAGAATCAAATCTATAGAAGCTATCAAAATAAAGGAGAGAGTGCACATACTTTTGTCCTAAGAGTAAAGGAATTGAACAAAGAGCTAGCCTTCATAGGTGATCCTATCAAGGATGAAGAGCTTGTTCAACTCATATTGAATGGACTAAGCTTTGAATTTGATAATTTGGTTCAGGGATATGCAATTATGAATAAGCTACCCATACTTGAAGAACTCCAAGGCACACTCATGGCCGAGGAATCAAGAAGGAGCCAAATGCAAGAGAGGATGGATAGGCTTTCCATCCAAGGTGGAGATGACCAAGCTCTCTTCACCAAAGGCAAAGGCAAGTCCAAAGGCAAAGGATCAACATCCAAGAAGTCTACAAAGCTTGAGGATCAAGAAGGACCCTCAAAGGCATCTCCATCAACCACCAAAGTCAAGAAGGATAAATCAAAGGTGAAGTGCTACTATTATAGCAAGATGAGGCATTATGCCTCGGAATGCTTCAAGAGGAAGCAAGATCAATGCCAAGCCAACATGAGCAAAGAGGAGGAGGAGGAGAGTTCACATGAGGACTCTCTCATGATGTTCATATTTTCTTCAACAAGCTTCAAAGGAGAAGATCCTTGGTGGATTGACTCGGGTGCTAGTTCACACATGACTAGTAAAAGGGAGTTTTTCTCTTCATTATTATCTTATGATGGACCTATAAAGTCTATCTATACAGAAAATGATGAAGCTTGTAAGATTGAAGGAGTTGGTAGCATTCCCCTTTGCTTAGGATCTTCCAAAAAGATCAACATAGAAGGTGTTTTGTACATTCCTACAATAACAAAGAATCTACTAAGTGTTGGCCAAATGGTAGACAATGGTTTCAATGTTGACTTTGCTTCAAATGAATGTTTCATCAAGAAGAAGGGTAAGATAGTGGCTAAGGGCACTAGACTTGGCAAACTTTATAAGCTGGATGCATTTGTGGATACTAATGTTGTCATGTTGGCCGAGAAGAGCAAAATATCTACCTTTACTTTATGGCACAAAAGACTTGGACATGTCAACTCGGGTTCCATGGAGGCTATGATCAAGGAGGAGTATGCTTTAGGCCTACCAAGGTCTATTGGGAAGGAAGACAAGGTTTGTGAAGCTTGTGCCTTATCCAAGGCACATAAGAAGGTGTTTCCTAACTCCATCACAAAGTCATCTCATCCTCTTGAACTCATACACTCGGATGTGCACATTGCTAGCACCAAATCTAATGGAGGTTCATCCATGTTTTTAACCTCCATTGATCACTACTCAAGATATTGTTGGGTGTTCTTACTTTCCTTCAAGTCTCAAGTATTTGATACTTTTGTAAAGTTCAAGTTGTTTGTGGAAAAGCATCAAGATTCTTAGAAGTGACAATGGTGGAGAATTCATCTCCAATGAGTTCAAGGCCTTTTGTTAGGAGGAAGGGATCAAGAAAGAGACTTCTTGTCCTTACACTCCTCAACAAAATGGAGTTGCTGAAAGAAGCAATAGAACATTATGTGAATGTTCTATGGCTTTAAGATTAGATGCTTGTTTTCCCAAATCCTTTTGGGGTGAGTCTCTTGTATGTGCAAACTACTTGATGATTAGGGTGTCTTGCAAAGCAATTGAAGACAAAACTCCTTATGAGATGTTGTATGGAAAGAAACCCAATCTTATTCACTTGAAAGTTTTTGGGTGTATATGTTATGTGCATGTGCCATTGGAAACAAGAACCAAGGAGGATCCATCTTCCACAAGAGGGATCATGCTTGGATATGCAAGCTCAAGCAAGGGCTACAAAGTCTATCTCCCATCCTTAAACAAATTTGTTGTTTCAAGGGATGTCATCTTTGATGAACATCATATGCATATGCTTGAAGAAGGCTCAAGTGCTCCAATGATCAAGAAGAAGATGGTCGAGGAGCAAGATCTTGGTTTTGAGGAGGAGCTCATGGAGGAGCAAGCACCAAACCCACCTATCACACCAAGGAGATCTTCAAGGGCAAAAGTGGAGCCATCAAGGCTCACATATCAAGGCAAAGGACAGCAAGTTGAGGGTATCTCATCCACTTCTTATGCTTTATCTAGTTTTGAAGAACCATCTAATGTTGAAGATGCATTGAACTCCAAAGAATGGTATAAAGCTATGTTGGATGAGTATGATGCCTTGATTGAGAATGAAACTTGGTTGCTTGTTGAGAGACCTCAAAGGAATGTAATAGGATGCAAGTGGGTCTTCAAGCTTAAGTTGAATGCAAATGGGAGTGTTAACAAACATAAAGCAAGATTAGTTGCAAAAGGTTATGCTCAAGAGAGACGGATAGACTATGAGGAAACTTTTGCACCCGTAGCCAAGATGGTCACAATAAGGCTAATCATTGCACTTGCATCACATTTTGGATGGATTCTATATCAAATGGATGTCTCTAACGCTTTCTTGAATGGTTTTTTGGAAGAGGATATCTATATGGAGCAGCCACAAGGGTTCATCAAGCATGGAATGGAGAACAAAGTATGCCATCTCCAAAGAAGCATCTATGACTTGAAGCAAGCCTCGAGATCTTGAAATTCAAGACTACATTGCTATCTTATTTCACTTTCTTTTGTTCAAAGTGAATATGATCCCACTCTTTACATTAAGTTTGATGATGTTGGTATTGTACATTTACTCATTTATGTAGATGACATCATCATTAGTGGAAATAGTGTTGATGGTATTGAAAAAATCAAGATAGATCTATCCTTAGAGTTCAAGATGGTAGATCTAGGGTGCCTTCACTTCATCTTAGGCATAGAAGTACTTAGAGGGTCTGATTTTATCTTTATAAGTCAAGTAAACTATGCTCAAAGTCTTTTGAAGAAGTTTAAGATGGAAGTATGCAAAAGTGTTGACACACCAATGGAGCAAGATGTAAAAGTGCCAAATGAAGATGATGAAAGATCCTTCATGGACATCACTTTGTTTAGGCAACTTATAGGATCCTTAATGTGGATCACTATAACTAGACCAGATCTTAGCTTTAGTGTATGTAGGTTGAGCCAATCCATGCAAAAGCCATTGAATATCCATTGGAAAAAGGCTAAGAGGATTCTAAGATACATCTCGGGTACATTGGATTTTGGGATTCTATATAGAGGAGATGTGATTAACCTTCATGCATTTAGTGATTTAGATTTTGCAGGGGACAAGAGGGATAGGAAATCAACAAGTGCCTATTCAACTTTCATAGGAGAAGGTGTGGTTTCATGGCTTTCAAAAAAGCAAGAAACTATATCTCTATCTTCAACCGAGGCCGAGTACAAAGCTTTGACAACCACTACAAAGGAGGTACTTTGGATCAAGAGATTATTGGTGGAGCTAAAGATCATGGATTCAGAGGAGGCACCAATCATCTACAATGACAATATATCAGTCCAACACCTTGCATCTAACCCAATCTTCCATGCAAGATCTAAGCGCATTGAGATATGCCATCACTTTGTGAGAGAAATGGTGCAAGCCAAGGAAATTGCTTTGGAGCATGTTCCAAGCAATGAATATGTAGCTGATCTACTTACTAAACCACTTCAAAAGACACCTTTTATGAAGTTCAGATCATCACTTGGAGTGATTAGTAAAGCAATGATTGAACCAAGCTAGATAGTGAGGAGGAGTGTTAAAAATTCACAATTCTAGCTTGACTAGTTTTGGTCATATGACTTGTAAATAGCTAGATGGTCATGATGTGGCTTGTCACGCGTGCCAAATAGCATAGGATTACATTCATAAGGATGCTCTCAAGTAGACCTAAGTGTTAGAACCTTTGGAATGAGTCCAAATTATGCCTAGATACAAGGGAGAAAAAATAGGAGCTATTTTTGGTAATTTTTGCATTGTTGAGGGATCTCCAAGATTCCAACCCTAACTTGGTAGGGATGAAAGATCCACCAAAATTAGCATTAGGGATAGGTTTAGGGCTACTCATACCAGTACAAAATCGTGATGGATCATGTATATATAGGTGATGATATCTCACCAAAATCAATCAAGCAATTTCATGATTTTTCTCTCATAATGGTGCAATTGCTCTCTATGTTCATAATTGTTTGAGTACTTCTGATTACTAATGATTATAGGATTGAATGTAGGTCTGGTGTACAGTACTCAGACTATGGGAGGCCGTACTTTCATACGTGTGAAGCCTTCTTCAAGGATTTGGGCCATTAAGTGAGGTTCAAGCATAGATTTTTGATGGATTTTGATGGTTCAACTTGTGCTAATCTTATGAAATCATAATCTATTGTTTCCCTCATCATTTCAAGTGTTTTATGATCCTTATTTGCTGTAATTTTTACATGATGAATAGGGTGTCTTGCAAAGCAATTGAAGGCAAAACTCCTTATGAGATGTTGTATGGAAAGAAACCCAATCTCACTTGAAAGTTTTTGGGTGTATATGTTATGTGCATGTGCCATTGGAAACAAGAACCAAGGAGGATCCATCTTCCACAAGAGGGATTATGCTTGGATATGCAAGCTCAAGCAAGGGCTACAAAGTCTATCTCCCATCCTTAAACAAATTTGTTGTTTCAAGGGATGTCATCTTTGATGAACATCATATGCATATGCTTGAAGAAGGCTCAAGTGCTCCAATGATCAAGAAGAAGATGGTCGAGGAGCAAGATCTTGGTTTTGAGAAGGAGCTCATGGAGGAGCAAGCACCAAACCCACCTATCACACCAAGGAGATCTTCAAGGGCAAAAGTGGAGCCATCAAGGCTCACATATCAAGGCAAAGGACAGCAAGTTGAGGGTATCTCATCCACTTCTTATGCTTTATCTAGTTTTGAAGAACCATCTAATGTTGAAGATGCATTGAACTCCAAAGAATGGTATAAAGCTATGTTGGATGAGTATGAATGAAACTTGGTTGCTTGTTGAGAGACCTCAAAGGAATGTAATAGGATGCAAGTGGGTCTTCAAGCTTAAGTTGAATGCAAATGGGAGTGTTAACAAACATAAAGCAAGATTAGTTGCAAAAGGTTATGCTCAAGAGAGAGGGATAGACTATGAGGAAACTTTTGCACCCGTGGCCAAGATGGTCACAATAAGGCTAATCATTGCACTTGCATCACATTTTGGATGGATTCTATGTCAAATGGATGTCTCTAACGCTTTCTTGGATGTTTTTTTGGAAGAGGATATCTATATGGAGCAGCCACAAGGGTTCATCAAGCATGGAATGGAGAACAAAGTATGCCATCTCCAAAGAAGCATCTATGGCTTGAAGCAAGCCTCGAGATCTTGGAATTCAAGACTACATTGCTATCTTATTTCATTTTCTTTTGTTCAAAGTGAATATGATCCCACTCTTTACATTAAGTTTGATGATGTTGTTATTGTACATTTACTCATTTATGTAGATGACATCATCATTAGTGGAAATAGTGTTGATGGTATTGAAAAAATCAAGATAGATCTATCCTTAGAGTTCAAGATGGTAGATCTAGGGTGTCTTCACTTCATCTTAGGAATAAAAGAAATTAGAGGGTCTGATTTTATGTTTATAAGTCAAGTAAACTATGCTCAAAGTCTTTTGAAGAAGTTTAAGATGGAAGTATGCAAAAGTGTTGACACACCAATGGAGCAAGATGTAAAAGTGCCAAATGAAGATGATGAAAGATCCTTCATGGACATCACTTTGTTTAGGCAACTTATAGGTTCCTTAATGTGGATTGCTATAACTAGACCAGATCTTAGCTTTAGTGTATGTAGGTTGAGCCAATCCATACAAAAGCCATTGAATATCCATTGGAAAAAGGCTAAGAGGATTCTAAGATACATCTCGGGTACATTGGATTTTGGGATTCTATATAGAGGAGATGTGATTAACCTTCATGCATTTAGTGATTTAGATTTTGCAGGGGAAAAGAGGGATAGGAAATCAACAAGTGCCTATTCAACTTTCATAGGAGAAGGTGTGGTTTCATGGCTTTCAAAAAAGCAAGAAACTATATCTTTGTCTTCAACCGAGGCCGAGTACAAAGCTTTGACAACCACTACAAAGGAGGTACTTTGGATCAAGAGATTATTGGTGGAGCTAAAGATCATGGATTCAGAGGAGGCACCGATCATCTACAATGACAATATATCAGTCCAACACCTTGCATCTAACCCAATCTTCCATGCAAGATCTAAGCACATTGAGATATGCCCTCACTTTGTGAGAGAAATGGTGCAAGCCAAGGAGATTGCTTTGGAGCATGTTCCAAGCAATGAATGTGTAGCTGATCTACTTACTAAACCACTTCAAAAGACACCTTTTATGAAGTTCAGATCATCACTTGGAGTGATTAGTAAAGCAATGATTGAACCAAGCTAGATAGTGAGGAGGAGTGTTAAAAATTCACAATTCTAGCTTGACTAGTTTTGGTCATATGACTTGTAAATAGTTAGATGGTCATGATGTGGCTTGTCACACGTGCCAAATAGCATAGGATTCCATTCATAAGGATGTTCTCAAGTAGACCTAAGTGTTAGAACCTTTGGAATGAGTCCAAATTATGCTTAGATACAAGGGAGAAAAAATAGGAGCTATTTTTGGTAATTTTTGCGTTGTTGAAGGATCTCCAAGATTCCAACCCTAACTTGGTAGGGATGAAAGATCCACCAAAATTAGCATTAGGGATAGGTTTAGGGCTACTCATACCAGTACAAAATCGTGATGGATCATGTATATATAGGTGATGATATCTCACCAAAATCAATCAGGCAATTTCATGATTTTTCTCTCATAATGGTGCAATTGCTCTCTATGTTCATAATTGTTTGAGTACTTGTGATTACTAATGATTATAGGATTGAATGTAGGTTTGGTGTACAGTACTCAGACTGTGGGAGGCCGTATTTTCACACGTGTGAAGCCTTCTTCAAGGATTTGGGCCATTTAGTGAGGTTCAAGCATAGATTTTTGATGGATTTTGACGGTTCAACTTGTGCTAATCTTATGAAATCATAATCTATTGTTTCCCTCATCATTTCAAGTGTTTTAGGATCCTTATTTGTGGTAATTTTTACATGCCTGATGCAGTTCCAAAAGTCATAAGGTTCTATCGCTGTAATTTAAATGTCACTGATTTTATTAAGAAAGAGCTAGAGAGATTACTTGAAGACGATTTTATCTACAAAATTGAGCATACTTAATGAGTTTTGCCAATTGTTGTGATTCATAAGAAGAGAGAATATGTGTTAATCTCAAAGCTTTGAACAAAGTGACATAAAGGATCACTTTTCGTTACCGTTTAGGCGTATTGGACCGCCTTGCTGGAGCAGAAGCCTACATTTTTTCTCCTTGAGTGGACGACAAATACTCTTTGAGTGATTTTGTATTTCTCCAAAAGGCTGAGCAAAGCTCCCACTTGGATGAAAGATCCCCTTTTGGTAATCGAGGTTGATAACAATACATAAGCATGAAAGGACTGAATCTGGTCATTGAGTGTTTTGCACTATTATATGCAAGTTCCACCAATGGAAGGTTATTTTTCCAATTAGAGACTGTTGATGGCCCACATATGCTCATAGCATATCCTCCATCATGTGATTGGTCCTTTTCGTTTGAGCGTCTGATTCAGGATGATCAATAGAACTCATACTCAAAGTTATTTCCAATTTTTCAAACACCGCTTGCCAAAAATTCCCAATGAATTTTGGATTACGATCACTGACAATATTGCAAGGTAGCCCGTATAGTCGAAAAAGCTTCTCAACAAACATTTGAGGTAGTTTTAAAGCTTTAACGATAGTTTCACTTGGAATAAAGTTCCGCAATATTCCTACTCTCTTCTTCGTTCGCATTTTTCGATCTCTCTTGCCCCATCGGATTGGTATCAGAGCTTAGCTCAAATAAACCGAGAGATTAAGTTTGTTTTATTTGTATTACTGGTATCTGTCTCATATAGGTAACTCTTTGTCTTCATCATCCAACGAAGCTAGAATCATTGACAAGTTCAATGGTTCTAACTTCTACATTTGGAAGTTAAAACTCTGGATGATGTTGATAGATAGAGATCTTTGGGATGTAGTAGAAGGTGTTGATCTGAAACCAGAAGATGGTGATTAAGCAAAGGCATGGAAGATCAAAGATCAGAATGCCTTAGCATGCATCACACTCAATCTGGCTGACTCCCAAATATCTCACATTACCACATGCAAAACCTCTAAGGATGTATTAGATTTGTTATCAAAATCTCTATGAGACTCATGATGGAAGCACTAGATTACATCTTAGAAGGAAGTTCTTTGCTCTTAGCATGTCTAATTCTACTATTGTAAACTATGGGGATGACAGGCAGCGGAAGCTTGAAGCTTTGAGCGTAGGCATGTAAGATAAAAAATGCAACAGTTAGCAGCATAAATATTCAAGAAGAATGATTCATACAGATTGCGCAAATGAACAATGCAATAGCGAGACAAAAATTGCACTCTGATTAATATCAATAGTGAGTACAATGGCTTGAAGTAATATCTTCAACTTATTGAGCATGATAACGCTAGCTACAGATAACTCTGATTGAAAGAGAATTTTAATTAACACTTACATAGCTTGATTCAGCTAGAATATATATATTTACAAGTGTCAAGAGACAAAAAATCTTATAAGCCTTTAATGTTATTTATGCCAGTCTTTGCATATGTACAAAATTGGTAACCGCTCTTTGGATATTTTAGTTGTCCAACTGTTTTTAGGGTTGATAATAAGTTGGTGATGTCGATCTGCCACTATTGTGAAAATCCGAAAACCCAAAGGTGCCTTTAAATTGTTTAGGGCAGGTCTAAACTGAACTTTGGTCATGGTGTCGCCTTTTTTGCAAAGGTGCAAAAAATGTGAAAAATATGGTGTCTAAAAATGGTTGTCACTAAAAAAATCCCAATGGTAAAAAATGTGAAGGTTCGAAACACGTAGTCGGCCTTCGGTTGTTTTAAGGATGCTCATTATTTCAATGATTTGTTTAAGCCTGAGCATAAGAAATCTAACACCTCCCTTAATGTGGATCTTGAATAACTTTGATCATCATATTTAACATATCGTTAAATCTAAGATGTTGCTCTTTTGATAGAGCTTTTGTGAAGTAATCTGTTGCCATGTAGTTTGTTCTTCATAAAACCAATGCTACTTCCTTGCTATGCACTTTTTCTCTAAGGTAATGAAACCTGATTTCAATATGTTTGCTTCGAGAGTGAAATCTTAGATTGAGAGACAATGCTATTGTGCTTTGATTGTCACAATAGATTGTCGTAGGAAGTATTTGTGCAAGGTTAATGTCTGCAAGTAGTTGCCTTAGCCAGATCGTCTCCTTAGTTGCATTTGTAATAGCTATGTATTCAGATTCCATTGATGATAATACAACTAAGGTCTGCTTCCGGCTATTCCATGAGATTGGGCCTTGGTTGTATAAAAATACAAATCCAGAAGTTGAATTTATGGTATCGACATCTCCTACCCAATTTGCATCTGTGTAGGCTTCAAGAATGTTGGTAGTTTGGCTACCTCCGTAGCAGATGCTGAGAGTTTTCGTTGCCTGGATGTACTTCATGACCTTTGTTAGTGCTTTCCATTGAGTTACGCCTGGATTTGATAGGAACTAACTGAGTAAATTGATCGAATATGCAAGATCTGGTCGTGTGCATATCATTGCGTATATCAGTGAGCCGATGATAAATTGAAACGGATAGCGCTTCATTTTGTATTTTTCTGCCTCAGCTCTAAAATTTAATGTTAATGTCTAACTGCCCTCATTAAAGCTAGAATCAATGATTTTTGAAGAGGCCATTAAATAGTCTTAGGAAAAAATAAAAAACATAGCTGATAGATAGAGGGATATCACCCCCCTTTTCCCATCACGACCACCATCCCCACCCCGATCTACTATCTACGAGCAGTCCAACTTGCTGGTTGTGAGCAGAAATGCGGCTCCAATTTTCTATCCATGAGCGAAAACAATGCGTTTCAAATAGATTCCACACGCGCCTGATACCACTATAAGGTTCCTCACCAAGGATACAATAGCCAAGCAAGCTGAAACAAAGCAACACAATGGAATCGGATGCTGGACAAATCTGCCCAAACCAAATCTAGATCATAGACATCTAGCCCCCAAGCTATGGATCAATCTCTTGTAGGTGTGGCTTTATGCTCTGATACCACTTTGCTAGAGACCAATAGGGTGAATAGGCTGCAACAAAAATGGAGGCTGTCGTCCCAACGAAAAAAATAAGATACGATGGACAGTATGAAAACTGACAAAGAATCTGGATTACTTAGAGATCAGAATGATAGAGCAAATCTGATATGTGATGAACATGAGTATAAGTGTCGTAGGCAACTATAAGGAGAAGAACGATTAGGTGTTTGAGACAGCCGTGCACTTCTCTACTACTGACATAAAGTAATGTGAAGCAACTATGACAGCCATACATTTCTTCATTAATTGATACTCTTTACAGAAGAGGAAATGAGTGTGAGTTAATTCACATTCAGCATGAATGCATTGAGATAGAACAATAGCAATTCTGTATATTGAATGTTGTAGTAACAACTATCAGATTACAAGACAATCGTTTTGAGCGCGTGATCCTACTTATAGAAACAAATATTTGCTATAGTTCTGAATACTTTTTACTCTCTCTATAATCTCTAACTTTGAGGAGTCAAATATAGTGAAACCAATTTTGGTCGTTTGATCTCTGTCTGATTTCGATTGATACATTTCGATGCCTTGTCTCTAATCGCTCAGTTCCTTATATAGTTGTTGGATGATCTTGTGTTATTCTACTTTTACGATCATAAGATCATTAACAGTTGATTAATTGATCAATAGATCGATTATTAACTGGAGCATGAAGACGTAGATAGGCTATACGTGAAATCCTATGTAAATCTGCAGTATGCTGAATTCCTCGCATTCTTCAAAAAAATGTTGCATTTTTCGGGTGCCTAAAATGTCAAGTAAAACAGTGTTGGTGCATTCGTCGCATTCTTCGGAAAGACTTCTCATTCCTAAAATGGTCGGAATATTGAGAAGAACACTTTTGTTGCATGCCTCACATGATTCAAAAAACCTTCAGCTGTCTGAAATGTGAAATACTTTGTCAAAGTCTTCGCATTTTTTGCCTGATGAAGTTTGCATGTAAAAATTGTTGTGAAAATAATTCAATTCTGTAGACTACTTTGAGAGAGCGATTTACTTGTGTGAGTTGGAAGGCAATTAGGATGAGTAGGAGTAAGATTAACTCCAACACTCCCCCTTAAGCTTACTACTATATATCTGAATTTAAATTGAGATTTAACATACCTACTAAATTAAAATGTTTCACTCTTGACAATGGTTTTGTCAAATTGTCAGTGAACATACTGTTTGCATGACAATAACTTAGCACAACATCTTTATTTTGAACTTTTTCCCTAAGAAAATAAAACTGAACTTTTATGTGTTTGATTCTAGTGTGAGTTCGTGAAAGTTCAGAGATAGAGCTATGCAGCTCTGATTGTCGCACTGGAGTATAGTTGGACCGATCTGTGAAGATTGCAGATCTTGTAGCAACCTTCTAAGCCAAATAATCTCCTTCACTACTGATGTAGCTAAAACATATTATGATTATGTAGAGGACAACAAAATGCATTTATGCTTTCTGATGTTCCTGAAATGGGTCCTCTTGCAAGAAAACAAATATTACCATATGTGGACTTTCTGGTATCAACATCTTTTGCCCAATCTGAATCTGAATAGGTGACTGATGTAAGTGTAGCATATTAGCACAATGCATAGTGCTTCATAGCTTGAATGTACTTCAATGCTCTTTGCATAGCCTTTCAATGTTGTAAGGCTAGATTGGACATGTATTGTGAGAGTGTGCTTACTTCATATGCTAGATCAGGTCATGTGCAGATCATAGAATACATTATAGATTCTATGATCGACTGATAGGGGTATCTGCACATTTCTTTCTATTGTGCTTAAGTTTTGAGATGCATGCCTTTTGATAGTTTGGATCTTGGACCCATGGGTGTGTCTATCAGCTTACAGTTCTCCATGCCATATCTGCAAAGTACATTGGTTAGAAAGGCTTCTTGGCTTATAGTGATTCTTATGCCTGCGCGATGTCTGGTGATCTCCATACCAAGTAGATAATGAACTGGGCCTAAATCAGTCATTTCAAATTATATTGAAAGCAAAGATTTTGTTTCATACAGTAACTGATTTGAATTACTGATAATTAAAGAATCGTCAACATACAAGACAATCATGACATAGCTTGGGCCTTTACACTTGAGATACACAATTTGAGTCTGCAAAGCGAAAAGTAAAGTTGTGTTGCAACAAGAAGTGATTAATTCTTACATACCAGGCCTAGGAGCTTGCTTGAGGCCATAAAGTATATTCTGCAATTTACATACCATATGCTCTTGGCCTTGAAAGACGTAACCTTCTGATTGATATAAAAATGTCTTTTTGTATAAATTCGTGAAGGAATGATATCTGGACATCCATCTGATGAATGTCCATATCCTTTGCAGCAGCTATAGCCAACAAAGTTCGAATAGATTTTACCACAGGGTAAAAGTGTCAATGTAATCTATTCCGTAAACTTGCTCATATCCTTTAACCACTAAACGGGCTTTCCATTTAGATATTGATCCATCTGCTAGCTTTAGTTTGAAGATCCACTTAGTGTGAATGAGTTTTGTACCTACAAGAGGATTAATAAGACTCCAGGTCTTGTTCTTTCATGAATGGTACTCAACGTCCATGAAAGCTTTCCATTTGTCTGCATCTAACATTGACAATGCTTCTGCAACAGTGGCAGGGTTTATCATGACTGATGAATGTTTGAGGGACAAAATGATCAGGTTGTTGTCGTTGTCATGTAGATCTTCTAACTACATGTTCCTAAGCAAATGGCTCTCCTAGTGAATAATTGGGGTATCTTCAGATTGTGGTTGAACAGTCGTAGGTCCAAGCCTATCGATGGTAAATGGAGTTGTTGGAACAAACTCCTGCATTTGCTGCTTCTGCTTAAAATCATAAAATTGGTCATCAAAGAAGGCTACATCTCAGTTGATTGACCTGTTTCAACATCATAGATGCAATATGCTTTATCTGATGTTAAATAGCCAATAAAAGTATAGTTACAGTTGACTGGGTCTAACTTCTTCCTTTGATCAGATGGTACTTGTGCATGGCAGAGAATCCAAACACACGTAGGGCATTTAAGGCTTGGTTTGTAACTTTAGTAGGCTTCAAATGGAGTTTTGGAATCAACTGCCTTCGTGCTGAAATAATTTTCCAGATTAGCAAGTTGTAGGAATTGCTTCAGCCCAAAATTTCTTGGGTAACTGAGCATTTGACATCATGGATCTTACTACTTGTCGCAAATCTACAAGATCAAAGAGTTGAGCTCTTATACCTTGTAGGAAATCAAAAAAATCGAGATGATATCAGATTAGTAGACTCTGATAGAAACAGATGTTCAAATACCATGTTGAACATCATTGGAAACATGGTGTGCAGCGGAAATGGAGCAGGTGGTGTAGTGGATCGGAAGTGTTGCAATTACCATCAATGCATTCAAGATGGATCAAACAATACAATGCGCAATAGAACAACAATGTAGATAGAACTTGCACTCTGATTGATATCAAAAACGTGAGTACAAGGGCATGAAGCTGGGCGCTGTCGGAAAGATGTGTGTGAAAGATAGGTTGTGCGTGGCAGAAGAACTATTATCTTCTTTCTCTATGCATGACTATGCCTATCAATTTCAAACAAAACAATAGTGATGTTTGGTCTTATAGTAACTGACTTTAAAATCATCAATACTACAATGATTACGTAGTTAAACAATAATGCATTGAATTATCAGACAAATAATTTGTCGTGAAGAACTATAGCAAAGCATACATTTTGAGACGACGCTGAATGCAATAAAAGATAGTATTGATTCAATATGAAAACGAAACAGAAGTAAATGAATACCATAAGTTGTGGATCGAAGCTGCCTACTCTATGCTATCTCTGAGCGACAAAAGTGAAAGTCTAAATTAAACGCAATGTTGACAAGTAGTAGTGCAATAGCAATCTCTAAACAACTCTAAGAAGTGAGCTCGAATGCTCAGGAGTGTTCAAGCTTGTAGGCTTGAGAGAGAGAGAGAGAGAGAGAGAGAGAGCTAACTATTCAAATGATTCTTTTGATAATGGTATAATGTATGAATATGAACGACTATTTATACTAAGAAATTAGGTCGTCAATTGCGATTGCTAGTTGGTTGGCCCTCCACTGGCATACATCCGGTTCCTAGTCATTGATTGTTGATAAGCGGTGCAAATTGGCCGTAAACAGTCTGTGTGCATAAATGAACCAAATTGTCACTTCTGCAGAAATGAACTAAAACAGCCATAGGCGACAGTGTCGGCATTTTGTGAAAAACTCGACAGTGCCTTAAAATCTCCTCTAGGATTGCCCCCCACTTTGCCAGAGTCATTTTCTTAACATTTGAGGCACTCTAAAAAAAGCGAAAAATGTGACTTTGCATATTTGCTCGCAAATCTTGATAGGCGACAGTGTCACTAAAATGCGCAAAATGCTATACTGTGATTTTGCACCAGATTTTTGACAGACAAAAAAGCTGAAGTGGGAGAAAATGAAATGCGACACTGTAGTCAAACTCCGTATATTTCTTAGATTGTGTAAAAACACCTGTAAATTTGCAAACTGTGTAAAGACATGGAAAAATCTGCAGAACTGGATAAACAATAAATGAAGACTAAAACCGATTAGTCGATTAGTAAGAAGGAGACTAATCCAACACTCCCCCTTAATCTGAATCCTTGAACGTCGTGACCTTCAAACTTAGTTCTACACAGAATCTTCTGTGCGCTTCCAAACTTAATGCTTTAGTAAAAATATCTGTTGTCATATCTTGCATTCTACAGTACTGCAATCTACCTCTTCATTGAGAACTTGGCTTCTGACGAAATGATACTTCAGCTGAATGTGCTTATTCCTAGAATGAAATCTAGGGTTGGCTGATAAAGCAATGGCACTTTGATCATCAAAAAATAATGTCGTCGGAGCATATTGATTCAGACCGATATCTGAGAGTAAGTCCCTCAACCAAATTGCTTCCTTTGTAGCTTGAGAGGCTGCAATATACTCTGATTCAGTGGAAGATAGGGCTATCGAAGATTGTTTGCGACTGTTCTAGGAAATTGGACCATTGTTGTGGAAGAATGTAAATCAACCATTGAGTAAATTGAGTTTGTCGTTGCCGACTGTTCCATAACAAATGCAAAAGTCCATAGTACTTTGAAGATGTTTCATGACTCTGATAAGAGCCTTCCAATGTGTTACACCATGATTAGTCATAAACTGACTAAGAGAGCTGACTGGAAAAGCTATGTCTGGCCTAGTACAGATCATGGCATACATAAGAGATCCTATAATAGAAAGGTAAGGATACTCATGCATCTGCTGCTTCTCATAAATTGTTTGGGACACTGGTCCTTTGACAATTTGAGACTAGGTCCCATTGGTGAGAGAGCTACTTGCAATTAATTAGATTATATCTGACTAACATGTTGTAGATGTACCTTTGTTGTGTAATGTAAACCAACTTCTATTTTTTGTCTCTCTGGATTTGAATACCAAGGCAGAAATGAGCTTCACCCAAATTGGTCATGTCGGATTGGAAGATAGCATTGTCTTGGCCTCTTCTATCAGATTGGTACTGTTCCTGAAAAGCACTATATCATCCACGTATAAAGTGATAATGATAAAAGACTGTTGTACTGTTCTGAAGTAATCGTTTGAATCTGAAGAGCTAGGTGTGTAGCCATGATCAATAAGAAAAGTATTGATCCTTTGAAACCATGCTCGAGTAGTTTGCTTCAAGCCATAAAGTGTCTTATGGAGTTTACACACATGATTGTGTTTACCCTCGATAATATAACATTCGAGTTGCACCATGTAAATGTCTTCTTCGATAACTCCATTGAGATATGTTGTCTGTACATCCATTTGATGTATTTCTAAATCTGCTGCAGCGGCAAATGATAGCAAAAGTTGAACAGAAGAATGCTTGACTACTGGACTAAAGGTCTCAGTGTAATTGACGTTGTATACCTGAGAAAATCCTTTGACGACAAGTCGTGTCTTTCTTTTGTTGATGGTTCCATCTACGTTGTACTTGACTTTGAAAATCCATTTGCAATCAACTATGTTTCTGCTAGCAGGTAATACAACAATTGTTCTTGTCTGGTTCTTGATAAGAGACGAATATTATTCATTCATAGCTTCTTTCCAGATATCTGAATCAGGCTGACTGAGTGCCTCTTGGACAGAGGTCGGTTCTGGAACAAGGTAGGCTGCAGACTCATCGATATACCTGTGAGGTGGTCTGCTAGTTCTTGATGATCTTCTAAGTAACAGAGGAAGTTGATCATTTCCATTATATTGTGGTTGCTGAACGCAACATCATCATCTTCTGATTCGTCGTTGATTTGTTGTTCGTCGAAAATAGAAGAGCTTGGACCTTCAATGGGAATAGTCGATTGAGGAACTGGAAAGTTCAATGCGTCAAGAGAGTCTGATAAGTCGGCTACATGGGGACTGTCATTTCCTTTCAGGTCTTGATATTGATCTTCGATGAATATGACATCTCGGCTAGTGAATATCTTCGACTCAATGGGATCTAACAACTTGTAGGCTTGATCTGAAGTAGTGTAGCTGATAAAAACACATTTGATACTCTGGAAGTCGAGCTTCTTCCTGAGATCACGAGGAATCTATGCAAAAGTGGTACATCCAAAAACTCGTAAGTTTGATAAAGAAGGTTTGGTACTTGTCCAAACTTCGAATGGTGTTTTGTTTGAGAGACCTTTAGTAGGACATCTATTCTGAATATAGGTTTTTGTTGAAACAGTTTTAGCCCAGAAGGACCTCGGAAGTGTCACATGTGATAACATGCACTTTGCCGATTCAACTAAGGTTCTATTCTTTCTCTCAGCAAGACCATTTGACTGAGGCGAATAAGAGGTAATGTATTGTTGCTCAATGCCGTTGTTAAGGCAATACTCCTTGAATTTGGTGGAGATGTACTTTCCTCCGCTATCTGACCTCAGTGCTTTGATTCTTTTGCCAATTTGATTCCCAACATGCTCTTGGAATTGTCAAATTTGATGAAAGCCTCTGAAATCTATTTAATAAAATAATTAGCTGTTGTTTTGGAGAATTCGTCAATAAAAGTAATAAAATACTTTGCACCCAGCAATAAAGGGGTTTGTATAGGTCCACATATATTTGTATGAACGACATCTAACAGATCTTTTGTTGCATGTCTATGGTTTGATCTAAAAGGAATCTTCGACCTTACCAGAAGGATAGTCGAGATCAAGAACCATGGATTATTTGGACATGTTCAAAATAGGTGCATAATTCAAGTGAGCGATGATGCTATAGTAATTCTTTATTGACTGAAACAGAGGTTTTCAAGGCTTGACTAGACTCAGAATAACAATGTACCAATCTATATAAGTAACCTTGTCTCTTGCCGAGTGCAAGGATCTTATTACTCCTATCAATAATTTTGCATTGATCATAATCAAATTCTACGCTATGACCTAAATCTATAATTCTACTTACTGATAATAGATGTGTAGAGAGTTTAGGAATATATAAGACCTTTGATAGTAATTTCAATTGATCATGTCGAAATCACAATCTTACAGTTTCTTCACATTCAATAGTGTGATACTATTGTCACCAAGATGAACAAATTTCTTCATGATATAAGGTGTATAGGAGCTGAAGATCTCACTTTGATTGGTCACATGTTGAGTTGCTCCAAAATACAGAAACCATGAATCATCCAAAAATGTGCTTTGATCTTTGACCATAAATGCGCCTTCGTCCACTTCGACATGGGGAGATGATGAAACTGTGTTTGCTTGTTGATCAAGTTGCTTGGATGCATTCTTCGCTTGGAGAATTTGGCAATCCTTGATCTCATGGCTATTGCGCTTGCAATACCTACAAAACATCTTCTTCTTTGATTGTGAATCTGATGATTGTGCTTGACTTTTAGTCTGCTTTTGATTTGTTGCAGCCTTCTTGGAGTTTCTCTTCTTTTGTCGCTTAGAGCCCTTGTTGACATATAGAGCCTGAGAGGAGGAAGTAGACAAAGTGTCTTGACTTCTTCTATTGTCTTCTTGCAACAACATAGTATAACTCTAGTAAGATTTAGATTTGAGTGTGTCGATATGATCAACACCCAGTTCTCATATGTAGAAGGCAAGCTTGAAAGCAATGTCATAATTGCATCTTGATCGTCTATGATCCGACAACGGCCATCTATTGCAAGAGATTCTTAAACTGGTTAATGTGATTCTAAAGAGAATCACCAGTAGACATCTTGAATGTGAAGAATTTCCTTTGTAGATGTAACTTAGTAGTTACGTCCCTCACATCATATAGTCTTGACATTTTAGCTTCAGCTATGTGTCCAATCTGTGTATCTGATATATTGAGGATAATAAACACGAAAGCGTTACTGTCCTTTGATTTCCACTTTGAGTTGTCATCTTCAAGTTTTACTTCTATACCTGTAACAACATCCCATAATTCGCTGGCGATTAGCAAGGTCTTCATTTTTAATTTCCACAAATGATAATTGGATCCATTCAGCTTGTCTGCGATAAGCCCAACTTTACTTTGAGAATCCATCTGGAACTTAGTTTGTCAATTGTATCGATGACGCTAAAATGTAGTAATGCCAACAATAGAAAATCTCTTTGATACAGAAAGGTTGAAAAGAACTAAAGAGTATGATTATCAATTTGATATCGCGAAAGATATCAAGTATGAGAGATTTGGCTCTAATACCATGTCAGAAAGAAGTGTGCAGAAGATAGGTTGTGCGTGGCAGAAGAACTATTTTCCTCTTTCTCTATGCATGACTACGCCTATTAATTTCAAACAAAAGAATAGTGATAGAAATCACGTTTGATCTTATAGTAACTGACTTTGAAATCATTAGTACTACAGTGATTACGTAGCCAAACAATAATGCATTGAATTGTCAGACAAATAATTTGTTGTGAAGAACTACAGAATCGTATACATTTTGATATGAAGCTGAACGCAATAAAAGATAGTATTGATTCAATATGAAGACGAAACAGAAGTAAATGAGTACAATAAGTTGTGAATTGAAGCCACGTACTCTATGCTATCTTTGAACGGCAAAAATGAAAGTCTGAATTAAACGCAATGCTGACAAGCAGTAGCGCAATAGCAATCTCTAAACAACTCTAAGAAGTGAGCTAGAATGCTCAGGAGTGTTCAAGCTTGCAGGCTTGAGAGAGAGAGAGAGAGAGAGAGAGAGAGAGAGAGAGAGAGAGAGAGAGAGAGAGAGAGAGAGAGAGAGAGAGAGAGAGCTAACTATTCCAATGCTTCATCTAATAATGTTATAATATATGAATATGAACAGCTATTTATACTAAGAAATTAGGTCATCAATTGCGATTGCCAGTTGGCTAGTGTCTGTTGGCATCCATCCGGTTCCTTGTCATTGATTGCTGATAAGCGGTGGAAATTGGCCGTAAACAGTCTGTCTGCATAAATGAACCAAACTGTCACTTCTACAAAAATGAACTAAAACAGCCACAGACGACATTCTCACAAAGAGATGACAGTGTCCGCATTTTGCGAAAAACCGACAGTGCCTTAAAATCTCCTTTAGGGTTGTCCCACACTTTGCCAGAGTCATTTCCTTAACATTTGAGGCACTTTGGAAAAAGCGAAAAATGCGACTCTACATATTTGCTCGCAAATCCTGATAGGCGATAGTGTCACTAAAATCCGAAAAATATGACACTGTGATTTTACATGAGATTCCTAATAGGTGAAAAAGCCGAAGTGAGAGAAAATGAAATGCGACACTGTAGTCAAACTCGTGTATTTTTGCAAACTGTGTAAAAACACTTGTAAATCTGCAGATTGTATAAAGACACAAAACTGGATAAACAATGGATGAAGATTAAAACCGATTAGTCAATAAGTAAGAAGGAGACCTCCAACAGGCGCAAATACTAGGCTTCTGCTGAAAATCATTGATAGCAGAATACTAAAATACAACAATACTAACTAGCTGATTCTAAACTTACTTAACAAAATAATCCATGTACATCGTTACAAAAGATGCCTGTAAGGGCATTGACTCCACTGGATGTCAGATGATCAATGCATTGGAATCCTAAGTTAATTTACTACAGTCCCACAGAAGGTAGCCAGTATTTTGATAGTGGGTCAGATTTTCTAGTTAACAGTATCTAAAAATATACAAAGGATTACATTTATACAAAGGGTCAGATACATACAAAGGGTCGGATTTATCCGATCCGATCTGATCCAGAGTCGAAGACGCCTACAATAGGGCCCTTTTTGGACTCACAAAGGGCCTCTTCACTAATTATAATTAGTGTTAATGACGACACGTATACCAATAGAATATTGACAACTTAGAAGAAATGGTCCATGTGACATGGCAAATTCAATGGTGCAGATTGAATCAATTGTGGGCCCACAATGTACACCTCTAATATTAACCCTTCACTAACACTACATAAAGCAATAACTATGCCTACAAGTTAACATCAACTAACATGTCTATCTACTAGCAGCCATATGCTAAGTGAGCCTATTTCTTATTTCAAATTTTGAATGTTCACAAGTTTCTCTCTCTCTCTCTCTCTCTCTCTCTCTCTATATATATATATATATGCGCTAATGATGGATTGCTGTCCTTTTTTTACTCAAAAGGCTAGCCCCATTGATTAACACAAAAAGCATGCTCATGGCATTACTTAGTTACAGAAAAACTCCATGGGAATCAAGTTATCAACTATCCTTTTTTATTCCAAATAATCTAGCCGTCCTTTTCTGTGTAAAAGGGCTGAGCTGCTGACGGCGGCCGTCCTTTTTTCATATATATATATATTCGTGGACCCTTGAAGACTTTTATTTTTCATCATTTGTTTTTGTTAGCAAATTTATACCCTTAATGACCTGTTTTGAAACTTTGGAGTTTTTTCCATTTGGAGATTTGCTCACCTTTGCACCAATTCACATTTGTTTACAGCAGGGCCTTATTAGAGAGTAACTCACATTAAGGAACTTAAAGGATCAAGCAAAAGACGAATTTATTGAAGAGGTATTTCATACTACATAGCAATAATTTGAAATTTTATTACTCTCGAAGTTTTGCATATTATTTCACAAAAACATTGGTGGGTCTCACACTCAAAGCAATGCCCATTTTGGCCCCAGCTTCACGACAACCACACGTTTAAAAAATAATAATTGGATGCTTATGTGCCATGTGTTCGGACAACCAAAATTTATCCTATAAGTGTTTTTATGGGATTAGGGAGAGGGAATATATAGGCAAAGTTTGTCATACTTTTACATGTGCGTGTCTAGGTGTGAAGGTGCCTGGCGCCACGCCAATATTGATAGGATATACAAATGGTGATTGGGCAGGTAATATTGATGACAGAAGGTCTACCAATGGTCATACATTCAGTTATGGTACAGCTGTAGTTTCATGGAGCAACAAAAAGAAACCTACAGTAGCCTTATCCTCGACGAAAGTTGAATATCGAGCACTCAGCAATACTGCACAAGAAGTAGTATGGTTACGAAAATTGTCAACCAAAGGTGAATGCAACTACTATATTTTGTGACAATCAAAGCTGCATTCACCTTGCCAAAAATCTAGTTTTACATGCTTGAACCAAGCACATCGAAATACATTATCATTTTGTTCAAGAGAAAAAAAATTTGATGGAGCCATTGATCTTGTTTTCTGTAAATCTAAAGATCAAGTGGCAGATATTTTTACTAAGTCATTAGGTAGATGTAAATTTGAAAAGTTTCGTACTCTACTAGGAATAGAAGAATGTAATTTTATCATTGAGGGAGAGTGTTAGAAATCAATAATAAACTTCACACTTCTTAGTCACTGTTTACAATGTACTTTATTACTAGCTGTAACTAGTCGTTGGCTAGTCTAGTAGTCTACTCCTAGGTTCTCCCTCTCTATCAGGGTTCAGGGTTTATTTGTATATTTTACATTCAGTATGTTGCAGTGTGATAGAGTGATATCGCGTGTTCTTCTTCCCTCCCCCTACTTGGTGATTGCTTATGGTGAATGCTTGATGTTGCATATCTGATTTTTGACAAATCCATCAGAATTTGTTGGTCCTGCAATCAAGGCTGCCAGTTCGACGAAATTTGTTTCGGAAAATTGCTATAACTGTGGTGAACCAGGATATTTTTTGCCTAATTGTCCATAGTCACAAAAGTCGATTGAATATATACCTTTATGCTCGAATTGCAAAAAACATGGCCACAAGTATCCGGACTATCCACAACCCTAGAAGCCATGTCCAAAGTATCAGTACGTAGCCACACCTACTGTTATTGCTTATACGAAATTAAAATCTTCGGCTGATGTTGTTGTGTAGAAGGTTGATGTCATTGAAGCCACACAAACAAAGACAGTTGATCAATCTTGGCCCAGTGATATTGAGAAGTTATTCAAAGTAACTACGAGAAGCAAAAGTTCCCCGAAACCTGACACAAAAGTATCTTCAAAGAAGCGGAGAAATTCTTCGAAGAAAAAATCTTCGAACAAGAAAACAACGAAGGAAGATTTCAAAGTTGATCCTGAATACGATCGTGACGCAACCAAGCTATTTTCAAAGGATAGTTCTGCAGCAGCAAAATAAATTATCAATTCCGAATTACAGATAGCCGTTGTAGAGAAGAAAGTTACCTTTCAGTAAGAGGACGTGGAAAACACGAAGACAAAACTTTTGGAGGGCACTATTGACAAGCCTATATCAAAAGCAAAGGTGAAAGATTATAGGCAAAGGTTGACTCGCGGCGAGGGTTCTTTCACTGTAATTTTGGATAAAAAATCACTTATCTGGCTATTTCTAACAAATCTGATAAAATTAACCTTCTTCTGATTGACAATAGGTATATTGGGTAATGAAAAGACTAGGGTAGAATTGGCGAAGGTTCTTTTTCGATGAACAATGGTTTTTGAAGCTTGGTGAGGATTGAAATATACTTTTTTTTATCATCTCAAAAATGATGAAATACTATACTTGGAATTCTTAGACAAATCGGCAAAGGTTCAGGCAAAGGATCAAGTTAATTCTACAAAAAAAAAATACTTTTTTTTGACAAAAATGGATCAATATGACAACTGACCTTGACTTAACATTCGCCCAACTCACTGATTATCAAAAATAGTATGGTGGACTAACTCTGACTCTAGCGAAGTTTCAGGCAAAGGTTCCTCTCAGAGAACTGGTATTTTTGCATAAAAGTGTTAAACTTTCTACAAAAGGTTACCAACAACTAGATGAACAGTCACTTTAGTCTTCTATTTATAATTTAACCTTCGCCGACCTAGCTATAGATAGATCTAATCATATCTAAGTATAGTAGAACAGACAAAAATTGGTCTTTCAATATTTTTTTGGTTTTTAGGATTTTTGACTATTTTTTATGGTTTTTGTTCTGTTTTTGAAAATCGGTTGGAAAGTAACCTTCTCCCTTCAAACCCAAGATTCTATGTTTGAAGGTAGTGTTGTTTGTGAGTCAACGAAGGTTAAAAGCCAAGGAACAGAAAGTTATCAAAGACTGATGACAATTTTGCCTTCTTTTTCACCAATATGGCAGAAATGAACGATTTTTATTGTTTTCTCTTATTTCTTCATATCCAAATGGATCTTAATAATGGTCCCTGCTCAACAATCAAATTAGATTGTTTGAAAATCCACTCAAATCAAGCAAGATCTCTCCCAATTTAACCCTAAAATGTAACTTTTAACCCTATTATGCCAAAACAAGATGCCTAAATACAAGCTAACATCCAGCCATGAATCAAATAAATGCTGAACGCTGAAGAATTGGCATAGCTCCCCATCAATGGTGCCCAAATCGTAGTGGGCATTTCCTAACCACCCTCAACCCTAAATCCAAGCACACAAGCATCAAGGAGATGAAGAGGACTAACTAGGTCTCACGCGGAGATTCATTTTCATGAGAGTGATAACATATTTCATAATCAAGCAATGCATGTGATTCATGTCTAACACTAAGCATTAACACCCAGATCCATTAACAATAACAATTAACACTACAACCATTAATACTAGATCCGCAACAATGATAGAGACTTATTCTTCTCTCTCTCCCTTTCTCTCTCACAAAAAACATAAGTTAGGTCCATTTGTATTTGAATCTCCATTATCATCCACATCCATGGAATCATCCTCCTCAATAGGTACAAGTGGAATTTGTGATACTAGGGAATCATCATTCTAGATCTAGTTCATACAAGGCCTTGGTATTATTTTCATTGGAAGCAAAAAAAGAAATTTCAATTGTTGATAATTTCACATAACTTTAGAAGAAGAATGATTTCAACTTTAGAAGAGAAAAAAATGAAGGCATTCACCTCAAGTGCAGACTGACATGTGTAGGCTAAATGAAGAGCTACAATGTTTGATGTTCGATAAATCTTAGTCTAGAAAATACAGCCCCATAAATCTTTACCAGTATATCAAAATACGTTCTATCCATGAATGGAGACAATCACTTCTAAATAAAAATGGCATAGAAATAAAGAACACATCTGCAAAAAAATTCGACGATATTTGGCAATGCTCTTGTTTCTCCAAAGTTGTAGAAACATAAACTTAAACTGCTCAAAACCTCATAATTCCACATGACTTTAGGAGAAGATTCATTTTCATTATTGGAATAGAGAGAGTATTCCTTTTGTTGCTCTTTTCATTTGTTCTATTGTGGAGGGATAGCAGGAGAGGAGGAGGCTATTGCATCATGAGCTAGTATTGTGATCTTTCTTATGTAATGTGCAGGGGCACATGAATAAATGTTATTGGCATCTTGTTTATCATATGTAGGGCTCTTGTGAAATGCTTGAATAGAACCTTAAGGATCTCGGTGATATAATGAAGCTATAGTGTGATATTGTGGCTCATTGCATTTTGTAGTCTTCAAGAAGAATCAAGCTTGGTGCTTATGTTTCTTGTTGACAAATTTTAACATGACAATTTTACTTCATGGAACAGTCAATATTGTCCAACGCAACACATTGCACTAGATTTGAGCACAGATGCACACAACATATTTTGTGCATCATCATTAGAGGAGTTTTGAGTTCCAAAAAGACCCTTTAAGAATTCATGCAAGATGCCTTTTTTATTATTGAAATATTATAGCACTAATACTTTTGACTTGCCATAACTTTTTAATTGTAGCTTAGAAGTATGCCATTTAACATATCATTGGAAGGGCCTTGTCGAGCACTTTCTGATGCACCAAACTTCGCTAAATTTGGACTTACCACTAAAAAGTTATGCCATTTTTAGTATGGAATCAAAATGTGGACTCAAAAAGTTACGTTACGTAGATTTCAAATTTGAGTGTTTTGATTGGTCCATGCTTAAGAAGAATAATTTGAGAAAAAATATAAAAAGAATCTTTACAAAGGGTCTTTTTGGGATTTAGAACTCCTCTAATGTAAGTTTGAAAATCAAGGCATTCATGGATCCAAATTAAGAGGGAATATTGTTATAATTCTTCTCTCCCTAAATCCTATAGTTGCTGCATATTCACTCCCATTGTCACACAATCTGTAGAAGTACATGAGAATCACAAATAGGTATATGTGATAGTCAAACTATAGAGTCAAACTATCGAGAGAGTCTCAACAATCAAACTATCGAGAGAGTCTCGACAAACAAACTATTGAGTTGAAGTTTCGACTCCAACTCCAATCGACAAGTTGTCGACTGCTATTGATTCTCCAACTTGAATCGACAAAATTGTCAATTATTTGACTCCAGCTCAAATTGACAAAAAATTGTTGACTCTCTACATAGCATGATACTACTAAATAAAGCTCGTTACCTATATAGATTAGTTTTTGCACTATGCAATTGATTTGACAATGATGCAACTATGATCCCGCCTACCTTGATCACTAGCCATAAGGAACCCATAAGGGACTTGTAAAGAGTCCATATGGAACTCGTAAGAAGAACTCATAAGAAGAACTATGAGACACTACAATCATTGTAGTAAGCATTAGAGGATTTCCAAAATAAAAAATGACCCTTTGTAAAGATACTTTTATTTTTTTCTTTAGTTTCGACCACCACCTGGCCCAATCAAAATGGAAAAATTTCAAATCTATGTAACATAGCTCAAATAAACTGAAAAATAAAAATATATTATAACAAACATTGAAATTTGTGTCGGACAACATGGACGTATCTCATTGGTTCGCTCTTCTTGCCCGACACATGGTAATTTTTCCGACTTCAATACCTCAAGTTAAATTTGTTTAACTATGCTGGTTGGTGTAATGAATTTTGTTAAATAGACTAATTACAGTTATAGAATTATAGTATGCACAGTAACTGTGACTACTTATGAGATTAAATGTGATACAAAGAATTGCAAATGACCAAGATCATGCACCTCAAACTACTCTTGAGAGCACTCTTGATATCCTCCACATCTTGGTTGTCTCCACCACTCAAGATGATAACACCCACATAGATTAGCAATATGGTAACATCATTTCCAACAAACCTATAATAAACTGACTCACTGATAACAAAGCCTTGAGAGAGTAAACAAGTGTTCAACTTAGCATACCAACTCCTTGGTGCTTGCTTAAGGCCATATAAGCTCTTTTGTAAAAAACACACATGATTTGGCTTTGTAGGTGAAATGTAGCTCTCGATTGCTCCATGTACACTTCTTCCTCAATATCACCATTCAAAAAAGCATTTGTGATATCCAATTGCCATAGATCCCATCCATAAAGAGTAGCAAGAGAGATGATGACCCGAATGCTTACCATCTTTACCATGGGTTCAAAGGTTTCATCATAGTCAATACCATGTCCTTGAGCATATCCTTTTGCCAACATTGCCTTGTACTTGTTGATAGATCCATCTTGGTTTTTCTTCACCTTGAAGATCTATTTGCATCCAATAGCTTTCTTGTCCTTCGGTAACTCCACCAATCTCCATGTTTCATTCTTCATAAGAGCTTGATACTCAAAATCCATTTCTTGGACCCACTCCATTTTTTTCCTTGATTCATCTACACATGTAGGTTCATCAAAAGAGGTCCAAAAAGCAAAGTTAGTTCCAACAACTACTTGCTTATATTTCTCATCATATGTGAGCCTTGAAGGCATTTGTCTTTCTCTTGATGTGCTCCTTGGCTTTCGACTTGATGAAGGTCCATCATCATCACCATCAAGATCCTTTACATCAATATCAAGAATGTTAGATTCATCCACATCACCATCAATACTGCTTGAAGATACTTTTAGAATGTTTTCCTCACATTCCCCTCATAGAAAATGACATCTCTACCAACAATCACTTTGTTAGTAGTAGGAATGTAAACCTTATAGGCTTTACTCACCTCACTATATCCAACAGTTATACCTTTCCTTGAAGATGGATCATCCTTGGTCCTACCATCAAGAATTATGTTGACATATCATGTTCATCCAAAAGTTCTAAGAAAGTTGACACTCGGTCTCCTCTTGAATAGCATCTCAAAAGGTGTCCTTCCATCCAAAATAGCACTTGGCCACTTATCAAGGTTAGCACTTTACCACATGGCTTTGGCACTTTCACATAAAGTCCTATTCTTCCGCTCGGCCACTCCATTTTGTTGTGGAGTCGTTGGTGTTGTATACTCCCTCATCACAAAAAGCCTTAAACTTGGTAGATATGTACTCTCCTACCATTTTCACTCCTTAAGCAGTTGATCCTTGTGGAAAGTTGGTTCTCCCTTGCATTCTTCAACTTAAGAAAGACATCATACACTTCATCCTTTCTCTTTAGTAGATGTATCCAACAAAATCTACTAAAATCATCAATGAAAGTTACATACATCTTAGCTCCACTATTGCTAATTGTAGTAATTCCATGAACATCTGAATGTACAATTTGAAAAGGCTTTGTAGATCTAGATGTAGATCTAGTATAAGGTAGTCTATGTGACTTTGACAAAGCACAAGCCTCACAAACATATTAATGCTACTTAAGGAACTTCGAAGACTAATCACAACTTGTTTCTTAGCCATTACCTCCAATTACTTGTCCCATCCTTTTATTCCAAACCTCTTGAATAGGTATTTGCTCTCTTGCAACACATCCAACTTGGTTAGTAATAACAGAAGCATCTAGTTTGAACAACTTCCCTTGTCTTTTACCTTTTGCAATCAAGATATCCTTACTTTTGATCATGCAAGCATCTCCATAAAACTCAACTTTGAAACCTTTACTTAGCAATTGACTTAGCAAATGACTCACGTTAAGTAAATTCTTGGTAATGGAAAGTATGAACAAAACATTTTTCAAAGGGACATTCTATTTGTAGAGAGAGAGATAAAAATTGTGCCAATCCCTTTGATTGCACACTCACCATCATTGACTGTGTAGATCACCTTCTCGTCATCCCCATATGCCAACAAAGAAGTGAAGTACTCTTTGTGAAAAGTCATGTGTGAACTTGCTCCACTATCAGTCCACCATGGATCTAGATCTCCATCATTACATGAAGACATCAGAAAAGCATCATCATTTGAATTTTAAACATCCAAACCATCTTCATCATGAGTTAGATTACCTTGCTTGTCTCCTTGATCTCTCTTCTCTTGTAGCACTCACTTGCAAAGTGTCCTTTGATGCCACAATAGAAGCACTCGAGCTTTTATCTATCTTTATTTTTACCATTTGAAGAAGCCTCCCCTTGATCTTGCCTTTAGACCACTTACTTTTGCTTTTGCCCTTGAATTTGCCCTTGAAGAACATAGTCTCCTCTCCAACTTGAGATGTTGATGAAGATCCACCTCTCGCTTGAAGCCTATATTCTTCATTGATCAAGATATCTTGAAGATCAATCAAACTTGCCAAAGTTCTTTGAATGGAAAAACTTTGTACAATGTTAGCATGAGCATCCAACAAACCATTAAGAATAACTTGAACAAGCTCTCCTTTCTTAATGCTCTTATCAATGCAAGCTAACTCATCATTCAAATCCTTCACTCTCAAAAAAAAATATTTGGACTCTCTTCATTCTTTTGCAAACTTTGAAAGATTTGCATTCTTGGAGTCAACACTCTAGAAGTAGAATTGGATTCATAAAGCTTCTTTAATGAATCCCAAGCATCCTTTGATGAAGTACTCTTACCAACTTCCTTGAAAAGTTCATTGGTAACATTCATCTTGATGATAAGTCCCTCTTGTGATACCTCACTTGTTCTTGTTGTGTTTATGGCCTCTCCTCCAAACCTACAACAATATCCAAAACATCATTCATCTCAAGAAGTGATTCTATCCTCACTTTCCACAATGAGTAGTTGCTTGAGGTAAGCCTATCATTGCCTTCCAACATGTATCCACTTGATGTAGCCATGTTGCAATGACCTGATCCTTCTCTTTCAACCTGTCCCAATGCACAAAACACTCTTTTGAAATAGAACAAATGTTTCTAAAAAAAAATCACAAAGATATGGAACCTCTCAATTCTCTTTGAGCACTTATATTTAGCAAATCAACACATAGAGTGTAGAAATCTTGATCAACCAATGATCTATCCTCAATCTAATGACTCTTGCCACTTCCTAAGATTGAGACACACTCTAATGAAGTTCAGTTACCTCACAAAATAGAGATTCAATCAAAATTAGGGTTTTCACAAAATCACAAAAAATTGATTATTTCAAATTCTACATGCAATTGCCTAAAACTTGATATAGAGACCTTCCTATTGCATCCAAAATTGGCTATTTCCAGTAAGTGTGGTGTGAAATCATAATTCATCAAGTTCTATAACCTAAAATGAGTTTTGATCTACTAAAGATCCAATTTACATATGCAAGAAACTCAATTTTTGGGTAAAAGTGAGTCTAGCATGCTCTAGCATTTATATCTTCACCAAATCCTTGATAGATGTGCTTGATCCTTTCATAACCTGCAACACCAGCTCTGATACCATGTGAAGAATTTTAGATTATTTAAGATCTAATTCCATAACCTGATATTTGTTTAGAAATTGATCAACTCTACCAATTTTGCCAATGTGGAAAAATCAACATCTACTTAAAGAAAACGATGCAAACTCACTAAGAACCTGATCAAATATCAAACATAAGATATGATGAAGTCTCTTTTCATATAAAAATTATTGTCCTCTATTGCAGATATATGCATGATCAACTATGTCTAGAAATTTTCCATCCTGGCTACAAGTTAGGCTCAATTTTTGACAAAACTGTCATTTTTAGTAAACAACGGGAGTTTTTTACTATAAAATCTCTCAAATTTGGCAGCCAGTCGGAAAACGGACTATGCACAATGCAAACACTGTTGATTTGGCATTGATGGGACCAAATTTAAAAAACTATAGTAGGCGAGTAAAATGGACCCCTATATAAAGACGCGAGTAATAGGAAATCCTTACTTTCTTCTAACTCGCGTTTACTCGTTGACCTCTTTTATTCACGTTTACTTGTTGACCTCATTTTCTCACATTCAGACATCCTATTTTACTTGCCATTACACTAGAACCTTCCACACTTCATTTCTCATACTTTTCATTTACTCGCGTTTACTCTACATCCTCCATTTACTCGCCAATTATGTTTTCTCACCCGTCCAAGCAACCTGAAATTCAAAGTCCAGCAAGCAAAGCAAGTGTAGGTAATTCAAACTGCACTCGATCAGATGGTTGCCACTGTAGAAGAAGAGACACTGACCGCTTAGAAACTCTAAAAGAAGAGGGCCGAGTACTATAAACATCTCTCAGCTAGGTCACTCCAGCTGTACAGGGATCAGCAAAAAGTCCATGAGGCTGCGCTCATGAACAAAGTGTGAAAAACTCAGATCCAAAAGATGCTAAAGTTTCATAAAGATCTTGGCCATGGAAGTTATGCACATCTAGATTGAAAAAATGATAGAAATTGTGATGTTAAGCATACTAAACATCAACTAAACATCAAAATCTGATCATAAGCTTCCACAAACAGAAACTTGCTGTCCCTGTCCGTACTTCAGAGCCTACAACCTGCATTTCACACGTGTGAAGCCATAGCAACAAAGAAATCACAATTCTAGTGGCTAGAATGCAAGATATGAACAAAAAAGTGAGAGAGAAGAAGATGGATCTTCAAAGAGCATAACATTCATTCAATAGAATGAAAATGAGATGTGTACATACTCGTGGAGATGGCTATTTATAGCAGCCATAGTGCCTCTTGGCCACTTGTCTTATGATAGGCTAAAATTGGGGTCCAATAGGATTCACCCATATACCTAGAAATTTGGTCAAATAGGAATGCACCAAATTATGAGCCAATAGAAGAGCTCCACACTCGACCTCCTCTAATTAATGTGACCTCAAAAGTAGTGTACACATACTTTGGGCCTCTACATACATGTATGAACCTATCTCTAACTTTTATTTGGCCATAGGCCTACAAAATCTCAAGTTAGGAAAATACTACTAGTTGACAATTTTTCACACTCCCTCTTCAACTAGTTTTAGCATAGATTTAGAAAGTACACCAAGACTTGTTCTATGCTTGAAAAATAAGTCCTTTCCCAATGCTTTGGTAAAGATATCAGCCACACATTCCTTTGATGGGACATGTTCAAGCTTGATCTCTTTTGCCAACACTTGTTCTCTCACAAAATGGTAAGCCACCTCGATATGTTTGCTCCTTGCATGGAAAACCGGATTGCTTGCTAGACTTTGGGCTGAAAGGTTGTCACAAAAGATGATTGGACTCTCTGAAAAATCCAGCAAATGAAGCTCCATAATCATCCTCTTGATCCACACCATCTCCTTTGTGCATGATGTCAAAGCTTTGTACTCGGCCTCACTAGAAGAAAGTGATATAGTTGCTTGTTTCTTCGACATCCATGAGATAGCTCCATCACCTATGAAAATAGCATGTGCATTTATGGATTTTCTATCCATAAGGTCTCCTGCAAAATCTGAATCTGAAAAACCAAATAAGTTAGGTGATGAGCCTCTATAAACAATGCCAAAATCTTTTGTTCCCGAGATGTATCTCAAGATCCTCTTTCCTAGTTTCCAATGTTCTATGCTAGGATCTTGCATGAATTGGCTTAATCTACCAACACAATAAGATAAATCAGGTCTTGTGATAGTTAGATATATAAGAGAACCTATTAGCTTCCTATAGAGAGTAATGTCCTCGAAGGATCTTTCATTACCTCTTATAGTTAGCTTTACATGTGATTCCATAGGTGTATCAATAGGATTTGCATCTACCATATGAAATCTATTGAGAATAGAAATAGCATACTTCTCTTGTGAAATAAAAGTGATTTGAGAAGTTCTAATTACTTCTATTCCTAAGATATAGCTCAAAAGACCAAGATCATGCACTTCAAATTCCTTTTTTAGTGCTTTCTTGATATCTTCTATATCTTCCTTGTTCCCTCCACTTAAAATAATGTCATCCACATAAATTAGAAGGATTGTAACATCATTAGCACTAATTCTAAAGTAAAGTGAATGATCATACTCACTCATAGTGAAGTTTTGAGAAAGTAGAAAAGAGTTAAGCCTAGCATACCAACTCCTTGGTGCTTGCTTAAGACCATACAAACTTTTTTGTAGAAAACACACATGATTAGGCTTGCTATGAGAAACATAGCTCTCGGGTTGCTCCATGTAGACTTCCTCTTCAAGATCACCATTCAAGAAAGCATTAGAAATGTCTAATTGCCAAAGATCCCATCCATAAAGAGTTGCAAGGGAAATGATTACTCTTATGCTCACCATCTTTGCCACGGGTGCAAAGGTTTCCTCATAGTCAATGCCATGCTCTTGAGCATAACCTTTAGCCACCAACCTTGCCTTCAACTTGTTGATAGATCCATCTTGATTTGTCTTTACCTTGAAGATCCATTTGCATCCAATTGCACTTTTGCCCTTTGGAAGCTCCACCAATCTCCATGTGTTGTTCTTCATAAGTGCTTCAAACTCAAGATCCATTGCTTGGATCCATTCCTCTTCTTGCCTTGCTTCATCTACACATGAAGGTACATCAAAAGAAGTTAGGAAAGCATAGTTGGATCCATCCACCACTTGCTTACCTTTGCCATCATAAGTGAGCCTTGAGGGTTTCACTTTATGCCTTGGAGTTCTCCTTGGAATTTGACTTGAAGAGGCTTCTTCAACATCCACATCCAATGTGTCATCAACTCCATTGTCATCAAGCACATTAGTTGCAACAACACCATCATCACTTGAAACAACTTTTGGAATGTTACCTTCATCAAAAATGACATCCCTACTTGTGAACACTTTCTTGATTGAAGGAACATAAATCCTATATGCTTTGCTTACTTCACTATAACCAACAAAAATGCCCTTTCTTGAAGATGGATCCTCCTTAGTTCTATCATCAAGAGTAATGTTGAAGTAGCAAATGCATCCAAAAGTTCTTAGAAACTTGACATTAGGCTTCGTACCAAACAAAGCTTCAAAAGGGGTTTTTCCTTCCAATACAACACTTGGCCATCTATTGCATAGGAAATTTGCACACAACAAAGCATCACTCCAAAAAGGTTTAGGAAGATTAGCATTCAATCTCATTGCCTTTGCACTCTCACACAAGGTTCTATTCTTCCTCTCGGCCACTCCATTTTGTTGTGGTGTTCTTGGACATGTGTACTCCCTCTTGATCCCATGCTCATCGCAAAAGGCTTTGAATTTGTTAGAAATGTATTCACCACCATTGTCGCTCCTCAAGCATTTGATTTTGGTTGTAAATTGAGTCTCAATAGCAACTTTGAACTTGACAAACACATCAAACACCTCATCCTTGCTCTTTAGTAGATAAACCCAACAAAATCTACTAAAATCATCAATGAAAGTTACATACATCTTAGCACCTCCATTGCTAATTGTAGTAACACCATGAATATCCGAATGCAAGAGAGAAAAAGGCATCTTAGATCTAGATATAGATCTAGTATATGGCAATCTATGTGATTTAGACAAAGCACATTCTTCACAAACATGATTCAAGCAAGTAAGAGACTTGGGAAGTCCCCTTACTACCTCCTTTTTGGCTATTACCTCCAAGGCCTTGTAGTTGAGATGTCCCATCCTTTTATGCCATACCTCTTGAATTGACATTTGTTCATTTGCCATGCATCCAACTTGGTTAGCAACAACACATGCATCAAGCTTGAACAATTTCCCTTGCCTTTTCCCTTTTGCAATGATACTACACCCCTTTTTGATCAAGCAAGCATCACCATCAAACTCAACTTTGAATCCTTTGTCAAGCATTTGGCTTACACTAAGTAAGTTCTTGGTAATGGATGGAATGAGCAAAACATCTTTCAATTCTATATTCCTATTTGTAGAAAGTGAAATAGGAATTGTGCCAATCCCCTTGATTGCACACTCACCATCATTTGCGGTATAGATTACCTTCCTATCACCATCAAATGCCATTAAAGATGAAAAATACTCTTTATGATATGTCATATGAGAAGTGGCTCCACTATCAATCCACCAAGGATCAATGTCTCCATGATTAGCCAACAAGCAAGATGACATAACAAAAGCATCATTTGAAAGAAGCTCATCCCCACCCTCATCAATAGTTAGATTGGTTTGCTTTTCCCCTTGATCCCTCTTTTTCTTAAAACAATCACTAGCAAAATGCCCTTTGACTCCACAATAGAAACATTTTAGCTTAGATCTATCCTTCTTTTTGCCAAAAGTAGAGTGCTCACCTTGGTCTTGCCCTTTAGACCAATTGCTTTTACCTTTGCCCTTGAACTTGCCTTTAGAGAACATTGCCTCCTCTTCTCCTCCTTGAGATGTAGAAGATGCTCCCACTCTTGCTTGCAACCTGAATTCTTCAGCCAACAAGACCTCTTGCAAGTCTCCAACACTTGGTAAACATTTTTGGATAGCATAACTTTGAACAAGATTAGCATGATCATCCAACAAGCCATTGAGAATCACTTGAACAAGCTCCTCATTATTTATGCCATCATTAATGCATGCTAACTCATCATTCAATGCTTTAACTCTCAAAACAAAAGCATGTCCATTCTCACTCTTCTTTTGCATACAAGAAAAGATTTGCCTTCTTAAAGTCAACACTCTAGAAGTAGACTTGGATTCATAAACCTTCTTCAAGGCTTCCCAAGCTTCACTAGATGATGTGCACTTACCAACCTCTTTGATAAGCTCATTTGTCACATTCATCTTGATCATGTGAAGGGCTTTCTTTGCCCTCTTGTCATACCTCAATTGTTCTTGAGGTGCCAAAGGTCTCTCCTCCACACCTACAACAATATCCATCAACTCATTCATCTCAAGCAAAGACTCCATCCTTACTTTCCAAGTAGAATAGTTGAGGGAGGTAAGCCTATCATTGCTTTCCAACATGTAGCCTCCATTTGTAGCCATGTTGCAATGATTGATCTCTGATCTTTGACCTGTTCCAATGCACTAAGCACTCTCTTGAATCAACAAATGAAACACAAGAAGAAATCACAAAGATTTGGAACCTAAAACCTTACTTTTTCTCTCTTTTCCTCACTTTTTCCTTAATTTTAGCCACTAGTTTTATGATTTCTTGATCAAACCAAGACCAAACCTCAATATACTTGCTTTTCCCTCACTCCTAAGATTGAAATACACTCTTGAATCATTCAGCAAACTGAAAATCAGAGGGTTACATCAATTTTGAAGTTTTTGACATGAAGAAGCAAGAAATTGAATCAAAAAACTATATGCTAGAATGGAAAACTAATAGGATCTTGTTGGATCTTGCATCTCCCTCTTTCCAAAACAATTTTTGTCTCCTTATTCTGATAAGTACAGAGGGAATTCGCCCTACTTCAATTGAAATGCATACAAATGATGTTTTGATCACAAAGATCCAATTTCTACACATAAATCAACAAGATTTTTAGCTAGAAACTTGATTGGAATGCTACAAAAGCAAACTCGCCCACAAATCTCTTCTAAATCTAGCAAAACCTGCACATTTGGCCGCCTAATGCTCTGATACCATGTGAAAAACTCAGATCCAAAAGATGCTAAAGTTTCATAAAGATCTTGGCCATGGAAGTTATGCACATCTAGATTGAAAAAATGATAGAAATTGTGATGTTAAGCATACTAAACATCAACTAAACATCAAAATCTGATCATAAGCTTCCACAAACAGAAACTTGCTGTCCCTGTCCGTACTTCAGAGCCTACAACCTGCATTTCACACGTGTGAAGCCATAGCAACAAAGAAATCACAATTCTAGTGGCTAGAATGCAAGATATGAACAAAAAAGTGAGAGAGAAGAAGATGGACCTTCAAAGAGCATAACATTCATTCAATAGAATGAAAATGAGATGTGTACATACTCGTGGAGATGGCTATTTATAGCAGCCATAGTGCCTCTTGGCCACTTGTCTTATGATAGGCTAAAATTGGGGTCCAATAGGATTCACCCATATACCTAGAAATTTGGTCAAATAGGAATGCACCAAATTATGAGCCAATAGAAGAGCTCCACACTCGACCTCCTCTAATTAATGTGACCTCAAAAGTAGTGTACACATACTTTGGGCCTCTACATACATGTATGAACCTATCTCTAACTTTTATTTGGCCATAGGCCTACAAAATCTCAAGTTAGGAAAATACTACTAGTTGACAATTTTTCACACAAAGATACTGAGCTGGCAACTCTATGTGCCACGTTTTAGGAAGACGAGCAGGCTCTCAGGCACATTGACAATGAGCTCAGAGTCCTAAAGAAGCAATTCACCCTCGTGCTAGAGTTTTCCCACCGCTCTAGATGGTAAGCCTTTTACTTTTTAGTACCTTATTAGATTAGCTTTTTATTATTTTTCTCTACCTTTTTCGGCTCCCTCCCTCTCTAATTCAGAACTCATTCACATTTATCAGCTGCATCGAAGGCCAACAAGAATATTTCTATTTTTCTCATCCTTACTTTTTTCATCCAAGTTAAGGACTTTGGCTACTTTTGCGATGTTTTTGGGAGTCCTCCGTTCCATTTAGTTGTAGGCCTTTGTGCCATCATAAATTCAATCTAGGATCGATGTTTCAAATTGGAGCTAGATCACATGCATGAACCCCCTCTCTTCATTCCACCCTCATTCATTCCTTCATCTTCACAACACATGTAGGTGTGGTTTTGCAATATTTTCATATTTGGCATATTGAGGCCAAAACTTGTTTTAGACTTAGAGGTTGACTTTTCAAAGCTCATTAGTCTAAATTTCATTTGAATAAAAACTTTTTGAAAGTGTGGGAAAGTTAGAATGCGAGTTTGAGTAGATTCAATTTGAATAGTTGGGTACATTGAATTTAAACCCAAAATTAGTAGGGTTAGCATTTTAGTGGGAAAGCCAAGTGGCCAAATAGGGTTTGGACTTGTTATAAAAGGATGTAACTCATGGAGAGAGCAATCTTCTCTCTTCTCTATCTCATTTCATGCTTATACATGGTACTCTTGGGTTCTACTATCCATTGGTGCACTATCTTGGTGATTGCTTGCAATTCTATGTGTATAATGATCTATATTTGCTATTTCTGGATCCACACGTGTGAAATACAGTAGCTTGCTGGTTTTGTATGGACAACAATAGTACTTTTTCATCTCATTCAAAATTGATCAAGTTCTATTGGTGTTTGCATCTCATTTTGTGTGTAGATGCTGATTTTTCTACATTGGTGAGATTGGTAGTGTATTTCTCTTTCTAACCAAAGATCATTCAAGTAGATTGGATCTTAAGGATCTGAAATCTTTCACATGGTATCAGAGCTTGTGTTTCAGGTTATGAATGGGAAAATCAGATCTATCAATTATTTGGTGAAGATATCAAGTCTAGAGCATGCTAGAAAGGATTCTACATCAAAAGGTCAATATACTTGTTCAATTCTGATTTTTGAATTCACATACTAGATTTGGCCGATTTCTGGATCACTGGTTCAGCCTAAGTGGTGGCTTATAGATTGCATAACAAATTTTTCAGCATTTGCATGTAGATTTGGAATAGTCAATTTTTTGTGATTTTGTCAAAACCCTAATTTTGATTGGATCTCTAGATAATGAGGTTTTGTGGACTTCATTTGAGTGTGTTTCAATCTTAGGAAGTGGCAAAATTCATTAGATTGAGGATAGATCATAGGTTGATCAAGATTCCATGATTCTATGTGTTGATTTGCCTGGATAAGTGCTAAAAGAGAATTTGTGAGAGAGTTTCAAATCTTGGTGATTTCTTTTGAAAGCATTTGTTGTTCTTCAAAGGAGTGCTTTGTGCATTGAAGCAGGTTCAAAGAGAAGATCAGGTCATTGCTACATGGCAACCTCAATTGGAGTCATGTTGAAGCCAATAATAGGCTTATCTCAAGTAACTATTCATTGTGGAAAGTGAGGATGGAGTCACTTCTTGAGATGAATGATGTTTTGGATATTGTTGTAGGTTTGGAGGAGAGACCAAAAACACAACAAGATCAAGTGAGGTATGACAAGAGGGCCAAGAAGGCTCTACACATGATAAAAATGAATGTTACCAATGAACTTCTCAAGGAAGTTGGTAAATGCACATCATCTTTGGAAGCTTGGAATTCATTGAAAAAACTTTATGAATCCAAGTCTACTCCTAGAGTGTTGACTATTAGAAGACAAATCTTTTCTTGTTTGCAAAATAATGAAGAAAGTCCAAGTACTTTTGTTTTGAGAATGAAAGCATTGATTGATGAGTTAGCTTTCATAGATGAAAACATTAAGGAAGGAGAGCTTATTCAAGTGATTCTTAATGGCTCTTGGATGCTCATGCTATTCAAAAGACTTTGCCAAGTTTTATGGACCTTCAAGAGACCTTGATCAATGAGGAATATAGGCTTCAAGCAAGAGGTGGATCTGCATCGACACTTCAAGAGGATGCTATGTTCAGAAAGGGCAAATTCAAGGGAAAAACCAAAAGTAAGTGGTCCAAAGGGCAATATCAAGTGGATGCTTCTTCAAGTGGCAAAAAGAAGGATAGATCAAAGCTTAAGTGCTTCTATTGTGGCATCAAAGGACACTTTGCAAGTGAGTGCTACAAGAAGAAGAGAGATCAAGGAGACAAACAAGGTAATCTTACTCTTGATGAGGATGGTTTGGATGTTCAAGATGCAAATGATGATGTTTTTGTGATGTCTTCATGTGTGCTTGCTTATGATGGAGATCTAGATCCTTGGTGAATTGATAGTGGAGCAAGTTCACACATGACCTTTCACAAAGAGTACTTCACTTCTTTGTTGGCATATGGAGATGAAAAGAGGGTGATCTACACGGCCAATGATCGTGAGTGTGCAATCAAAGGGATTGGTACAATTCCTATTTCTATCTCTACAAATAGGTCTCTCTACAAATAGGTCTCTCTACAAATAGGAATGGTTATTTGGAGGATGTCTTGTTTATTCCATCTACTACCAAGAATTTGCTTAGTGTGAGTCAAATGCTAAGTAAGGTCCTCAAGGTGGAGTTTTATGGAGATGCTTGTTTGATCAAAAGGAAGGATGTCTTGATTGGAAAAGGTAAAAGGCAAGGGAAGTTGTTCAAACTTGATGCTTGTGTTATTTCTATTCAAGAGGTTTGTCACAAAAGGATGGGACACCTCAACTTCAAGTTATTGGAGGTAATGGCAAGGAAGAAGGTTGTGATTGGTCTTCCAAGTTCCTTAAGTAATGTCAAGCATGTTTGTGAGTCTTGTGCTTTGTCTAAGTCACATAGACTACCTTATACTAGATCTATTTCTAGATCTACAAAGCCTTTTCAACTTGTACATTCGGATATTCATGGATTTACTACAATTAGCAATAGTGGAGCTAAGATGTATGTAACATTCATTGATGATTTTAGTAGATTTTGTTGGATATATCTACTAAAGAACAATAATGAAGTGTATGATGTCTTTGTCAAGTTCAAGAATGCAAGGGAGAACCAATTTTCCACAAAGGTCAAGTGCTTGAGAGGTCACAATGGTGGTGAGTACATATCTAACAAGTTCAAGGCCTTTTGTGATGAGCATGGGATCAAGAGGGAGTATACAACATCAAGGACCCCACAACAAAATGGAGTGGCTAAAAGGAAGAATAGGACTTTATGTGAAAGTTCTAAAGCTATGAGGTTAAGTGCTAATCTTGACAAACCATTTTGGGATCAAGATTTGTTGTGTGCCAATTTCTTGTGCAATAGGTGGCCGAGTGCTATTTTGGATGGAAGGACACCTTTTGAGATTCTATTCAAGAGGAGGCTAAGTGTCAACTTTCTAAGAACCTTTGGATGCACATGCTATGTCAACATTACTCTTGATGATAGAACCAAGGAAGATCCATCTTCAAGAAGAGGTATTTTTGTTGGATATAGTGAGGTGAGTAAAGCCTATTATAAGGTTTACATTCCTTCTACTAACAAAGTGATTGTTGGTAGAGATGTCATTTTTGATGAGGGGAACATTCCAATGGTGTCTTCAAGCATGATTGATGGTAGAGTGGATGGATCTAACATTCTTGATGTTGATGAGAAGGATCCTACTTTGGATGGTGGTGGTGATGGACCTTCATCAAGTCAAAATCCAAGGAGAACATCAAGAGAAAGACAAGTACCTTCAAGGCTCACATATGATCAAAAGGGTAAGCAAGTAGTTTTTGGATAAGCCTACAAGTGTAGATCAATCAAGGAAAGAAGAGGAGTGGATCCAAGCAATGGATCTTGAGTATCAAGCTCTTATGAAGAATGGAACATGGAGATTGGTGGAGTTGCCTAAGGACAAGAAAGCTATTGGATGCAAATGGATCTTCAAGGTGAAGACAAACCAAGATGGATCTATCAACAAGTACAAGGCAAGGTTAATGGCAAAAGGATATGTTCAACCACAAGGGATTGACTATGATGAGACCTTTGCACCCGTGGCAAAGATGGTAAGCATTCGAGTCATCATTTCACTTGCTACAATTTATGGATGGGATCTATGACAAATGGACATTTCAAATGCATTCTTGAATGGTGATCTTGAGGAGGAAGTGTAAATGGAGCAACCCGAGAGCTACATTTCATCAACAAAGCCAAATCATGTGTGTCTTCTACAAAAGAGTTTGTATGGCCTTAAGCAAGCACCAAGGAGTTGGTATGCTAAGCTTAACACTTTTTTACTCTCTCAAGGCTTTGTTATGGGTGAGTATGATCATTCACTTTATTATAGATTTGCTGGAAATGATGTTACCATCTCGCTAATCCATGTGGATGATATCATCTTGAGTGGTGGAGACAATCAAGATGTGGAGGATATCAAGAATGATCTTAAAAAGGAGTTTGAGGTTTATGATCTTGGTAATTTGCATTACATTTTAGAAATAGAGCTCATTAGATCTTCTCAATCTACTTCTATTTGTCAAGAGAAGTATGCTAATTCTATTCTAGAAAGATTTCATATGGTAGATGCAAAAGTTATTGATCCACCTATGGAGTCTAATGTAAAGCTAACTATAAGAGGTAATGAGAGATCCTTCGAGGACATTAATCTCTATAGGAAGCTAGTTGGTTCACTCATCTATCTGACCATTACTAGACCTTATCTAAGCTATTGTGTTGGAATATTGAGTCAATTCATGCAAGATCCTAGTGAGGAGCATTGGAAGCTAGGAAAGCAAGTTTTGAGGTACATCGTTGGAACTCGAGATTTTGGCATATTGTATGAGGGAATATCACCTAATCTTTTTGGATTTTTAAATTCGGACTATGCTGGAGATGTAATGGATAGAAAATACATTAGTGCACAAAGGAGATGGTATGGATCAAGAGGATGATCAAGGATCTTCACTTGCTGGATTTTTCAGAGAGACCAATCATCTTTTGTGACAATCAATCAGCCCAAAGAATGGCATCCAATCCTATCTTTCATGCTAGGAGAAAGCATGTGTAGCTGATACTTCACCAAAGCATTGGGAAAAGACTTGTTCATGAAGCATAGGACTTCACATGGAGTATTATCAAAGTCTATTCTAAAACTAGTTGAAGAGGAAGTGTGAAAGATTCAACTAGTTTCATCACATTTTGCAATATTTCCATATTTGGCATATTGAGGCCAAAACTTGTTTTAGACTTAGAGGTTGACTTTTCAAAGTTCATTAGTCTAAATTTCATTTGAATATACACTTTCTGAAAGTGTGGGAAAGTTAGAATGTGAGTTTGAGTAGATTCAATTAGAATAGTTGGGTACATTGAATCTAGACCCAAAATTAGTAGGGTTAGCATTTTGGTGGGAAAGCCAAGTGACCAAATAGGGTTTGGACCTGTTATAAAAGGAAGTAACTCATGGAGAGAGCAATCTTCTCTCTTATCTATCTCATTTCATGCTTATACATGGTTCTCTTGGGTTCTACTATCCATTGGTGCACTATCTTGGTAATTACTTGCAATTCTATGTGTAAAATGATCTATATTTCCTATTTTTGAATCCACATGTGTGAAATACAGTAGCTTGCTGTTTTTGTATGGACAGCAATAGTATTTTTTCATTTCATTCAAGTTGATCAAGTTCTATTGGGGTTTGCATCTCAATTTGTGTGTAGATGCTGATTTTTCTACATTGGTGAGATTGGTAGTGTATTTCTCTTTCTAACCAAAGATCAATCAAGTAAATTGGATCTTAAGGATCTGAAATCTCTCACAGTAGGTATGGCAGCTAAGTCGTGGTTCCCGGCTCCCTTTGGGCTGCCTGTGCTACATGTGGTATCAGAGCCGACTGGCCGGTCAACTATGCGGATCTCACAAAAATGGCCATGATTTGGGGTTCATCAGGACAACTGTTGTGCAAGGTGCTACCCACAGTGTAAGCACGTGTGCGTCCACAGTTGGGGTGGTCGACAGAACGGGGGACTTGATGAGTCAAGGTGCTTCCCTTGAGGTGTAAGCACGGCCAGTTCTCGCGGTTCGTGGCGCTGTCTGCATGTAGGACAGATGAGATAGTGTGCTGCCATTAGGTTGGCGTAAGCACGGTCTGTGCCTTGTGGGGTGCAGAGCGACATATTCGAACTGTACGAGCTAACCATTGATATAGAGATGCTGTTCGAATTCGGGTGTAAAGCATGAGTGATTAGCTACTGGTGCAGGATAGCTACCGATCATTTAACTATAAGGGCTATCGACCAAAAAGTGGTGGGGCATGACTGAGGGAATGTGCTACTTAATGGTGAAAGCACGGATAGTTGGAGGGGTGTCCTATGTGGGCTGATTCTGTGATTGATCTGTATGGACGTGGCCAGGCAAAGGTCCTTTGGCAGGACTATCTCAAAGGGGGACCTTGTCTTTGTTACCTGTTAGTAAACATGCCTGAGTGTCTTACTTGTATGTATTCATGGTGAGTCTTGGTACTCGTGCTTTGTCTGGTTTGCATGATTGCTTGTGATACAAGAAGCTGATGGCTCGAGAAGGAACCTTTTTTTTTAAGGTTGACACCATCAAACAAAGAGGACTACAGAATCTGTGGGGCGGATTCGCAGTTCAAGTACTCGCACGTGAACGACAACGAAACGACTCGATGTTTGCAAAGGATGGATGACTAGCTTGTTTCTTGGGTTAGTTTCATTTGTGACGATGCCCACCAGAAGCAAGCAGAAAGTCAAAAGTTGAAAAGGGCAATTTCAGGGGAGATCTTCTATGGAGCAGTTGGTCTTCATTTGGGACGGCCACCTTTGGAACTGAAACTCACTGAGCATGGGTGATATCCAGTATCAGTTGGGTTTTTCCTTAAAGGAGAAAAGACTAGGATCCTCTTCAAAGATTGGCAACAAGTTGGATCAAGCCATAATCCTAGCAGATGGGAAGCAAAGTGTTGGAAAGGCTTTTTGTCCGAAGAACTCTACTCTAAGTCTGGTCAGCTAATTTTATAAGTGGAGGGGGAACTATCACACACACCTCTCTCTTGGGGCAAATTTTGAATGAAAGTTGATCAAAACGGGGGGGCAAATTCAAGGTGACCTAGCCATACTCACAGGAGGAGACTGGCGAACTTTGGACCTAATAAGTTGACAAGTTTTTATTGTGGAAAGGAAAGCTTGTTATAGGCTTTCTCTGGGCCAGCAATGATGAGGAGACATAATGAGTACGCTGACTTGTGTTATGTGTAAAACATCTTATCAACGAAGGACCTGTAAAAGTTGAGTTTTCCACGAGAGACTTGGTACTTCGAGTGGACGCTAAGGGACAGTTTGTATTGGAAATCGGACTAGTGCAAACTTTGGGTGCATGTGTCTGATTCAAAGAGAGCTACTTGAAGCCAAGCTAGATGTACATTTCTTGTTTTGACTGTGAGGCAACTGACCAGTAATGGAATTGTGAAAAATAAGTCTTTCACGACGGACATGGCTCTTCAAACAAACACGAAGAGATAGTTCGTATGCGGATCAAACTGGTGCGACCCTTTGGCTCTCCACGAGGTCAATGGTTACATTTGGGCTGATTCAAAGAGCTACTTCAAGCTAAGTGACAAGTGCATTGCGAAGTACTCAATCTTTGCCTACCTTAAAGAGCCAAGAAGGAAAAGTATCAAGATCAGGCTGGGACAAGGAGAGAAATCCAGACATGAAAGCAACAAAGCACGGAGTGGACCATAAAGTGGGCAATCAAACGATAAATCCTTTGGCTCAGGGAGCCTTGATACTTGTGCGGAACTGATCAAATCTGGAGCTCAGGGAGCTCAACACAAAGTGCATCAAGGACAAATCAGGAGCTCAAAGGAGTTCCAAAGTCAAAAGTCAGAAGCGACAGGGGTGAACATTTCACAGAATGGCCTCTGTCACCAGTTAATAAGGTTCTTGGGTTTTACGTAAGCAATATAAAATCTACGCTTTTCACAAACAAAAAGATATTTTCAAGTTATGTAATTTTTTAGTACAAAGAGCTGAGCCTCCGACTTGTGGTGTGCCAGTTTCAATGTTAATAAAAAGTGGCCAGTAAATTGAGTACTGTGCCAAGTAGCTTAAATGTATAGCTATTTTAATTGGGAGACACCTTTACTTTAATCTGACATCTAATGAGGACATCAGATTTTATAAAGGTGGGGTGGATGTTGTAAAGCTACCTTTACAAGCTTTACTTCCGGCACCACTGGCACTAACTTTGTCCCCGACGCCAGCAGGGCCCCTGCTGTTCTCGGCGCCGCTAGCGCCGGCGTCGCTCTTGGCGCCACTGTGACCAGAATCCAGTCAGTGCCAAGTTCCTATGGCTGAAAATCTTTGATCGGTTCTAGCGAAGTCCAAAGAGCTCAGATCGATGTGCAATCACCTCACACGATCTAGGCATGATTAAAGGAAGCCTGGGGATCAGTAAATTCTAGAGAGAGAAATGTGCTTTACCAACCTGGGTAGAGTACTTGGTATGAGAGGAGGTGGCGAATCCCACCAATACTATAGGGGATGCGGGTTGCGACTCAAGGTGAGCTCCAACCAAGTCTCAACCTCCCTTGCTGGAATGTTGTCCTGGCACTCGCCTTGGCATGCCAGTGCCTCGGAGACTAGGGTCGGTCACACACTTGAAATGTAACCTTCTCAGATTTATCAATAAAGTGGGATTTTCCTCAAACTGACTCTGATTACCTTCTGGGTTTCAGTGTTCGGTAAAAGTGCCAGTTGTAAGGCCGCTTCAAACTTTTGAATTTGGCACATAGCTGAGGGTCGTATCCCGGGACGCCAGCAATATGCCGTCGGAACCATTCGGTCTAGGAACTAGTTGTCTCCATATCTGTCGCGACTTGTGGAGTGTTCCTTGCATGAACGTGAATGGGTTAAGCTATTGGGGAACGGGCTCTAACCTATCGGCTGAGTTGGATGGCTTGCTTGGGTGGAAGTTACCTATTTATGGTTGTTTAGTCTAGTGTGGCGCCAGGTTGGCTTCCAGCGCTCATGACGAAGCTTTCAGTTGGTTAAGTCTGATGTAAGTCAGACCGCTTGCTTGGAATGGATGTTACTCGTTTGTAATGAAGCTTCGAGCTAGTTAAGTTTGATATATGTCAGGCGACTAGCGCGGAGGGAAGTCACCCACATCGGGACCCCCTTTTGTGGTTCCCGGCTCCCTTTGGGATGCCTGTGCTACATTCTACCTACCTTGAATATTTTATTCTAAGATGGGTCTTTACTAAGCCAAAAGAGCTCAATTCATCTTTGGCATTTTTAGGACCCATACTAACAACATTAGATAGATTTTTCAATATTTTGACACTCCTCCTAAAAATGTATCATTAGAGGAGTTACAAACATCAAAAGGGCCATCTAAGAAATGCCACGTAGGACAAAAAAAAATGTCGGATATTAAAACTCCGACAGACTTTTAGGTCCAGTTTAGCTTAACATTACTAGTAATGTGTAGTTAACATTACACGATTATGACGTATGCAACTGCGACTTCAAGAACCTATGACACTCATTAACTAACTTTTTCAAATTTGAAAATGAGATTGTGTCTCTCGTTTTAACTAGCGAGAGAATAAACATAAAATCTCAGGTACGTCATGGATGAATAATAGTGTCTATTTTCTTTTTGGTCTGTCATCTGATGTTTGCGGAGATGTCTCAATTTCATCTACACATTGTTCTCCCTGCCGAGAATGCTCCGATAGCTAAAAGAGGAGTAGTGAAACAGTTTCTCCACTTGATATGATCGCTCACAAAATCAATCAAAGAAAGAATTACGATTTGTGGATTGATGGAAGTTTGTATCCATTGGATCCGAGCTCGATGCAAGCTCCACAATTCCAATCCATCACACAATTAATAAAGTTTTTGTGTGACGGAAAAGACGGTTTATTGGGTTATTGTGAAAGATTGACGACTTATGGTGTTGCAAACTCGGTTCAGAAAATACAGAGTCTAGAATGTATGTTAAATGGTTTGCTTGCTGACTATAGAGAAAAAGAGACCGCATCATTACAAACAAAAGAAGATAATGCACGTTTACATAATATTATGTTAAATTTGAATGCAAGTAATGATTTGCAAAATCGGAATCTGAATAGCCAACAATGGTTAGATCTTCATTTTTGTACAATAAACCATAATCTTGAGTAGAAGATACATATCTTAGAACTCTCTTGGCCATCTTACAGTGTTGGATCTTGGGATCTTGCATAGATTGACTCAATTTGTGCACACAATAGCTCAAATCGGGTCTAGTGATAGTAAGCCAAATTAAAGAGCCTATAAGACTCCTATAAAGTGTGATTTCCTTGAAGGATCTTTCATCACCTTTAATATGATCTTTCACATGTTGCTCCATGGGAGTATCTATGCCTTTACAACTTTGCACATTGAGTTTTCTCAACATAGAAAAGACATATCTAGATTGACAAATAAAAGCATATTCTTCATGAAAATAAATCTCAAGGCCCAAAATGTAATGGATCTCTCCTAGATCTTGCATTTTAAATTATTTTCCTAATGCATCTTTGGTTTCTTGAACTAGCATAAAACAACTTCCACTAAGAATTATGTCATCTAAATAGATTAGGAGAATGACAATATTACTACCATCAAATTTTAAGTACATAGAAGGATCATAGTCACTAAGCACAAATCCTAATGAAAGTAGAAAGTTCTTGAGTCTTGAATACCATGATCTAGGTGCTTGCTTTAAGCCATAAAGACTTCTAAATAGAAAACACACCTTAGATTTATCCTTGATAAATCCTTGAGGCTGTTCCATGTATATCTCCTCCTCAAGATAGCCATTCAAAAAAGCGTTGGAGACATCAAGTTGAAACAGTTTCCACTTAAAAAATAAGGCAAGAGAGATTATGATTCTTATTGTCACCATCTTTGCTACAGGAGCAAAGGTTTCTTCATAGTCAAGGCCATATATTTGTGCCAAGCCTTTAGCACATAATCTTGCCTTGTACTTGTTGATGGAGACATCAGGATTGTACTTGATCTTGAACACCCACTTGCATCCAATGATATGCATGTAAGGTGGTGGATCCACTAGCTCCCATGTGTGGTTGGTGATCAAGGCATCATATTCAATCTTCATGGCCTCATACCACTCCTTGGTATTGAGGGCTTCTTGAACATCTTTGGGCTCCTCATGAGAAACAAAATAAGCATAAGTGGAATCAAGATCCACTTGTTTTCCTTTGTCATCATAAGTGAGCCTCTTGGCTCGGATCTCTCCCTCCTGGATCTTCTAGGAGTGAAAATCCGAGGACTTCCATCTTCAAATCTTGAATCCTCCATATGTTGATTGTCTTCAATAACAATAGGTGATAGATTTTGAGATTGCTTGATCTCGGCTTCTCCAAGATTGGACTTTTCTTCTTCATGAAAAACTACATCTCTACTATCAATTAGAAGCCTTCTCAGAATCTTTATCAAAACCCTGGGATCTCTACTTCAAACTGCTCATCAAGATCTCCTCTATCTGGACTATCTAGCTTAACAGTATCAAATCTGGTATGATCAACACAAAATGTCCCCTCAAAAGGCTGACTCTCAAGAGAAGATGCAACAAACAGAGGGCTTGTTACTTGAAGTAACGGTTCTAAATCAGAACCAAGCTCATTAACAAAGGGAAATTGCAACTCCGACAGACCCAGGCTTCTAATCTGGCTCCTTGTAGGATATTTGTGTCTAGAGATGGGTGTTAATATTGCTCTAAACACTTCAAGGGATCTTGGCAGCTTATGTGTGGAATCCCACTGATCAGACATCAACACGGCCTGCCATCAAAAAAATCATTAAAATGGAATGTAGTTGGATCGGCAAGATATAAATTTTTTGCACTAACCCAACTCCTAAAGGACACAATACAGCATCCTCCCCATAGACGCATCAATGTTGGAATTAAACTAGACCCGATTCTAATAGGAGATGAGTAAACAAAACATTACTCGAATCTAATTCAAAGTCCTCAAAGATCACTCTAGAATATTCGCTATCAGCACATTCCAAGCAATACAGACTGACAACGATGAACAATGAGGTCCACAAGACTAATTTCCAATTATCAAGAATCAGTGTTAGGACCCTTACGCTGTTGATTTACTATCAGTGTTGATCTGACAGACTCAAACATTCTTCATACAAGACATTTAATTTGATACAATTTGATCGCACAACAATTCTTAGTGAATGACCATTATAGAGAAAAGTAATTAAAGCATCTGTTAGAGCAATTGTAAGCAGCAAAAATGGCATACACACTGCCTGCAAAACATGGCACAAACTGGACTTTCATCATTGTACTGACTAGAAAACCAAGCGAGGATACATAAGATCAGAGATCATCTCTCTCTCTTGCTCTCTAACGCCCTTATGTAACATATGAAGGCACAAGCACCTATATAAACATCTCTCATGCAGGAGGAAAAAAGATCTAAAATGCTACCAGTCCCTGAACGGTTATAAAACTGCCCTATTAGGTGGCGTCTATCGGTTCACATCACCCGCAGCAAAACAGAGGGCCACGATTGTGTAGCAAAAGCCAACAACCCAGCAGCCTTCAGCCTCACCCAGTCTTTGCCTGACACATACTCCGCAAACTTGCTTCGATCTTGCTTCGCCATAGCCAAATCCATTTCTTCCTCTGCCTTGTGCAAAGAGCGATCTGCTAGAATAGCGGAGATGAGGAGACCTTCGCATGCATAAAAGAGCTTGTTTTCACATCAATCCAGGCATTCCAACGGTCATCTCACAATGATCTAGAAAGGATATTCTGATGTGACAGTCGTGTCTCAGTACTCCCAAACGTGTGAGGATATCTCCATCATTCACGCACATCATGTCTTAAAGTGCGAGCCATGGACACCTGTCCTAGCTATGAGGTACCGTACACATGTCATCCTCTAATGACTAAGGGCAACAACCCTTAAATTTATAGTTCATTGGCCTAGTAATACTAGCAATAGATAACATTATCAAGGGAAATTTTATCCAAAATGTTGGTAGAAAAAGAGGCATTTTTTTCATTCAATTGTGGTGACTCAACTAGGGAGGGCAATCCTTGCCCAACGGACTCAGGTCCTCTGGTTGCACATTTTCTCTGTTGCATTATTCATTGGGCAATGGAGTCCTTCAAATCATCCGCGCCAGGATCTCCTCAAGTAGTCCGACCGAATGATGAAACAGTGTGAGTCCTTAATACTTTTTGACAACACGAATTGCCTTCATGACAGCTCTGTGATTCAGAAGGTTTAATCTTTGGATAGCAACTTTCAGCCATCTAACACCAAAATGGGCATAGGATTTCAACATTCTCCACACATCTTGATCATTTGCATAGAAATCATCATCTGTCAGCACCGGCTCACAATTGTAAAACATGTCCTGGTCAAAAGCTAGGTTAGCCAACCAGTCTGCTTCACTATTATACTGTCGTTGTACATGAGGTACCGTAATGGATGTAAACTGATCCATCAACCTATGTATTTCCTTAGCATAAACTGTTAGGATAGGGCTCCTAATAGTCCATAATTGAGTAGACAAATTACAAATCAGAGCAGAATCATCGAATAGTAATAGATGAGTTATCTGTTTCTGGCCAACTATCCTCAATCTGGCTATCAAAGCCTTAGCTTTTGCTGCATTGCAAGTATAATGTTTACCAAGACAAACACCTAAATGAGCTATCAATATACCAGCATCATCCTTAAGTACAACTCCAATAATACCATGTATTCTACTACCGCCATCAAACCATAAACTAGCATTCCTGACAACTTGCATCATTTCTTGATTTAATTGTGTCATCATGCATAATACGGCTTGATTTTCTTTATATTAACTAGTGTGGCCATATAACTGCCCTCCATATTACATAATATAATTGTATTGTTCCAGGAGACCTTCTTTAGGACATATGGTCCCAACCAGATAGGCATCAGCTTACTAGGAAAAAGCTCTATTTGTAATGCCTTGTAAAAGGTCTTCTTATGTGCTCCTTATGGGTAGTAGTCGTAGTGAGTCATAATAGGTTTCCTTACCAGCTTCTTACAACAATGATTGTAGTGCCTCATAACAGGTTGTAGTGCCTCATAATAGGTTTTCTTACCCGCTTCATTAGAGGAGTATTAAACTATGTTGGACCATTTCTGTGTCTTTCTAATCAGTGTGATCAAGAGGGCCAAGAACGAGTTTGGGTCTCCAACCGGGTGAGTATCGATTGTAGTAATGGGCTTCGATCCAAAGGGGAGGGGGATAAACTACGCAATGGAGATGGAAATCTAAGCCAACTAAGGGTGTCAAGCTTTGCGTTGGATCTAAAGGTGGAATGGCTTAGAGATGGGAGTGAGATTCTTTCTTCTTTTCTTCTCTTTTTGGGTTTCTTTTGTTTTGTTTGATCCTTTCCTTGGATCTTGGTTTCTTGGCTTATCTAGGCATCTTTGGCTCTAGATCCTCTTCTCTTGAGGTTGATCTTCTCAAGGGAGGTGAATAATGAAAAGGAAACCTACCTAATGGATCCTAATGATCTCTTCCAAAGGGATCTCTAACACCTATTTTGCTTGAGTATGGATTTCATACATCAAAGATCCAATAATTGATTGATATGGATACTGCTTCATTTCGGCCTTCTCCTCATCAGTTTTAGGGCATTGCTTCTTAGATAATTTTAAGCTTGATGGTATTTTGCACAAGCTTGCAATCCATCAAACTGAATTTTGATAATGGAAGTACCTCTGCTGAATGATGTAGAGAAGCCTTCTATTTCTAACTCTGTGGATTTGAATCCCGAGACAATAATAGACCTCTCCTAGATCTATCCTCTCAAATTCTTGAGATAGCATCCTCTTAGTATCCTTTGTTAGGCCGATATTGCTGCCAAACAACAAGGTGTCATCCATGTAGAGTGTGATGATGACAAAGAACTGATTAATAGCTTTGAAGTATACATTATAGTCTATAGAGCTTGGTTCAACCAAATTCATGATCGATTAAATCACGCTCTAGAAGGTTGTTTCAGACCATACAAAGCTTTATGGAGTTTTTATATCTGGTCTTCTTGACCATTGAGGATATAGCCTTCTGGCTGGATCATATAAATGTCCTCCTCAATAACTCCATTGAGGAATGTTGTTTGTACATCCATCTGGTGTACCTCAAGATTGACTGCAGCAGCATTTGACAACAGTAGTCGGATGAAAGTGTGCTTGAACTGGACTAACGGTTTCAAAGTAGTCAATATTGGAAACTTGTGAAAATCTCCTTGGCACGAGGTTGTTGATCTTCTGTTTGAGGCTTCTGGTTGCAAAATTCAACTTTGTGTGGGGTGTGTCGGTTGTATTGACTGTTCCTAAGTTGCGGCTTCTTGAATGTCTTCTGATTCTGACCATACAAGTTGACTGCTTGAAAGAATTGAAATGAGATTTCAATATTATTAGTTGTTGGGGCAGAATATGTGGACTGCATCTGGTCCTTGCCCTTCAAGTCAATAAACTAATCTTCAATAAAAGTCACATCCCTGTTAGACAAAGTGAAAACTTTATAGATTTCCATATTCTATAGTCAATACATTCCATTAGAAGAATAATAACTGACAAAAATAGTTTTGAATGGATGCTCATTGTGAAAGATTTCAGATCCTTAAGATCCAATCTACTTGATTGATCTTTGGTTAGAAAGAGAAATACACTACCAATCTCACCAATATAGAAAAATCAGCATTTACACACAAAATGAGATGCAAACACCAATAGAACTTGATCAAACTTGAATGAAATGAAAAAGTACTATTGTTGTCCATACAAAAACAGCAAGCTACTGTATTTCACACGTGTGGATCCAAAAATAGCAAATATAGATCATTCTACACATAGAATTGCAAGTACAGCAAACAAACAATAAATGTGAGTGATCAACTTTCGCTTGCATGTCTCCTCCTCCTTTGTCCTTTGTTGTCTTGTATCCACCATCACACTCCATGAACGAGCCTCCATCTTCATCTTGCCTCAAGATACCATCATACCTTGATGACTTGACCATGAATGAGTGACATAATGAACCTCCAATAGTTTCATTTCCATCAACAAAACCAGCCAAGAATGCAAGTACAAATCCAACATCAAAACAATGTTCAGCAATGTAGCTAGTTTTACCATATCTTCACAATCTGCACACATCCTCATGAAATTGCTCAAACATGAGATAGAACAAGTAAAGTTAATGTTGGACCAAATCATTTATAATTTTTTTTCTATTTCTTAACAAACAGGCTGCGGTAGATCTGTGCGCCATCTGCACAGACTAATCCCCAAGCCATTCCTCTACATGTATTCTATATACCAATGAACAGGATGCTTCAAACCAATAATTCAACTATGGAAATTTTCCACTGAATAGGATGCACTTTCACTGCCATTGAAGCCTTGCTTTGGGACAATGCGAAGGTTTTCACAAAGTCAAAACTCAAGGAAGAGCCTGAAATTCAGAGGCATGCTTTGGTGAATACAACTACTTTCTGTGGATTTTGAATCATTCACTATGTATAACTTACACATTTAATTTCATTTGAGCTCTCCTCTAAGTAGACTTTTCCAAACAGTAGCCCATCTACCACGTCTTTAGAGTGCTTTCATTGCAACAAAAACTCCAAATTAGCATGATCTCATCATAAATTTTATGCGTGGAGGTGCAATATCGAGCATCACAACATGAGAAACCAATAGTCCTCTTGCATTCCCAAAAGCTAGTATTTGTTAGGTACTTTGGAATTTATTGATCCAAGTTCTACAATAATTGACGTAGTCGCTTTGTGTAATCCATGATTAGTTCGTCTAGCCTCATCTAACTTGACTTAACCATTTAGGTTCATCTGGCAACTACAGTGGTAAAGTAATTGTGGTTCTCTCTAAGGGTTTCTTCAAGAGCTTTACATTGTTAGATGCATTCTAAAGGATTATTTTGCTTGTAAAAAATGCAAATTGAAAAGAACTATTTTGGGAGGATGGGCAGATGATTGGTGAGGCATGGGATGGAAGATGGATTGCTGGTGGGGGTTCAAAACAATAGCTATCCAATGAAAAATGCAATTATAAGTTGTCTTTGAAAAACCTACATAAGGGCCTGACAACTTCAACCGAGGGGTTTCTTGAGGTGGATGGATGATGATGGTTATGGTTCAATGATAAGATGGATGTCGTGGTGGCATGAATGGCAACAACATATGGAGTGACAACTAGGCTACCATGGTGTGGGATTTGGTCCCTCCTTAGTGATGACATATGAGTTAGAGGGGTTGCATTGGCCCCCAATGCACTATGGTCAATTTATGATTGAATGAGTGATGGACAAGTCAAACGTAAGACACAGTCCCATTATGGGGACATTGGTGAGTATGGGTTGAGTGATGCAAGATTTTACCCAGACAAATTTTTGATATGTCACATTGGCAAGTGTAGATGTCATGGCAAATGATGTGGCAAGTCTAAGGTAAATTCTAAGGTAATCAAACTTGTCAACATGGTTGGTGATACTCCAACATGAATTGTGAGTCTAGATGATGTGGCAAGCCTCTAGCGAGTGTGATAGCAACCATACTCACTGAATTAGTAGAAGATGTGTAAATGTGTGATGGCATGACAAGTATTGTGGCGAGTTTGCATGATGTGCCAAGTGGTGTTTTAAGTCACTAGCAAGTTAGGCAAATTAGCAAGTCTAATGAGTCACTATTTTATATATATCTTGACATGTTAAATTGAATTGTGGTTCAACGAGTAAATTTGCCAGAAAGTGCCTATTTGAGTTATTGTGAGTCCCAAATGAGCCATTGAAAAATGTAGTCCAGATGTCTATGGAAAGTAGTAAAACAAAGAAATTCCTGCAAAATGAAATGAAAGGAACTCCACCTAGATTAAATTAGTTTGTAATTCATAAAAAAACACAAAACTAGAAACACATGGCAAGATAACATTCCTTCGAATTGAGTGCATCATATACATCCTTTGGCTCCTCATGTGAAATAAAATAGGCACCATTAGTGGAGTGAGTTCCACTTGCTTGCCTCTATCTTCATATGTAAGCCTCCTACACTCAGATCTTTCTCTTTGAGGTCTCCTTGGTGAAAAAATTCGAGGTGACTCCTCTTCAATTCTTGGCCCCATATCTCCATGATAGTATTCAAGGGTGATGCCTGGAGTATCTTTGTGAGAATCTTTGAACTCGGCCTCTTTAAGAATGTATTTTTGATCCTCATGGAAATAACATCCCTACTCTCAATTGTAGTTGAGGTAGAGGGAACATAGATTCTATAAGCTTTCTTGTTAGATGCATATCCAACCATGATCCCTTTAATAGAATTAGAATCATCTCTCTTCCTTGTTTCCAAGGGTACATGAACAAAGCAAGCACAACCAAAAACTGTAAGGTGATCTACCTTAGGTTTCTTCTTAAACAAGACTTCATAAGGTGATTTTCCAGCAAGTGCATTGTGAGGTAATCTATTGCACAAATAGTTTGCACAATTTATAACTTCACTCCAATATTCAAAAGGCAAAGAAGCTTCAACTCGGATTGCTTTAGCACATTCACATAAAGATCTGGTTTTCCTCTTAGCAACTCCATTTTGAGATGGAGAATAAGCACAAGAAAACTCTCTCTTTATTCCTTCACCTTCACAATATTCATGAAACTTGTTGGAAATGTATTCACCTCCTCCATCACATCTTAAAGCTTTAAATTTGAAAGAAAATTGTTTCTCAACATAAGCTTTGAAGATTAGGAAGTGATCAAATATCATAGCTTTTGAAGAAAGTAGATACAACCAAGTATATCTAGTAAAGTCATCAATAAAGGTGACAAAACATGTTGCACCACCAGTACTTTCAGAAGAGGAAAAATTGAACATCCGAGTGTATAAGCTCCAAAGGATGAGTAGTCTTAATAAAAGACTTTTGATATGGCTTTCTATGTGATTTTGCAATGGCACAAGCCTCACAAGGCTTGAAATCTTTGGAAAGAGATTTTGGAAGACCAATAGCCTTCACTTTCTTGACCATGGAAGACATATATTTAAAATTAGGATGTTCCAACCTTCTATGCCACAACTCCTCCTTATAAAAAAGCAACTTCACAAAGGTTTGCATTCTCATAAGAATTCAACTTAAATTCCACCACATCTAGATCCATCAGCTAGGACCTCATCATTTTTCTTGATAAAGCAAGTATTGGAGTTGAATTTTACATCACAACCACTATCAAGCAGCTTTTCCACACTAATCAAGTTATTTATAAGTTTTGGAATGAAAAGAACATTAGAAAGTGCAAGAACTTTTGAAGAAGCAAGTTTCAATGGAATGTTGCCAATTCCTTCTATAGAGCACTCATGATCATTAGCAGTGTAAATAGATCTCTTAAGTCCTTTGTAAGGTACAATTGAGTCAAAAGACTCCTTTGAACAGCACATATGTGAAGAAGCTCCACTATCTATGTACCAAACTCCATCTTTCTTGAAAGGTGACGAAAAAAAATTGGACACCATGAGTGACCCTTCTCCATCACTTGCAACAGAATCTTCTTCAATCTCTTTGCTTGCTTGCTTGAGTTGGTTTTTCTTCTTGAAGCAATTAGAGGCATAATGCCCCTTCTTGACACAGAAGAAACACTTTACTTTATTATTCTTGGTCTTTGAAGTAAAGGGATGAGATGAATCATCCTCTTCACCATCTTTGTCTCGATCTTTGGCTTTGTCTTTGTTGGATGCTTGAGAAAACTGGTTCTTACTCCTTCCTTTATGCTTGTCCTGATTGATCTATCATGCACATTGTACTATATTTTATAATTATTACTATGTCTTGACTCTTGAATCTTAATTCTTGCAGGCTTACGGAGGTCCGACTCCTTTGGTTGAGCAGGTGGGAGTGGTTTCATAGGCCCTTGCATGCTTTGGCCCACATACTCCATCCACTTTGGAGGAATGAGGAGCAGTTCACAGATAGGGAGCTCAGGGATGGCTGGAATGCCTATATCTCCCGAGTTTATCCTGATGTACGTGAATAGGATAACCTGCTAGATGAGCTTCATATTTTCAGGCAGGAGACCTTGGAGTTCGCCACTGGCCCGGCACTTTTGAGAGAGGGTAATAAACTGACCATGTGGACAAAGAGGGCTTTGTCACTTCCACCATGCTCAAGTTTGTTCATCCAGAAAAGTTTATAGCTTTGTCTGGCTTCTTCTGAAATAAGAACTCCTTGGAGAGTTTCTAGATTAGGCAACTTCTCCTTAATGGCAAAAGACTAAACAAGATTACCATAGTCATCTTTCAAGCCATTTAAAATGAATTGAACTAACTCATCTTGGTTAATAGTCACACCAACACAAGAAAGCTCTCTATCTAAAATTTTAACTCTCAGAACATAGTTTGATGCACTCTCTTCACTTCTTTGGAAACTTTGAAAAATCTGATTCCTAAGAGTGAGTATTCTAGAAGTATTCTTTGCTTCATAGATGGACTTAAGTGCATCCCAAACATCTTTGGTTGTAGTGCAAGATCCAATCTCTCTCAAAATTTCATTAGATACATTCATCTTAATGAAATGTAGAGCCATTCTAGCTCTCTTCCATTTCAACCTGTGCTTGAGGCTCCTCCTCAACAACAAGCACAATATCCATAACATCCTGGAGTATCAAAATATACTCTATTTTGAACTTCCAAATTGAGTAATTAGAAGTATTTAGTCTTTCATTTGCTTCTAGAAGATATCCTCCTAGAGGTGCCATTTAGATGAAGACTTCTTAGTTATTGGACTGCAATATGTTTGAGCTTGTTCCTGTCAGACTTAATGTTGCTGCTCTTTTTTACTATAGGTACTTTCAAGGACGTACTACCTTCCTATGTGAAACACTTGCAACTGTATTTGAGATGGATCTCAAATATTCCACAAAACAAGATTATCTAGATCAGACACACAAGGTGGATTGAGACACTTTGGCAAGTTTGAATCCTACTTTTGGCACGTGTGAAATGCTTCAAAAGAAGATACTATTGACTCTCAGAAGGCTCTAAGGGTGTTCAATTACTTCAGCTTAGTCTTGATCTTCAGTTTCTTGTGTAGGATGTTCAAAACAATGGACTCAGAACAAAACAAGGTTGAATCAAATCAAAATGCAGTCACTTGGATTTTGGACTTATTACTATCCTCTTTAAGAGCTTATAACTCTTGATAGACACATCAGATTGATTTGGTTTCAATTTCTATAAAAAGTACACATCATAAACTTTTCATCAAGTTATAACACCACTATCTTTGGATTTACAAACAAGGAGATAGAAGGGACTGAAAATCTTTGATTTTCACACGTGCAAAATTACAGAATTCTGTACTACCACTTTTCAGGTCTAAAAAATCAGTTCCAATCCGATTTGATCCAAATACACTTCAGAAAAATGTTCAAAACTGCTTTTTTGCTTGATTTAGCTCTCAGTTTCTTGTACAATTAGAGATGTTAGCATGCAAAGCTCAATTTGGATCTGATACCATGACAAAAATTTTAGAATTCACACGTGTGGGGAAGATCCACAAGTATGATAGATTTAATAAAGCTTTATGATTAGCACAATAACCTGATTCTAGATTGATTAGAAAGATCTAGTACAGAAGTTATGGCTTAACCACAATCTAGCATGCTAAGCATTAGAGAATGATAGCAATGAATCATAAATGAGCAAAAGTACAAGAAATTAGTGTATCAACATTAGCCTGAACATGAGTTAGAGAGAGAAAAATAGAGAGATATCAAGCAAAAATTGTGTGGATCCAAAATGGCATGAGATAGCTACAAAGCTTTGGTTCTTCATCAAAAAATATGAGGAGAGCTACACATATTTATGGAGTTTGAGGTAGCTCGAGGTAGAACCACATCCATCCATCATTTAATGACATTGAAAGTGAAAACTAGAGTCTATGTGACATTTGTCACATCTCATGCATGAATCTCTACCTACTTTTTCCAAGTGTCCTAGTTCTAACTAGAAATGTACAAATCATCATGCATGTGTCCATTACACTTTGTGCATGCCTTGCATGTCACTATGGATCACTTACAATTAATGCATGTGAATTGCCACGAGTTTCTACTAGCATATTTTTGCTAGTTCTAAGTCTACAATCTTTATGCAAGTTGTAATAATCAAACTAGATATGTGAAATCCATATAGCTCGAGTTCTATCTAGGCCAAACATGGCATTTGCATTTATGAACAACATACTTGCATGGTACAATGTTTGTAGCAAGCCTAAAGTCAAGATGGATTATTTTTTTCATTTCATTAGGTTCAATCTTGATGTCTTGCAAACGTCTAGATTACATGCAAAGTCATTCAGAGTGCATGCAAGAAACAAGCAATCCGTGCATGCAACATGCAAAGTAATTTTCATGATCTACACATGTCTAGGTAATTTTGAGAGTTGACATGCAGTACATGCAATATCCATGCATGCAGTTTTACATGTGGATCCTTGGTAGTTGAGTTAACTAAGTAAATTGGACTTTCCATGCAACTCCACTGTAGGAATTCAAGCCTCTTTGATGTAGGGAAAGTTTTGGGATGTTTGGCCATATTGTGAATATTGAGGTTTTGGTGATTTTGGCTCATTCTCTCTCTACCCAAGTTTTATGTGTTGATTTTCTCTCTCTCTACCCGAGAGAAAACTGTTTTCTCCATAGTGAACAGTTAGAATAATTTCTTATATTCATTTCTTATAGTAAGGAGTTAGTTTTTTCAGTCTGATGTATGCCATTGTGTTGTTGTCTTAGATTTTTTAAGTAATCTATTCACTGATCAATCTTGTGCAATCACAACACCTCATAAAGGTCTGCTCTCGCAGTCTTCAATCTGCATGAGTAGATCTTTATTTACGGACGAAACGATAATCGCCATTGTGTAGTCTATGTGACTTAGACAAAGCTCAAGACTCACAAACATGATTGATGCCACTTAAGAAACTTGGAAGACCTATCACAACCTTCTTTCTAGCCATTACCTCCAATGACTTAAAGTTGAGGTGTCCCATCCTTTTATGCAAAACCTATTGAATAGGTATTTGCTCCCTTGCAACACATCCAACTTGGTTAGCAATAACACAAGCATCTAGTTTGAACAACTACCCTTGCCATTTTACCTTTTCCAATCAAGACATCCTTCCTTTTGATCATAGAAGCATCTACATCAAACTCAACTTTGAGGCCTTTACTTAGCATTTGACTCACACTAAACAAATTCTTGGTAATAGATGGAATAAACAAGACATCCTCCAAATGAACATTCATATTTGTAGAGAGAGAGAGAGAGAGAGATAAGAATTGTGCCAATCCCTTTGATTGCACACTCACCATCATTGGCCGTGTAGATCACCCTCTTGTCATCTCCATATGCCAACAAAGAAGTGAAATACTCTTGCTCCACTATCAATTCACCAAAGATGTAGATCTCAATCATTAGCAAGCATACATGAAGACATCACAAAAGCATCATCATTTGCATCTTGAACATCCAAACCATCCTCATCAAGAGTAAGATTATCTTGCTTGTCTCCTTGATCTCTCTTCTTCTTGTGCAAAGTGTCTTTTGATGCCATAATAGAAGCACTTGAGCTTTGATCTATCGTTCTTTTTGCCATTTGAATAAGTCCCCCCTTGATCTTGCCCTTTAGACCACTTACTTTTGCTTTTGCCCTTGAACTTGCCCTTTGTGAACATAGCCTTCTCTTGAAGTGTTGATGTAGATCCACCTCTTGCTTGAAGCCTATATTCTTCATTGATCAAGATCTCTTGAAGGTCCATCAGACTTGGCAAAGTTTTTTGAATAGCTAAACTTTGAACAATGTTAGAATGAGCATCCAACAAACCATTAAGAATCACTTGAACAAGCTCTCCTTCCTTAATGTTCTCATCAATGCAAGCTAACTCATCATTCAATGCTTTTACTCTCAAAACAAAAGTGTTGGGACTTTATTCACTCTTTTGCACACAAGAAAAAAATTTCCTTCTTAAAGTCAACACTCTAGAAGTAGACTGAAGTGTGACAATTTTTCTTGAAAAATACAAAAAATGTGACACTCATCATATTTAGACATGATTTCAAGTACAAGATGTCTACATCTTGATGCTTCAATAACAAACTATTCTAATTGACCAGTTAAACAGATGTTAACATCTTGTAATTGTAAAGTTAGATTGACACAAGATTATCTAGCTGCTATATAAGTAAATGAGTGTTGTAGATTAGATGAGATGATGCGAGCGGATGCATGAAGATTTTCAAATGTAGATCTTACAACCAAAATTGGTCTTCACAATATCTGACTCCTCAGAGTTAGAGAATATGTAGAGAGAGAAAAAAAATATTCAGGGCTATAAAAATTGATTCGTTTCAAGAGGAGATTAGAAGGAATGCATCCGTAGGCTCATGATTGGATCCTCAGGCCCTATACAAAAAGAAAAATAAAAAATTCAAATAAAAAATATCTACAAAATTTTGATTATTCAGACATAAAGAGCAAAATACAGTCTAGGTTGAATTTTGGCTCTCGGCCAAATTCTGGCCCAAGGTAGAGTCACAAAAACCCTAACGACAAAGTTTGGTCAATTTACGGGCAATTAACGAAATGTCTGGGCCAAGTGGTTACCCAACAGACCAAAAACCCAGACGAATGAGCAGTAGGTGCACGGCCCTCGAAAAATCGAAGAAAGGCCAAAAACACAGGTACCCAAAGAAAAACGAAGGCCACCTACTAAAAATAGGGGTTGAAAAAGGGCCTCACCCAAAATGTGGATAATAAATGCTAAAACACCTTGGAGGCTATAAAAATTTGGAGGTACACCCAATAGCCATTGACATTTTGGGCTTCTAGGGTGTACAAAAGGGGAAACTTGAATGGCCTCCCTAGCCTTTGACAAAAATGGCACCTTGGCTAGTTTTGGAAGAGAGCGTTGAATGCACCACTCCCCCACTCTCTTATGGAGGCCACTAGGTGTACTATCAAATGGGTTGCGGACAAATGGCAAAGAGGGCTTGAAGGGCATGAAGAATGGCAAGATGGCATTGTGAAGGGGATGCATTGGATTTTCCTATAAGAAGGAGCCAACTCCTTGTATTTCACATGTTAGTATTTGTATGTTAGTACTTTTAGGAGTTGGCACTTTTGGGAGTTGCTTGCTTGTTTGAGTGTGCTTTGAAGTTAATTCCATTTTGTGGCTAATTGTTGTGAATGTTAGTTGCTCAATGTTAGTCACTTGCAATGCGGGTTAGTAGTTTGTGGGAAGTTAATGGTTGCTTTGTGCCCTCATGCCTGTTTGTTGCTTCTGTGTTGTTAACGCCATAGTTAGTAAGGTGTATTCTAAACTTTGGCTTGATTATTTGCTTGAGGTGAGTTCAATGTTGGCGGGTTGGTTAGAAGGATTGTGAGTTGCTTGAAATAGCTCAATGATAGTTGGATAATAATGAGATGATGTGAAGAGTTAGTACTTTTAAATGTTAGTACTTTTGTGAGTGAGGATTTTAGGAGTGGGTATGTTTGAGAGTTGAGAGTTGTAGTTGTCTTGGGGGTTGGGAGTGATGTTACTTACTATGCTTGCTTGCTCATATTGAGGAGTTGATACAAATACAACTTAGAATTCAGTTTAGAAGCTTAGCACTTCATGAACAAATGCGATGTGAGAAAGTAGACGATGAGAGTTTACTATTCTTCGACTTGTTTAGTGAAAGCACAAAAATTGTAGCCAAGAGTCGTACAGATTTAGAATGTGTTTTACGATTTGCTGAGTTAGGTTTGTTAGTTAAACTACCATGTGGAATTGTCAAGTTGTGAAATGGTTTTTCAGGTTTTGTCAATTATGAAACGTATCAACTGAACCCGACCTCTGTAAGACATCAGAGCGGGCCGTCCACCATCCGCGGTTGAAATACACCGCCTTGGTTAAGCATCACACTAGTCACACCCGCCATCGGTACTGTCTAGCGAAATACCTACACCCGACGGTCGGCGAGAATACCACCGCTTATCAAACAAATCGGTGTGTATAACTTGCACCCCACAAGCACATCATAGGAAATAAGCCCATGTAAGATTTTTACTAACTGTAAGCCGAATTCAATGGGGAAAGAGACATTAGCAAGATCCTAATGCGAATTAGTGATCAGAAGTTTTATGGAACCGTAACCTAGAAAGGTAGTGAATCATTGCACCAAAATTCACAGCACCCCTCCTTGCAATCCTATCTCTGAGAGCCTGAAAAACCCTCATCGGTTGGGACCTAAGAGAGGCTAGAGCTGAGAGAGGCTAGAGCTGAGAGTTGAGTGTTCATTGTTTACCTTTGGGCCTCAAAGGACCAGCCACATCCGCTGCAACAGGAGTGAATAGCATGTCAAGAGCATGCATGCAAGCGGCAATCTCGTAACCCTATAGCGTAATAAATGCACCTTGATGCGCATAGGCCCACCCGTGTAAGAGTTATGGCAATATTGGCATGTCCATCTCTTAGTGCCCGATTTGCCATAGTTTGCAGCAACGGTAACATGCTTTCATACGGGATCCCTACCCCTCGGCATGGTGGTCTTAGGTCCCTCAGGAGTCGTCTCTCTCTCTCTCTCTCTATCTCTCTCTCTCTCTCTCTCTTCTCAAGTCACTAATTTCAGTTGAAACTTGAAACTTGAAACTTCTATTCAGTAAACCACTAAGTACTAAGTAGTAACTACTAACTTCTAAGCTGAAATTTCAAAGTTCTAGAGACTGACTACCAACCACTAACACCTGACATGCCATTAAATGCTATTAACAAATTAGTAAGAACTAACTACTATGGATAATGGTACTAACTACTAACTAAGCCCTCACAAATGCACAATCCTAAATCCTCACAATGAATCGATGGCAAATTTTTTCCACCTCAAGGCTCAGAATCACTAAATGCATCTTGGAAACTCACAATCATCAAGTTAGCTCTTATAATTTGGAGAGGTTGATGTGACTGAAGTTTTATGGGTTGGTTGGCTGGCATTGTATCTGAATATGGAGATATATGTTGCTGCTTCACCAAAACCTCAATGAATTTATAAGCTTACAGCACCTCTTAAGAATGGCATTCAGGAATAGGAAGTAACCAGCTGTGTTTAATTGTTTTTATGAACTATCTATTTCTTGGTGTAACACTTATCCTGGTATTTTATGTTCTGCAGGACCCTCATTAGCCAGCCCAGAGTTGCTACAGAAGCTGCTAGCTCAAACTGGGGAAGATTTTGACTGCCCTATCTGCCTCTCACCTCCACATTCTGCAGTTATTACACGTTGTGCACATGTGTTTTGCCAACGATGCATTCAGAAAACACTTATGTGTGACAAGAAGAGCTGCCCTTTATGTCGATTTGCTTTGACAGATTCCGATGTTTTTTCAGCTCCATTGGATGAAGCAGAAAATGGGTCCGACACGGACAGCAATGTGAAGAGCAGTGTTAAGATTGATGCTCTTATTAGCCTGTTACAAGAAACACGGGAAAGGGACCCCTTAATCAAGTCAGTAGTATTTTCACAGTTTACCAAGATGCTAACACTTGTTCAGCAACCTTTGAAAGATGCAGGGTTTAAGTATGTACAGATTGATGGTAGCATGTCTGCCACAAAGAGGGAAGAAGCACTCCAGGCCTTTAAATCAACGAAGTCAAAATCTCCCACTGTTTTTTTGTTAACTTTAAAGGCAGCTGGCACTGGCTTGAATCTTACCTCAGCCTCACATGTATACATGCTAGACCCATGGTGGAATCCAGCTGTTGATGAACAAGCTATGGATCGGGTGCATAGGCTTGGTCAGACAAGGAAGGTGCGTATTTTTAGGTTGATTGTTGCCGACAGCATTGAAGAGCGCATATTGGACCTGCAAGAAAGGAAAAGACAGTTTGCCCAGGTTGCCTTTGGTAAATCCCAGGAGCAGCAAAGGCTAATGCGTGTTGAAGAAGTTCGGCTTCTTATGCGTCTGTAATTTTTATTAATTATTCATGAGAGTAAAAGACTGTCTGTCATTTAATTTTGACCTTTGCTTCAAAATTTTTCATAAACTCTAGTGTTTTTGTTGAGGCTTCTTGACACACAAGCAGAAAGCTTGGGTGAGCTTCAATAGTGATCGCTGAATATGCTCTCCAGATTTTGGAAATCAGTGTAATGACAATTATTCAAAATCCGAAGCAAAATAGCAATAGGAATCATCAACATCCAAAAAATCATGTCACATTCTGCTGTCACACATGTAACTTATACTAGTTAGTTTCTAGCAGCTTCATACAATGTATTAGATGATGGTTAGACAAGTAAATGGACATTTTAATGAAAGAATGAAGAAATGTGGGATGCGTAATTTGGTTCATCACTTGCTAGACTAACAACATTCTAAAGCTCTTTAGTAGATAGATCCAACAAAATCTACTAAAATCATCGATGAATGTTACATACATCTTAGCTCCACTATTTCTAATTGTAGTAAATCCATGAATATCCGAATGTACAAGTTGAAAAGGCTTTGTAGATCTAGAAATAGACCTAGTATAAGGTAGTCTATGTGACTTAGACAAAGCACAAGACTCACAAACATGCTTGACATTACTTAAGGAACTTGGAAGGCCAATCACAACCTTCTTCCTTGCCATTACTTCCAATGACTTGAAGTTGAGGTGTCCCATCCTTTTGTGCCAAACCTCTTGAATAGAAATTTGCTCTCATGTAACACATCCAACATGGTTAGCAATAACACAAGCATCAAGTTTGAGCAACTTCCCTTGCCTTTTACCTTTTCCAAACAAGACATCCTCCAAATGAACATTCCTATTTGTAGAGAAGAGACAAGAATTGTGCCAATCCCTTTGATTGCACACTCACCATCATTGGCCGTGTAGATCACCCTCTTGTCATCTCCATATGCCAACAAAGAAGTGAAGTACTCTTTGTGAAAGGTCATGTGTGAACTTGCTCCACTATCAATTCACCAAAGATGTAGATCTCCATCATTAGCAAGCATACATGAAGACATCACAAAAGCATCATCATTTGCATCTTGAACATCCAAACCATCTTCATCAAGAGTAAGATTACCTTGCTTGTCTCCTTGATCTCTCTTCTTCTTGTAGCACTACTTGATCTTGCCCTTTGGACCACTTACTTTTGGTTTTGCCCTTGAATTTGCCCTTTGTGAACATAGCATCCTCTTGAAGTGTCGATGTAGATCCACCTCTTGCTTGAAGCCTATATTCCTCATTGATCAAGATCTCTTGAAGATCCATCAAACTTGGCAGTCTTTTGAATAGCAATACTTTGAACAATGTTAGCATGAGCATCCAACAAGCCATTAAGAATCACTTGAATAAGCTCTCCTTCCTTAATGCTTTCATCTATGCAAGCTAACTCATCATTCATGAAGTACAAGCAAAGACTCCATTCAAACTATCCAAGTAGCATAATTAGTGGATGTAAGTCTTTCACTAGCTTCAAGCAAAAAACCACCCATTGATGCCATTTTTTAATGTGAAAAAGCACTAGAAACCCTTATGGTTTCTCTAAGAGATCTGAACCTAAAGTCTTCTAGCAATTTAGAAAGCTTATAGACGCAATCCTATCACACATGAACCAATCTAGAATGATGGAAATTTAGATTCTAGTCTCAAACTTGCAAAATCGCTCCTTAATCTATGATTTTTAGCAATTTCTCTCTTCAACCTCAACATACACTCAAAAAATCAGAGAATATCAATTAGTGCACCTAATTCAAGCTTCAATTTTAATTTTTTGGCTGACCTAATCCAAGAACTAATCAAGGGATTAGATTCACTACAAAAAATGCTTGATTTTGCATGAAAAATCACTCAAATTGGGTATGTGAGTCAAATTCTACAAATTTTTTAAATTTCTCAGTAAAAATCGGAGCTGTATAGCCTCACATGTGTGAAAAGGATTCCTACAGCCCACAACAAGATCTGGACCAAAATTTTGAGGATAGTTATCAAATCCATCTCGCTACACAAAATTTGACTAGTTCTCAAAAAATTGCTAATTTTGGCTTTGATTTGGATTAACCCTATCAATTTTAACAAAACCTCTTGTACTAGGCTCTGATACCATGTGGAAAAAAGTACAAAAAGGACCAAGAGTGGATTCTAATCTGATTCTCAAGAGGGATTGGTTGTTAGATTACTTGATCTATGAATCTACTTGAGATTAAGATCAATCTAGATCAATTCTAGATACAAAATCCTAACAAGAACAATCATTAATTGAAGGTAGGTGTACTTTCTGGTTTCACACGTGTGAAAAATTCTCTGAGTATGGACTCCAACTTGAAAATCAAGTACACATTGATAGCACCTCAAAACAATCAAAACAAATGTAGACGAATGAAGAGAATCACTCAAAATTGCTTCCAGAACCAAGATTGGTGTCTCACATTGATTATGGCCAAATAAGCCTCTATATATATACTTTTGGAGCTCGAGGTACTGATCATGCATCAGATCTCACACCTAAAACCAAACTCTTGGAGACTATTTTAGGCCGTATAAGGCTTTATGAATTTTGCACACTAGGTGTTCCTTGTCTTTTAGCTCATATCCTTCTGGTTGGGACATGTAGATGTCCTCTTCAATGGTGTCATTAAGGAATGCAATTTGGACATCCATTTGGTGAACTTCAAGGTCTACTGCAGCTGCATAGGAAAGAAGTAAACAAATTGAAGCATGCCTTACCATAGGGCTGAAGATTTCAGAATAATCCAGGTCTACAATTTGTGAAAACCCCTTGGCAACCAGTCTGGCTTTGTATCGATTTACTTCACCTTCGACATCATACTTTACTTTGAAAATCCACTTACATCGGATCGAATTTCGATCCTTTGAAAGCTCAGTCACAGTCCATGTTTGATTCTCAATCAAAGGATCGAATTTTGCATCCATGGCACTGGTCAGCATCAGGTGTTGACATAGCCTCATGAACTGTGTTTAATTCCTGCACAAAATAGTAGGCCAGATCATCCATGAATTGAGATGGAAGCTATCTGGGTCGATTTTATCTTTTGGATTGAATTTCGACCCTCTAATGCTGCTCGTTTTGTTGAGGTTCTGACTCATCACAGTCAAAGTCCGTATCGATTTTCTGGTTTGAAACCCTAGGGTCAGATTTTGGATTTCTCAACTCTGGATCGAATTTTGACTATTCGACCCTTGGGTCGAATTTTAAATTTTTTGACACTAGGCCAGATTTTGATGTAGCTTTTCCCTTGTGGTCAAAAAATTGATCCTCCAAGAGAATGACATCTCTGCTCGTGAATGTCTTCTGAGTGTCCAGATTGTAGAGCTTGTATGCCTTGTGATCCGAGGAGTAGCCAATGAAAATCGATTTTTTGTTTTTGTCATCCAGCTTCTTTCTTAGATCTTTAGGTATCTGAGCATAAGAAATGCATCCAAACACTCAAGTATGTTTGCATGATGGCTTCGATCCAGTCCACACCTCATAAGATGTCTCTCCATTTAGGGACTTAGTGATGGATCGATTTTGTAGGTAGACAACTGTAGTGACAGCTTCTGCCCAAAATCTCTTTGGAAGAGAAGCATGGGCCATCATCATGCTTTTGGAACTCTCTATCAATGTCCATTTCTTCCGTTCTGCTATTCCATTTGACTGAGGTGAATGATGAAAAAATCCATTGAATCCATATTTTCCGGTCCCGTTTTTACCCGAAACTTTTCTTTCTCAATTTTTTCTTTTGTGTTTGACTTTTGCGGCATTCATGACTAGGGCTCCCACGACAACACAGTTTCCCTGAAAAATATACTGAGTGATCACATATCAGTAAAAATGGACTCAGTACATGGTGAGATTTTAGCACAGTCATACCGACTATTTTTTTTGCAACTGGCCATTTTTTTGAAAAGCCATAAAATATTTACCGACCATTTCTAAGGCTGCAAAAGTTGCACTAGCCTCATTTAGGACGGGCTGGGACCCAATTCTAGGTGGACCGGCACTCTTGGCTCGTTCTTACAAAACTTGACCACAAAATATTTTTGACGGTTTTTTTGAAAAGTCAATTTCTTACTTTTAAACTGTGTTTAGCCACTTTAGGGATGGGCTGGGACCCAGACCTAAGGCAAATTTGTGCCGATTTTTCTCTAATAACCAGGCTTTACATGCCGATTTTTTCAATTATTACGAACTTAAACTTCAATATTAGCCCGATTTTCTGTGCAGAAATATCGGCTAACAATCTGAAATTATCTTTTCCATCAACATCTTCTAATCAAGCATGTTCTGGATCATTTGTCCAAGGTGTGAAATGAGTCCAACAGTGTCATCAGAATCCAAGAGTGTTGACGTGGTATTAGCAGCAAAAGGAAGAGGTCCAGATCCCATGAATTGTCGTGATTGGCCTTGAATTTTTGTCTGTGGAAAGTCTATTTTTATCCTCGCCAAATTACAAAAGTCTTATTATTCGCCAGTAAGAACCTACGCCAGTTCTACCACGTATTTATCTGTGTTTGATTTATCATTGTAAAGTCGACGAAGATTAATTTTACCAGATTTATCGGAAAACAACCAGATCAGTGATTTTTTACCAAAAATAATAGTGAGGAACCTTCGTCGAGTTAACCTTCGTCTATACTACTTTTAGGTTCGGATCTACCAGATCTAGCCTCTGTCAAATTTTGGAACCATTATGTTAAATTCTGATAGTGATTCTGAAAAAAAAAAAATCTCCATTTTGAGTGCTGCTTATTTGATCAAGATCTATTTTCCAAAAATCAGAAATCTGATTATTTTCAAGTGATAAAAATTTTACAGATCTGATCTGAGATAGGATTTTGTTTGAAAAATCTAGATCCAATCTCATTATCTGATTGTCATAATTTGGAATTATGGCTGACGGAGGACCATTGAACCCACCACCAGTTGTCTCCTCGTTTAGAAATACCAAAGTACAGTGGGTTATCTGATCCCATCAGATTTTTTCAGATCTTTTCTGAATCATGTAGGGTTTATGGCAAAGTATTTCCACAAGATAAACTTTAGTTATTCTCTATGGTCTTAATTGGAGCTACTTAAGATGGTATTATAACCAAAAGAAAGCAGAACATCAAGATTGGGAAGTGGTTAACGCCGCTCTCATTACGAGATTTAAGCCCAAAAAATTTATGGAAGATCTTTTCCTCCTTTTAAGTAAAATCAAAATGGGAAAGAGAGAGGCAATAGGAGATTATATTGAACCAATGAGGATGCTTTGATTATGTGGTTTTTAGCAGGTCTATCTAGAAGGATTAGAGGTGAGCTAAAATGCCATAATGAATACGCTACGATACAAAGCGCTATAGACAATGCAATTCGTGAGCAAGATGAAGATTCTGGATGACAAACCAAATGTTGAAGTTTATGATGGACCAGCTAGGACTCAACCAATGAATCTTGTTGAACTAGGAGAACCAAAGAAGATTGTTCAAGTTGGAGCGCAACTTACTCCCGAACAATTTCAAGCATTAAGAAAGCTATTGATCAAGTAGCAAGATTATTTTGCTTGGATGTACAAGGATCTCAAAGGAATTTCTACCTCGGTTATTGAGCATACGATACCCTTAATGCCTGATGCAGTTCGAAAGGTTACAAAATTTTATCGTTGTAATCCAAATGTTATTGAACTTATAAAAACAGAGCTACAAAGAATACTTGAAGCCGACTTCATTTATGAAATTGAACATACAGAATGAATTTCTCCAATTGTCGTCGTTCATAAGAAGAATGGGAAGATGAGAATTTGCGTGAATCTCAAGGCTTTGAACAAAGTGACGTGAAAGGATCACTTTTTGTTACCCTTTACTGAAAGCATATTGAATCGTCTCGTTGAAGCAGAAGGACCATTTGGTGCAGGAACTGGTTGTCTCCATATCTGCGCCATAAAACAATTTTTGTGACATAATATGGAAAACTTATGCTTATAAAGTTATGTCGTTTGGACTTTGTAATTGATCTCGGAGTCCATAGTGCCGATACAGAACAAATACCAAATCTCCTTAAATCTAGAAAAGTGTCAAATTTGGGTCACTCATGGAGTTGTCCTTGGACATGTGATATCAAGATATGGCATTGCTACGGATTATTCCAAAATCAAAGTAATCATCGAGTTACCGCTGCCAGAAACAATTTGTGGAGTCTATGTGTTTATGGGTCATGCAAATTACTATCGGATATTTATTCTATTCTTTGCGGATTTAGCAAGATCTATATACATGTTGACTGTTGTACCAATTTGGATAGTAGAGGCATTGGAAGCATTTGAGAAATTAAAAAAAGCTTTAGCTTCTGCACCGATACTACGAGCTCCAATTTGGACAATTGAGTTTCATGTTCATATTGATGCATCGAAATATGCCATTGGATCAATTTTGATGCAACTAGGTGAATATAAGAAAGATTATCCTATCAGATTTGCAAGCAGACAACTTACAAATCCGGAGAAGAATCATTCGACAACCGAACGCGAAGTGTTGGCCATGATTTTTTTTGTGAAAAAGTTTTGACATTATCTTTGGCAACGCACTTTGCATTTTATACTGATCATCAGCTGTTACTTTATTTGGTGAACAAGACATGTAATACGGGATGTATTGCAAGATGGCTACTTTTATTGACCGAATTCAATTTTCGAGTTGTGGTTTGAATAGGTAAACAACATTATTTGGCTGACCATGTTTCAAGGATTGAATTAGCACTAATTAATACTGAAATGGATGATGAACTACCAGATGTTGCAATGCTTTATGTTGAAGCAGTACCTGAGTGGGCAACTGATATTGTTGAATATCTTATGCTTGGCCAACCCAATGACTCCTTGACTAAAGTACAAAAGAGACAATTGATTCATAAGGCACAACCTTATCAATTGATTGCGGGATGATTGTATCGCTGAGGAATGGATGATAAGATGTGTTTTGCCACGATGATGGGTGGAATGTGAGAACCAAGATTTATGGCATGGACCACTTCCAAATGGATTGCAGGGGCCAATAAGTGCTTCTTGCCGCACAAGAAAGACATCAATATGGTGTGCCTAAAATTTATACAGTACCATCTTATCAAGGTACGACGTGAGGCAAATCAAAGCCCCAAGTGAATAAATCTCGCAAGGTGTCATGGGACCGCCACCAATTATGGTGGGAGATACTGTTGGAGGGTTTGCAGATCCCAAGGCAACCTTGACCCTAGTTAATAAGTGAAAGGGATTTGGCACCCTGCATGTGTAAGTCCAACCCGTTGATCACATAGTTATTTGATTAGTTATAAGTTAATAAAAGGACTTTAGGCCTTTTGCGGGACTTTTGAAGTTCGACAGATTATTTCCATGACACACGAAGGAATTGGGAAAGGCCATTTCTTCTCTGATGCTACTGCTAGGGCAATTTTTCTGGCAGAATTTTGGTGGCCAACCCTTTTCAAAGACACTTACGCGTATATAAAAATTTGCGACATTTGCCAACGCGCAAATAATACCAAAAAAGACGATCAGAATCTCCTTACTCCCATACTTGAGAGCAAAGCATTTCACAAATGGGGTATTGATTTTGTTGGACCCAATAGCCCAGCAGCACATGGCACCCAATCACGACATATTTTGATTGCCACTGATTATGCAACAAAGTGGATAGAGACTAGAGCAATATGAAAAGCAAACGCAAAGTATGTAGCACGCTTCCTCTATGAAAACATCATCACTAGATTTGGTTGTCCAATAGAGCTTGTCAGTGATCGAAGTTCATACTTCTTTAATGAAGTAATCAACAGTTTATTGACTCATTACTTCATTATCCACCGAAAGAGTACCCCGTACTATCCTAGATGTAATGGACTAGTAAAGTCTACGAATAAAATGATATGTAAAATCTTAACCAAGATAGTAGAAACCAGTCGATCAGACTAGGAAACAACGTTATTCTCTACTATCTGGGCATATTGCACAACGCCAAAGCGAGCCATGGATTGAAAAACACCGTTTGGGTTGGTATATGGCCAAGAGGCTATTATGTCAATAGAATTTTTAATTCCGTCCTTATGCGTCACTTTAGCTTATGCCACTAACTTGTGTGACAATAATGCTTATGAACACCAAGTTCAGAATCGACTTTTCACATTGATAAAACTATGTGAAACACAACTTATATCCTACCATGCACAGTTAGTCCACAAACGATGACAGAAGGCCTAGCATGATCGTCATGTCCGAATTAAGGATATTCATGATGGTGATAAAGTTTTACTTTACACATCTTCCAAAGTCCATCTAGGAAAAATTGAAATTTCGTAGCCAAGGTCCTTATGTTGTCTAGAAAATTTTTACCAATGGTGTCGTGCAATTAGAGACGCTAGAAGGCATACCCCTTGACATCTTAGTCAATGGTAGCTGCCTACGGCAATACTATGAAGACACCTTTACGATAGATCATGTTTGAGAAGGACTTCCCGGTTATTAATTTTCTTCTATTTTTTTCTGATCCATCTTCTATGTATAATTGTTAGAGTTTTTTTTTTTTTGTGTTTTTTTCCATGTATATTCCTACCTATATTTTTCGAAAACCATTGGTTTGATACTTACTTTTGGAAAATAAAAATATATATGAAGACTCGATTTTTTTTAAAACGTTCTCGAAAAATATTTTTTGATATTTGTTCTTTTTAGTCCCTTGTTAATTTCTACCAATTTTAAAAAATAATGATACTTGACACTAATTTTTTCAGATTTTTTCAATACAATATTGACTCAATTTTTTCTAGTTTTTTTACGAGTCTTTATAAGTGTTTTTTGATACTTTCATGTTTTTGAGTCATTGTAAATTTTTACTAGTCTTTGAAAATGTTTGATACTTTACAATTTTTTCGACTCCTCAATTTTTCGAGTCATTGAAAAATTTTCGAGTCAATAATAAACTTTTTCATCATTTTTTCGAGTCACTAATTTTTGATTTATTATCCATTTTTCAATACATTTTTTTCTCGAGTCGCTCTCATTTTTTGAGTCTTGTTATTTTTTTGACCCTGAATTCCATCTGCCAGTTTCCGTGATAACTTGCATCCGACGCCTACCCTAAATTTTTTTCCTATAAATTCTTTGGTTGTCCCTTCGTTTTTATCTCACAATTTTCAGAAAAGCTCATGTCAGATTAACAAATCTCTAGCGCTTTTCAGGATTTCTGATCCAAGTTAGCTGATTTCAACTACACATTGACCGCTCTCACTAATTCTGTCATTTGTTTTTTTATTTTCCGCTTCTGCATACGCATGCATTCGACACAACTATTCTTCACATCCGCCCTCAACTATATCCATCACTTGCAGCCGCCAAGTCCATCCGCCATTGTACCTCTTCTTTCTATACCACAAGTACATCTAATATTTCAATCCGCCAATTGCAACCGCCATCTGCATCTATCGTCTTTAGGTCTGTCTGCATCCACCATCTCTCACAAATACCCTCTGTTTGTATCCACCAGTGTACATCTCAGTTGCATTCATCCATGCTCAACCAACAGTTTCAGCCGACAAAACATTTGTATCTGCCAAATTGCATCCGCTCAGTTTTCCTTGACTCCATCCGACGACCAACTTTTTTTTTTTGTTTATTGCATCCGTTCAGTTTTCCTTGACTCCATCCGATAACCAACTTTTCTCTTTTTTTTATTGCATCCGCCACCCTCTATCTGCCTATCCACATTTTTTTGAGTCTCCTTGTTTTTTGAGTTTTCTCAATTTTTCAAGTCTGCTTGTTTTTTGAATTTTCTCAATTGTTCAAGTCTATTTGCCTTTTGACTTTGTGCATTTTTCGAGTCCTAACACTTTTCGATACCTTGCATTTTTTCAAGTTTTTGCAACTTTTCCAATACACTTCCTTTTTCCAAGTCTCCTCATTTTTTCAATACCTCTACATTTTTTCGATACCTTTGCATTTCTCACCACTACAGAAGAAATGGCAAATTCAGATTCCGATCATAGTGTAGAAGTGTTGAAAAATGAAATGACTTTAGGCTTTGGCAGAAAAAATTCTATGTTTATGTAATGTTTCATATTGTAAATGCCAAATTTGGCCTAGAAGAAACTCGAGCTACATGGTTTCTTGAAGTCTAGTTGGTCATATACAACATGCATGGCCATGGAATATCTCAGAAGTTCATTTGGAGGGATATTGGCATGCACAGTCATGTGAGGGACTTCGTGGTGACGTTGGAGTTCATATCTCAATGTATTCTCAGGGAATGGTTTGAAATCATTTACAGGAGTAGCTCGGAGCTAGCTTGGGGGAATACAGGTGTGCGCTACAGGATAGATACTCAGATCTTTGTAATCAGGGATGACATTGGGATACTTGATAGGGACAACACTACAGGATGACATTGGATGAGCATTAGGAGACAACTATCTCATATTGGACTTGAGTCATTGGACAGGACTTATAGGGACGTTTCACGATGAAATCAGAAAGCTAAAAATGCAAATGGGCAAAGCATGAAGCTTTCGGAGCCAACTTTAGGAGGAGAGCTGATGGAGATCACACGGTTGGATGTGATCAGGGGGGCAAGCACCATGACGGGTGTTTTGCTAGTGATCTACTTGAGGAGACACTGATGGCAAGGACTTCATGGTGTGCTCATTTGGGAGTACATGATGGCACTGTAGCAGGGGGGACAATCATTGGCATTAGCATCGATGGGGAGAAATCTACCATCATGGGCATAGATAAGCTATTTATAGCTTTCATACATTTGGCTATATTTGCAGGAGTCTAGGCTTGGTACAAATGTCGGAATTTGTATAGTTTAGATCCACATGTGGTGAGATCATGAAGCCTAGAGGAAGTCACTCAGAGCTATATAACTCAGTACGATCAGGGAGACATTAGTCTCTGAATCTTGTGAGCGGCGACTCATGGATGAGCTTGCGTTGGCATGGTGTCGGTTGGCACATAGCCAGGGAGAGTGAGCGACACTACTAGCTGGATCCAGGAGGAGCAGGTGATGCTTTGGCGATCGACTTGGATAGCAGGATGGTGACCTAGGGATGGGTGGCATGGAGTGTACCTGAGGTGGTACATATCTTGAGGGCATAGAGTGCATTACGGGGTGATGTGGATCCAGCATGCCTATGGTTGTGAGCCAACAGAGATGGAGATGGTTGCTCAGGGAGTGACAGTTGATACTTTGGCGAGTGATCAAGTGAGCTGCATGGCTATATGCACAGTTGTCTCTAGGTTGGTGTCACATGTTGTGGTGAGATAGGCTCCTTGGTGGGAGGCCTATGTACTGGTCAAATCGGAGTTGGCAATGTCAAGCATGGGAAGTTGAGCCTACATGGGATGTAGGACAGGCTAATCATCATCAATATCTCTGGGAGATGGGTGAGCTACTCAGGTATAGCCTATGGTGAGGTTTGCGTACATTCATTCATTGAGTCCTTGGTAGACTCTTGTGCTTGGAGCATGGGGAATGAATGAGAATCAGCTTTCAAGACCTATTGGATAGATGTATATGCTTGGACGTGAGGGCATCTTGGTGACAGGTGCTAGCCATGGTTAAGGACCTAATTTGGAGACCAGTGGTGTAGTAGTGGATCTACATGTGACAAGTGTTGGTATGACATGATACCACAGTCTGCACAAGCCTAGTCATGTATTTGACGTATTCGTGTTGGCTTGCATGAATGTTTGCTTGCATGTTGCCTTGTCACGGGAGTCTAGATCTGAGTCGGAGTTGTATGTGCTTATTTATTAGTGAAACAAAGTAGTCATTTTATGCTCATTGACTTGTTATTATATCTACTAGTTGTCTATCTGTGAGGGTATAGTCTTATGGTGGCAGTAAGATTTCCTCAAGTTGAGCCTCGGTTGCTCATTTATGTCAGCTTTACAGGTTTGTGCTTGTAAGTGTCTGATAGGATGTCAGCCTAGCAAGATGGAGGATGTAAGTCTCATGGTGGCAGTGAGATTTCCTTAGTTGAGCCATGTCGTTCATGTGGTCCACTTGTGTTCAAGTCGGACGAGTCAGTTGGTCAAGAGTGCGGTAGACTCTCTATATGAGCATTGTGTTTGCATGATACTTTGTGTACCAAACCTAGTGGTTTGATGGTGTGCTTGAGTGTCTGTCAAGTATAGGGTAGCAGAGATATGCATAATATCTTTTGGACACTCCAGACGCTGCTGCAGTCAATTTCTTTACCCCTATCACATTTGAGCTTAAGGGAGAGTGTTAGAAATTACTTTGATTTGATTCATTAGTATAAGCTTCAAATGTGAGATTGTAATTAGTGTACAATTAATTAGCTTTACTATATTTGGTTGTTATCAGGATGTGACCCACTATTGTCATATTAGTCGGGCACTGAACCCATAGATGGCTACTTGGATTAGCCGAATAGCCACACGTAGAGAAATCAGCCTATACAATGTCTTTTTTACGGTTTATGCTATACTCAGGGGCATGTCATGGGTTTGTCAGTATTTTAGCCCATATTGGGCCTTTTAGTCAAACAGGTGCCTTTTTAGTGTGTTGACACTTGTCGAGCCCATGCATGTTGGGGCTTTTGGCATATATACAGTTTTCTCTTTATAATCAAAAGCTTTTGTTGTGCCATCTTTGAGAGCTTGTGACAAGTGTCTATGGTGATTGATTGATGTGATCTGCATACTACACTATATCCTAACAGGATTTTAACAATTGTCACAATGGAAATCAAAGAGAGAGAGAGAGAGAGAGAGAGAGAGAGAGAGAGAGAGAGAGAGAGAGAGAGAGAGAGAGAGAGAGATTGAATAGAGTGTTTTATCTCGCATTAATTGAGTCATTGGATGATTAGGTAATTTGTGGATGCGCTATTGAATGTATATATATATATATATATATATATATATATATAAATATTTATGTATTGTTTGGACAATTTTCGACTAGGGATTGGTCCAGCCAAAATGCCCCAGTAAGGGAAGGACCCACACCATTCTTATTCAAGTAATCAGAGTCTCTTCCAATCCTGGGGGGCCCACTGATTACCCCATACTCCTAGATCAATGAGAGTCTTCCAGGCTCTCAGATGTATGACCACAAGGAGATTGTCTTCACAAGGTCTTATCCAGAGTATGTGGTGTTTGACGTCCAACATCCCATTACAAGGATGTAGATGTATTCTTTAGTAATTCTCAGTTGGTTTCACTTATTGTCGGTAAAGATAGTCCTACCCATGGTATTTGGAGATTTCCAGATCTTGTAATAATTGTGATGTGGTGTCACGGACATCACATTACTCACCCCCTTTTCATTCTAGGTATGAGGGTCCCCTTCTCTTTATAGCGTATGAAAATAG